>OZ010748.1:91062906-91730506 GCA_963932245.1 Tachinus rufipes
AAAATGTTTGTGAACTATCCTAATTGTCATAAAATGTTACTGAAAAAATTTAGAATGTTTGTGAGATGTTATAAACGTTATAAAATGTCTCTAAGCCCTTCGAAACGTCATTAAATCTTTGTGAACTGTCGTAAATGTTATAAAATGTCCGTGAACAGTTTTAAACGTTTTAAAATTTTTGTGAACTATCATAAACGTTATAAAATGTTCCTGAGAAATTGTAGAATGTTTGTGAGATCTTATAAACGTTATAAATTGTTTCTAAGCTGTCATAAACGTCATAAAATATTTGTGAGGTGTCATAAATGTCATAAAATGTCCGTGAGCAGTTTTAAACGTTTAAAAATGTTTGTGAACTATCATAAACATTATAAAATGTTCCTGAGAAATTGTAGAATGTTTGTGAGATGTTATAAACGTCATAATATGTTTCTAAGCCGTCAGAAACGTCATCAAACCTTTGTGAACTGTCATAAATGTCATAAAATGTCCGTGAGCAGTTTTAAACGTTTAAAAATGTTTGTGAACTATCATAAACATAAAATGTTCCTGAGAAATTTTAGAATGTTTGTGAGATCTTATAAACGTCATAATATGTTTCTAAGCTGTCAGAAACGTCATCAAACCTTTGTGAACTGTTATAAATGTCATAAAATGTCCGTGAGCAGTTTTAAATGTTTAAAAATGTTTGTGAACTATCATAAACATTATAAAATGTTCCTGAGAAATTGTAGAATGTTTGTGAGATCTTATAAACGTTATAAAATGTTTCTAAGCTGTCATAAACGTCATAAAATATTTGTGATCTGTCATAAATGTCATAAAATATCCGTGGGCAGTTTTAAACGTTTAAAAATGTTTGTGGACTATCATAAACGTCATAAACTGTTTCTGAGAAATTTTAGAATATTTGTGAGATTTTATAAACGTCATAAAATGTTTCTAAGCCGTCATAAACGTCATAAAATATTTGTGAACTGTTATAAATGTCATAAAATACGCGTGAGCATTTTTAAACGTTTTAAAATGTTTGTGAACTATCATAAACGTCATAAAATGTTCCTGAGAAATTGTAGAATGTTTGTGAGATTTTATAAACGTCATAAAATATTTCTAAGCCGTCAGAAACGTCATAAAATTTTTGTGAACTGTTTTAGCTGTCATAAAATTTCCGTAAGCTGTTTTAAACGTTTAAAAATGTTTGTGAACTATCATAAGTGTCAAAAAATGTTCCTGAGAAATTTTATAATGTTTGTGAGATGTTATAAACGTCATAAAATGTTTCTAAGTTGTCAGAAACGTCATCAAATCTTTGTGACATTTCATAAATGTTATAAAATGTCCGTGAACTGTTTTAAACGTTTTAAAAATGTTTGTGAACTATCATAAACGTCATTAAATGTTCCTGAGAAATTGTAGAATGTTTGTGAGATTTTATAAACGTCATAAAATATTTCTAAGCCGTCAGAAACGTCATAAAATTTTTGTGAACTGTTTTAGCTGTCATAAAATTTCCGTGAGCTGTTTTAAACGTTTAAAAATGTTTGTGAACTATCATAAGTGTCAAAAAATGTTCCTGAGAAATTTTATAATGTTTGTGAGATGTTATAAACGTCATAAAATGTTTCTAAGTTGTCAGAAACGTCATCAAATCTTTGTGAACTGTCATAAATGTTATAAAATGTCCGTGAACTGTTTTAAACGTTTTAAAAATGTTTGTGAACTATCATAAACGTTATAAAATATTTCTGAGAAATTTTATAATGTTTGTGAGATGTTATAAACGTCATAAAATGTTTTTAAGTTGTCAGAAACATTATTAAATCTTTGTGAACTGTCATAAATGTCATAAAATGTCCGTGAGCAGTTTTAAACGTTTAAAAATGTTCTTGAACTATCATAAACGTCATAAAATTTCCTGAGAAATTTTAGAAACTGTGTGAGATGTTATAAACGTCATAAAATGTTTTAAAGCCGTCAGAAACGTCATCAAATTTTTGTGAATTGTCATAAATGTCATAAAATGTCCGTGAGCAGTTTTAAACGTTTAAAAATGTTTGTGAACTATCATAAACGTCATTAAATGTTCCTGAGAAATTGTAGAATGTTTGTGAGATGTTATAAACGTCATAAAATGTTTTTAAGTTGTCAGAAACATTATTAAATCTTTGTGAATTGTCATAAATGTCATAAAATGTCCGTGAGCAGTTTTAAACGTTTAAAAATGTTTGTGAACTATCATAAACGTCATTAAATGTTCCTGAGAAATTGTAGAATGTTTGTGAGATGTTATAAACGTCATAAAATGTTTCTAAGTTGTCAGAAACGTCATCAAATCTTTGTGAACTGTCATAAATGTTATAAAATGTCCGTGAACTGTTTTAAACGTTTTAAAAATGTTTGTGAACTATCATAAACGTTATAAAATATTTCTGAGAAATTTTATAATGTTTGTGAGATGTTATAAACGTCATAAAATGTTTTTAAGTTGTCAGAAACATTATTAAATCTTTGTGAACTGTCATAAATGTCATAAAATGTCCGTGAGCAGTTTTAAACGTTTAAAAATGTTCTTGAACTATCATAAACGTCATAAAATTTCCTGAGAAATTTTAGAAACTGTGTGAGATGTTATAAACGTCATAAAATGTTTTAAAGCCGTCAGAAACGTCATCAAATTTTTGTGAATTGTCATAAATGTCATAAAATGTCCGTGAGCAGTTTTAAACGTTTAAAAATGTTTGTGAACTATCATAAACGTCATTAAATGTTCCTGAGAAATTGTAGAATGTTTGTGAGATGTTATAAACGTCATAAAATGTTTCTAAGTTGTCAGAAACGTCATCAAATCTTTGTGAACTGTCATAAATGTTATAAAATGTCCGTGAACTGTTTTAAACGTTTTAAAAATGTTTGTGAACTATCATAAACGTTATAAAATATTTCTGAGAAATTTTATAATGTTTGTGAGATGTTATAAACGTCATAAAATGTTTTTAAGTTGTCAGAAACATTATTAAATCTTTGTGAACTGTCATAAATGTCATAAAATGTCCGTGAGCAGTTTTAAACGTTTAAAAATGTTCTTGAACTATCATAAACGTCATAAAATTTCCTGAGAAATTTTAGAAACTGTGTGAGATGTTATAAACGTCATAAAATGTTTTAAAGCCGTCAGAAACGTCATCAAATTTTTGTGAATTGTCATAAATGTCATAAAATGTCCGTGAGCAGTTTTAAACGTTTAAAAATGTTTGTGAACTATCATAAACGTCATTAAATGTTCCTGAGAAATTGTAGAATGTTTGTGAGATGTTATAAACGTCATAAAATGTTTTTAAGTTGTCAGAAACATTATTAAATCTTTGTGAATTGTCATAAATGTCATAAAATGTCCGTGAGCAGTTTTAAACGTTTAAAAATGTTTGTGAACTATCATAAACGTCATTAAATGTTCCTGAGAAATTGTAGAATGTTTGTGAGATGTTATAAACGTCATAAAATGTTTCTAAGCCGTCAGAAACGTCATCAAACCTTTGTGAACTGTCATAAATGTCATAAAATGTCCGTGAGCAGTTTTAAACGTTTAAAAATGTTTGTGAACTATCATAAACGTCATAAAATGTTCCTGAAAAATTTTAGAATGTTTGTGAAATGTTATAAAAGTAATAAAATGTTTCTAAGCCGTCAGAAACGTCATAAAATCTTTGTGAACTGTCATAAATGTCATAAAATGTCCGTGAGCAGTTTTAAACGTTTTAAAATGTTTGTGAACTATCATAAAGGTCATAAAATGTTTCTGAGAAATTTTAAAATATTTGTGAGATGTTATAAACGTCATAAAATGTCTCTAAGTTGTAAGAAACGTCATCAAATCTTTGTAAACTGTCATAAATGTCATAAAATGTCCGTGAGCTGTTTAAAACGTTTTAAAATGTTTGTGAACTATCATAAACGTCATAAAATGTTCCTGAGAAATTTTAGAATATTTGTGAGATGTTATAGACGTCATAAAATGTCTCTAAATTGTCAGAAACGTCATAAAATTTTTGTGAACTGTCCTAAATGCCATAAAATGTCTGTGAGCAATTTAAACGTTTAAAAATGTTCTTGAACTATCATAAACGTCATAAAATGTTTCTGAGCGGTCATGAAATGTTTGTGAACATCATAAACTATCCGTGAGCTGTCAGAAACGTGATAAAATGTTTGTGAACTGTCATTAATTCTTTCTGAACTTTCATAAACATCATAAAATGTTTATGAGCGGGTATGAAACGTTTGTGAACATCATAAAATGTTTGTAAGCCGTCAGAAACGCGAGAAAATGTTTGTTAACTATTATAAACGTCATAAAATGTTTCTGAGCGGTCATGAAATGTTTGTGAGATGTTAAGAACGTCATAAAATATCCATGAACTGTCAAAAATGTTTGTGAACTGTCCTTAATTGTTTCTGAAGTATCATAAACGTCATAAAATGTTTTTGAGCGATTATGAAATGTTCGTGAATTGTCAGAAACGTGATCAAATGTTTGTGAACTTTTATCAATTGTTTCTGAACTATCACAAACGTCATAAAATGTTTCTGAACGTTCATGATATGTTTGTGAGATGTTAGGAAAGTCATAAAAAGTCCGTGATCTGTCAAAAACGTAATAAAATGTTTGTGAACTGTCATTAATTGTTTCTGAACTATCATAAAAGTCATCAAATGTTTTTGAGCGGTTATGAGATGTTTGTGAGATGTTAGGAAAGTCATAAAAAGTTTGTGATCTGTCAAAAACGTAATAAAATGTTTGTGAACTGTCATTAATTGTCTCTGAACTATCATAAACGTCATAAAATGTTTATGAGCAGTCATGAAATGTTTGTCAGATGTTAGGAACGTTATAAAATGTCCGAGATCTGTCAGAAACGTGATAAAATGTTTGTAAACTGTCATTAATTGTTTCTGAACTATCATAAACGTCATAAAATGTTTCTGAGCGGTCATGAAATGTGTGTGAGATGTTAAAAACGTCATAAAAAGTTCGTGATCTGTCAAAAACGTGATCAAATGTTTGTCAACTGTCATTAATTGTTTTTGAATTATTATAAACGTCATAAAGCCTTAGCATGAGTTGCAAGATTCTATTTTTTAGTAAAAAAAAAGTTTTAAAAATATTATAAAAAGTATTTTTGATTTTATAATTTCAATTTTGAGCTAGTAGTCATCTTAAGTAATGTCTTAAGTGTGGTTAGTGTTAATTTTGAGTTGATGTTGCAATAATTGTAGCTTCAGCAGGAGTTGATTGCAAAATTCTATCCTACAATCAGTATTATAGTGTCCTGGTCTTATTTTTCAATATTTAACGCTAAATTTCTCATGCGCCTTCAGTACTTATGTACGGAGCAAAGTTGGCTCTGCGCGAATCGACTATACGCATAGTGGAAGACTGACGTCACATCACCTTTACTCTCAGTGGCAGCCATCGCTGTGCAGTGCTCGGTCCGCCTACGGATGGCCATCTTGTGTTTCGTTATGTTTGCAGTAAAACAAGTGAATACGTGTTGTGGGTGGTGCTTATATAAACAGGATATCATGAAAACATATCAGGAGTTGTATACATAACATAAGGTAACAGGAATCACATGTATTTGTCTTAATCAGATAACCGGGCAGTTTTGTTAATTATATACTTAACGAAGGCCTAAATTGAAAAATTGTATTCTTTATAAATTAATGGTAATTAAATTACCTTTCATATGATGTATTTATAATTACAATCATTGATTAGGTTAGTGCTCATTGCACCACAATATGTAATGTTGCTTACGCTTATATAAGCTGCAATCGTGTATTGACTTGTTCTTAGTTGTGTAACGTACGTTTTTGTATACTATTACACTTATTACTATGTTGTAGTAGTTTTATTTGTTTTAATAATAATAAAATTACTCAAAGGTCAATGATCTTTTTGTTAAATATTTATATAAATTAATAATTCATGCTTTTTGGAATATTTATCTGCATTTATAATTTAATCAATATTTTTGGTGTTTATTAAAGTTTGTTCATCCTGAGTTTGATAAAAATTTATTGATTGGTTTTTGTTTTATTGATGATTGACTTTAACTTAATTGTAATTAATGCGTAAACTCAATTTAAGTGACGTAATTCTATCGGAAATTATTAAAAGTTTCTTTCTTTTGGTTATAACACAAACTTTGGAAATTTTCTAAAAACAATTTTTAGTATTTTTTATTAAAATCAAGTATGCTGAGTCTATTTTTGAATACCGCAACTCAATATTCCAAGTAATTAATGCGTAAACTCAATTTAAGTGACGCAATTTTAACGTAAATTATTAAAAACTTCGTTCTTTTGGCGATAACACAAATTTTGAATTTTTTTAAAAACAAATTTCAGTATTTTTTAATAGAATCAAGTATGCTAAGTCTATTTTTGAAAACCGCAACTTAATATTTTAAGTAATTAATGCGTAAACTCAATTTAAGTGGAGCAATTTTAACGGAAATTATTAAAAACTTTGTTCTTTTTGTGATAAAACAAATTTTGGAAATTTCTAAAATTAAATTTTAGTATTTTATAATAAAATCAAGTATGCTGAGTCTATTTTTGAAAACCGCAACCTAATATTTTAAGTAATTAATGCGTAAACACAATTTAAGTGACGCAATTCTTACGGAAATTATTAAAAACTTTCTTCTTTTGCTGATAACACAAATTTTGGAAATTTCTATAAATAATTTATAGTATTTTTTAATGAAATCAAGTATGCTGAGTCTATTTTTAAAAACCGCAACTTAATATTTCAAGTAATTAATGCTTTAACTCAATTTAAGTGACTCAATTCTAACAGAAATTATTTTAAAAAAATCTCTTTTGGTGATAACACAAATTTTGATAATTTTTAGAAACAAATTTTAGTATTTTTTAATCAAATTAAGTATGCTGAGTCTATTTTTAAAAACCGCAACTTAATATTTTAAGTAATTAATGCGTAAACTTAATTTAAGTGACTCAATTCTAACGGAAATTATTTAAAAAAAATCTCTTTTGGCGATAACACAAATTTTGATAATTTTTAAAAACAATTTTTAGTATTTTTTGATGAAATTAAGTATGCTGAGTCTATTTTTGAAAACCGCAACTTAATATTTTAAGTAATTAATACGTAAACTCAATTTAAGTGACGCAATTTTGACGTAAATTTTGCATTTTGTCGTAATTATAGATTTGTAATTAATGCTTAGTAATGAATTGTATGATTAGCATGATTTTTAGGAAGTCAAAATTGGAACGGTCTCTTTTCAAAAGGATTGAGTAGGGCGTGAGGTCTATATAGTCTAGACCCCTTTAGTTGGTCGCTAGAAGCTCACTTTTGTGACAAATGTATTCTTTCTGATATAGTTTTTGTTTCAGAAACCACCACTGAAGCGAGAAGATTCATTTCTTCAACGGTTTTCCACCCGTCAAATACCGGAAACGCAGGAAACCGTCGAAGATACCGGCAGCGAAGGCGGAACAGGCGGCGACGCACATTCCGCTTCAAGACGTCGAAGACGCCAACGAAAGCAGCCCCGAACCGTAGTCAATCCAGATGAAAACTTTTATTTCTATTGGCTGCTTGTCCTCACCATATCCGTGCTCTACAATCTATGGGCTCTAATTGTCAGACAGAGCTTCCCCGAATTTCAGGTAATTAATTAATTAATTTAAAGTTTGTTGTTTGTAATGATTGAATTTCAGGCGTTGCTTTCTGGATTCTGGCTGGCATGCGATTCGCTCAGCGATGTCTTCTTCCTGCTCGATGTAGTCGTGCAATTGAGGACCGGTTATCTCGAACAAGGACTTATGGTCTACGACTCGAAGAAGCTGGCCAAACACTACTTGTCATCACGTGCCTTCCTGTTGGATCTGGCGGCCCTGTGCCCTCTAGATTTGTTGCAAATACGCTTAGGTCCACAGCCCCTACTTAGATTTCCTAGATTTTTAAAGGTAAATACAACACAAAACTAGAATTAATGTATTAAGCATAATTGTAATGTATAATTTAAATTGTTTCAATTTACAAACAAATACTTTGTATTATATAACGGTATCAATTCACTTAGCTTCCCCATTGTTGTTCCAGTTGCTGTCAATTGTTTCTTTAACAGTTTTCCTCAATTTGGGACTTTACTGCCGCGTCCCTTTAATCCCGAGAGTGTTTATTGCGGCCATGCGATCACCGTTTAGCGAGATAACGCAATTTCCTCCACCCGCCCCTTTTATAATCCCTAAACGAGAGTGCCACGCAAACTGGGGAACGATGTCGTCGACGCGCTTTTTTATTCCTTTTATTTTTTCACTTATAAAAGAATGGGACAGCAGCAGCGGTGTTAAATAAAAAGCCTCCGGTTAGTTCTCTGTTGTCAAGTCCTTCCTCCGTGTAACGAGGGGGAAAGTAAACCCGAGGCTTTTTTTGCAAACAAAGGGATTATCCGGCAAAACGCTTTTATATAAAGACAAGTGTCCGGCCACTTGAGTATATTTGCTTTTGAAATCACGTTGACATTCCGATTGAAGTTTACAATTCAAAGTTTAATGAATTTTCTTTTTTTAAATTAATTAATTTACAATCGATATTTGCAAATTTAGTAATACACAATTAAATGCAAATTGTGAATAAGATCTAATGTTGTTTGCTGTGACCTTAAAACTAAAATTGATAACGTTTACTATGTCGATTATCGATTCACTTCGCGATTGTTGTTTGCTAAGAGCTTATAACTTTAATAAAAAAATGTGTACGTTTACTATGTCGCTTCGCGATTGACAGTTGTGGGACCGCAAAAATTTAAATTGATTTTTTTATGATTTTTTATCTGTCGCTTCGCGATTGTTGTTTGCTAAGAACTTATATTTTTAATAAAAAAAATTTGACGTTTACTATGTCGCTTCGCGATTGACAGTTGTGGGACCGCAAAATTTTAAATTAATATTTTTCTGATTTTTTACCTGTCGCTTCGCGATTGTTGTTTGCTAAGAGCTTATATTTTTAATTAAAAAAATGTTGACGTTTACTATGTCGCTTCGCGATTGACAGTTGTGGGACCGCAAAATTTTAAATTAATATTTTTCTGATTTTTTACCTGTCGCTTCGCGATTGTTGTTTGCTAAGAGCTTATATTTATAATTAAAAAAAAGTTGACGTTTACTATGTCGCTTCGCGATTTACAGTTGTGGGACCGCAAAAATTTAAATTTATATTTTTCTGATTTTTAACCTGTCGCTTCGTGATTATTGGTTGCTAAGAGCTTATATTTTTAATTAAAAAAATTTGACGTTTACTATGTCGCTTCGCGATTGACAGTTGTAGGACTGCAAAAATTTAAATTAATATTTTTCAGATATCTTATCTGTCGCTTCGTGATTGTTGTTTGCTAAGAGCTTATATTTTTAATAAAAATATTGTTGACGTTTACTATGTCGTTTCGCGATTGGCAGTTGTGGGACCGCAAAAAATTAAATTGATTTTTTCCTGATTTCTTATCTGTCGCTTCGCGGTTGTTGTTTGCTAAGAACTTATCATTTTAATAAAAAAATGATGACGTTTACTATGTCGCTTCGCGATTGACAGTTGTGGGACCGCAAAAATTTAAATTGATTTTTTTCTGATTTCTTATCTGTCACTTCGCGATTGTTGTTTGCTAAGAGCTTATAACTTTAATAAAAATAAAGTTGACGTTTACTATGTCGCTTCGCGATTGACAGTTGTGGGACCGCAAAAATTTAAATTGATTTTTTTCTGATTTCTTATCTGTCGCTTCGCGATTGTTGTTTGCTAAGAGCTTATATTTTTAATAAAGAAATGTTGACGTTTACTATGTCGCTTCGCGATTGACAGTTGAGGGACCGCAAAAGTTTAAATTTATTTTTTTGTTATTTCTTATTTGTCCCTTCGCGATAGTTGCTTGCTAAGAACTTATAATTTTAATAAAAAAATGTTGACGTTTACTATGTCGTTTCGCGATTGACAGTTGTGGGACCGCAACAATTTAAATTGATTTTTTTTTTATTTCTTATCTGTCGCTTCGCGATTGTTGTTTGCTAAGAGCTTATATTTTTAATAAAGAAATGATGACGTTTATTATGTCGCTTCGCGATTGACAGTTGTGGGACCGCAAAAATTTAAATTGATTTTTTTCTGATTTCTTATCTGTCGCTTCGCGATTGTTGTTTGCTAAGAGCTTATATTTTTAATAAAGAAATGTTGACGTTTACTATGTCGCTTCGCGATTGACAGTTGTGGGACCGCAAAAAATTAAATTGATTTTTATTTTATTTCGTATCTGTCGCTTTGCGATTGTTGTTTGCTAAGAGCTTATATTTTTAATAAAGAAATGTTGACGTTTACTAAGTCGCTTCGCGATTGACAGTTGAGGGACCGCAAAAATTTAAATTGATTTTTTTCTGACTTCTTATCTGTTGCTTCGCGATTGTTGTTTGCTAAGAGCTTATATTTTTAATAAAGAAATGTTGACGTTTACTATGTCGCTTCGCGATTGACAGTTGTGGGACCGCAAAAATTTAAATTGATTTTTTTCTGATTTTTTATCTGTCGTTTCGCGATTGTTGTTTGCTAAGAGCTTATATTTTTAATAAAGAAATGTTGACGTTTACTATGTCGCTTCGCGATTGACAGTTGTGGGACCGCAAAAAATTAAATTGATTTTTATTTTATTTCGTATCTGTCGCTTTGCGATTGTTGTTTGCTAAGAGCTTATATTTTTAATAAAGAAATGTTGACGTTTACTAAGTCGCTTCGCGATTGACAGTTGAGGGACCGCAAAAATTTAAATTGATTTTTTTCTGACTTCTTATCTGTTGCTTCGCGATTGTTGTTTGCTAAGAGCTTATATTTTTAATAAAGAAATGTTGACGTTTACTATGTCGCTTCGCGATTGACAGTTGTGGGACCGCAAAAATTTAAATTGATTTTTTTCTGATTTTTTATCTGTCGTTTCGCGATTGTTGTTTGCTAAGAGCTTATATTTTTAATAAAGAAATGTTGACGTTTACTATGTCGCTTCGCGATTGACAGTTGTGGGACCGCAAAAAATTAAATTGATTTTTATTTTATTTCGTATCTGTCGCTTTGCGATTGTTGTTTGCTAAGAGCTTATATTTTTAATAAAGAAATGTTGACGTTTACTAAGTCGCTTCGCGATTGACAGTTGAGGGACCGCAAAAATTTAAATTGATTTTTTTCTGACTTCTTATCTGTTGCTTCGCGATTGTTGTTTGCTAAGAGCTTATATTTTTAATAAAGAAATGTTGACGTTTACTATGTCGCTTCGCGATTGACAGTTGTGGGACCGCAAAAATTTAAATTGATTTTTTTCTGATTTTTTATCTGTCGTTTCGCGATTGTTGTTTGCTAAGAGCTTATATTTTTAATAAAGAAATGTTGACGTTTACTATGTCGCTTCGCGATTGACAGTTGTGGGACCGCAAAAAATTAAATTGATTTTTATTTTATTTCGTATCTGTCGCTTTGCGATTGTTGTTTGCTAAGAGCTTATATTTTTAATAAAGAAATGTTGACGTTTACTAAGTCGCTTCGCGATTGACAGTTGAGGGACCGCAAAAATTTAAATTGATTTTTTTCTGACTTCTTATCTGTTGCTTCGCGATTGTTGTTTGCTAAGAGCTTATATTTTTAATAAAGAAATGTTGACGTTTACTATGTCGCTTCGCGATTGACAGTTGTGGGACCGCAAAAATTTAAATTGATTTTTTTCTGATTTTTTATCTGTCGTTTCGCGATTGTTGTTTGCTAAGAGCTTATATTTTTAATAAAGAAATGTTGACGTTTACTATGTCGCTTCGCGATTGACAGTTGTGGGACCGCAAAAAATTAAATTGATTTTTATTTTATTTCGTATCTGTCGCTTTGCGATTGTTGTTTGCTAAGAGCTTATATTTTTAATAAAGAAATGTTGACGTTTACTAAGTCGCTTCGCGATTGACAGTTGAGGGACCGCAAAAATTTAAATTGATTTTTTTCTGACTTCTTATCTGTTGCTTCGCGATTGTTGTTTGCTAAGAGCTTATATTTAAAAAAAAAATGTTGACGTTTACTATGTCGCTTCGCGATTGACAGTTGTGGGACCGCAAAAATTTAAATTGATTTTTTTCTGATTTTTTATCTGTCGTTTCGCGATTGTTGTTTGCTAAGAGCTTATATTTTTAATAAAGAAATGTTGACGTTTACTATGTCGCTTCGCGATTGACAGTTGAGGGACCGCAAAAGTTTAAATTTATTTTTTTGTTATTTCTTATTTGTCCCTTCGCGATAGTTGCTTGCTAAGAACTTATAATTTTAATAAAAAAATGTTGACGTTTACTATGTCGTTTCGCGATTGACAGTTGTGAAACCGCAACAATTTAAATTGATTTTTTTCTGATTTTTTATCTGTCGCTTCGCGATTGTTGTTTGCTAAGAGCTTATATTTTTAATAAAGAAATGTTGACGTTTACTATGTCGCTTCGCGATTGACAGTTGTGGGACCGCAAAAATTTAAATTGATTTTTTTCTGATTTCTTATCTGTCGCTTCGCGATTGTTGTTTGCTAAGAGCTTATATTTTTAATAAAGAAATGTTGACGTTTACTATGTCGCTTCGCGATTGACAGTTGTGGGACCGCAAAAATTTAAATTGATTTTTTTCTGATTTCTCATCTGTCGCTTCGCGATTGTTGTTTGCTAAGAGCTTATATTTTTAATAAAGAAATGTTGACGTTTATTATGTCGCTTCGCGATTGACAGTTGTGGGACCGCAAAAATTTAAATTGATTTTTTTCTGATTTCTTATCTGTCGCTTCGCGATTGTTGTTTGCTAAGAGCTTATATTTTTAATAAAGAAATGTTGACGTTTACTATGTCGCTTCGCGATTGACAGTTGTGGGACCGCAAAAATTTAAATTGATTTTTTTCTGATTTCTTATCTGTCGCTTCGCGATTGTTGTTTGCTAAGAGCTTATATTTTTAATAAAGAAATGTTGACGTTTACTATGTCGCTTCGCGATTGACAGTTGTGGGACCGCAAAAATTTAAATTGATTTTTTTCTGATTTCTTATCTGTCGCTTCGCGATTGTTGTTTGCTAAGAGCTTATATTTTTAATAAAGAAATGTTGACGTTTATTATGTCGCTTCGCGATTGACAGTTGTGGGACCGCAAAAAATTAAATTGATTTTTTTCTGATTTCTTATCTGTCGCTTCGCGATTGTTGTTTGCTAAGAGCTTATATTTTTAATAAAGAAATGTTGACGTTTACTATGTCGCTTCGCGATTGACAGTTGTGGGACCGCAAAAATTTAAATTGATTTTTTTCTGATTTCTCATCTGTCGCTTCGCGATTGTTGTTTGCTAAGAGCTTATATTTTTAATAAAGAAATGTTGACGTTTATTATGTCGCTTCGCGATTGACAGTTGTGGGACCGCAAAAAATTAAATTGATTTTTTTCTGATTTCTTATCTGTCGCTTCGCGATTGTTGTTTGCTAAGAGCTTATATTTTTAATAAAGAAATGTTGACGTTTATTATGTCGCTTCGCGATTGACAGTTGTGGGACCGCAAAAATTTAAATTGATTTTTTTCTGATTTCTTATCTGTCGCTTCGCGATTGTTGTTTGCTAAGAGCTTATATTTTTAATAAAGAAATGTTGACGTTTACTATGTCGCTTCGCGATTGACAGTTGTGGGACCGCAAAAATTTAAATTGATTTTTTTCTGATTTCTTATCTGTCGCTTCGCGATTGTTGTTTGCTAAGAGCTTATATTTTTAATAAAGAAATGTTGACGTTTATTATGTCGCTTCGCGATTGACAGTTGTGGGACCGCAAAAAATTAAATTGATTTTTTTCTGATTTCTTATCTGTCGCTTCGCGATTGTTGTTTGCTAAGAGCTTATATTTTTAATAAAGAAATGTTGACGTTTACTATGTCGCTTCGCGATTGACAGTTGTGGGACCGCAAAAATTTAAATTGATTTTTTTCTGATTTCTCATCTGTCGCTTCGCGATTGTTGTTTGCTAAGAGCTTATATTTTTAATAAAGAAATGTTGACGTTTATTATGTCGCTTCGCGATTGACAGTTGTGGGACCGCAAAAAATTAAATTGATTTTTTTCTGATTTCTTATCTGTCGCTTCGCGATTGTTGTTTGCTAAGAGCTTATATTTTTAATAAAGAAATGTTGACGTTTATTATGTCGCTTCGCGATTGACAGTTGTGGGACCGCAAAAATTTAAATTGATTTTTTTCTGATTTCTTATCTGTCGCTTCGCGATTGTTGTTTGCTAAGAGCTTATATTTTTAATAAAGAAATGTTGACGTTTACTATGTCGCTTCGCGATTGACAGTTGTGGGACCGCAAAAATTTAAATTGATTTTTTTCTGATTTCTTATCTGTCGCTTCGCGATTGTTGTTTGCTAAGAGCTTATATTTTTAATAAAGAAATGTTGACGTTTATTATGTCGCTTCGCGATTGACAGTTGTGGGACCGCAAAAAATTAAATTGATTTTTTTCTGATTTCTTATCTGTCGCTTCGCGATTGTTGTTTGCTAAGAGCTTATATTTTTAATAAAGAAATGTTGACGTTTACTATGTCGCTTCGCGATTGACAGTTGTGGGACCGCAAAAATTTAAATTGATTTTTTTCTGATTTCTTATCTGTCGCTTCGCGATTGTTGTTTGCTAAGAGCTTATATTTTTAATAAAGAAATGTTGACGTTTATTATGTCGCTTCGCGATTGACAGTTGTGGGACCGCAAAAATTTAAATTGATTTTTTTCTGATTTCTTATCTGTCGCTTCGCGATTGTTGTTTGCTAAGAGCTTATATTTTTAATAAAGAAATGTTGACGTTTACTATGTCGCTTCGCGATTGACAGTTGTGGGACCGCAAAAATTTAAATTGATTTTTTTCTGATTTCTTATCTGTCGCTTCGCGATTGTTGTTTGCTAAGAGCTTATATTTTTAATAAAGAAATGTTGACGTTTACTATGTCGCTTCGCGATTGACAGTTGTGGGACCGCAAAAATTTAAATTGATTTTTTTCTGATTTCTTATCTGTCGCTTCGCGATTGTTGTTTGCTAAGAGCTTATATTTTTAATAAAGAAATGTTGACGTTTATTATGTCGCTTCGCGATTGACAGTTGTGGGACCGCAAAAAATTAAATTGATTTTTTTCTGATTTCTTATCTGTCGCTTCGCGATTGTTGTTTGCTAAGAGCTTATATTTTTAATAAAGAAATGTTGACGTTTATTATGTCGCTTCGCGATTGACAGTTGTGGGACCGCAAAAATTTAAATTGATTTTTTTCTGATTTCTTATCTGTCGCTTCGCGATTGTTGTTTGCTAAGAGCTTATATTTTTAATAAAGAAATGTTGACGTTTACTATGTCGCTTCGCGATTGACAATTGAGCCAGCGCAAAAAGTTTAATTGAAATTTTGTTGATTCCCTATTAGTCGCTTTGCAATTATTGTTTGCTAAGACTTTTGTGTTTTAAAAAAAATGTTGAAGTTAAATTTGTCGCTTCGCGATTGTCAATTGAGACAGCGCAAAAAGTTTAATTGAAATTTTGTTGATTCCTTATTGCTCGCTTCGCAATTATTGTTTGCTAAGACTTTTGTGTTTAAAAAAAAATGTTAAAAATTAATTTGTCGCTTCGCGATTGACAATTGAGCCAGCGCAAAAAGTTTAATTAAAATTTTGTTGATTCCTTATTAGTCGCTTTGCAATTATTGTTTGCTAAGACTTTTGTGTTTTAAAAAAATTGTTGAAGTTTAATTTGTCGCTTCGCGATTGACAATTAAGCCAGCGCAAAAACTTTAATTGAAATTTTGTTGATTCCTTTACTTGTCGCTTCGCGATTATTGTTTGCTAAGACTCTTGAACTTTAGAAAAATTGTTGAAGTTTAATTTGTCGCTTCGCGATTGACAATTGAGCCAGCGCAAAAAGTTTAATTAAAATTTTGTTGATTCTTTAATAGTCGCTTTGCAATTATTGTTTGCTAAGATTCTTGTGCTTTAAAAAAATTGTTGAAGTTTAATTTGTCGCTTCGCGATTGACAATTGAGCCAGCGCAAAAAGTTTATTTAAAATTTTGTTGATTTCTTATTAATCGCTTCGCGATTATTGTTTGCTAAGATTTTTGGGTTTTAAATAAATTGTTGAAGTTTAATTTGTCGCTTCGCGATTGCCAATTGAGCCAGCGCAAAAAGTTTTATTAAAATTTTGTTGATTCCTTATTAGTCGCTTCGCGATTATTGTTTGCTAAGACTATTGTGCTTTAAAAAAATTATTGAAGTTTAATTTGATGCTTTGCGATTGACAATTGAGCCAGCGCAAAAAGTTTAATTGAAATTTTGTTGATTCCTTATTAGTCGCTTCGCGATTATTGTTTGCTAAGACATTTACGCTTTGAAAAAATTGTTGAAGTTTAATTTGTCGCTTCGCGATTGACAAATGAGCCAGCGCAAAAAGTTTAATTAAAATTTTGTTGATTCCTTATTAGTCGCTTCGCGATTATTGTTTGCTAAGACATTTACGCTTTGAAAAAATTGTTGAAGTTTAATTTGTCGCTTCGCGATTGACAATTGAGCCAGCGCAAAAAGTTTAATTAAAATTTTGTTGACTCTTTATTAGTCGCTTTGCAATTATTGTTTGCTAAGATTCTTGTGCTTTAAAAAAATTGTTGAAGTTTAATTTGTCGCTTCGCGATTGACAATTGAGCCAGCGCAAAAAGTTTATTTAAAATTTTGTTGATTACTTATTAATCGCTTCGCGATTATTGTTTGCTAAGATTCTTGGGTTTTAAATAAATTGTTGAAGTTTAATTTGTCGCTTCGCGATTGCCAATTGAGCCAGCGCAAAAAGTTTTATTAAAACTTTGTTGATTCCTTATTAGTCGCTTCGCGATTATTGTTTGCTAAGACTATTGTGCTTTAAAAAAATTATTGAAGTTTAATTTGATGCTTCGCGATTGACAATTAAGCTAGCGCAAAAAGTTTAATTGAAATTTTGTTGATTCCTTTACTTGTCGCTTCGCGATTATTCTTTACTAAGACTCTTAAGCTTTAACAAAATTGTTGAAGTTTATTTTGTCGCTTCGCGATTGACAATTGAGCTAGCGCAAAAAGTTTAATTAAAATTTTGTTGATTCCTTATTAGTCGCTTTGCAATTATTGTTTGCTAAGACTTTTGTGCTTTAAAAAAATTGTTGAAGTTTAATTTGTTGCTTCGTGATTGACAATTGAGCCAGCGCAAAAAGTTTAATTGAAATTTTGTTGATTCCTTATTAGTCGCTTCGCGATTATTGTTTGCTAAGACATTTACGCTTTGAAAAAATTGTTGAAGTTTAATTTGTCGCTTCGCGATTGACAAATGAGCCAGCGCAAAAAGTTTAATTAAAATTTTGTTGATTCCTTATGAGTCTCTTCAAGATTATTGTTTGCTAAGATTATTGTGCAATGAAAAAATTGTTGAAGTTTAATTTGTCGCTTCGCGATTGACAATTGAGCCAGCGCAAAAAGTTTAATTAAAATTTTGTTGATTCCTTATGAGTCTCTTCAAGATTATTGTTTGCTAAGACTCTTGTGCAATGAAAAAATTGTTGAAGTTTAATTTGTCGCTTCGCGATTGACAATTGAGATAGCGCAAAAAGTTTAATTAAAATTTTGTTGATTCCTTATGAGTCTCTTCAAGATTATTGTTTGCTAAGACTCTTGTGCAATGAAAAAATTGTTGAAGTTTAATTTGTCGCTTCGCGATTGACAATTGAGATAGCGCAAAAAGTTTAATTAAAATTTTGTTGAAACTTTATTAGTCGCTTCGCTATTGTTTGCTAAGGCTCTTGTGCTTTAAAAAAATTGTTGAAGTTTATTTGTCGCTTCGCGATTGACAATTGAGCCAGCGCAAAAAGTTTAATTAAAATTTTGTTGATTCCTTATTAGTCGCTTTGCGATTATTGTTTGCTAAGACTTTTGTGCTTTAAATAAATTGTTGAAGTTTAATTTGTCGCTTCGCGATTGACAATTGAGCCAGCGCAAAAAGTTTAATTAAAATTTTGTTGATTTTTTATTAGTCGCTTCGCGATTATTGTTTGCTAAGACACTTGTGCTCTAAAAAAATTGTTGAAGTTTATTTTGTCGCTTCGCGATTGACAATTGAGCCAGCCCAAAAAGTTTAATTTTAAATTTTGTTGATTTCTTATTAGTCGCTTCTCGATTATTCTTTACTGACAGTAAAGAATAATTGAGACAAAAGTCTTAGCAAACAATAATGAACTGTCAGTTCAAAGCTTTAATAAAATTGTTGATGTTCATTAACTCGCTTCGCGATTGACAGATGATGCGATCTTGAGATTTTAAATTGAAAATTTGTTGAAACCTAATCTGTCGCTTCGCGATTATTATTTAATGACACTTTAAAGCTTTAATAATATTGTTGATGTTCAATAAGTCGCTTCGCGATTGTCAGATGATGCGATCTTAAGATTTTAAATTGAAAATTTGTTGATAGTTTTATTTTTTCAGGTTTATCGTGCGATAAATTACTATTACATGGTCGAATCGCGAACGGTGTATCCGAATTTGTGGCGTGTCGTCAATCTCATCCACATCTTACTGATACTGGCTCACTGGTTCGGTTGTTTTTACTTTTTGTTGTCAGAAGCGGAAGGATTTCAGGTAAGTTCTACCAAAATTTGAAAAAAAAATTAAAAATTATAATTTCAGGGTGATTGGGTCTATCCGTACCGTCCAGGAGACTACGCCACGCTCACGCGCAAATACTTAGGCTCCCTGTATTGGTCCACACTCACGCTCACAACAATTGGGGACTTGCCTACGCCCGAAACTAATGCCGAGTAAGTGTATTGATCAATAATTTAAAATTATTTCAGTTTATGTGAATTGATTGTGTGTCCAGAAAGACAGGTTCTGTGGACGGCCCGAGGTCCTTGCCACGTAGAGGTGTCAAATCGCGGCTGCTTCAGTTTAGCAACAACGGCGGGTACGTTGGTATTTGACAAGAGAGACCACCGCCGCCGGCGGGACTTGCGGGCCGTTCACCACGAGACCGCCGTCCGGCTTATATTAATTTTTTTGATTCTAACATTTAGGCGACGGTGGTCTCGAACTTCTCTCTATAATTCTTCGTCATAATTTTCTCTTATTTGTTACAGATATGTGTTCACAATTGTTTCTTATTTGATAGGTGTATTTATATTTGCGACAATAGTAGGTAAGTTTTTCTACAATTGAGAATTACGCTCTTTGAATTTTTTCTGCGCTTTTTTAGGTCAAGTTGGAAATGTGATAACGAATCGAAATGCCAATCGCTTGGAATTTGAGCGGTTGCTTGACGGTGCTAAAACGTACATGCGACACCATAAGGTAAATTCAAAATCTCTAAAACTATTTACAATTATTCAAAACTATTTTTAGGTGCCCGGTGGTATGAAACGTAGAGTATTGCGATGGTACGATTACTCATGGTCGCGCGGTAGGATACAAGGTGGCGGCGACATCAATACCGCCCTCGGCTTGTTACCGGATAAATTGAAAACAGAGTTAGCATTGCACGTGAATCTCAGCGTGTTGAAGAAGGTTACCATATTTCAGGAGTGCCAACCCGAATTTCTTAGAGATCTAGTGCTGAAAATGAAAGCTTACATTTTTACGCCGGGAGATTCGATTTGTAGGAAAGGTGAAGTTGCAAGAGAAATGTTTATCATAGCTGATGGTATTCTTGAAGTACTGAGTGAGGCTGGAAAAGTACTTACTTCGATGAAGGCTGGGGATTTCTTTGGTGAAATTGGGATACTTAATCTGGATGGTTTAAATAAGTAAGATTGAATTGTGTCATTTAAATTAAGTTTACGCATTAATTACTTTAAATATTTGGTTGCGGTTTTCAGAAATAGACTCAGCATACTTGATTTGATTGAAAAAGTTATAAATTCTTTTTAGAAATTTTCAAGATTTGTGTTATCCCCAAAAGAAAGAAGTTTTTAATAATTTTCGTTAGAATTGCGTCACTTAAATTGAGTTTACGCATTAATTACTTGAAATATTAAGTTGCGGTTTTCAAAAATAAACTCAGCATACTTGATTTTATTGAAAAATACTAAAAATTATTTTAAGAAATTTTTGAAATTTGTGTTATCTCTAAAAGAAAGAAGTTTTTAATAATTTTCGTTAAAACTGCGTCACTTAAATTGAGTTTACGCATTAATTACTTGAAATATTAAGTTGCGGTTTTCAAAAATATACTCAGCATACTTGATTTTATTAAAAAATACCAACAATTATTTTTAGAAATTTTTAAAATTTGTGTTATCACCAAAAGAAAGAAGTTTTTAATAATTTTCGTTAAAATTGCGTCACATAAATTGAGTTTACGCATTAATTACTTGAAATATTAAGTTGCGGTTTTCAAAAATAGACTCAGCATACTTGATTTTATTAAAAAATACTAAAAATTATTTCTAAACATTTCTTAAAATTGTGATATCAACAAAAGAAAGAAGTTTTTAGTAATTTCCGTTAGAATTGCGTTACTTAAATTGAGTTTACGCAATAATTATTTGAAATATTAAGTTGCGGTTTTTAAAAATAGACTCAGCATACTTAGTTTTATTAAAAAAAACTGAAAATTATTTTAAGAAATTTCTAAAATTTGTGTTATCACCAAAAGAAAGATTTTTTTAATAATTTCCGTTAGAACTGCGTCACCTAAATTGAGTTTATGCATTAATTACTTAAAATATTATGTTGCGGTTTTCAAAAATAGACTCAACATACTTGATTCTATTGGAAAATACTAAAAATTAATTCTAGAAAATTTCTAAAATTTGTGTTATCACTAAAAGAAATAAATTTCTAATAATTTCCGTTAGAATTGAGTCACTTTTATTGAGTTTACGTATTAATTACTTAAAATATTAGGTTGCAGTTTTCAAAAATAGATTTAGCATACTTGATTTCATTAAAAAATACTAAACATTGTTTATAGAATTTTCCTAAATTTGTGTTATCACCAAAAGAAAGAAGTTTTTAATAAATTCCGTTTATATTGCGTCACTTAAATTGAGTTTACGCATTAATTACTTAAAATATTTAGTTTTGGATTTCAAGAATAGACTCAGCATACTTGATTTAATCAAAAAATACTAAAAATTGTTCTTAGAAATTTCCAAAATTTGTGTTATCACCAAAAGAAAGGAGTTTTTAATCATTTCCGTTAAAATTGCGTCACTTAAATTGTGTTTACGCATTTTTTACTTGGAATATTAAGTTGCCGTTTTTAAAAATAGAATCAGCATACTTGATTTTATTATAAATTATTAAAAATTATATTTAGAAATTTTCAAAATTTGTGTTATCACCAAAAATAAGAAGTTTTTAATGATTTCCGTTAGAATTGCGTCATTTAAATTGAGTTTACGGATTAATTACTTGAAATATTAAGTTGCGGTTTTCAAAAATAGACTCAGCATACTTAATTTTATTGAAAAATACTGAAAATTATTTTGAGAAATTTTCAAAATTTGTGTTATCACCAAAAGAAAGAAGTTTTTAATAATTTCCGTTAGAATTGCGTCACTTAAATTGAGTTTACGCATTAAATACTTAAAATATTATGTTGCGGTTTTTAAAAATAGACTCAACATACTTAGTTTTATTAAAAAAAATTAAAAATTATTTTTTGAAATTTCTAAAATTTGTGTTATCACCAAAAGAAAGAAGTTTTTAATAATATTCGTTAGAATTGCGTCACTTAAATTGAGTTTACGCATTAATTACTTAAAATATTAAGTTGCGGTTTTGAAAAATAGACTCAGCATACTTGGTTTTATTAAAAAATACTAACAATTATTTTTAGAAATTTTTAAAATTTGTGTTATCACCAAAAGGAAGAAGTTTTTAATAATTTCCGTTAGAATTGCGTCACTTAAATTGAGTATACGCATTAATTACTTGAAATATTAAGTTGCGGTTTTGAAAAATAGACTCAGCATACTTGGTTTTATTAAAAAATACTAACAATTATTTTTAGAAATTTTTAAAATTTGTGTTATCACCAAAAGAAAGAAGTTTTTAATCATTTCCGTTAGAATTGCGTCACTTAAATTGAGTTTACGCATTAATTACTTGAAATATTAAGTTGCGGTTTTTAAAAAATAGACTCAGCATACTTGATTTTATTAAAAAATACTAAACATTATTTTTAGAAATTTCTAAAATTTGTGTTATCACCAAAAAATAAGTTTTTAATCATTTCTGCTAGAATTGCGTCACTTAAATTGAGTTTACACATTAATTACTTGAAATATTAAGTTGCGGTTTTTAAAAATAAACTCAGCATACTGGATTTTATTGAAAAATACTAAAAATTCTCTTTAGAAATTTTTAAAATTTGTGTTATCACCAAAAGAAAGAAGTTTTTAATAATTTCCGTTAAAATTGAGTTACTTAAATTGAGTTTACGCATTAATTACTTGAAATAATAAGTTGCGGTCTTAAAAAATAGACTCAGCATACTTGATTTTATAAAATAACACTAAAAATTTCGTGAGTTGCTTGTAGCTATAAAACACTTCTTAAACCGCGCCCTTAAGTTGTTTGCATATAAAATTTTGTAATCTAGTTTAACATTTGTGTTGCTTTAACTCAATATTTGTACTTACAGACGTACAGCTGATGTAAGATCAGTAGGCTATTCCGAACTCTTCTCACTCTCAAGAGAAGACGTTTTAAACGCCATGAAAGACTATCCAGAAGCGCAAGAAATTCTACAAGCGTTAGGCAGAAAACGATTAATGGAGGTTAAAGCTTCAGCCAGACAACACAAAGAAAAAGAGCATCATAGTACGCACGGACATGATTCTAAAGGTCGCTTAGTTGATAAAATCAAGAACGAAGCAAAAGGTTTAAGAAACGCTTTGCGTAAATCAAGGACGCATCGAAGATCACAAGAATCGCTCGAACTCCAACCGCTTCATTCATCTAAAGAAAGCAATGGGGCTAAAGGAGTTTTAAGAAGAATGCCTAGAGTACGATCACATGATCTTAGTCAAGAAGAAGAAAAAAAGGAGGAGCCGGATGGGGAAAAAGTGATTTCACCTTTGGGAGCCGGACTTCCTTTACTTTCCCGATTGAGGTAAAATTTAAACAATTTTAATTGCACCATTAACAAAATTAATATTTTAGATTGCTGAAGGAGAAACAGGAAAATGAAGAAAGAGTCAGTAATTGCGCAACTCCTTCCTTATTATCACCATCACCGGCCAGTGTAAAAAGTCCTCCACCTGTACCAGAAGAACCCGTCCAGGAAGTGATAGGTGCAGGTTTACCACTCCTCCAACGACTTCTTTTACTTAAAGCAAAAGAAGACAAAACAAGCAGTCAACCAACCAGTCCTACCACTCTAACGCAACCAAAACCTCCACCAACACGACCAATTCTATCACCCAAAAATTTGTTAACAGTTAGTGCGGCCAAACCAGCAAATAAAATTTCCTTCAAGGATCGACTGAAACAGTTCAAGGAGGCTAAAGAAGAACCCAAACCTGAACCTCCACCTCCACCTCCACGAATTGAAGAGCCTCCTCCAATTGTAACAATAGAACCAGTTCTTGAAAAAGCTGATAGTGGTGAAAAAAACGAAGCCAATTGGTTGAAACTGAAAAAAGCTGCAATAGTGCGCGATAGTGGTGAAGTTTCAAGTACTGTTTCCGCGGCTTCTTCCGAACTTGAAGTGCAATCGAAGCAGCAGCCTAATCTGGTGTTAACGCGTAGAACAAAACATTACCGTTCCATCGATGATTTATCACCAGAATACGGAGGTTTGCCATTTGTTAAGAAACTTAAAATATTAAACGAACGCCAAAAATTGGAAGAACTTGAGACTGTGATGAAAACACGCAGTTTTAGTTTGGATATTCCTGATAACCAAACTATTGATGGTGAGTGCCTAACGAGGTCGCAATCTGAAGGTAGCACGATGCATCAGGAATTGTGCGCCCGATTATCAAGTCCTCTTCATTCCAGTACGGAAAGCAATGAAACATTAGAGAGGCGGAATTTAAAATCAATTTTAAAGAAGCTGTCTGAAGAGACGCAACAAATAGCTCCAGCTATGCCTGAAAAGGTTGATTCGAGTGAATTTAGGAAATTAATGCGGGCTCCTACTATAGAAGGCTATGCAGCACGGCATTCTAAATTATCAAAAAGTGTTACTTTCAATCGGGATACATTACAGAGTCCTCCGAATAGTGGTAATATCATCAGTAGTGATGCATTGTTTCCGTTTGCTCTTTCACCTACTGGAAATGGTTTTGATGAGTTTCGTAGGGAAGATGAGAAGATGGAAAAGTGCCAGATTATTTCTTCGAAATCAAATCAGATGAAATATAAAGGTAATTCAATCAGTTGATGATGAACCAAATTAATTCGGATTAATTTGTAGGTTCGTTAGAGGATGAACAACAATATTTTGCAGATATTCTCATCGCCATTAAGCAGGTGATGAGTTCGCATCTGCAGGACATGCAGGAGAAGTATCATCAGAAGTTACAGAAGATGGAGGAGGAGATTCGGTTGAGGGATGAGACCATTGATGAACTGAGGGCGCACGTCAACGAGTTGGAGAGGGCTGCTGATGATAGCTTTACGGTAAGAACTTAATTAGTTTTATTAACTTTGCTTTAAGGTTTGGCAGTTGTAAAAGCAAGCAAATAACCTAAAAGTTGTTATATGTACCTAACCTAAAAAAATGTTTAGCTTTTAAAAGTTGAAGAATGCATATTCTTAATTTAACAATGTCTACTATCTACCGTTGTGCCTTGGTAAGGACTTACCTAAAAATGTTTTAGACAATTTGTTGCAATCGACAATCAAAGCAAACACTAACATATAACGATTTTTGCAACTGGCCTGTTGTGTTGCGGTTTTAGAAATTAGTGACGATATATATTTTTACCAAATAAAAAAAAAATTATTGAAAGTGTTTTTTACATTTTATTTTATTTTTATTTTTAAATTTTACTTTTTACAAATTTTTAGTTTTTGTGTTGCAATTATTGAAAGCGCGTCAAAAATATATTTTTTTCAAAAAGTTGAATTTTTACAAATTTTCAGTTTTTGTTTGCTATGCGAAAGATGCGACAAATTTGATTTTTTTTTCAAAATTACAAGTTTTTGTAATTTTTTTTTTTTCTATTTTTTGATTTATTTAAAAAAAAAGTTTTTGTTTTGCCAATATTGTGGTGACAAATACATATTTTTTCTATGATTTTTTGCACTTTTTTTAACATTTTTTTAATTTTGTACAAATTAAACTGTTTGACAGAAGGGCAAGGAAGGACATTTTTAAGTTTTTTAAAAGTTAATTTTTTGTTTAGTTTTTTTGCAAATTTTTATTTATTTTTTTGCAAATACTTAAAATTAAAAGTTTTAACAAATTTTTACTTTTAACTTTGCAATCATTGAAACTGGTAACAGAGTTATTTAGTTGCACGTTTTTTTGCAAATTTTTAGTTTTTGCAATAAATTTTAATTTTTTTCAAAACTATTAAATTATTTTTTTTCAAAAAAATTGACAGATTACTTGTTTTTTTTTAATTTAGTTTTGCAATTTGAAACATTTTTACATATTTAAAAAAAAAAATACGCTACACATTTTTTAATTTTTTTCAATTTTTTTGGTTTTGCCTTTCTTTTGCGCAATAACATTTTTACGTTTATTTTTTTTACAAATTTTATTTTTGATTTTACAATTACATATCAGTTTTTGAAATTTTTTTTTTCAAAATCATTATTTTTTTTACTAGTCTTTAGTTTTTTTGTTGGTATTGAAAGTAAGGAAAGATTTTCATTTTGTGTTTTTTTTTTAATTTAATTTTTTACGTTTTTTTTGTTTTTGTTACACGATTATTGAAAAGAGCGACACAATTAAACACACTTAAAATTTTTTTTTACTTTTTAGTTTTTTTTACAAATTAAATAAAAAAATTTGCAATTATTGAAGACAGGTTAACGTTTTTACATTGTTTTCAAAAATGTTTAGTTTTAACTTTGCGATTATTGGAAGATTATTGTTTTTAATTTTTAGTTTTTGATTTGTGGTTATTGAAAATAGCGTCAGATAAATGTTCTTTACAAAAAAAAAAGTTTTCTATTTAAATTTTTTTATTCACAGTTTTTTCAAAATTTCTATTAGTTTTTACTTTGCAATTATTGAAAGGCATGTTTAAAAAAATTGTTTTTTTACATTTAAAAAAAAATCTAAATTTTTAATTTTTTTTTATATACATATTTAAAAAAATACAAATTTATAGTTTTTTTTGTTTTTTTTTTAATTTTAGTTTTTAAAAAATATTTTATAATTTTTTTTTAAATATTTTTTTAATAAATTTACAGTTTTTGTTTTGTATATTTTTTAAAAATTATAATTTTTTTAAATTTTAGTTTTAATTTTGCTATTATTGAAAAGTGGCATATTTTTTTCAGAAAAAATATTTTTTTTTTGTTTTGCGATTATTTAATGATGGTGAAAAAAATGTTTTTTTAATTTTTTTGCAGTTGTTGAAAACAGAATATTTTTTTATTTAAAAAAAAATATATTTATTTACAAATTTACAGTTTTTGTTTCACTATTATTGAAAAACAAAATTTTAACATATTTCTCAAAAAAAAAAAAAAAAAAACAAGTTTTAGTTACTATGCAATTGAAAATAATGATTTTTAATTTTTTTTTTTTTTTAATTTACATTTTTTTACCAACTTTTAGTTGTTGAAATTAGTGACATTTTTTTTATGTTTAAAAAAAAAATTTGTTTTGCTATTATTGAAAAGCACATTTTTGGAGTATAATTTTTGACATAATTTTCAATTTTTTTTTTCAAATTTTAGTTTTTATTTTACATTTATTGAAAGTTTTGTTTTTCTTTTATTTTTTTATGTACAAATTGGAGAAAAGTTATTTTTTTTAATTTTACCCAAATTTTTTTTTAATGTTTTTGTTTTGCAAATTTTACACATATGTACATTTTTTTTTTAATTTTTTTTTTACTTTACAATTATTGAAAGTGAGTTAAAAATATTTTTTCAGTTGCTTGCGATTATTGAAAGTTATAACAAATGTTTTTTACATTTTTCAAAAATTTTAATATTTTTAAATTTTTAGTTTTTGTATTGAGGTTGTTGAAATTTGTTACAAAATATTTTTATATTTTTTTTATTAATTTTTTTTAAATATTTCTATATTTTTCAAAAATTATTTAATTTCAAAAATTTAAGTTATTATCAATTTTTTGTTTTGTGGTTGTTGAAATTACTGATTGATAAATAATTTTAATTTTTTGTTTTTAATTATTTTTTATTTTTTTTTTATTTTTGCATTGCGGTTGAAATTGGTGTAAAAATATTTTTTTATTTTAGTTTTTACTTTGCAATTGAAAGTGATGAGAAATATGTTTTTTACATTATTCTTCAAAAATTTAATTTTTTTCCTATTCTTTGTTCAAGTTTTTTTTTTACAAGTATTTAATTTTTACAAATTCACAGATTTTGTTTCCTGTTGTTGAAAAAAAAAAATATATATATATACATATATATGCTGATAGATGAATATTTTTAAATTAAAAAAAATATTTTTATTTTTTTAAGTATTTTTTTTTTATTATTATTTACAGTTTTTGTTTTGTTATTGTTGAAAACAAATTTATGACATGTTAATTATGTCATAAATTAATATTAAAAGTGATAAAAAATGTTTTTTTAAATTATTTTTGAAAAAAAAATAATTTAATTTTTTAATTTTTTTAAAATTTTTAGTTTTTTTTTTTTAATTTTCAATTTTTTCAATTTTTTTAGTTTTTATATTGCGATTGTTGAAAAATTGGTGACAAAATATTTTTTTTAAGTTTTTTTTTTATAATTTTTACAATTTTAGTTTTTGTTTTGCTATTATTGAAAAATTTTTGACATTTTTTTTTTTTATTATTTTAATTTTTTAATTTTTAGTTTTTACTTTGAAATTGAAAGTGATGCAAATTATGTTTTTAATTATTAGTTTTTGTTTTACGGTTGTTAAAGTATTTTTTAATTAAAAAAAACATTTTTTTTAAATTATTTTAATTTTTTAATTTTTAGTTTTTACTTTGAAATTGAAAGTGATGCAAATTATGTTTCTAATTATTAGTTTTTGTTTTACGGTTGTTAAAATATTTTTCAATTAAAAAAAAATGTAGAAAAGTTTTTTTTTTATTTAAAAAACATTTTGTCTCCAATTTTAACAACCGCAATAAAAAAACTTTAAATTTGTAAAAAATAAAAAATAAAAAAAATCTTTAAATCATTATTTCCAATTGCAAAGTAAAAACTAAAATAAATGTTTTATAAATTTTTGACACATTTCATTTTTTTTATTCTTAGTTTTTTTTTACAATTTTTTTACAAATTTTCAGTTTTTATTGCGATTGTTAAATTTTTTACAAATTTAGCTTTAAAAATATATTTTTTTTATTTTTTTTTTATACTTACATACAATTGAAAGTGATGACAAATATGTTTTTGACATTATTTAAAAAAAAAAATTATTATTATCTTAATTTTTTTTTTTTGCTTTTATTGAAAAAGAAATTGTTGACATAATTTTCAATTTTTTTTTTAAATGTAAGATTTTACTTTTTTGATTTAAAAAAAATATTTTTTTTTTAGTTTGCGATTATTGAAAGTGTTGAAAATGTTTTTGACATTTTTCAAAAAAAATTAATTTTTACATATGTATTTCTAAATTTTCAGTTTTTGTATTGCGGTTGTTGAAATTCTTAACAAATTTTTTTTTAGTATTTTTTTTTATTATTATTTACAGTTTTTGTTTTGTTATTGTTGAAAAACAAATTTTTTACATTTTTCAAAAATTATTAATTTTTTAAAATTTTAATTTGCAATTGAAAGTATTTTATTTATATATTTTTTACATTATTTTTCAAAAGTTTAATTTAATTTTTATTTTTTGTTTTATTTTTTTTTCAAAATTTTATTTTGCGGTTGTAGAAATTTCAATTTTTTTTTTAATTTTTGAGATTTTTATTTTTATTTTTTTCTTCTTTGCGATTGAAAATGATGAGAAATATGTTTTTTATATTATTCTTCAACAATTTAATTTTTTCCTAATTTTTTGTTATAATTTTTTTTTTTTTATTTTGATTTTTTTTTTAATTTTCAGTTTTTGTTTTGTGGTTGTTGAAATTGTTGATAAATAAATATTTTTAAATAAAAAAAATTAAAATTTTTTTGTTCAAATTTTGTGTGCGTGAAAAATATTTAATTGTTTTAAAAAAATATGTGTTTTTAGTTGTTGCGATTACTGAAAGTGTCGACAAATATGTTTTTAACATTATTAAAAAAAAAAAAATTTAAGTTTAATTTTTTTTTATAATATTTTTAACTTTACAATTTTTTACAAACTTTTAGTTTTTGTATTTCGGTTGTTAAAATTGGTGACAAAATATTTTATTATTTTTTTTTTAAGTTTATTGTTTTGTTGAAATTTCTGTCAATTTTTCCAATTTTTTTTTTTTATTAAGTTTTCATTTTGCAATTATTGAAAGTGTGCTCAAAATATTTGTGAAAAATTAAAAAAATAAATTAATTTTTTTTGCCTTTATTGAAAAATAAAATGTTAACAATTTTTCAAAAATTAATTTTAAGTGTTTGACAAATATATTTTTGAAATATTAAAAAAATGACAACAAAATTTAGGTTTTGTTTTGTTATTCTAAAAATAAACTGTCATTTTTTCAAAAAAATTTATTTTTTTTTAGTTTTAGTTTTTACTTTAAAAACAAACAAAAATTACAAATTTAGTTTTTATTTTGCTAATATTGAAAAACAAATTTTTGACATTTTAAATTTTTTTTTTTTTTTTAATTTACTAATACATATATTTTTAAAATATAAAAAGAATACAAATTTAGTTTTTGTTTCGTTTATAATAAAAAACAAATTTTTGACAGTTTTTGAAAAAAAAAAATTTTTATTAAAAAACAAATTTTTGGCATTATTTTAAAAATAATTTTTTTCTTTGAAATTATTGAAAGTGTGTAACAAATTTTTAAAATATTAAAAAAAATACAATTTTAATTTTTGGTTTCCTTTTATTGAAAAACAAATTTTTGACAAATTTTTAAAAATTATTATTTGCAATATTGAAAGTGTGTTACCTACAAATATATTTTTGAAATTAAAAAAAAAATAGTATCTGTTTTGCTATTATTGTGAAAAACAAATTTTTAACAATTTTTCAAAAATACTTTTTTTTCTTTGCAATTATTGAAAGTGACAAATATATTTTTGAAATATTAAAAAAAAAATAACAATTTAGTTTTTGTTTCGCTATTATTGATAAAAAAAATGTGGTAAATTTAATTTTTTTTTTTTTTTTTAATTTTAGTTTTTACTTTGCAATTATTGATAGTGTTTAATTAATTTGTATAACTGACAGAATGTCAAACTATCTATACGCCACTGGATGATGTCTTGTAATAATATCAATTGTTGCAGGATTCGATAGAGACGGTGGTATCAGGACGTCATTCCTGGGACGAATTAAATCGCAACGAATCAACAGAATTGGAACAGTTGCCGCTAACATTAACGCCACAACCGGTGTGGACTCCGCCTAACGAATCACCAAGTGTTATATTAGAAATGGATTCGAATACTGATACCGAATCGGAACTAGGCGACTCATCAGAACCCGGCTACGAATCCGGCGAATACGAAAACTCAAGTTCGAATTGGGAAGTTGAATTATTAGCAGCACAGATGCGAAGACAACGACGTTCGCAAAGTTTAGATCAAGGTAGACCAGTAAGACGACGATTCACGAGAGGTTTTAGTGCGGACACTTCGCGGAGAGACTGATATTACATTCAACTGATGATCATTGTGAGAACGATATCGAAAAGCTCACCACACGAATCCCATTTAGCTCACCAATAAAATGAGAGAACCGTGCGCGCACATACTAGTAATAAAAAAACAATTGTGATCAAATATCAAAATAAGTATTAACAAAACAAAAAGGTGCCAAAGAATTATTAAAACGGCTCAAAATTTGGAAGGTCCCTTTTCACAAAACAACAAACACAGCTTTACCAAATGAGAAAATGCTTTATTGTTATTATTTTTCATTTCTAAATCCAATCCCATCCGAATAAAGAATATAAATACTATTTTCCTAGGCGATAAATATATAAAAGAAAACGACAAAAAATATAAATTTAGTTGTAACAGATTATAGTATAATATATTGACCATTACTAGTAATAAGTAAATAATGTAGATTATATTAGTTAATAATTATTATAAATAAATATGAAGAAATGCTTAATTGTGTCAACACCCAGTATGCAAGCTGCCAGAATCTACATAGCCATGAAGCACTCATGATGTACATTGGAGGAGCAGCAAAAGGTAACTATATTTTATAATTTTTGATGATTCTATTTTATTTATTTTTTTCAAAAAAATAAAAAAAAACATTTTGATTTTATAATTTTAATTTTAAGATAGTAGTCATCTTAAGTAATGTCTTAAATACAGTTTGTGTTGATGTTGCAATAATTGTAGCCTCAGCATGAGTTATTTGCAAGATTCTATTTTTTACTAAAAAGAAATGTTTTCAAAAAAATTCAAAAAATATTTTTTAATTTAAATTTTAATTTTGAGCTAGTAGTCATCTTAAATAAAGTCTTAAGTGTTGTTGGTGTTAATTTTGAGTTGATGTTGCAATAATTGTAGCCTTAGCATAAGTTAATTGCAAGATTCTATTTTTTAATAAAACGAATGTTTTCAAAATATTTTTTATTTTAAAATTTTAATTTTGAGCTTGTAGTCATCTTAAGTAATGTCTTAAGTTTGGGTGGTGTTAATTTTGAGTTGATGTTGCATTAATTGTAGCCTCAGCATGAGTTGAATGCAAGATTCTACTTTTTTAGTAAAAACAAATTTTTTCAAAAAATTATAAAAATTATTTGTGATTTTACAATTTTATTTTTGAGCTTGTAGTCATCTTAAGTAATGTCTTAAGTTTGGGTGGTGTTAATTTTGAGTTGATGTTGCAATAATTGTAGCCTCAGCATAAGTTGATTCTATTTTTTTAGTAAAAACAAATGTTTTCAAAAATTGATAAACAATATTTTCAGTTTTATAATTTAAATTTTGAGCTAGTAGGCATCTTAAGTTATGCCTTTTAAGTATGTCTGGTGTTAATTTTGAGTTAATGTTGCATTAATTGTAGCCTCAGCATGAGTTAAATGCAAGATTCTATTTTTTTAGTAAAAACAAATTTTTTCAAAAAATTATAAAAATTATTTGTGATTTTACAATTTTAATTTTGAGCTTGTAATCATCTTAAGTAATGTCTTAAGTATGGTTGGTGTTAATTTTGAGTTGATGTTGCAATAATTGTAGCCTCAGCATGAGTTGAATGCAAGATTCTATTTTTTTAGTAAAAACAAATATTTTCAAAAAATTATAAAAATTATTTGTGATTTTACAATTTTAATTTTGAGCTTGTAGTCATCTTAAGTAATGTCTTAAGTATGGTTGGTATTAATTTTGAGTTGATGTTGCAATAATTGTAGCCTCAGCATGAGTTGATTGCAAGATTCTATTTTTTAGTAAAAACAAATATTTTCAAAAATTTATAAATAATATTTTTAATTTTATAATTTAAATTTTGAGCTAGTAGTCATCTTAAGTAATGCCTTAAGTATGTCTGGTGTTAATTTTGAGTTGATGTTGCATTAATTGTAGCCTCAGCATGAGTTAATTGCAAGATTCTATTTTTTAGTAAAAACAAATATTTTCAAAAATTTATAAACAATAATTTCAATTTTATAATTTAAATTTTGAGCTAGTAGTCATCTTAAGTAATGTCTTAAGTATGGTTAGTATTAATTTTGAGTTGATGTTGCAATAATTGTAGCCTCAGCATGAGTTGAATGCAAGATTCTATTTTTTTAGTAAAAACAAATGTTTTCAAAAAATTATAAAAATTATTTGTGATTTTACAATTTTAATTTTGAGCTTGTAGTCATCTTAAGTAATGTCTTAAGTTTGGGTGGTGTTAATTTTGAGTTGATGTTGCAATAATTGTAGCCTCAGCATGAGTTGATTGCAAGATTCTATTTTTTAGTTAAAACAAATGTTTTTAAAAATTTATAAAAAATATTTTTGATTTTATCATTTTAATTTTGAACTAATATCCATCTTTAGTAATGTCTTAAGTATGGTTGTTATTAATTTTAAGATGATGTTGCAATAACTGTAGCCTCAGCATAAGTTGATTGCAAGATTCTTGTTTTTAGTAAAAACAAATGATTTCAAAAATTTTTAAAAACTATTTTCAATTTTATAATTTTAATTTTGACTTAGTAGTAATATCTTAAGTATATTTGATGTTAATTTTGAGTTGATTTTGCAACAATTATAGCCTCAGCTTGAGTTGATTCTATTTTTTTAACTTTTGGGCTTAACCAATTGTGATTATCAAAATAATAATAATAATTATCAAACATCCTAGTTTGTAAAACACTCTGTATAACAATTTGTTAATTTCAATAAACATAAAAATTAATTTGGCAATGATCCGTTCGGAATCTACATATTTACAAGCAATAAATTATCTGCAGCCATAAACAAATCCGTCCTTGATTCTTGAACTCTAAAAACCCGTTTCTTATTAATCATCACAGACTTGTGGAAAAATTCAGTCAGATTGCGACGTGCTTATAGTAAACTAAGCTAAGCTAATCCATACACAATGTCTTATAAATTAATATTATTAGCAATAATATCCCTTTGTTTAATTGAAGTGAAACCGTGGGCTGTTAACATATTTGAAAACGAAAAATGGACTGGAACCAGCATAGGAGTTGCTGGTAATTATAATAAAAATAATCAAATGTTTTTAAAATTATAATTAAAAATTTTGTAGGGCAAGAAGAGGAATGCGTTCCAATACCTAATTTTTTCACAGCAAAATCTATAAATGTTCGAGATTTCTGTGTTAATTTATATGAAAGTAATGATTGCACCGGTACCAAATATGCATTTCTCAAAGGAACTTCAAGCAGTTCTGATTTGCAACAAGTTACAACGAAAAGGATAGGTTCAGTTAAATCATGCAATACGGATTATTAATGTAATAATTTTATTTTTATAATAAATATATTAATAAGCACTCCTGCAAGATCGCAGTGATTTAATATTAAAATCAAATTTGCTCATACAGCAATGGTTGAATGATGCTGGAAACAATCCCATGGTTTCACCCTTGCAGTCCTTTTCGGTAAAAACTCTAACGCAGAAACCGTTAGTGCTGATCGATAATGGTTTGAAACTTTCAGGTAAATCTATGCATTCATCATCGCTTCCTTAAATTGAATTATTGAATTAAAATTATTTAATAAATGTTATTAAACGTACCAGTTAGGGCTAAATTAACTCCTTTCCATTGTTCTTCGGGATAAAAAGTTATTGAAAATGCGAACGCTGCTGTTAATTGTAGCAACAACAGCACGGCCGACTTCATCTTGACTAATTTTAGTTGTTTTGAACAGTTTGTATGAATACCAAGGTCAATAAGCAATCTTCTACCTTGTTATTTATTACAACAAGTGTTATGCTCCTCCCCAGATATTTTACATATTTTAAGCCAATTTGAATTTAAATTTGTGTTATATTTTTAGTATCAAATTTTACAATTATTACCTTTCAATTGTTATATTAATTACAAGTAATTTGTTTGACAGTTGTAATATGTTGTTATGTTATCTGTTTGACAGTTTCTATAACAAAATAACGAGTCAGTAGTTTGAACTGAAGTGGCCCACCCACCACTCAAGTGTTCCTTATCAAAAGATTGCATCATGACTTTCTCTTGTAATAATATGTCTTCTGAAGTCCGCAGAGAGGTCAAACTAAAAATTTCTTGATAACGATTACTTGGGTGGGTGGGTGGGCCACTCTATAACAAAATAACGAGTCAGTAGTTTGGACTAGAGTAGCTTACTCACCCATCCAAGTGTTCGTTATCAAAAGATTGCATCACGACTTTTTCTTGTGGTAAAATGTCTTCTGACGTCCGTAGAGAAATCAAACTACTAATTTCTTGATAACAAACACTTGGGTGGGCCACTCCATATTAAAATAACGAGTCAGTAGTTTGGACTAGAGTGCCCCACCCAAGTGTTCGTTAACAAAAGATTGCATCACGACCTTCTCTTGTGTTCATTTTGTTTTCTGACGTCTGCAGAGAAGTCAAACTACTAATTTCTTGATAAAGAACACTAGGGTGGGTGGGTGGGCTATTCCGTAACATGATAACGAGTCAGTAGTTTGGACTGGAGTGGCCCATCTACCCACCCAAGTGTTTATTATCAAAAGATTGCAGTGCCACTTTCTCTTGTAATAAAATGACTTCTGACGTCTGCAGAGAGGTCAAACTACAAATTTCTTGATAACGACCACTTGGGTGGGTAGGTGGGTTACTTTATAACAAAATAACGAGTCAGTAGTTTAGACTAGAGTAGCCCACCCACCCACCCAAATGTTCGTTATCAAAAGATTGCATCACGATCTTCTCTTGTGGTAAAATGACTTCTGACGTCCGCAGAGAAGTCAAACTACTAATTCTTTGATAACAAACACTTGGGTGGGTGGGTGGGTCACTCCTTAACAAAACAACAAGTCAGTAGTTTGGACTAGAGTGGCCCACCCACCCACCCAAGTGTTCGTTATCAAAAGATTGCATCACAATTTTCTCCTGTGGTAAAATGACTTCTGACGTCCGCAGAGAAGTCAAACTACTAATTTCTTGATAACAAATACTTGGGTAGGTGGGTGGGCTATTCCATAATAAAATAACGAATTAGTAGTTTGGACTAAAGTGCCTCACCCACCCATCCAAGTGTTCGTTATCAAAAGGTTGCATCACGATCTTCTCTTGTGGTAAAATGTCTTCTGACGTCCCTAGAAAAGTCCAACTACTAATTTCTTGATAACAAACACTTTGGTGAGTGGATGGGCTACTCCATAACAAAATAACGAGTCAGTAGTTTGAACTAGAGTGACCCACCCACCCACCCAAGTGTTCGTTATCAAAAGGTTGCATCACGATCTTCTCTTGTAGTAAAATGACTTTTAACGTCCGCAGAGAGGTCAAACTACAAATTCTTTGATAACGAACACTTGGGTGGTGGGTGGGCAACTCCATAACAACATAACGAGTCAGTAGTTTGGACTAGAATGGCCCACCCGCCCACCCAAGTGTTTGTTATCAAAAAATTGCATCACGACTTTCTCTTGTGGTAAAATGTCTTCTGACGTCCGCAGAGAAGTCAAACCACTAATTTCTTGATAACAAGCACTTGGGTGGAAGGGTGGGCTACTTCATAATAAAATAACGAGTCAGTAGTTTGGACTAAAGTGCCCCACCCACCCATCCAAGTGTTCGTTATCAAAAGGTTGCATCACGATCTTCTCTTGTGGTAAAATGTCTTCTGACGTCCCTAGAAAAGTCCAACTACTAATTTCTTGATAACAAACACTTTGGTGAGTGGATGGGCTACTCCATAACAAAATAACGAGTCAGTAGTTTGGACTAGAGTGACCCAGCCACCCACCCAAGTGTTTGTTATTAAAAGATTGCATCACGACCTTCTCTTGTGGTAAAATGACTACTGACGTCCGCAAAGAGGTCAAACTACAAATTTCTTGATAACAAATACTTGGGTGGGTGGGTGGGCCACTCCATAACACAATAATGAGTCAGTAGTTTGGACTAGAGTAGCCTACCTACCCACCCAAGTGTTTGTTATCAAAAGATTGCATCACGATTTTCTCTTGTGCTAAAATGACTTCTGACGTCCGCAGAGAGGTCAAACTACAAATTCCTTGATAACGAACAGTTGAGTGGGCGGGTGAACATAGATTATGACAGAAAACAAACAATATTTAACATTTATAACATTTTTGATTGTTGTAGACACATTTTGACAGTTTGTAATTATTTTATGACAGTTTATTAAATATTTTTAAACGTATTTTAACATTTGTTGAATATAACTTGACAGTTTGTTGATGTATCCTAATATATTTTAATATTTCAATTGTTTGTGGATATAGATTATGACAGAAATCAAATATTATTTAATATTTATAATGTTTTTGACAGTTTTGGACACATTTTGACAGTTTTTAGATTAATTATGACAATTTTAGACAGTTTATGGATTTGATTTGACAGTTATTGAACATTTTTTTGACATTTTTGACATTTTTATGAAGGTTTTAGGTAAATGAATAATATTATTTTAGTCACTTAATAGTAATTTTTGTTTTTAATTATCAAAGTAGTTATTATTTTTCAATGAGAAACAATTATAATAATAAGATAAGACCAAACGAAATTATTGTTAATAAACCAATTAAATATAATAATTTATATTATTAATTATAATAACCCTTTTTTAACATTTAAACTCCTACGCCTATGCCTTCACAATGTCGTCGTTTTGTAAACAATTCAGTTAACTACTTTACCGGTTTGAATTTGCGCCATCTGTAAGCAGTTGTTTAAACTTATAGTTGAAATTTGTTAAACTTTATTTTGTTGATAATTAAATTAAGCATTATTGTAGTCAAGTATTGTAGATGTTAAGTAATTAATGTTTGATTTAAAATTGTTTTCGGTTTTTTCCCTTAACATGTAGCGCCGTCTAGCGGTATTTACTTAAAGTTGTATGTGTGGTTTATGAATAATTCCAAGAGATGGCGGCACCATGTACACACAAGCGTAGTAAATTTAATATTAGAAAGGGGTTTGTATTTGTGTTTATAAATAAATAAATAAATTTAAAGAGAATATTTTTTAAAGAAACAGGGGCGGACTAAGTTAATTAAAGTCTTAATAAGGAATTATATTTTTTTACCATTATTTAACATAAACGTTTAATTAAATTTGTTTTTTTTATGTTCTAAAATTATTTTATATTTTAGATTGGAACCGTCTCCCCTCCCATGCAAATTGTGTGCTTGACTCGAGCGAGCGGAGTCAGACCGCAGACGTTCAGTTTAAAGCGGGACATCGTCGTCGGTGGATCGTTACCAGTGTAATAGCGTGAGCGCACAGTCAGTGTATGTAATTTAGAACAGGATATATTTTGGTAAGTTAAATTGCTACTTTCTTAAAAGAAGTGTCAGTCGTTGTAGACCTTTGCTAAATTTTGGAATATCTAATATTATGTTTAATGAATAATTAAAATATCTTTAAGGAAATATTGAAGAACTTTATTAGTTATTGTTTAGTGACTTTGTATTCTGGGTATATAATTTTTAATTATCAAATTTAAAAGCTTTTCAAATATTTGTTTATTAATCCAATTAAATTTAATTCAACAAAAATGAAGTTAGTATTTGATAATTAATTAATTTAATGACTTTCTTATGTTTAAAAGTTGATAAGAATGTTAACTAAATTTTTTTAAATTTATTTACAGATTTGTATTTTTTATTATTAGTATACAAGGATTTCAACCTGAGTTATGGGATCTACAAAAAATCTAAGGGATAAATTGTTTATTTTATGACAAACAAATATGGTTTTGGTTAGCCTTTGAAGCAGTGTTTTGCAAACCAAAGTCTGCATTAATATTTTCTTGGAGACAACTAGATGTGCATGGGATATTGTAGCTGGGACAGGGCAGGCAGACGTGGGTAAGACCATCAAAGTTTATTTTTAACTTCTTTCATAGATTACATAAATTGATTGCTACAGTTTATCATGTTTTTTATTTTAATTAAAAATTGAGTTTGAATAATAAAAAATTCTTTTGAATACTTTATTTTAATTTTTTTTTCAGTCTAGGAGAAGTATTGATTGGTTCTTATATGTTATGCTGTAATCAACATCTGTTGTTGGAATTACGAATAATGAACAACAAAGCTTCAGTTTAAATATGAATAGATGAATGGAATTTCTAAGTCTGGAAAAGGCTTTTTTTCTTATGCAGTAAGCTACTTCTGCAATAGGAAACTGCAACAAAGATTCACCTCAAATATGGAATGAAGATGTAAACTTCTGTCTAACAATGAACATGGTTGGAACATACTTTAGGTAAAAATAAATAGTTATTTATATTTTATTATGTAATAAATTAAGAAGGTTAATTAATTAATTGTCACAACATTTTGTATATTATTTTAATTATTTTTATAATAATTATTTTTGTTTTTTACAGATTTTGCTATCTACATCTCATTTTTTCAATGGAATAGAAGCATCATGGTTATAGCAATGCAAAGGAAACACTCATAGGAAGAAGACCTAAATATGCAAATTCTTTTTGTTTGTAAACCAGAAGATTTCTAATAATGAGCTACAAAGCTTCAGTTCAAACATAAATGGATGAATGGATGAATGGAAAATCTGCCGCCTTTAAGGAAGCTAGTAACAATTAGTTCTGTTAATCCTGAAAGAGCATAGATGCAGTAAGCTACTTCTGCAATGGGAAATTACAAATAATGGATAACAAAGCTTCAGATCAAAGATGCGAAGTCAAATGGACGTTGCAGCAGTTAATTTTGTCAATCCTGAAAGAACATTGAAGGATCATTTTTGTTATGCAGTGAACTACTGCAACAGAAAATTGTGCTTCATATCAAAGATAAAATTATGATTGTAAATTCTGTTTACGCCTGCGAAGTTTACACCAGAGTAGAGGAGCTAAGAGAGAACGGGCGCAATTTCTTATGGAGATTTACATGGGGTCCAAAATCGCCCGTTTGACGCCATTTTGGATTTCTGACATCCGGTTGGGCACGGCCATCTGGGCGTGTCAAAGGAAGTGGGCGCTGGGTTGACCTTGGGATTTGGGTATCCGGTCGGAACCGGCCATCTGGGCATGTGAAAGTGGGCGCCGCCTGTGGCGCCCTTCTGTGCGCAAAGTGTGCAGTACCGCCATAAGAGTGTGTGAGTGCGAGGGGTGTGCGAAAACTCGGAAAGAGTGGGATGGAGAATGAGTGCACGTCAGCGCCGCGGTGGCAGAAAAAGTAAGTTGGGATGGATGAGGTAATTGAAATTTTGCTTGTCGAGACATGTCAAATTTTTTTAATTATGGTGAGTCATCGATGAAAGATAAGAGTTGTGTACCGGAAGTAGCAAGTGCGATAAGGATTAATGTACCGGAAGTGCATCCGGTGAGATAATAGGTGTGCGAAAACTCGGAAAGAGTGGGATGGAGAATGAGTGCACGTCAGCGCCGCGGTGGCAGAAAAAGTAAGTTGGGATGGATGAGGTAATTGAAATTTTGCTTGTCGAGACATGTCAAATTTTTTTAATTATGGTGAGTCATCGATGAAAGATAAGAGTTGTGTACCGGAAGTAGCAAGTGCGATAAGGATTAATGTACCGGAAGTGCATCCGGTGAGATAATAGGTGTGTGCTTAATTGGAAAGATAAGGATTAATGTACCGGAAGTGCATCCTGTTGAAAAGTGTTGTGTATCGGAAGTGGATTTTGTAAAAGTCGAGCGTGTTGAGACTTGTCTAAAATGCTAATTGAGGTGTGGAAAAATATTATTGGGATGACGTCATGCAGACAAGGACGTAAGTAGTTTATTGAAATTGAGCGTGTTGAGACTTGTCGAAAAATGCTAATTGGGGTGAAGTAATTAGAAGATAAGGATTTAGGAGTATTTGATTGGAGGAAACAAGTCACGTGACGTTTTGCAATTTATAATTTAGTATAAAAACAAGGATCAGAGGGTTCAAAATCAGTCTAGTACAACCCTCGAGAGTACATTACTACTTTATCATCATGGCTACAATTTCAAACGTTGCTGACGGTATGGTCCGAATAATGGAACAATTTATGGCGCAAAAAGAGACTGATATGGGTGTGATAGAAGAATGGATCAAGCACTGCTCTAAACAAATTCGTATTTTAAATACGGCGTTAAAGGCGGAGACGTCTATGGGAGTACAGCAAAAGATATTGTCGACAATCAGTAAAATGAAGACATACCGGACTTTGTTGAGAGTACCTGCAAGAGCCGGAGGCAGCATTTCAATTCGCAGTAGGACTCACGCTAATTGGGCAAGTGAGGCGGTAAAGTGGGAAGATTCGAAATCTGCGTTTGACGGAAGAATTAGAACAGCAGTTTTAACCAATATAAAACACAGGGAGCCAACAACATATTTTAAAGATTGTGAAATTTTGTTTGTAAGAAGGATAAGACTAGCGTTGAAGAAGGAGCCGTTTTATAAAATAAATACAGTATTTTGTGGTAAATTTGTGAAAACCAGTCAAGACGGAATCGTGGAAGATTTCAAGTACATAAACACAAAAAATGCGGTGGTTGATCGAGACTGTGAATTAAATGAGTGGTTTGTAGAGAATATATCTGACGTGCTATTGCGCAAGTTGGAAGAATTTCAAGAACGAGACAGCGGGTGGGCATTGTCAGCGATTATTAATTTGAGTATCAATATTAATAAATTTAATCCGCTGAGAGGTTCATAATACTTGGATTTACCACAGAGGAAATCATCTTGTCAACACAGAAAAATGATCGATATAGTCTAATTTATATATTTATTTTATTATTTTTATCAATATATCGAAAAATGTATGTATACGTTTCAATTATTTTTAACTACCTCCTTTTCAATATTTAGGTTCTGTAAAAGGAAGGGAGAAAAAAGCATATAAATATTTATTAAAGAAGATATGGTATTAATACAACAACATTTTTATGACCGCATACATTACCTGAGTCACCCAAGGGCGCTCGGCCGGCTATGCCTCCTTATCAGTTCTTATCAGCAGTATGATCATTTGTAACGGAGATTCTCCGGGAGTGCGACTGCATGAAAGAGTGGGATGCAAAATAAGAATAAAATTTGCTGACTCAAGTTATGAAACAAATCGAGAGAGAAGCAAGGACGCGTCTGTACAAGGAAATATCGGAATGTGCTGCGTATGCAAAATTACACACTATCTGTATTTTTATCTATTACATGCGTTTACAGGGTATACATTTGAAACATCATGTATTACATCTTTAACAGAATTGATTAATAAACAAATAATAAGTAATAAAATAATTGAGATTAAATTGTAAGTATTAATAGTATTTGTTTCTGATTATTGCACAGTTTAAAATAATTGAAAAATTCACACCACCCGCAACACACAACAACACCTGTGAAAAGAAAAGAAAAAACTGATGATGGTCTAAAGGTCGAAACCGGTCTTAATATATAAAAGTAAAATCAGCTCAATAAAGTATAAAATTTTTATTAAAATACCCTAACCTCAATGTAAGTATTAACTTATTTATTGATAAGAGCGAGACAGCGGGTGGGCATTGTTAACGTATAAAGCGGATGGAGGCTAAAATGTAGAAGTAAAAAGTGGATGGAGACTAACAAAATTCACGGTGAGAGGGGAAACAAGAAAAGGAAAAGGTAACAAGTATATTTTTATATATATATATATTAATAATCATATATATATTAATAAATAGATTGGCTGAAAGACCACGGTCGATAGCCAGTTTAACAAGAGTGCTATTGTAATTATCTGTTTGATTAATTTTTCTTTTATGTATGTAATTTTTTGTTAAATAAATATGACTAATAATAATAAATAGATAATACCAAAAGGGCACTATGCTATGCTGTGTTGTGTACAATGGGGTAAAAGGGGCTAAGACAAAGTAACTAGTGAAGGATGACGTCATGGTCGCACGGGCATAACAAATAATTGAAGTTTTGCAGGTTGAAACTTTTCAAAAAATATTAATTGAGATGACGTAATGTTCAAGCGATAATAGGTTTTGAACAGAAAGTATGTTATGAAAAAAAAATTCACATGTAAAGACAAAACAAAAATTGCTGACTGAATAGGTTTTGAAAATAAGTTATAAGAAAAAAAGTTGCATGTTGAGACTTGTCGAAAAAAGTTTTTAAACATTATATATAACGTAATATTAAATTAATTAAAAAAAAAAAAAAAAAAAAAAAAAAAAAGCATTATCGTAGTGCCAACCTCTCTTACAAAAGCAAAACAAGCAAAGCATGTAAACTTCCTCTTAATTCAAGATAGATACGATATTGAAAATAGCCAAACAGACGATGTCTGCAAAACTTATTATTATTACGTCTGGATAAAAAAATTGTCAAGACTGGTGTCAAATCAATCGGACAAAAATAAATACAAAAAGTACTTTTGTGATTGGTGTCTTCCACAACGAAGAGAAGTTAGAAAAACATCTAGAAGACTGCAAACAGATAAATGAATATAAGGTGACTTTTAAAAAGAAAGGAAACATTTAATTTCAAAATTTTGGAAACATAGAAAGATGTCCATTTATAGTATACACAGATTTTGAAAGCATATTTAATCCAATTAACATTAAAATGGAAGACAGGAGCACCAAGTACCAGCTGCACGAAGCACATAGCGTGGGCTATTATTTTAAATGTACCTATGACGACACTGTATCCGTTTACCATAGTTATAGAAGACCCAGTTGCGTCGAATGGTTTGCAGAACAATTGAAGCAGCTAGCCGAAGATGTGGAGACGTATGGCTATCTTGAACATTTCAAAGACTTTGTTGTACGAGTTCTACTACAAGTACATAAAAAACAAGTACGAAGTCAATGCTCGACTCTGTTACACCAACAACGACTCCCTTATTTATGAGATTGCAACGGATGATGTATACAGCGACATCAAGCAGGATATTCATCGTTTTGTTACCTATGAATACGCACGGAACAAAGCGTATGGGATTCCTTTATTAAACAAGAAGATTACGGGGCTAATGAAGGATGAAAATCACGGCCAAATTATGACGGAGTTTGTGGGGTTGCGAGCAAAAATGTATGCTTGTAAGGTTGGTACCTGCTGTGATGCAAGTAACCAAGAAGTCTAAAGGTATAAAATCATACGTGGTGAAATCTCACATTACGTTTGACGATTACCTGCGGTGTTTGAACGGAGGTATAGAAATGACTCATCAACAACTTTCCATAAGGTCAATAAACCACACTATATATTCAATAAATCAGAAAAAATTATCTCTAAGCCCTCACGACAACAAAAGATATTTGATTCCGGGATGTTTTGAGACTCTACCTTGGGGACATTATGCAATAATGGAGAGTTAAGTGACGTTAAGAAAATATGGTGGGGATAACAAGTAAAATAAGAAGAAATAACAGAAATATTCGATCAAATTGAGGATCCCATCGACGAGATGTTTAGAAACTTGGACGCCAGAATCAAGAAAGAAACCATCATGTTGGAAGGATCTACTTACCCCTTAAGCATGTCGATGACAAAATATGTGTCTGTCGGCATCAGTCCTGCATTGGGCTTTCAGCCCACCGTAAAAATCTGGGGTGCTCGAGGCTAGCTGGTGATGCCCGTCGAAGAATGGATTGAGTTTTTAAGTATTGATCCGACAACTATGGAAATTGGCCGCCCTGAGATGTTTGAAGCGGATACTAGCATCGAGAGGATTCAGTACAAGGATTTCGAGGTGTTTAACGTGGAATGCAGAAATTTTAAAGTCATTTTATCTCAGTCTACATTAAATAACTTAACTCAGTTGAGACAGGTGATTGGATGTAAGCTGGATCTTGTACAAATGTTAAAGTTTAAGGAGTATTATAATGGAATGATGCGTTCATACCTGAAGGTGAAGGGGGACTTGTATTCCAACATAACATCATAAATGTACGCAAATCAGAATACAGAAAATATTTTGTTAATGAACAAATGTTTATATTTCCATTTTAAGCAGATGAATTACGATTTTGAAGTAATGAAAATATTGTAATATATAAAAAACTATATTAATTTTAATAAATATGTTATTAGTATAATCTTGTGTTTGTTTCCCTCACCACTTTAGCAGTATTTAGTTGGGACATATAAAAGATTAGAGCAATGACGGTACAAGAAAATTATAATTGTGCTGAAGTAATTAGAATATAAGGATTTAGATGCATTTGATTGGAGGAAACTACTGACGTTTTGCAATTTATAACCTTGCATAAAAACAATTAGAGGGTTCAAAATCAGTCTAGTACAACCTTCGGGAGTACACTACTACTTTATCATCATGGCTACAATTTCAAACGTTGCTGACGGTATAGTCCGATTAATGGAAAAATTTACGACGAACCGCTATACCGCTATAGCGCTATACCGCTATACCGCTATAGCGCTATACCGCTATACCGCTATACCGCTATACCGCTATAGCGCTATACCGCTATACCGCTATACCGCTATAGCGCTATACCGCTATACCGCTATACCCCTATACCGCTATACCGCTATACCGCTATAGCGCTATACCGCTATACCGCTATACCGCTATAGCGCTATACCGCTATAGCGGTATAGGGGTATAGCGGTATAGCGGTATAGCGCTATAGCGGTATAGGGGTATAGCGGTATAGCGCTATAGCGCTATAGCGGTATAGCGGTATAGCGGTATAGCGCTATAGCGGTATAGCGGTATAGCGGTATAGGGGTATAGCGGTATACCGGTATAGCGCTATAGCGGTATACCGGTATAGCGCTATAGCGGTATAGCGGTATAGCGGTATAGCGCTATAGCGGTATAGCGGTATAGCGGTATAGGGGTATAGCGGTATAGCGGTATAGCGCTATAGCGGTATAGCGGTATAGCGGTATAGCGCTATAGCGGTATAGCGGTATAGCGGTATAGCGGTATAGCGCTATAGCGGTATAGCGGTATAGCGCTATAGCGGTATAGCGGTTCGTCGTAAATTTTTCCATTAATCGGACTATACCGTCAGCAACGTTTGAAATTGTAGCCATGATGATAAAGTAGTAGTGTACTCCCGAAGGTTGTACTAGACTGATTTTGAACCCTCTAATTGTTTTTATGCAAGGTTATAAATTGCAAAACGTCAGTAGTTTCCTCCAATCAAATGCATCTAAATCCTTATATTCTAATTACTTCAGCACAATTATAATTTTCTTGTACCGTCATTGCTCTAATCTTTTATATGTCCCAACTAAATACTGCTAAAGTGGTGAGGGAAACAAACACAAGATTATACTAATAACATATTTATTAAAATTAATATAGTTTTTTATATATTACAATATTTTCATTACTTCAAAATCGTAATTCATCTGCTTAAAATGGAAATATAAACATTTGTTCATTAACAAAATATTTTCTGTATTCTGATTTGCGTACATTTATGATGTTATGTTGGAATACAAGTCCCCCTTCACCTTCAGGTATGAACGCATCATTCCATTATAATACTCCTTAAACTTTAACATTTGTACAAGATCCAGCTTACATCCAATCACCTGTCTCAACTGAGTTAAGTTATTTAATGTAGACTGAGATAAAATGACTTTAAAATTTCTGCATTCCACGTTAAACACCTCGAAATCCTTGTACTGAATCCTCTCGATGCTAGTATCCGCTTCAAACATCTCAGGGCGGCCAATTTCCATAGTTGTCGGATCAATACTTAAAAACTCAATCCATTCTTCGACGGGCATCACCAGCTAGCCTCGAGCACCCCAGATTTTTACGGTGGGCTGAAAGCCCAATGCAGGACTGATGCCGACAGACACATATTTTGTCATCGACATGCTTAAGGGGTAAGTAGATCCTTCCAACATGATGGTTTCTTTCTTGATTCTGGCGTCCAAGTTTCTAAACATCTCGTCGATGGGATCCTCAATTTGATCGAATATTTCTGTTATTTCTTCTTATTTTACTTGTTATCCCCACCATATTTTCTTAACGTCACTTAACTCTCCATTATTGCATAATGTCCCCAAGGTAGAGTCTCAAAACATCCCGGAATCAAATATCTTTTGTTGTCGTGAGGGCTTAGAGATAATTTTTTCTGATTTATTGAATATATAGTGTGGTTTATTGACCTTATGGAAAGTTGTTGATGAGTCATTTCTATACCTCCGTTCAAACACCGCAGGTAATCGTCAAACGTAATGTGAGATTTCACCACGTATGATTTTATACCTTTAGACTTCTTGGTTACTTGCATCACAGCAGGTACCAACCTTACAAGCATACATTTTTGCTCGCAACCCCACAAACTCCGTCATAATTTGGCCGTGATTTTCATCCTTCATTAGCCCCGTAATCTTCTTGTTTAATAAAGGAATCCCATACGCTTTGTTCCGTGCGTATTCATAGGTAACAAAACGATGAATATCCTGCTTGATGTCGCTGTATACATCATCCGTTGCAATCTCATAAATAAGGGAGTCGTTGTTGGTGTAACAGAGTCGAGCATTGACTTCGTACTTGTTTTTTATGTACTTGTAGTAGAACTCGTACAACAAAGTCTTTGAAATGTTCAAGATAGCCATACGTCTCCACATCTTCGGCTAGCTGCTTCAATTGTTCTGCAAACCATTCGACGCAACTGGGTCTTCTATAACTATGGTAAACGGATACAGTGTCGTCATAGGTACATTTAAAATAATAGCCCACGCTATGTGCTTCGTGCAGCTGGTACTTGGTGCTCCTGTCTTCCATTTTAATGTTAATTGGATTAAATATGCTTTCAAAATCTGTGTATACTATAAATGGACATCTTTCTATGTTTCCAAAATTTTGAAATTAAATGTTTCCTTTCTTTTTAAAAGTCACCTTATATTCATTTATCTGTTTGCAGTCTTCTAGATGTTTTTCTAACTTCTCTTCGTTGTGGAAGACACCAATCACAAAAGTACTTTTTGTATTTATTTTTGTCCGATTGATTTGACACCAGTCTTGACAATTTTTTTATCCAGACGTAATAATAATAAGTTTTGCAGACATCGTCTGTTTGGCTATTTTCAATATCGTATCTATCTTGAATTAAGAGGAAGTTTACATGCTTTGCTTGTTTTGCTTTTGTAAGAGAGGTTGGCACTACGATAATGCTTTTTTTTTTTTTTTTTTTTTTTTTTTTTAATTAATTTAATATTACGTTATATATAATGTTTAAAAACTTTTTTCGACAAGTCTCAACATGCAACTTTTTTTCTTATAACTTATTTTCAAAACCTATTCAGTCAGCAATTTTTGTTTTGTCTTTACATGTGAATTTTTTTTTCATAACATACTTTCTGTTCAAAACCTATTATCGCTTGAACATTACGTCATCTCAATTAATATTTTTTGAAAAGTTTCAACCTGCAAAACTTCAATTATTTGTTATGCCCGTGCGACCATGACGTCATCCTTCACTAGTTACTTTGTCTTAGCCCCTTTTACCCCATTGTACACAACACAGCATAGCATAGTGCCCTTTTGGTATTATCTATTTATTATTATTAGTCATATTTATTTAACAAAAAATTACATACATAAAAGAAAAATTAATCAAACAGATAATTACAATAGCACTCTTGTTAAACTGGCTATCGACCGTGGTCTTTCAGCCAATCTATTTATTAATATATATATGATTATTAATATATATATATATAAAAATATACTTGTTACCTTTTCCTTTTCTTGTTTCCCCTCTCACCGTGAATTTTGTTAGTCTCCATCCACTTTTTACTTCTACATTTTAGCCTCCATCCGCTTTATACGTTAACAATGCCCACCCGCTGTCTCGCTCTTATCAATAAATAAGTTAATACTTACATTGAGGTTAGGGTATTTTAATAAAAATTTTATACTTTATTGAGCTGATTTTACTTTTATATATTAAGACCGGTTTCGACCTTTAGACCATCATCAGTTTTTTCTTTTCTTTTCACAGGTGTTGTTGTGTGTTGCGGGTGGTGTGAATTTTTCAATTATTTTAAACTGTGCAATAATCAGAAACAAATACTATTAATACTTACAATTTAATCTCAATTATTTTATTACTTATTATTTGTTTATTAATCAATTCTGTTAAAGATGTAATACATGATGTTTCAAATGTATACCCTGTAAACGCATGTAATAGATAAAAATACAGATAGTGTGTAATTTTGCATACGCAGCACATTCCGATATTTCCTTGTACAGACGCGTCCTTGCTTCTCTCTCGATTTGTTTCATAACTTGAGTCAGCAAATTTTATTCTTATTTTGCATCCCACTCTTTCATGCAGTCGCACTCCCGGAGAATCTCCGTTACAAATGATCATACTGCTGATAAGAACTGATAAGGAGGCATAGCCGGCCGAGCGCCCTTGGGTGACTCAGGTAATGTATGCGGTCATAAAAATGTTGTTGTATTAATACCATATCTTCTTTAATAAATATTTATATGCTTTTTTCTCCCTTCCTTTTACAGAACCTAAATATTGAAAAGGAGGTAGTTAAAAATAATTGAAACGTATACATACATTTTTCGATATATTGATAAAAATAATAAAATAAATATATAAATTAGACTATATCGATCATTTTTCTGTGTTGACAAGATGATTTCCTCTGTGGTAAATCCAAGTATTATGAACCTCTCAGCGGATTAAATTTATTAATATTGATACTCAAATTAATAATCGCTGACAATGCCCACCCGCTGTCTCGTTCTTGAAATTCTTCCAACTTGCGCAATAGCACGTCAGATATATTCTCTACAAACCACTCATTTAATTCACAGTCTCGATCAACCACCGCATTTTTTGTGTTTATGTACTTGAAATCTTCCACGATTCCGTCTTGACTGGTTTTCACAAATTTACCACAAAATACTGTATTTATTTTATAAAACGGCTCCTTCTTCAACGCTAGTCTTATCCTTCTTACAAACAAAATTTCACAATCTTTAAAATATGTTGTTGGCTCCCTGTGTTTTATATTGGTTAAAACTGCTGTTCTAATTCTTCCGTCAAACGCAGATTTCGAATCTTCCCACTTTACCGCCTCACTTGCCCAATTAGCGTGAGTCCTACTGCGAATTGAAATGCTGCCTCCGGCTCTTGCAGGTACTCTCAACAAAGTCCGGTATGTCTTCATTTTACTGATTGTCGACAATATCTTTTGCTGTACTCCCATAGACGTCTCCGCCTTTAACGCCGTATTTAAAATACGAATTTGTTTAGAGCAGTGCTTGATCCATTCTTCTATCACACCCATATCAGTCTCTTTTTGCGCCATAAATTGTTCCATTATTCGGACCATACCGTCAGCAACGTTTGAAATTGTAGCCATGATGATAAAGTAGTAATGTACTCTCGAGGGTTGTACTAGACTGATTTTGAACCCTCTGATCCTTGTTTTTATACTAAATTATAAATTGCAAAACGTCACGTGACTTGTTTCCTCCAATCAAATACTCCTAAATCCTTATCTTCTAATTACTTCACCCCAATTAGCATTTTTCGACAAGTCTCAACACGCTCAATTTCAATAAACTACTTACGTCCTTGTCTGCATGACGTCATCCCAATAATATTTTTCCACACTTCAATTAGCATTTTAGACAAGTCTCAACACGCTCGACTTTTACAAAATCCACTTCCGATACACAACACTTTTCAACAGGATGCACTTCCGGTACATTAATCCTTATCTTTCCAATTAAGCACACACCTATTATCTCACCGGATGCACTTCCGGTACATTAATCCTTATCGCACTTGCTACTTCCGGTACACAACTCTTATCTTTCATCGATGACTCACCATAATTAAAAAAATTTGACATGTCTCGACAAGCAAAATTTCAATTACCTCATCCATCCCAACTTACTTTTTCTGCCACCGCGGCGCTGACGTGCACTCATTCTCCATCCCACTCTTTCCGAGTTTTCGCACACCTATTATCTCACCGGATGCACTTCCGGTACATTAATCCTTATCGCACTTGCTACTTCCGGTACACAACTCTTATCTTTCATCGATGACTCACCATAATTAAAAAAATTTGACATGTCTCGACAAGCAAAATTTCAATTACCTCATCCATCCCAACTTACTTTTTCTGCCACCGCGGCGCTGACGTGCACTCATTCTCCATCCCACTCTTTCCGAGTTTTCGCACACCCCTCGCACTCACACACTCTTATGGCGGTACTGCACACTTTGCGCACAGAAGGGCGCCACAGGCGGCGCCCACTTTCACATGCCCAGATGGCCGGTTCCGACCGGATACCCAAATCCCAAGGTCAACCCAGCGCCCACTTCCTTTGACACGCCCAGATGGCCGTGCCCAACCGGATGTCAGAAATCCAAAATGGCGTCAAACGGGCGATTTTGGACCCCATGTAAATCTCCATAAGAAATTGCGCCCGTTCTCTCTTAGCTCCTCTACTCACCAGTAAACTTGGAACTTATTTTAGGTAAATAAATAATTATTTTATTCTATAACAATGTTTAATACTGACTGATATTTCCTTTTCTTAAATGAAATAAGAAGTAACCGACTTTACAAGTTTGTAACATTCATTTTTTAATTAATTATTTTTCTTTGCTTACAGATCAGCTTTAGTACTTGCATTTTTAATGGAATGGAATCATCATGTGTCAAGGAATACAAATGAAATAATCACAGGATATTTAATACCAGTAATCAACAGTGACTAATAAACAATTGTAACAGTATTATATGTAATTGTATTACTTTTAATAATATTGATAAAATTTTAAATGTTAGCTCTATTTTGTATTCGAAATCGGTTTGCTTTTTATAGAATTTATAAGAGTTCTTAATGGCCAGATGTCGCTAGAATAGTTGATTAAAATTTGTTAATACTTAACATTATTAACAATTGAATAAATCAATGTAGCTTTATATTCTAGATGTGAATTGGTTAATGTTTGGTTTAAAACTTAGTTTAATTTGTTAGTTGCTATTGTAGTGGCATCTGACCATAATTTATTGAACCTTTATGAATAGTTGTTAGTGATCTGTGCTCGTAGGCGTAGTCATTTTAATTTTGAAGATTTATAATATAAGTATTGTAAAATTGAAATATAAAATTTAAGTTAATCATATTTCAGATACAAAAACGTTTAGTTTTGTAGTTTTATTGAAGCTATTTATTGTTATAAATGTACATTTTAAGTTAAGTTAAATTGTAATACTATAAGCATATATTTATGATGATTAAATTTGTAATTTAATACTGATAACTGAAACAGTTAATTTTTGTAAATGTATTTAATTTAATTAACCTAAAGTACAACAAATTTAGGAAGTGATTGTAATAGATGTAAATGTAAATTGCAAATAGATTTTATATCCAAATAGATAGGAGTTGAGTAAATCAATTATATCACTTTTTAAATTTGTTAGTAATTTGATTAATGAAATTATTAATAATGTTTATTTATAATTAATTATTGTATGTTATAAATTGATACATGTTTTGACTGTTTAGCAAGTTTGTAACAGTTTATGGCATTTAAGATTTATAACAATTTTACGTCTTTAGGGGAAGTTGTAAGTTTAATAGTTACCTAGTTGGACTTATTTATGACTGTTGCAAACTTCTAAGTAAGTCGTATTTTATTTATTCTTGTTCTTGATGTTAATTCTAGTTATGCGTTTACAGTAAACGCTTGTTGCTTCTTTGTTTATAAGCGTGGACATGGATCAAAATAATTATTGATCGGAATTGTAGTTTTTGCAGCTACAATCTCAATCAATAAATGTTTGTCGATTAATGTTGGCGTTTATACACAAACAAAAAACAAATGTTTACTGTAGACTTATAGGAATAGTGAGCCACATGGAAAATACGTGTTGCTTACGTTCTTTATAGGCTACAGGTTTTATTAATGTTTTTTTTTATTTGTTAAATAAATAGGAAAATTAAGGGAGGGTAATTTATTAAGTAACGGGGACGGAGGTAAGCTTAATTTAGCTCTTAGAAGAGCTGATTATGCTTTTAACCTTAGGTCTAGGGAAAACTGAACTGCACGGGAGGCTCGTGTTGCTCACGTTCTCTACCTTAGCCAAAGGTAAGCTTGATTAGCTCTTACAGGAGCTGATTCTGCTTTCTACATTAGGTCTAGGGGAAAACGGAACTACACGGGAGGCCTGTGTTGCTCACGTTCTCTACCTTAGCCGGAGGTAAGCTTAAAATTAGCTCTTACAAGAGCTGATTCTGCTTTCTACCTTAGGTCTAGGGGAAAACGGAACTACACGGGAGACCCCGTGTTGCTCACGTTCTCTACCTTAGCTTAAGGGAAAGCAAAATCTATGGTTTGTTGTATATGTTGTTTTTATGAATAAATAAATTTGTTGTACAAAATATATTTTTTTATTTTCCTTTTTTATCAACAATTTCAGCATGGAGGGTTTAATTAATTTTCTTAATTATTTTTTTAAATATATCAATCATCACCTTACTAATCTCCTCCCCCAACAATACTTACCCCCAAAGATATACCCCTTTCTACAGGGGAATCCTCCCCATCACGGGGGCTATTATTAATTTTAAGTTTGTCAAGGTAAGTTTATGAAGTTATTAATAGCCGCCGAAGGCGGCTAATTAATTAGATTCCGCCGAAGGCGGGATATAATAACCGCCGAAGGCGGTTATTAAGCCGCCGAAGGCGGGTTATATACTATATACCCGCCGAAGGCGGGTCCCGTTTTTACGCGCACGGGCGACACGGGCTCCCCCTACTTTTCTGGTCTAACCCTTCCGGTAGACTCCCAGAGTCTCCGGGTCTACTACCCTACCACCCAAAAAGTGCATTCTATTTCCTTCTGGGAGTTCAGCTAGTCTCCAAGAGTTTTCAAATCGATGAATACTTTCCAAGTCCGGAAAAGTTGTTTGTCGTTTTAAGACAAACATCTCCCACAAACACGGAAAGTGTTCCCCGATTTGAACACTCCTTAAAACTCCAACACAGTCAACAATCAAAATATTAGCCGTTAAAAGGTCCTTACAAATCTCAAACCAAGTAAAACATTCAAAGTATTAAGAAGATTGATCGTCACTAGCAATCAACTTCCTCAACCCTGCATGCTTTCTTTAGTTCAAGCACACGTAAGTACCTTATACCAACCAATATTTGAAGAACCGACTGCCTTGGTTGCATCTTCCGATCCAGAACATAGAGCTGAAGAAAAAATCTGAAGTATTAAACAGCTAAAGTTGCGTTAGGTTAAATTTGGCGATTTTACTATTTGTCTGACATTTTAATTAACATTTAACAAAGGAAGAAAAATTTAATACAAAACTTCATCATATGTTTAAGCAAAAAAAAAAAATAATTAATAAAATTTATAATGTAACAGCATACAATCCCTGCTCATATTATTCTCACATGACTTTAAATTTATAAAAACTGATATTAAAAAAGAATTTTACTAAAAAAATATAACAAAATTTAAATTTATAAAACAAAAAATCCTAACTGAAATTGCAACAAAACATTAAAACAAGTCGCATTTGCAATATGCCAAAATACGTTTACACTTCTTGAATAGAAGATGGTTTATCAAAACTTTACTTATTTAAAAAAATCCTAATAACTATAAAAAAAGCTTTTATATAATTACTGAAAACAACTTAATTGTCCAAAATTTAATTAATGTGAGCAAGGACTGTAAACAAGACTGCATTTAGTGCTTAATTTTGATAATCGCCAAATTTGTAATACCCATTCGTTGATGCCAATTTAAAATTTACTTCATATATTCCTTCCTAACATTACATGTAAATGGATTTTACTTGCTTAATTTATAATGTTGAATTTTAGCTTAAAAGTAGTTATTTAATTTAATTAATTTGTTGTAATTTTTTTTTATATTTAATAAAATTAATTGACTTTTACATGTATTGTTTTTAATGGAGGACACGCATATTTTAAAATATTAACTAAACAATATAAAAATTATTGACTTCTGTAACTAATGATTATTAAAATTTAATTCAATTAAATATTTCGCAACCAATACCAAATATTATCCAACGTTGAAATAACAAAAACTATGAATTTATGATAAAGCAATGTTAGTCAATGAATTCAAATAAATTAATGTTAACAGTCTCTTAACAGTCATATAACCTGTGCCACCAAGGTCGAACCACCTATAGAACAGTGGAAGATGTCCCTGCGCATGAGGGGTTTACCCTTTTTTAGACCAACTGCTGATAGCATAACACTGACAAGAACGACCACATTCTTCAAAGTGCTAAGCGTCAACTGGAATGGTGGGGACTCACTAAGCCGGCGTCGACTCTTACACTAGATCAAACCTTAAACCTTGGTCAGGCTACAGGTCATCACTAATGTGACTACGTTGGGCTTTCGTTTAACCTAATCATGTCATAAAAAATAACACAAATATGTCAAAAAACTGTCACAATTCACATGCTTTTGTTGTATAAATAAATTTAATAAATTAAAAATTAATAGTGAAATTTTGTCTAATTGATACAACATGGAATTGCGACATAGAAACGTTGAAAATATTTGGTACCAATTGATTGGGGACGAATTGGCATGTACGATTGGGTATGCGCAACGTTAGTGTCGACAGATTTTTCCTTTGAATGAAATAGCTGAAACATTGTAATAATAAATTAATCACTGAACTTCAGTATAAATTAGAATTAGTAAAAGAAAATTTAACACTACGCATGCTTTAAAGTGACCAAGTGAAATAATCTAAGAACTGAGAATTTAAAAAAAAATTAAATAACATAATTACATATACAAATTATTTAATTAAATTAGCTGGACTTAAGTAGAATTAAAAATTAAAGTATTTATGTTTAAGTATTGATTGACATAATTAATTGAAATTTAATTTATTAAACAAATTAAAATCAACTTGGCACTTTAGAAATTGTTAAAATAGAAAAGCAACTAAGAAGATCTAACCAAACTAGCACGCAAAATAGCATCTCTGCTGGAGAATACCATATTTAAACCAGCTAGAAGTAACTAAGTACCAAAACAAGCATCACCTCGCAATCGTGTTGAATTCTGGCTACTAACTATTGCAAGCAATTAAAAACGTCAGTACAGCAATTACACAACGACTCGGCAATGTAAGATACATCAAAACAATGCATCATCTAATACCACTACATCTATGCGAAAACAATCATGAATATAACAGACTAGCAAGCATTCCGAAGAACGGTCAGTTTCTGCTAAATGAAAGTTTCGATTTAAGAAGAAAAAGGTTTCTAACTACCCTACGGCACCGACCTGTAAAAGTTATCCACAATATGCAAAGGCAGTATGAAGGATATCTAAATATAATTAGCTCCTATCATAGAGGGCTTTCATACAGACGCGTACACTCTACGTTACACCATACGTAAGCACCAATCGAGCAATTGATAGCAAACGCACTAAATACTGCTCACCTCCTTACGTTGGTAAAGAGCCTACCTCATACAACCCAAACTAGCAAACAACAATGACGAAAGTCAATACAAGACAACTCGCCTAGAAGCAATGTTTGGGCACACTAAGCAGTCAACTACAACCTGCACGTTTAATCCAACTGAATTCGATGCCCAGAAGTTTAACGCCGGCGAACTACCATAATTACTTGAAACCTTAGCTGCCCCAATATTTGGTCAGACAGATCCGGAAACAAGTAGCAACCAAAACTAATCACTAAGCACCATCTATACAACAATTTAAGCTTGTAGGCTTCCGCGTAAGCATAGTGTTACTATATAAAAATAAGCCACAATCATAGCATCCACCCTACAAGCAGAAATTGAGGTGGGACATTACCAGCAGTAACATCACCAACTAATTAAAATGAAATTACTTACAACTCAGCATCTTCTGCCATAAAAGGATCTGAAACAATTACAATCAATTATTAAAAAATTTAATTTGTTTGCATTAATGTTTCTTTTATTGCAGTCAAATATAATTCCTACCTATTGCTCCTTAAATGGATACATTTCCTCCTTCTTCCTGGAACGCCTATTTCGTCAAACGTTAAGATTCAGAAGCACTTCTGAACTGATTCAAAAATTCATTGATGTTCCACAGAAGCACTACACTTAACTGTTACATATAAAAACATGTGCTACTACTATCACATTGGAATACCGCACTGAATTGAATGACCGAGCCGTTTGCTCTCTGTAGCACGCTTAAAGCTAGGAGTGAGAGTTCTTTCTTAGAACATACAATAAAATAAAACCAGGGATTTTGCATTAATTTAACTTGTGAATAAATTTTGTTGATTAAACTAATCTTTCATTCAATATTAAATATATAACTGAATTTTAATTTATGTTTGTTTAAAGATGTTATTATAAAATATAATTAGTTTATTATTAAAACTGTTTAATTGTTATAAACAAATTTAAATGAAAGTAAAGCAACTCCAAAACACGTTTACACTAAACCGAAACGCTTGCTTCCTATTTAAACACATTTTTAACATAAAGTTTGTTAAAATAAGTAATTATTTACCAAAGTATTAAATTCCGGAAAATATATTATCCCAATGGTCACTCACAATACTCTTATTTAATTTCCGTATGCACTTAACCGTTATTATTCAAACACATACACAGCGAGAACATACCACCGACAAGACATCCCGCACCGAACTGAACGCACGCCGGCCGGTCCATCTCTTACTCTCTACCCCCTCTTTCCAATCCGCCTGACTGAATAGTAAGCAATTCAACGCAGCGTATGAAAAGTCATTTCTGAAACAAAATGTTAATATATTAGTGAATGTGAATAATAAAAAATATTTTAAGTAAAAGTTGTGTTCAATAAAATTGCTTTTCATTTGATATTAAATTTGTCCAATACGACAAATTACTAATAAATAAAAATATCCTCCGTTTAGTATCAGTATCTGACTAAACTATTCTAACCAGAATTTACAGATCCGTACAGCTATACTTTAATTTATTTAATTTTCATGTTCTATTAGAAACTCTGAATTTGTAATCACCTTTTCTAAAGCAGTTTTGCCCATATATAACAAGTTTAGAAAAATTGCGCCTGTCATGTGGAACATATAAATTAAATATATTTTTTTTCTTGGCACTTGCATGGTCCTCTACGTACGCAATAGAGGTTTTAATAGCAAATCTATCTTGAATTCAATTTTAAGCAGAAAAGTTTAATAATCATTATTCTTAGAGGTACACACATCTTTGTGAGCATTAGTTGTAATTTGGATACAATACTCTAAACGCATAAGATAATTCATAAAATTTACAATAATCAGATTTGTCTTCAGCAATAAAACCATTCTGAAGCACCTGACTAAAGTTTGTTACAGCCAATCAATAGACAGCGGAAAAAATATGTTCATTCAACATCACCGACAGAAGTAGAAAACAGCATTATAATGCTTTTCAGCACCGATTTCTACAATCAAAATTGAGACGCTCTTTTGTTGCCGCTAAACTCAAAAATACGTTTTCTGATAAAAACATTATAATTAAATTGTAATAACCTCTGATAAAGATGCACAAAAACTCATTTACATCTAAATTATCACACATTTATTAATTAAAGTTTAGAAAAAGCAATAAAGTTGTTAAAAATTATTTTAAAATTGCTTCAAAAAATGATTTGTTCACAAAAACACGATCAGAAATGTGAAACATTACACAGAAAAATGCATTGAGAACTTATTTGCAGTCTAAATATTACATATATAATGCTTGAGATTAATCAAGAATTAATACAAATTGTGTACACGTCCTGAATTGAATGCATAAATAAATTTTGTTTTGTGAATGCTTTAAAATATTACAATTTAACAAAATATTAATAACATTATTAAATTAAGAGCTAGAAAAGTTCAATTCTGTTAAGTATTTTCTTTCCCTAAAATATGTAACAAAATATAAATCATCAAAACATTTCATATTACTTATGCAACTAACATTACATTAATATAAATTCTTTAATATATGCAACTAAAATTGCACACAAATAACTATTCAAACCACCAGTATTACAGTGAACTGTATTACTATTTCAACTAGCGCCATCTCAAACTGTTTTTATAAACTACCAGTTCAGTCTCAATCTATGTAGCTAGATGTCGCTTACGTCGCATTACAAACTTTCTTAATACGCTTCAATATTAACAATTAAATATATAATTATTTTACAAAAGCACTAAAATTGCTAATTATTTAAAATAAGTTTTAATATTGTAATGATTTATGAAATAAATTATAGGGCGACATCTTACAACATTCTTAAGAACTAAATTTACATTAGTAAACCTTATCAACGCAAGATGGCGCTAGACTAAAACATAGGCGTAGATAAACAAAAATTATTTATTTTTAATATTTTAATTGTTGATATCAATATTTATAGACTAAAATAAGTAAACTTTAATTTAAATAATTAATTACCTAACTAGTTTTAAATTAATTATGCACAATTCAAATATTAAATTATCAATTGGGTGTCGGTGACGCGTGGGTTATTTGTAATCTTATTTCCTAGTTTTAAGTAAATATAGACGGTCACTTATTGTGATAAATATAATTATAAAATATTATCATAACATTAATTACATGTCCGTAAAACGTAGCGATTATAAATTAATTGATTCTGGGAAGAATCAAATTAAATTTGATAATAATGTTGAGAAGCAAGTATTGGATTCGGAGAATATTAACAATATAACGTTTGCGATAAAAATTTAAATATTCTGGAAGAAACTCTCACTTTAGAATTATTATTTTTAACAGAAATATTGCTCAAGCCATTTAAAATCTCAACAAATACAAATTTAGAAAAATTCTTAAAATCTATAATGTATATTAAATATATTTATATTGCCAAAAAACCGTTTGTTGCCGGCAAGTGCACTTTTTACCAAAAGACAAAACTTAAATAGTTTTCAATATTGATTGAAAAATGAAAGAAAAATGTTGTCACTTGTCAAACAGTTTGACAGTTATGATTTGTAGTCAAAGCTGTCAATATAATAAGTAACAAACACTAAAAAAAATTGCTTTCATATGATAACCCACTTGACAAAACTGCCAAAATAACAATCTGTCAAAGTATGACAGTTTTGACAGCTAATACAATTGTACTTGACAATAAAAAACAAGCTCTTATTTAAAATCCAATTTGATAAAAATGCCAAAATGACAATAACAATCTGTCAAAATGTATGACAGTTATTAAAATTGTCAAAATAATTATGTATATCAATCTGTGACACTTTTGGCAGTTGTAACTGACAATAATAGAGACCTTAATTTTTAAATCTACAGTTTTCAAATATAAAATTCAAACTAAAACATAAGAAATGTCAAAATTGCTAACTTAAAACTCAAAAACTGTCAAAATAATTAACATAAGACACAGACTCTGTCATATTTGATACACAAAACATGTAAAAACTACTCCAAAATTGAAAAAAAAAACTAATTGACTTAAGTTCAAATCTTGTAAACTTTTTTTTATTATAATAAACTGTCAAATTGTTACTCAAAAACATAATTATATTAAAATTATAACATTAGTTGTCAAAAATTATAACTTAAGTTACAGAAACTGTCAAATATTAGCTTGAAATCAACGTTTTTCAAACATAAAAAGTTGAGACTCAAAAAATGTTATTCAAATTAGTACTCCGAAAGCAAAATATTGTAAAAGTGCTTATTTCAGACACAAGGAAATTAATAAAAATGCTAACTTGACTTAAAACTGTCAAATTTATTATAATATTTAGTTATCCAACATGAAAAACAAACGCGACACTTGCATCAAAAGTGCATTTTATTTAAAAACTTTGAACTGAGCATATATTATTTCCTCGCCTATGGGTCGCCTTTTATGACCAGCAAAGGGGCTAGCGGGGGTAGTTTTTTAAACAACCCTCTGCCGCAGGTACTCAAGGGCCAACATTCTTCTTATAGAGTGAGCCATAAAATAAAACGCATACAGACAAAAAAATAAAAATAATCAACAAAGGTTGATACTTTAATGCATTTCATAATTTATAAATTAAAAGATTATTAAAATACAAAAACAAAAAAATAATGATTATAACAGAAATTGATTTTATTATAATCAATTTATATTTATGAATTCTGATTGACCCACATCGCATACATAAACAATTTCGTTACAAAACATTTTCATATCCTTTTAATTACAAACAAAAATAAAATAAACAAAACTGATACGACAAAAAAATTATATAATTTTTGTTTAAGCATTTAGTTTAAAAAATCACAGAAAAACAAAACATTGTGGTCTATTTATAATACCAATCGCTCCATTCATGTCACGAGGTTATCGCATTAGAGTAATATTTAAAAATAATAATTCCATAGTTTCAACTATACAAACTGGAAATTACGAGTTATTCCGACATGCACCACTGACCCGGCGTTTGCCTCTTTATGAATAACTACATACCAGGTGACAATTAAATCAATATGAATTAGAAACAAGTGCAAACTATATCAATGTTGAAATTGAAATTAAGTTACCGATTGTCAGGAGTCACCCAGTATACCCATCATTCGAAAGCAATTAAACAAACCGATAGACGATAAGGATCGATGTAAGTATATAATAGTTGACTGGCCCCGATCGCTTAACCAGTTTAAGAAATTGCTTCAAACTAGTTAATAATAGAATAGTGAAAATAGTGAAACTGACTAACGATGCCACCAAATGTAAGTAAATATTTTTATTTTTTATACGTAATATTAATAAATTATTTATTATGTTTAGCAAATTAGTTCGGATGCTGCTAATAGTGGATCCTTGAGGGTCGCCATAATAGGACAAAGCCAATTTGCCGCGGATGTTTTTCAGAGATTAAAACAACACGGACATACCATTGTTGGGGTCTTCACAATTCTTGATAAAGGCAGCAGGGAGGATCCTTTAGGTAGGTGGAATTTTAATAATATTAAATTGATATAATTTAGCCCTCGGTTACTTATAATCAAATTTAAATAATCCGAATAACAATTTAAAAAAATAATAATTCTAATTTTCAATTTGAAGCTTAATTTATTAAATTAAATGATTTGTTATATTTAAAGTCATTTCTAGAGCAATTATAATTAATGCTTTGTGTTGATTTGAAATTATAAATTCTTAAAAAAATTGATAATATTCTCCTTTATTTTGCGTCAACTTCATTAGAATTAATACCGAATTTATTTTCAATTTTGATTGCTTTATTAATTTGCAAATATTTTTGTCAGATTTAGTTTATTTAAAATTAATTTTGAACTGTTCTTCAGGCCGGATTTAATACATTAAAATTATATTTAAATTCAAATTTATTAATTTCTTGAGATTACTATATTAAAACACGATTACTTAACTTGAGGTCGGATTTATTGAAATTCATCAATTGATAAGATTAAAGTTTTAGTCGAGTTGACTAGATTTGGCAACAAACTCTATCTTCAATATTCAATAGTTGCATTTATTAGATTAAAGGTTAGATTTATTACATTCAAGACAAGTATAATTTAATTACAATAAATTTGACAGTTTCTGTATCCCAATTAACATTTTTATTAATTTGTGTGTTTTAAAACAAGCATTTTTAATGTATTTTGCCTTTAGGAGATAGCTTTCGTGTTTTAAGTTGGGAATTTTATAAATTAGTTACTTCTCAGAATTAATAATTGTTAGTTAATGTTAATGTGTCTCAAATCTGTAGATAAAAATTTAAAAAAACGTAGATTTTAAAGCCCTTTTCGTATTGTAAGTTAGAATTTTTAACAATTTATGTCTCCATTTTAATACATTTGTGGGTCTGAGTAACAATTTGAAAGTTTATAAAAAAAAAACTTTTACAGGGTTTGAACTTAAGTCAATTATTTTAAAATTCTGTTTCAAGTTAATTATTTCTACAGTTTTGAAGTTTTACATAAGCACTTTTCATTATAAAAACTACTTAATAATGTTTTAAGTGCCCCAAACACCCACCCAAGTGTTAGTCATTATTAGATTGAATCTGTCACATACTTCCTCCAAATTAGTAACTGATGACAGGATAGAGAGAAAAAACTTTTGTTGCTAGATAACTAACAATTGGGTGGGTGGGCGGGAACCCCAGTAGAAACTACCCGCCCACTAATTACGTTCTAAGTGTTGCCAAACACATACCCAAGTGTTTGTCATAAATAGATTGATTCTCTGTCAAACAATTTCTCCAAAACAAATAACATTTGCAGAGAAGAAAAACTCCTATTTCTGAATAACTAACAATTGGGTGGGTAGGCGGGAACTCCAGTAGAAACTACCAGCACACTAATAATGTTCTAAGTGCCCCAAACACCCACCCAAGTGTTTGTTATTAATGAATTGAATCTGCCACACAATTCCTCCAAACTAATAACATATAACATTTCAGTTTTCTGTGTCTCAAAAGAACAATTTGGGATATTATGTTTGGAAATCTTGGATATGACATTTTTGAGTTCCAAGTTAGTAGTCTTTGACATGTCTCAGTTCGAATTTTATGTTTAACATTTGTAGATTTAAAAATTAAGGACTTAGTTGGAGTTCCATTATTATTAGCTGTCAAAAGTGACACAGATCGATATAAAATTATTTTGACAGTTTCAATAACTGTTATAACGTCAACAAACGTTTTCCAAACTGTAAAATATTAGAATTGTTAACTAATTTATCAAAACATTTTGTAAACTGTAAAGACATTTTCGAAAAAAAATAATTAAATTTCAGTTTTGTGGTTTGTAACTTAGCTAAATTCGGTTTGCAATTTGACTAAATTGTAAATTTGTTTGAAATAACCAACAAAATTCATTTATTGCACTCAAAATATTGTTGTATTGCTCAATCAAAACTATTTTGTGGTTTGCGACTTAGCTAAACTTGGTTTGCAACTTGGCTAAATTGTAAATTTGTTTAAAACTACCAATAAAATTTATTTATTGCACTCAAAATATTGTTGTATTGCCCAATCAAGATTGTTTTATGGTTTGCGACTTGACTAAATTTGGTTTGCAACTTGACTAAATTGTAAATTTGTTTGAAATAACCAATAAAATTCATTTATTGCACTCAAAATATTGTTGTATTGCTCAATCAAAACTATTTTGTGGTTTGCGACTTAGCTAAACTTGGTTTGCAACTTGACTAAATTGCAAATTTGTTTAAAATTACCAATAAAATTTATTTATTGCACTCAAAATGTTGTTGTATTGCCCAATCAAGACTGTTTTATGGTTTGCAACTTGACTAAATTTGGTTTGTAACTAGACTAAATTGCAAATTTGTTTGAAATAACCAACAAAATTCATTTATTGCACTCAAAATATTGTTGTGTTGCTCGATCAAGATTAATTTGCAGTTATGTGGTTTGCGACTTGACCGCCCGAGTGTTTGTCATAAAGAATTTTGATAAACAGAAACAAGAGATAATGACTGACAGATGTCATTAAGTTAGAAGAAAATGAAACGTAACTAACTCCTTAAGAACAAACAGTCGGGTGGGTGGGCGGGGCACACAGTTTATAAATGATGGGCCGGTAATTTTAAAACGTGTTCCCGCCCACCCTCCCGAGTGTTTGTTATCAAGGAATTAGATTTAACTAACACCTGCTGTGTTCCTGCAGCTAAGAAACGTGAGAGATTGACTGACAGAAGTCATTAAATTAGAAGAAGGAAGAAACGAAATTAACTCCTTGATAACAAACAATTAGGTGGGTGGGCGGGGCACACAGTTTATAAATTGCGGGTCGGTGGTTTGAAAACGTGTTACCGCCCACCCGCCCAAGTGTTCGTCATGAAGAAATTAGATGTAACTATCCCCTGCCGTGTTTCTGCAGCCAAGAAACATGTGAATGAATGACAGATGTCATTAAGTTAGAAGAGGGAAGTGACTTAACCAATTTATTAAAAACAAACATTCTGGTGGGTGGACGGGAAACACAGTTTATACATTATGAGCCGGTGGTTTAAAAACGTGTTCCCGCCAACTCGCCCGAGTGTTTGTCTTCAAGGAATTAAGATGTAACTAACACTTGTCGTGTGACAGATGTCATTAAGTTAGAAGAGAGAAGAAACGTAACTAATTTTTGATAAACAATCGGGTGGGCGGGCGGGGCACTCAGTTTATGAATTATGGGCCGGTGATTTAAAAACGTGTTCCCACCCACCCGCCCAAATGTTTGTTATCAAGAAATTAAATGTAACTAACACCTACCGTGTCCCTGCAGCTAAAAAAAACATTTAAGAAAGACTGACAAATGTCATTAAGTTCGAAGAAGGAATTGACGTAACTAACTTCTTGATAAGAAACAATCGGGTGGGTGGGCGGGGCACACAGTTTATAAACAATGGGCCGGTAATTTGAAAACGTGTTCCCCCCCCGCCCGCCCGCACCAGTGTTTGTTATCAAGCAATTAGATGTAACTAACACCTGCCGTGTTCCTGCAGCTAAGAAACATGAGAGAATGATTAATATGTCATTAAGTAAAAAAAAAAAGAAGTCATTTAACCAATTTCCTGATAACAAATACTCTGGTGGGTGGGACTATATATGTACATTATGGGCTGGTGATTTGAAAACGATGTAACTAACACCTGCCGTGTTCTTGCAGATAAGAAACATGTGAGAATGACTGACAGATGTCATTAAGTTAGAAGAGGAAGGGAACGAAACTAACTTCTTGATAACAAATAATCAGATGGGTGGGCGGGGCACAGTTTATGAATTGCGGGCCGGTAGTTTGAAAACGTTTTCCCGCCCACCCACCCCAGTGTTTGTTATCAAGGAATTAGATGTAACTAACACCTGCAGTGTTTTTGCAGCTAAAAAAACATGAGAAAATGACTGACAAATGTCATTAAGTTCGAAGAAGGAAATGACGTAACTAACTTCTTGATAAGAATCAATCGGGTGGGTGGGCGGGGCACACAGTGTATAAATGATGAGCCGATAATTTAAAAACGTGTTCCCGCCCACCCGCCCAAGTGTTTGTCATCAAGAAATTAGATGTAACTAACACCTGCCGTGTTCTTGCAGCTAAGAAACATGTGAGAACATGTAAGTTAAAAGAGGGAGGGAAGAAACTTACTCTTTAATAACAAACAATTGGGTGGGTGAGCGGGGCACACAGTTTATGAATTATGGGCCGGTGATTTAAAAAAAATGCGTTCCCGCCCACCCGCCTAAGTGTTTGTCATCAAGAAATTAGATGTAACTAACACCTGCAGTGTTTTTGCAGCTAAAAAAACATGAGAAAATGACTGACAAATGTCATTAAGTTAGAAGAAGGAGAAGACGTAACTAAATCCTTAATAACAAAGAATCGGGTGGGTGGGCGGGGCACACAATTTATAAACTATGGGCCGGTAGTTTAAAAACGTGTTCCCGCCCACCCGCCCGAGTGAAGTGATTGTTATCAAAGAATCAGATGCAACTAACACCTGCCGTGTTCCTGCAGAAAGAAACATGAGAGAATGACAAAATTTGCTAATTAGTAACCCAACATATTGCCAAAAACATTAAAAATATAAAAATTGCAAGAATATTACAATAACAGTAATTTGGTAAGGTTCAAAGTAAAAAAAAAACGGTAAAATTCTATCAAAATCTGTCGTAAAAAGAAAAATAATCAAAAAATGTTTGCTAATTAGTAACCTAACAAAATGCCAAGAATAATAAAATTATAAAAATTGCTCAAAAGGTTCAAATTAAAAAAACGGTAAAATTCTAACAAAATCCGTCGTAAAACAAAAACTAATCGAACAATTTTTACAAAGTTTGCTAATTAGTAACCTAATTATTGCCAAAAACAATAAAATTATAAAAATTTAAAAAAAAAAGTTACAATAACAAAATTTTTGTAAGATTCAAAGTAAAAAAACGATAAATTCTAACAAAATTCATCATAAAACAAAAACTAATCGCACAATTTTAATAAAATTTACTGATTAGTAACCTAACATATTGCCAAAAACATTAAAATTATAAAAATTGCCACAATGTTACAATAACAGCAATTTTGCAAGATTCAAAGTGAAAAAAACGGTAAAATTCTAACAAAATTCATCATAAAACAAAAACTAATCGGGCAATTTTAATAAAACTTGCTGATTAGTAATCTAACATATTGCCAAAAACATGAAAATTATAAAAATTGCCACAATGTTACAATAACAGTAATTTTGCAAAGTTCAAAGTAAAAAAACGGTAAAATTTTAACAAAATTCGTCATAAAACAAAAACTAATCAGGCAATTTTATTCAAATTTGCTGATTAGTAACCTAACATATTGCCAAAAACATTAAAATAATAAAAATTGCAAAAATGTTACAATAACAGTAATTTGGTTAGGTTCAAAGTGAAAAAACGGTAAAATTCTAACAAAATCCGTCGTCAAACAAAAACTATCCAGACAATTTTATATAAATTTCCTAATTAGTAACTTAACATAATGCCAAAAACACTAAAATTATAAAAATTGCAAAAATGTTTTACTAACAATAATTTCGTAGGGTTCAAAGTGAAAAAGCGGTAAAATTCTAATAAAATCAGCCATAAAACAAAAACTAATCGGACAATTTTAATAAAATTTGCTATTAGTAGCTCAACATAAAATTTAAAAAAAAAAATGTATTTTGTTCACAGCAAAAATAGCAACCGCTGCTGGAATTCCAGTCTTCAAATACAAAACATGGAGAAAACAAGGCAAACCCATTGATGAAATCCTGAACGAATACAAAACCGTAAATGCTGAACTAAACGTGCTACCATATTGCTCACAATACATTCCAATGGAAGTAATAACATACCCAAAACATCATAGCATATGTTACCATCCTTCCATACTACCAAAACATAGAGGAGCAAGTTCAATCAATTGGACTTTAATTTCGGGTGATCATGAAGCAGGATTAAGTATATTTTGGGCAGATGATGGTTTAGATACAGGACCTATATTACTACAAAACAAATGTGATGTTGAAGAGGATGATACGGTAGACAGCTTGTATAATAGATTCCTATATCCAGTTGGAATTACAGCTGTTGCTAAAGCAGTTGATTTAGTAGCTAATGGTAATGCTCCTAGAATTCCACAAAGTGAAAAAGGTGCCAGTTATGAAGCCATGCTTAACAAACCGGAATTACAAAAAGTAAATAATTCTCTTAATTTAATTATAATAATAAGGAATAAAACAATAATTTTAGATTGATTGGAGTAAAACTGGGCAGCAATTACATAATTTTATTCGTGGCATGGATTCAGTACCAGGAGCCAGTTGTAGGTTGCGTCCGGTTAATTCGGAAGAATACCAAGATGCTCTATTATTTGGTTCTTCAATTTGGGACGAACCCCAACCAGATGGTGTTAAAATTGATGTTGAAGGTAACATACCAGCTATAGTCCATGATGAAGGGATCATATTTAAAGGATTTGATAACGTTTGGGTTAACATCAAACGGGTCAAATTGAATGGTCGAATGAAATTGGCTTCTGATATCAATAAAATTTCCAACCAAACCAAAATTGAATTCAGTTGTGATGAGAAGAACGCGTTAAATAGTATTAGAAATATTTGGATTTCAATTTTAAATATGGAAGTGGAAGAAGATTCGGATTTCTTTGCGTGTGGTGCTGGAAGCATGGATGTTGTTAGGTAATTATAGCAAATTTAATGAAATAGTTTTTACATTCATTTTGATTTAGATTGGTGGAAGAAGTAAAGGATTTATTGAAAATCGAATTAGAAAATGAAATTGTATTCATGAATCCAGAATTTTCTGAATTTTGTTTAGCAATAATTGCCACTCAAAGAGGCGCTAATGATGTTAAAGAAGTTGAATATAAAGCAGTTGAATTTGAAGCTAATGGAAGAAAGTTAAAATTTCCTGCACAGCTTTTTATAAATGGAGAATTTGTTGATGCTACTGGAGGAAAAACAATACCATCAATAAATCCAGCTGATGAAAGCATAATTTGTGAAGTAATTAATTCCAATAGTATTTAAACTTAATTTGATTATTATTATTAATTTAGGTACAATGCGCTTCTCCTATTGATGTGGATAAAGCTGTACATGCAGCTAAAAGGGCGTTTAGTATTGGTGAATGGAGTAAAATTAGTGCACGCGAAAGAGGACAACTTTTGTACAAATTGGCAGATTTAATGCGGCAACATAAGGAAGAATTAGCTACATTGGAATCATTGGATTCAGGTGCGGTGTATACTCTGGCTTTGAAAACTCATGTTGGTATGAGTATCGAGACATGGCGTTACTATGCAGGATGGTGTGATAAAATACAGGGATCTACTATACCAATCACTAATGCAAGGCCAAATAAGAATTTAACATTTACTAAAAAGGAACCAATAGGGTAAGTTTGGAATCAGTTTAATACCAATTTAGATATATTTTATTTAAGCATTATTTTACAGTGTTGCCAATTGTGTCTAATATTAAAAATGCATGATTAATTCAGCTGCACTCAGCATAAAATTACTTTCAATTTGATACCCAACATGACATATTTTGATTTTAAAAATTGAATTTACAGTGTTGCCAAGTATTACAAATTGACACATTAAAGATGTAAATATTATTTTTTTTACTGAATATGTCTTGTTTGATATCAAATTAATAGATTTTTGATGTTTAATAGCATAACAACATTTGTCAGACCATCAGAGATTTAATATGTCATTTCATTCAATTGGCAACACTGTAATTATCGAGTTTGGTACTAAATATCCTTTGTTTGGTATCAAATTAACGCATTTTTTTATGGCAACACTGTAATATAAAATACAGTGTTGCAATTTATAAATTAATTCTTACAATGTTGCCATTTTGATTTGTTTTAATTAAACATTTTTTTGTAGAGTTTGTGCGTTGATTACGCCATGGAATTATCCATTGATGATGTTGTCGTGGAAGATGGCTGCTTGTTTGGCGGCCGGCAACACTGTTATTATTAAACCGGCACAAGTTTGCCCTTTGACTGCACTCAAGTTTGCCGAATTGTCGGTTATGGCTGGAATACCGGCAGGAGTTATTAATGTTCTTCCAGGAACTGGTGCGTAGTCATTTGATTTGCTGTACATTATGACGTTATAATTTTATATTTGACATCTGTCACAACTTACATATTCGTAAACAAAATCAGTAACACAAAACAAAACTGTCAAAAACACTAAAAAAATTAATTGACTTAAGTTCAAATCCTGTAAAACTTTTTTATTATAATAAACTGTCACTCACAGACAAAAATATAAAAATTAGAACATAAATTGTCAAAAATTGTCAAAAATTCTAACCGTGATACAGAAACTGTCAAAAAACAATTTTTGAGACACAACATTGTCACTAAATTAATGCTTTGTGACACAAACAATGTTATTACATTTTCTTACAAACGTCAAGTTAACTAAAACTATTCATATTAAAGTTTTGATGCATAGAAACAAATTTTGAAATACAACATTGTCACTGAGACACTAAATTGGTGCTTTGTGACACAAACATTGTTATTTGTTTTGCTTACAAACATCAAATTGACTTAGAACGTCCATAATAAAGTTTTGAAGCATAAAAACAGTTTTTGAGACACAACATTGTCACTGAGACACAAAATTGATGCTTTGAGACACAAACAATGTTATTTGTTCTGCTTACAAACGTCAAATTGATTTAAAATGTCCATATTAAAGTTTTGAAACATAGAAACAGATTTTGAGACACGACATTTTCACTGAGACACTAAATTGATGTTTTGTGACACAAACAAAGTTTTTTGTTTTGCTTATTAACGTGATTTAGCTGTCAAAACATTTTTCAAACATTCTCCATTTTCCAGGTTCCGTTGCTGGTCATTGCTTAGCAAACCATAAAGATGTAAGAAAATTAGGTTTTACAGGAAGCACCGAAATCGGCAAAGTTATAATGGGTAGTTGCGCAGCATCAAACCTCAAAAAAGTATCCCTAGAATTAGGTGGAAAATCACCTCTCGTCATATTTGCCGATTGTGATTTAGACAAAGCAGTCAGAATTGTAACTAAACTTACCACCAAATATTAATACCAATACTAACTTTATAATTTCAGGGAATGCAAAGCGTTTTCTTCAATAAAGGTGAAAATTGTATAGCAGCCGGACGAATATTCGTTGAAAATTCAATTTACGATGAATACATATGGAAAGTAGTTGAAGAAACCAAAAAAATTAAAATTGGTGATCCATTAGATAGGTCAACAGCTCATGGACCTCAGAACCATAAAGCACATTTTGAAAAGCTTTTACAGTTTGTTGAAAATGGTGTTAAGGAAGGCGCTAAATTAGAAATTGGTGGTCGCAGATTTGGTGATAAAGGATTTTATTTTGAACCTACAATATTTAGTAATGTTGAGGATGATATGTGGATTGCAAAAGAAGAATCGTTTGGACCTATCATGATTATTAGCAGATTCAAGAATGGGTAATTAAACAAATTAAAGCAATTTTGAATGTTACTGAAATTATTTTTTAGTGATTTGGAAGGTGTGTTGAAGAGATCTAATGCAACTGAATATGGTCTTGCTTCTGGTGTTTTTACCAAAGATCTTGGAAAGGCGATGAAGTTTGCTGAAAGAGTTGAAGCTGGAACTGTGTTTGTTAATACTTACAATAAAACTGATGTGTCTGCACCGTTTGGTGGATTTAAGCAATCTGGTTTTGGTAAAGATTTGGGTAAGTTTGAATGAGGTTTTGTTTAGGATTGGATTAATTAAATTAATTATGTTTACAGGTCAGGATGCGCTAAATGAATATTTGAAGACTAAATGTGTTACAATCGAATATTAATTTTAATCGTCGCTATTTCATTTGTGTATATAATCATCTTTTGTAATAAGAATCATTAAAGTAAGATTTAAGTTAAGGTTTTTGTTTATTTTTAGCATAAATTGTGTTCCCAGAAAAATATGAAACGTTAACAAATTCAACAAAACATTTTGCAAGTTGTCAAAACTATTCGTAAACTGTCAAAATACTACAATTTTAAAAAGATCATCCAAATTGTCAAAATGTCAACAAACGTTTTCCAATCTGTCAAAATACTTATTAAGACTATCAGTAACGTTAATTAATTCATCAAAACATTCTGCAAACTGTTAAAACTATCCGTCAAGTATCAAAATAAACTGCAATTAATCAAATAAGTCATTCAAGTTGTTAAAACGTCAACAAACACCTTCCAAACTGTCAAAATACTTATTAGACTATCAGAAACGTTAATTAATTCATCAAAACATTCTGCCAACTGTTAAAACTATCCGTAAACTGTCAAAATATTGGTCAACTATCAAAATAAACTGCGATTAATCAAATAAGTCTTCCAAGCTGTTAAAACGTCAACAAATGTCTTCCAAACTGTCAAAATACTTATTTAGACTATCTGCAAATTGCAAAGAAAACTCATTTATTACAAGAAAATCGCTCAGAAAACCTTAAAGTTGCACAAAATGTGTTAAAAATTGCTCTGAAAAGTGATTTATTGCCAAAGATGTGCTCAAAAATTATTTGTTTGAATGATTTTTATCAAAAATTGCAGAAAAAACTCAATTATTACACAAAAATCGCTCAGAAAACCTTAAAGTCGCACAAATAGTATCAAAAATAGCTCTAAAAAGTAATTTATAGCCTAAAATGTGCTCATTTATTACACAAAAATTGCTCAAAAAAACCTTAAAACGCACAAAATGTTTAAAAAATTAATTGAAAAATTGCCCAAGAAACCTTAAAAACGCACAAAATGTATTAAAAATTGCTCTGAAAAGTATTTTATTGGCAAAAATTTGGTCATTTATTATACAAAAATTGCTCAAATAACCATAAAGACGCACAAAACGTATAAAAAATTAATTGCTCAAATAATTTTTATCAAGAAGTGCAGAGAAAACTGGTTTATAACACAAAAATCTCCGAAGAAACCTTAGAAACGCACAAAATGTATTAAAAATTGCTCTGAAAAGTGATTTATTGCCTAAACTGTGCTCATTTATTACACAAAAATTGCTCAAAAAACCTCAAAGACGCACAAAATGTATAAACAATTAATTTCTCAAATAATTTTTATCAAGAATTGCAGAGAAAACTGGTTTATAACACAAAAATCGCCCAAGAAACCTTAAAAACGCACAAAATGTTTAAAAATTGCTCTGAAAAGTGATACATTGCATAAAATGTGCGCATTTATTACACAAAAATTGCTCAAAAAACCTTAAAGTCGCACAAAATGTTAAAAAAATTAATTGCTCAAATAATTTTTATCGAGAAGTGCAAAGAAAACTGGTTTATTGCACAAAAATCGCTCAGAAAACCTTAAAAACGCACAAAATGTATTAAAAATTGCTCTAAAAAGTGATTTATTGTCTAAAATGTGCTCATTTATTACACAAAAATTGCTCAAAAAACCTTTAAAGTATCACAAAATGTTTAAAAAAATTAATTGCTTAAATAATTTTTATCGAGAAGTGCAGAGATAACTGGTTTATTGCACAAAAATCGCTCAGAAAACCTTAAAAACGCACAAAATGTATTAAAAATTGCTCTAAAAAGTGATTTATTGTCTAAAATTTGCTTATTTATTACACAAAAATTACTCAAAAAACCTTAAAATATCACAAAATGTTTAAAAAATTAATTGCTTAAATAATTTTTATCGAGAAGTGCAGAGAAAACTGGTTTATTGCACAAAAATCGCTCAGAAAGCCTTAAAAACGCACAAAATGTATTAAAAATTGCTCTGAAAAGTGATTTATTGCCAAAGATGTGCTCATTTATTACAAAAAATTGCTCAAAAAAACCTTAAAAACGCACAAAATGTTTAAAAAATTAATTGCTCAACAAATTTTTACCAGAAAGTGCAAAGAAAACTGGTTTATAACACAAAAATCGCCCAAAAAATCTTAAAAACGCACAAAATGTATTAAAAACTGCTCTGAAAAATGATTTATTGCCTAAAATGTGCTCATTTATTATACAAAAATTGCTCAAAAAACCTTAAAGACGCACAAAATGTACAAAAAATTTATTGCTCAAATAATTTGTATTGAGAAGTGCAAAGAAAACTGGTTTATAACACAAAAATCGCTAAGAAAACCTTAAAAACGCACAAAATGTATTAAAAATTGCTCTGAAAAGTATTTTATTGGCAAAAATTTGGTCATTTATTATACAAAAATTGCTCAAAGAACCATAAAGACGCACAAAACGTATAAAAAATTAATTGCTCAAATAATTTTTATCAAGAAGTGCAGAGAAAACTGGTTTATAACACAAAAATCTCCGAAGAAACCTTAGAAACGCACAAAATGTATTAAAAATTGCTCTGAAAAGTGATTTATTGCCTAAACTGTGCTCATTTATTACACAAAAATTGCTCAAAAAACCTCAAAGACGCACAAAATGTATAAACAATTAATTTCTCAAATAATTTTTATCAAGAATTGCAGAGAAAACTGGTTTATAACACAAAAATCGCCCAAGAAACCTTAAAAACGCACAAAATGTTTAAAAATTGCTCTGAAAAGTGATACATTGCATAAAATGTGCGCATTTATTACACAAAAATTGCTCAAAAAACCTTAAAGTCGCACAAAATGTTAAAAAAATTAATTGCTCATATAATTTTTATCGAGAAGTGCAAAGAAAACTGGTTTATTGCACAAAAATCGCTCAGAAAACCTTAAAAACGCACAAAATGTATTAAAAATTGCTCTAAAAAGTGATTTATTGTCTAAAATGTGCTCATTTATTACACAAAAATTGCTCAAAAAACCTTTAAAGTATCACAAAATGTTTAAAAAAATTAATTGCTTAAATAATTTTTATCGAGAAGTGCAGAGATAACTGGTTTATTGCACAAAAATCGCTCAGAAAACCTTAAAAACGCACAAAATGTATTAAAAATTGCTCTAAAAAGTGATTTATTGTCTAAAATTTGCTTATTTATTACACAAAAATTACTCAAAAAACCTTAAAATATCACAAAATGTTTAAAAAATTAATTGCTTAAATAATTTTTATCGAGAAGTGCAGAGAAAACTGGTTTATTGCACAAAAATCGCTCAGAAAGCCTTAAAAACGCACAAAATGTATTAAAAATTGCTCTGAAAAGTGATTTATTGCCAAAGATGTGCTCATTTATTACAAAAAATTGCTCAAAAAAACCTTAAAAACGCACAAAATGTTTAAAAAATTAATTGCTCAACAAATTTTTACCAGAAAGTGCAAAGAAAACTGGTTTATAACACAAAAATCGCCCAAAAAATCTTAAAAACGCACAAAATGTATTAAAAACTGCTCTGAAAAATGATTTATTGCCTAAAATGTGCTCATTTATTATACAAAAATTGCTCAAAAAACCTTAAAGACGCACAAAATGTATAAACAATTAATTTCTCAAATAATTTTTATCAAGAATTGCAGAGAAAACTGGTTTATAACACAAAAATCGCCCAAGAAACCTTAAAAACGCACAAAATGTTTAAAAATTGCTCTGAAAAGTGATACATTGCATAAAATGTGCGCATTTATTACACAAAAATTGCTCAAAAAACCTTAAAGTCGCACAAAATGTTAAAAAAATTAATTGCTCATATAATTTTTATCGAGAAGTGCAAAGAAAACTGGTTTATTGCACAAAAATCGCTCAGAAAACCTTAAAAACGCACAAAATGTATTAAAAATTGCTCTAAAAAGTGATTTATTGTCTAAAATGTGCTCATTTATTACACAAAAATTGCTCAAAAAACCTTTAAAGTATCACAAAATGTTTAAAAAAATTAATTGCTTAAATAATTTTTATCGAGAAGTGCAGAGATAACTGGTTTATTGCACAAAAATCGCTCAGAAAACCTTAAAAACGCACAAAATGTATTAAAAATTGCTCTAAAAAGTGATTTATTGTCTAAAATTTGCTTATTTATTACACAAAAATTACTCAAAAAACCTTAAAATATCACAAAATGTTTAAAAAATTAATTGCTTAAATAATTTTTATCGAGAAGTGCAGAGAAAACTGGTTTATTGCACAAAAATCGCTCAGAAAGCCTTAAAAACGCACAAAATGTATTAAAAATTGCTCTGAAAAGTGATTTATTGCCAAAGATGTGCTCATTTATTACAAAAAATTGCTCAAAAAAACCTTAAAAACGCACAAAATGTTTAAAAAATTAATTGCTCAACAAATTTTTACCAGAAAGTGCAAAGAAAACTGGTTTATAACACAAAAATCGCCCAAAAAATCTTAAAAACGCACAAAATGTATTAAAAACTGCTCTGAAAAATGATTTATTGCCTAAAATGTGCTCATTTATTATACAAAAATTGCTCAAAAAACCTTAAAGACGCACAAAATGTACAAAAAATTTATTGCTCAAATAATTTGTATTGAGAAGTGCAAAGAAAACTGGTTTATAACACAAAAATCGCTCAGAAAACCTTAAAAACGCACAAAATGTATTAAAAATTGCTCTAAAAAATGATTTATTGTCTAAAATGTGCTCATTTATTACACAAAAATTGCTCAAAAAACCTTTAAAGTATCACAAAATGTTTAAAAAAATTAATTGCTTAAATAATTTTTATCGAGAAGTGCAGAGAAAACTGATTTATTGCACAAAAATCGCTCAGAAAACCTTAAAAACGCACAAAATGTATTAAAAATTGCTCTAAAAAGTGATTTATTGTCTAAAATTTGCTCATTTATTACACAAAAATTGCTCAAAAAACCTTAAAGTATCACAAAATGTTTAAAAAAATAATTGTTTAAATAATTTTTATCGAGAAGTGCAGAGAAAACTGATTTATTGCACAAAATCGCTCAGAAAACCATAAAAACGCACAAAATGTATTAAAAATTGCTCTAAAAAGTGATTTATTGTCTAAAATTTGCTCATTTATTACACAAAAAATGCTCAAAAAAACTTAAAGTATCACAAAATGTTTAAAAAATTAATTGCTTAAATAATTTTTATCGAGAAGTGCAGAGAAAACTGGTTTATTGCACAAAAATCGCTCAAAAAGCCTTAAAAACGCACAAAATGTATTAAAAATTGCTCTGAAAAGTGATTGATTGCCAAAGATGTGCTCATTTATTACAAAAAATTGCTCAAAGAAACCTTAAAAACGCACAAAATGTTTAAAAAATTAATTGCTCAACAAATTTTTACCAGAAAGTGCAAAGAAAACTGGTTTATAACACAAAAATCGCTCAAAAAAACCTTAAAAACGCACAAAATGTATTAAAAACTGCTCTGAAAAATGATTTATTGCCTAAAATGTGCTCATTTATTATACAAAAATTGCTCAAAAAAACCTTAAAACGCACAAAATGTATTAAAAATTCATTGCTCAAATAAGTTTTATCAAGAAGTGCAGAGAAAACAAGTTTATAACACAAAAATCGCTCAAAAAAACCTTAAAAACGCACAAAATGTATTAAAAATTGCTCTCAAATGTAATTTATTGCCTAAAATGTGCTCATTTATTACACAAAAATTGGTCAAAAACCTCAAAAACGCACAAAATGTATAAAAAATTAATTGCTCTAATAATTTTTATCAAGATGTGCAGAGAAAACTGGTTTATAACACAAAAATCGCCCAAGAAACCTTAAAAACGCACAAAATGTATTAAAATTTGCTCTGAAAAGTGATTTATTGCCTAAAATTTGCTCATTTATTACACGAAAATAGCTCAAAGAATCATAGGGACGCACAAAACGTAAAAAAAATTAATTGCTCAAATGAGAAGTGCCGAGAAAACGGGTTTATAACACAAAAATCGCTCAAGGAACCTTAAAAACGCACAAAATGTATTATAAATTGTTCTAAAAAGTGATTTATTACCTAAGATATGCTCATTTATTTCAAAAAATTGCTCAAAAAACCTCAAAGACGCACAGAATGTATAAACAATTAATTTCTCAAATAATTTTTATCAAGAATTGCAGAGAAAACTGATTTATAACACAAAAATCGCCCAAAAAACCTTAAAAACGCACAAAATGTTTAAAAATTGCTCTGAAAAGTGATATATTGCATAAAATGTGCGCATTTATTACACAAAAATCGCTCAGAAAACCTTAAAAACGCACAAAATGTATTAATAACTGCTCTGAGAAGTGATTTATTGCTTAAAATTGCTCATTTATTACACAGAAATTGCTCAAAAAACCTTAAAGTCGTACAAAATGTTTAAAAAATTATTTGCTTAAATAATTTTTATTAAGAAGTGCAGAGAAAACTAGTTTATTACACAAAAATTGCTCAAGAAACCTTAAAAACGCACAAAATGTATTAAAAATTCATTGCTCAAATAAGTTTTATCAAGAAGTGCAGAGAAAACAGGTTTATAACACAAAAATCGCCCAAAAAACCTTAAAAACGCACAAAATGTATTAAAAATTGCTCTGAAAAATGATTTATATTAAAATGTGTTCATTTATTACACGAAAGATGCTCAAAAAATCTAAAAGTTGCACAAAATGTATAAAAAATTAATTGCTCAAATAATTTTTATCAAAAAGTGCAGAGAAAACTGGTTTATTACACAAAAATCGCCCAAGAAACCTTAAAAACGCACAAAATTTATTAAGAATTGCTCTGAAAAGTAATTTAATGCTTAAAATATGCTCATTTATTACACAAAAATTGCTCAAAGAACCTTAAAATCGCACAGAATGTTTAAAAAATTAATTGCTCAAATAATTTTTATCAAAAAGTGCAGAGAAAACTAGCTTATTTTACAAAAATCGCTCAAGAAACCATAAAAACGCACAAAATGTATTAAAAAATGCTCTGAAAAGTAATTTATTGCCTAAAATGTGCTCATTTATTATACAAAAATTGCTCAAAAAACCTTAAAGACGCACAAAATGTACAAAAAATTTATTGCTCAAATAATTTGTATTAAGAAGTGCAAAGAAAACTGGTTTATAACACAAAAATCGCTCAAGAAACCTTAAAAATGCACAAAATGTATTAAAAATTGCTCTGAAAAGTGATTTATTGCCTAAAATGTGCTCAATTATTACACAAACATTGCTCAAAAAACCTTTAAACGCACAAAATGTATAAAAAATAATTGCTCAAATAATTTTTATCAAGAAGTGCAGAGAAAACTAGTTTATAATTCAAAAATCGCTCAAGGAACCTTGAAAACGCACAAATTGTATTAAAAAATGCTCTGAAAAGTAATTTATTGCCTAAAATGTGCTCATTTATTATACAAAAATTGGTCAAAAAACCTTAAAATCGCACAAAATGTATAAAAAATTAATTGCTCAAATAATGTTTTTATCAAGAAGTGCAGAGAAAACTAGTTTATAACACAAAAATCGCTCAAGGAACCTTGAAAACGCACAAATTGTATTAAAAATTGCTCTGAAAAGTAATTTATTGCCTAAAATGTGCTCATTTATTATACAAAAATTGGTCAAAAAACCTTAAAATCGCACAAAATGTATAAAAAATTAATTGCTCAAATAATGTTTTTATCAAGAAGTGCAGAGAAAACTGGTTTATAACACAAAAATCGCTCAAGAAACCTTAAAAATGCACAAAATGTATTAAAAATTTCTCTGAAAAGTGATTTATTGCCTAAAATGTGCACATTTATTACACAAACATTGCCCAAAAAACCTTTAAACGCACAAAATGTATAAAAAATTAATTGCTCAAATAATTTTTATCAAGAAGTGCAGAGAAAACTGGTCTATAACACAAAAATTGCTCAAGAAACCTCAAAAACGCACAAAATGTATTAAAAACTGCTCTGAAAAGTGATTTATTGCCTAAAATGTGCCCATTTATTACACAAACATTGCTCAAAAAACCTTTAAACGCACAAAATGTATAAAAAAAATAATTGCTCAAATAATTTTTATCAAGAAGTGCAGAGAAAACTAGTTTATAACACAAAAATCGCTCAAGGAACCTTGAAAACGCACAAATTGTATTAAAAATTGCTCTGAAAAGTAACTTATTGCCTAAAATGTGCTCATTTATTATACAAAAATTGGTCAAAAAACCTTAAAATCGCACAAAATGTATAAAAAATTAATTGCTCAAATAATGTTTTTATCAAGAAGTGCAGAGAAAACTGGTTTATAACACAAAAATCGCTCAAGAAACCTTAAAAATGCACAAAATGTATTAAAAATTGCTCTGAAAAGTGATTTATTGCCAAAAATGTGCTCATTTATTACAAAAAAATTGCTCAAAGAAACCTTAAAAACGCACAAAATGTTTAAAAAATTAATTGCTCAACAAATTTTTACCAGAAAGTGCAAAGAAAACTGGTTTATAACACAAAAATCGCCCAAAAAATCATAAAAACGCACAAAATGTATTAAAAACTGCTCTGAAAAATGATTTATTGCCTAAAATGTGCTCATTTATTTTACAAAAATTGCTAAAAAAACCTCAAAGACGCACAAAATGTATAAAAAATTTATTTCTCAAATAATTTTTATCAAAAAGTGCAGAGAAAACTCGTTTATTATACAAAAATCGCTCAAGAAACCATAAAAACGCACAAAATGTATTAAAAAATGCTCTGAAAAGTAATTTATTGCCTAAAATGTGCTCATTTATTATACAAAAATTGCTCAAAAAACCTTAAAGACGCACAAAATGTACAAAAAATTTATTGCTCAAATAATTTGTATTAAGAAGTGCAAAGAAAACTGGTTTATAACACAAAAATCGCTCAAGAAACCTTAAAAATGCACAAAATGTATTAAAAATTGCTCTGAAAAGTGATTTATTGCCTAAAATGTGCTCAATTATTACACAAACATTGCTCAAAAAACCTTTAAACGCACAAAATGTATAAAAAAATAATTGCTCAAATAATTTTTATCAAGAAGTGCAGAGAAAACTAGTTTATAATTCAAAAATTGCTCAAGGAACCTTGAAAACGCACAAATTGTATTAAAAATTGCTCTGAAAAGTAATTTATTGCCTAAAATGTGCTCATTTATTATACAAAAATTGCTCAAAAAACCTTAAAGTCGCACAAAATGTATAAAAAATTAATTGCTCAAATAATGTTTTTATCAAGAAGTGCAGAGAAAACTAGTTTATAATTCAAAAATTGCTCAAGGAACCTTGAAAACGCACAAATTGTATTAAAAATTGCTCTGAAAAGTAATTTATTGCCTAAAATGTGCTCATTTATTATACAAAAATTGCTCAAAAAACCTTAAAGTCGCACAAAATGTATAAAAAATTAATTGCTCAAATAATGTTTTTATCAAGAAGTGCAGAGAAAACTGGTTTATAACACAAAAATCGCTCAAGAAACCTTAAAAATGCACAAAATGTATTAAAAATTGCTCTGAAAAGTGATATATTGCATAAAATGTGCGCATTTATTACACAAAAACCGCTCAAAAAACCTTAAAAACGCACAAAATGTATTAAAAATTGCTCTGAAAAATGATTTATTGCTTAAAATGTGTTCATTTATTACACGAAAGATGCTCAAAAAATCTAAAAGTTGCACAAAATGTATAAAAAATTAATTGCTCAAATAATTTTTATCAAAAAGTGCAGAGAAAACTGGTTTATTACACAAAAAATTTATTAAGAATTGCTCTGAAAAGTAATTTAATGCTTAAAATATGCTCATTTATTAAACAAAAATTGCTCAAAGAACCTTAAAATCGCACAGAATGTTTAAAAAATTAATTGCTCAAATAATTTTTATCAAAAATCAGAGAAAACTGGTTTATAACACAAAAATCGCCCAAGAAACCTTAAAAACGCACAAAATGTATTAAAAATTGCTCTGAAAAGTGATTTATTGCCTAAAATGTGTTCAAAAAATGATTCTCGCATAAATCAATGCAAAAAACGGTAAATTTTTTACGTAATCCGTCATAAAACATAAACTAATCAGACAATTTGGCTGAATTTTGCTGGTTAGTGCCGCAAGATAATGCTAAAAATATTGGAATCATAAAAGTTATAAGATTTTACAATAATATAGATTCTCACAAGAATCAATTCGTAAAAACGGTAAAAAATTTACGTAATCCGACGTAAAACCAAAATTTATAAAACAATTGCACTAAAATTTGCCAGTTAAAGCTTTAAGATAATGTTAAAAGTATTGAAATCATAAAAGTTGCAAAACTTTCAGAGTAATATAGATTCTCGCATAAATTAAACCAAAAAAACGGTAATTTTTTTACGTAATCCGTCATAAAACATAAACTATTCAGACAATTCGACTAAATATTGCTGGTTAGTGCCGCAAGATAATGCTAAAAATATTGGAATCATAAAAGTTATAAGATTTTACAATAATATAGATTCTCACAAGAATCAATTCGTAAAAACGGTAAAAAATTTACGTAACCCGACGTAAAACCAAAATTTATAAAACAATTGCACTAAAATTTGCCAGTTAATGCTTTAAGATAATGTTAAAAGTATTGAAATCATAAAAGTTGCAAAACTTTCAGAGTAATATAGATTCTCGCATAAATTAAATCAAAAAACGGTAATTTTTTACGTAATCCGTCATAAAACATAAACTATTCAGACAATTTGACTAAATATTGCTGGTTAGTGCCGCAAGATAATGCTAAAAATATTGGAATCATAAAAGTTATAAAATTTTACAATAATATAGATTCTCACAAGAATTAATTCGTAAAAACGGTAAAAATTTTACGTAATCCGTCGTAAAACCAAAATATATAAAACAATTGCACTAAAATTTGCTAGTTAATGCTTTAAGATAATGTTAAAAATATTGAAATCATAAAAGTTGTAAAACTTTCACAGTGAATCAATATTACTGTAAAAGTTCGCAAAAAACGGTATTTTTATTACGTAATCCGTCGTAAAACAAAAACTAATCAGACAATTTATTTAAATTTTGCTAGTTAGTACCGCAAGATAATATTAAAAACATTAGAATCATAAAAGTTATGAGATTTTACAATAATATAGATTCTCACAAAAATTAATTCGTAAAAACGGTAAAAATTTTACGTAATCCGTCGTAAAACCAAAATTTATAAAACAATTGCAATAAAATTTGCTAGTTAATGATTTAAGATAACGTTAAAAATGCTGAAATCATAAAAGTTGTAAAACTTTCAGAGTAATATAGATTCTCGCATAAATCAAAGCAAAAAACGGTAAATTTTTTACGTAATCCGTCCTAAAACAAAAATTAATCCAGTAATTTTAATAAATTAGCTTGTTAGTTAGTGTCTTAAGATACAACTAAAGCCATTAAAATCATCAAAAAAGTAAAACTTCCACAATAATCTAAATTCTTGCAAGAATGAAATTGTAAGAACGGTAAAACTTTAACGTAATCCGACGTCAACACAAACACGAGAGGTGGTAATAACTGTTAATTCCTTTATGACAAACACTCTTGGGCGGGTGAGCGGGATTACTGTATCAAACTACCGGCCCAATACTCATAAATTGTGTTCCCGCCCACCCGCCCAAGTGTTTGTTAACAAAAAATTGATTAAGTCAAACTCCCTTTTCAGGTTTAATGACATCTGTCAGTCATTGTGTCTTGTTTGTTAGCTATAGGAACACGAGGGGTGGTAATAACTGTCAATTCCTTTATAACAAACACTTGGTCGGGTGGGTGAGAACAATGTATCAAACTACCGGCCCAATATTCAAAACTGTGTTCCCGCCCACCCGCCCTAGAGTTTGTAAACAAGAAATTTATTACGTCAACTCCTTCTTCAAGTTTAATGATTTCATCAGTAATTTTGATTTGTTTGTTAGGTGTAAGAACACGAAAAGTGGTAGTAACTGTCAATTCCTTTATAACAAACACTTGGGCGAGTGGGCGGAAATACTGTATTAAACTAACGGCCCAATACTCATAAACTGTGTTCCCGCCCTAGAGTTTGTTATCAAGAAATTGATAACGTCAACTGCTTCGTTAAGTTTAATGACATCTGTCAGTCAGTTTGTTTTGTTTGTTAGATGTAGAAAGACAAGAGGTAGTAGTAGTAACTGTCAATTCCTTTGACAAACAATTGGGCGGGAACACTGTATCAAACTACCGGTCCAATATTTATAAACATAATCATAAAAGTTGTACAAAATTGCATAAATCAAAGCACAAAAATAATGAAATTATAGAATTAAAAAAAAAAATGCTATAATATCAGTTTTGAAGAGTCCAAAGTAAAAAAAACGGTAAAAGTTTTAACAAATTTAATAAAGTATATTTATTAAGACATTAAAACCATAAAAATTTTAAAATAATTTCAATAATATACCTCTAACCTAAACCCCGTCGTATAACAAAAACTAATCAATTAATTTTTGCAAGAATTAAAACAAAAACGGTAAAACGTAATCCTTAGCAAAACAAAAACTGATTAAGCAAATTCACTAAAAGTTTACAACTATATAGGTTCTCGCATAAGACAAAGCAAAAAACAGTAAAATTTTAACGTAATCCGTCATAAAACCAAATTTAATTAGACAATTTTAGCTCAAGATTGTCTAGATTTTGCTGAATTCTAAGTAAAAAAGCGGTAAAGTTTTAACATTGGGTAGTATACTAAGTAAGAGTAGTAAGGTAACGCCCCCATCAATAGTCATAAAGCAAAAAATACTGACACTATAATAAAAAACAGAAACCCACCTTATATTTTCTCAAGATAAATTGTCCATAATGGCGGAAGAAACACCAGCGCCTTAAATGGCTAGAACAAATCTCCCGGTTCCAGCTAAAACAGAACATCCAAAAGATCCCAACCTGGAATGTTAGTAGTCCTTATAAACCAATTAAAATTAACAACTCACACCGTGCTTTAACGTTTATATATTACCACTAATTCATCAATCAATGGACGCCGATTGCCGTAAACTAATCGACCTCATTTCTACACTGCGCAAAAATTACTGGTCTTCTTTGCTTCGTCTCGCACACGACTCCCACTCCAGTTGTTCTTATTCACCGCGCTCCATTCGTGCCGATCCGGTTTATCTCGTCCTCTTGCATTAGCTTACAACCCGCTCTATTGTTCCCGTGTACGTTTCTATAAATTAAATCTGCACACAATTATTAATACATTCTGTCCAATTAATAAATAAAGAGTGGACCTTTTTCAAAGATACAAGTTGACAGAAATTTAGCTTTATGTTTGACATTTACGAAATGGGACGCTTTATACTTCACCAAAGTTGGGAAATAATGAAAACTTACTTCTAAAGTGGTGAATCTTCTACTCAAACGGTAAGAAATTTACGAAACAAATTTGATAAAAAAGAAGTGCCTTCAACGCAGTTTGTGGACCAATTTGTGAAGCAAGTTTGCAAAACTGGATCGTTAGTGGATATAACAACACGTTTACGTTCTTGTCCAGTGCGTTCAGCCGAAAAAATTAATGCTGTTGCTAAGAGTGTGCGTGAACATGCATCAACATCAACTCGTCTTAGGAACTGATCATTTCTCGCACGCCTCTGAGGAGAATTTTGCATAAAAACCTCGGTTTAAAAGCCAACAAAGTTCAATTAATCCAAGAAATAAAGCCTCATGACCATCCGATGAGTTTTTGCCCAATGAGCTAAAGATCGTTTGGCCAAAGATCAGCATTTTTATCAAAAAACTGTGTTTTCCAATGAAGCTCATTTTCATCTCGGAGGCTAGAGCTATAAGCAAAATTGTTGCATTTGGGGATCAAAAAAATCCACACATGACTATTGAACAGCCTATGCATCCACAACAAGTTACCGTTTGGTGTGGTTTTTGGTCCAGCGGCATTGTTTCTTCAAAAATGAGCAAAAAGCCGCCGTTACCGTCAATAGCAAACGTTACTGTGCTATGCTAAACAAATTTTTGTTTCCAAAATTATATCAATTTGGTTTCAAGAGGATGGGGCCACTTGCCATACCGCCAACGTAAGCATCGATCTTTAGAGCACTATTTTTGGAAACCAAATGATTAGCCAAAATGCTGATGTCAATTGGCCGCTTAGGATCTGTGATTTGACCCCGTTGGATTTGATTTGTGGGGAAACCTTAAGGATAAGTGTTACGCTAACCATCCAGAGACGATTGATGTCTTGAAACACAAAATCGAAGTGGCCATTCGTGCGATTGAAGCCCAAACAATCAAAAATGTACTAAAAAAATGGGTTAATCGGATGAGTCACTGTCAAGCCAGTCGTGTCAAACAATTTTAATGAAATTTAGTAGTTTGTACCTTAAGATAATGTTGAAAACATAGAAATCATAAAATTTAAAAAAAAATTACAATAATATAGATTCTCGCGTAAATCAAAGCAAAAAACGGTAAAATTTTTACGTAATTCGACGTAAAATAAAAACTTTTGTTTCATAAAACCAAAAATTTGCTAATTAGTGCCTTAGAATAATGTTAAAGACATTAAAATTGTAAGAGTTCTAATTTTTTTACAAAAATATAGATTCTCGAATAAATCAAAGCAAAAAACGGTAATTTTTTTACGTAATAAATCGTAAAACAAAAATTTGTCTAACAATTTTACTTAAATTCACTAATTAGTGTCTTAAGATAATGCTAAAGACATTGAATTCATAAAAATTATATTTTTTTATAAAAATATAGATTCTCGCGTAAATCAAAGCAAAAAACGGTAAAAATTTTACGTAATTCGCCGTAAAATAAAAATAAAACTAAAAATTTGCTAACTAGTGCCTTAAGATAATGTTAAAGACACTTAAATTGTTAAAACTATTAATTTTTTTTACATTAATATAGTTTATCGCACAAATAAAAGCAAAAAACGGTAATTTTTTTACGTAATCCGCTGTAAAACAAAAACGAATCAAACAATTTTACTGAAATTCATTAGTTAGTGCCTTTAAATAATGCCAAAGACATTGAAATCATAAAAATTGAAAAATTTTCATAAAAATATAAATTCTTGCATAAATCAAAGCAAAAAACGGTAAATTTTTTACGTAATCAGCCGTAAAACAAAAACTAATCAAATAATTTTACTTAAATTCACTAGTTAGTGCCTCAAGATAACGCTGAAGACATTCAAACCATAAAAATTGTAAAAAAAAATATAAAAATATGAATTCTCGCATAAATCAAAGCAAAAAACGGTAATTTTTTTACGTAATCCGTCGTAAAACAAAAACTTTGTTTCATAAAACTAAAAATTTGCTAGTTAGTGCCTTAGTATAATGTTAAAAACATTAAAATTGTAAAAATTCTAATTTTTTTACAATAATATAGGTTCTTGCATAAATCAAAGCAAAAAACGGTGAATTTTTTACGTAATCAGCCGTAAAACAAAAACTAATCAAACAATTTTACTCAAATTCATTAGTTAGTGCCTTTAAATAATGCTAAAGACATTAAAATCATAAAAATTGTAACAAAATTATAAAAATATAGATTCTCGCATAAATCAAAGCAAAAAACGGTGAAATTTTTACGTAATCTGCCGTAAAACAAATACTTATGAAACGATTGAACTAAAAATTTGCTAGTTAGTACCTTAGAATAATGTTAAAAACATTAAAATTATAAAATACAACAGAAAGTCAAGTAACACCCATAATGCGTGACAATAGCGGCATCAGTACTGTCACAAAGCGGAAGGTAGTATAGATCAGTAAGGCCTGTGTCATAGGCATACAATAAAAAACAACACAAATCCAAACCACACGTCCGCTTTATTTGAACTTAGTTTCCGCTCACCCGCTCAAGTGTTCAAAATTTTGAATCACAAACACATGAGCGGGTAGTTAGGCAACATAAAACCAAACCACACGCCCACTAAATTTAAACTTAGTTTCCGCCCGCCCGCTCATATGTTTGTTAACAACAAATTAGATCACAAAAACTTGGGCGGCTGGGTGGGCAACACAAACCCAAACTACTCGTCCGCTTAATTTAAACTTAGTTACCTCTCACCCTCCCAAGTGTTTGTGATCAAGAAATTAGATCACAAATACTTGGACGGGTGGGTGGACATCACAAATCCAAACTACACGCCCACTGAATTTAAACTTAGTTCCCGCCCACCCAAGTGTTTGTAATAAAAAAAAACCACACGCCCACTGAATTTGAACTTAGTTCCCGCCCACTCACTCAAGTGTTAGTGAACAAAACATTGGCTCACAAACGCTTGGGGTAGGTGGGTGGGCAACATAAAAGCAAACCACACGCCCACTGAATTTGAACTTAGTTCCCGCCCACCTACCCAAGTGTTTGTGATCAAAAAATTAGATCACAAACGCTTGAGCAATAAACACCAATCCATACGCCTATAAAATTTAAACTTAGTTTCCGCCAAAATGTTTGTGAAAAAAAAATTGGATAAACTCTTGGGCGGGTGGGTGGGCCATTCAAATCCAAACCACACGTCCGCTTTATTTGAACTTGTTCCCGCCCACCCGCTCAAGTGTTTGTGATCAAGAAACTAGATCACAAACGCTTGAGCGGATGAGCGATAACCAATCCATACGCCCACAAAATTTAAACTTAGTTTCCGCCAACGTGTTTGTGAACAAAACATTGAACAACAAACACTTGAAAAGGTAGGTGGGCAACAAAAATTCAAACTACACGTCCATTTAATTTAAACTTAGTTCCCGCCCACGTGTTTGTAATAAAAAAATAGATCACAAACACTTGAACGGGTTCGTGGGCAACACAAATTCCGCCCGCCCGACCAAGTGTTTGTGATCAAAAAATTGCATCACAAACAGTTGAGCAAATAAGCAATAAACACCAATCCATAAGCCCACAATTTAAACTTAGTCTTCGCTAAAGTGTTTGTGAACAAAAAATTGGATAACAAACACTTGGGCGGGTGGGTGGCCAACACAAATTCAAACTACACGTCCGCTTAATTTGAACTTAGTTCCCGCCCACCCGCCCAAGCGTTTGTGATCAAAAATTTGCATCACAAACACTTGAGCAAATAAGCAATAAAAACCAATCCATAAGCCCACAATTTAAACTTAGTTTCCACTAAAGTGTTTGTGAACAAAAAATTGGATAACAAACACTTAGGCGGGTGGGTGGCCAACACAAATTCAAACTACACGTCCGCTTAATTTGAACTTAGTTCCCGCCCACCCGCCCAAGTGTTTGTGATCAAAAAATTGCATCACAAACACTTGAGCAAATAAGCAATAAACACCAATCCATAAGTCCACAATTTAAACTTAGTTTCCACTAAAGTGTTTGTGAACAAAAAATTGGATAACAACCACTTGGGCGGGTGGGTGGGCAACACAAATTCAAACTACACGTCCGCTTAATTTGAACTTAGTTCCCGCCTACCCGCCCAAATGTTTGTGATCAAAAAATTGAATCACAAATACTTGTGTGGGAGAGTAGACAACACAAATCCAAACTTAATTTAAATTTGGTTCCCGCCCAAGTGTTCGTAATCAAGAAATTTGATAACAAAAACTTGAGCGAGTGGTTGGGCAACACAAAATCAAACCACACGTCCGCTTAATATGACCCTATTTCCCGCTCAAGTGTTTGTGATGAAAAAATTAAATCACAAACACTTGGGTGGATGGGCAACATAAAACCAAACCACACGCCCACTGAATTTGAACTACAAAATACAATGCAGAAAAAATAGAGTTTAATCTTCTGTGTCTGCTACAAACTATTTTAATCTAAAAATTTCGTTTACAACCCACCTTTGGAGCTATATTTTTCTGATAGCTCTAGCAATCAACTTTATACGCCTGGCTTGCACCCTTGCCATAAGAGAAAGACCCACATTCCTAAGGACTATTTAAACATGATGCACTAGAAGAATACTGCATCGCTTCTACAGCAACTTTAAGTCACCATCCAGCAAACTACTGGAGCATTCACTTGGCCGCAGGTTTGTCCTTAAGCAAATCGCACCATTAATGCCAACGCGACCAAATGGACGCCTGCAACATTGGTGTAGAGCCAGACCTGTACCAAGACAAAAAGTTTTAAAAACACGTTATATTGTATGACAGTACCAAACTCACTTCTTGCCAAACCAGATGCCACTCTAAAGAGCTGGAATGTGGGCATAAGTAAATATCAAACCTACTTGGAGAAAGACGCAATTACGTTCAAAACCGTCAACCAAACCCTAGTCTAGCTAGAGAATTCGAAAGTTTACCCGTTGGTTCTTCCTCTTACAGAAGTTTGACAACACCCGAGCGATCAGACCATTACCGAATTGGTAAAAGAATCAACGGTCACGGCCGGAAAGAGACAAAACCACCGCTGCTATTCTTCGAGCCTACCACTAGCTGAACGTAAAAGAATACGTTAAGATCTTCATTAGATAGTACACGACATGCCTAATAATTAAAACCGGCCGTTCCAGCCAATCGCCTCCTTAAATCAGCACCTGGCGGGTGGTAAGCTATGGGAAAGAGTGGTCATAGACTACGTAGACATAACGCAAACGAGGAATCGATAAAAGTTGACCATAATGGACCTCTGCACCAAGTAGGTCAAAGCAGTACCAGTACCAGCAGCTACACAATTCCAGTTCTACCCTAAAGCATTTTAAGGGCGCGGTACAACAGTAGAAAGTCAAAAACTCTACCACAGAACTCTGAAAATATTAAAATACATAGTTAGATTCAAAAAGTTATTCTAACGCAATACATAATTTCTGTGCACACAATGAACTTTGGGAGTCAGGAAAGAGTAATTTTCAAAGGTTAATAATAAAGCAACATAATTGATTCTCATTAATTTTGATTCGGATGCTCTAGACCAGCTGTAATTGCACCCAATCTCAATAGAATTTACAACAAATGTACAACTACGGTCTACGTTTCTTCTTTTTTTGTTTGAAAAAAAAACAAAACTAATCTCTCACTCAAAAATCAATTGAAACATAATAAATACAATAAATTACGCTAAACTAAATAATTGTTCATTAATTAAGTACATTATAGAAATACCCACACATACAAAATTAAAAATGTAAAATGCCCTAGATTAATAATAAATAATTGACAACGACTTGGAAGATATGTCAACTACGTCTAAATTTAATAATAATTAATTAATAAGTAGCGGCTCATATGGTTTAATTTGCAAAAATATAAATTCGCCCGAATTAAAATTCGGCGAATTCAATTTGCGCGAATATAAATTCGGCGAATTTAATTTTTGTTTGATTCAAAGCAGCCAATAAATAATCCAATCTCACCTAGGTTCAAACTCATTTAATTCTAAATTACTTTTCGGCACCCTATTAAGATCCATATGATTTAAATCTAAACACCCGTTATCATTAGAACTATAACACCGCACACGCTTATTCGGATTAATAGCTGTTATATGAGGCTCACTAGTCATCAAACCATTAGCAATCGGTTTCAAATTATTCGAACGTATTTCAATATTACGTTGCGGCGTATTAGGACTTGATTGTGGCGCTTCACTTTGCGCCCTTATCATTGGAGTATTAGGAACCGACATTAATTCCGCAGTTTTAAAACTGGCATCACTGGATGCTAACGCAATAGCCGATTGAAACTCGCACGAATTATAATTATCAATTCCCTTATCCAAAACGTATTTAGCTTTAGTGGGGTTATAAGTAGGGGTACTTTTAGTGGAATTCGGAGCTGAATATTCAAACTTACCATTTTTAATATCGATTTTACAATTAGGCGACTCTGACAATCCAGGCGATTCCGTATATTGATAAAAACCATTAAGGACGTGATTCTTATCAAACTTTTCGCTTTCAAAAACAATTTCCGCGGTGCAACTTGGTAATGGTGTCATTGGACTTGCAGCCGATTCATAATTTGAGGTTAATGTGGGCCATTTTGGATCCAAATTTAAATCCCTATCGATTGCAAGGAATTTACGCTTGGATGTTTCTACATTGTGATATTTAAATCTTAACTTTTTGAAAATGCAATGTTCAACTACAAAGACTTCAATTAGAATACTGAGGATGAAATTTATTCCTGCATAGGCAAGCAGGTATAAACGGAAATCAAAATTCTCGGGCATTATTAAATCGAATTGATTCTTCAAAAATGTTAACGGATCGATTGCTAGATATACTGAAAATGATGCCATAATAACGCCCGAAATTAGTAACCCGTAATTTGAAAAAATACTTTCCCTATAAGGTTTCCCTTTACTGAATACAATTGCTAATATAATATATTGAAATCCTGATATTGTGAATATAGTATAATTTTCAACGCACCCGACCGAATCTTTATCTTCTTTCGCTGTGCTATTAAATGGAACGTACCATGGTTCATGCGTTAAATGCTCGAATGATAACACCTGAAAGAAAATAACCAACGCTAATTGAAGCAGTAGACTTATAATAGGACTAAAACTTATCAAACTATTCAGCGGGGTTTCTTTAACTAATTTCCCTTTATACGCTTCGGTTCGTCCAAAAAAGAATGCAAATATTGATATTATAAATAGATCTATATAGAGAAATTCTATATCCGTTAGATTGGAATCGATGCTGTAGAGTATCATAACGGATATGAATTGGCATAAGCTGTAAGCTGCCATGTATTTGAAGATGCCGAATGATGTTACTAAAGCTGCTCGGCCTTCTTTTATTATGTTTAGCACGCAGGTTATGTTTGGATTTTTTGATGTGAATGGACTCGCCACTGATGATTCTGCTTCGGATAGAGATATGCCTGTGTGGGCTGCTTTTAATGCACCGCAATCGTTTGCACCGTCTCCACACATTGCTGAAACAAAATAAAATTGTAATTAATTAACGTAAAAAAAATTAAGGTTTAAAGCAGAAAAACGGTAAAATTTTTACGAAATCCGTCGTAAAATAAAAATGAGTTAAATAGTTTTAATGAAATTTGCTAAATAGTAACCTAACATATTGCAAAAAATAATAAAATTATAAAAATTGCAAGAATGTTACAATAACCGTAATTTGGAAAGGTCAAAGTGAAAAAACGGTAAAATTCTAACAAAAACCGTCGTAAAATAAAAACTAATCAAACAATTTTAACTAAATTTGCTACTTAGTAACCTAACATATTGCCAAAAGCAATAAAATTACAAAAATTGCACAAATGTTACAATAAAAATAATTTTGTAAAGTTCAAAGAAAAAAAAAAACAGTAAATTTCTAACAAAATTCGTCGTAAAACAAAAACTAATCAAACAATTTTAACAAAATTTGCTAATTAGTAACCTAACATAGTGCTAAAAACAATAACATTACAAAAATGTTATAATACCAGTAATTTGTTAAGGTTAAAAGTAAAAAAACGATAAAAATTTAACAAAAACCGTCGTAAAACAAAAACTAATCTAACAATTTTAACAAAATTTGCTAAGTAGTAACCTAACATATTGCCAAAAACAATAAAATTATAAAAAATGCAAGAATATTATAATAACAGTAATTTTGTAAAGTTCAAAGTGAAAAAACGGTAAAATTCTAACAAAATCCGTCGTAAAACAAAAACTAATCAAACAATTTTAATAAAATTTGCTAATTAGTAACCTAACATTGTGCCAAAAACAATAAAATTATAAAAACTGCAAGAATGTTACAATAACAGTAATTTGGTAAGGTTAAAAGTAAAAAAATGGTAAAATTTTAACAAAAACCGTCGTAAAACAAAAACTAATCTAACAATTTTAACAAAATTTGCTACTTAGTAACCTAACATATTGCCAAATACAATAAAATTATAAAAATTTCAAGAATGTTACAATAACAAAAATTTTGTAAGGTTCAAAGTAAAAAAACGGTAAAATTCCAACAAAAACCGTCGTAAAAAGAAAACTAATCTAACAATTTTAACAAAATTTGCTAATTAGTAACCTAACATATTGCCAAAAACATTAAAATTATAAAAATTGCTTGAATGTTACAATAACAGTAATTTAGTAAGGCTCAAAGTGAAAAAAAAGGGTAAAATTCTAACAAAATCCGTCGTAAAACAAAAACTAATCGGACAATTTTAATAAAATTTGCTTATTAGTATCCTAACATTATGCCAAAAACAACAAAATTATAAAAAATGCAAAAATATTACAATAATAGTCATTTTGTGAAGTTCAAAGTAAAAAAACGGTAAAATTTTAACAAAATCCGTCGTAAAACAAAAACTAATCAGACAATTTTAATAAAATTTGCTAATTGATAACCTAACATATTACCAAAAAAAATAAAAACTATAAAAATAGCAAAAATGTTACAATAACAGTAATTTGTTAAGATTCAAAGTAAAATAACGGTAAAATTCTAACAAAATCCGTCGTAAAACAAAAACTAATCAAACAATTTTAATAAAATTTGCTATTAGTAGCTCAACATAAAATTATTTAAAAAAATTGCATTTTGTTCACAGCAAAAATAGCAACCACAGCTGGAATTCCAGTCTTCAAATACAAAACATGGAGAAAACAAGGCAAACCCATTGATGAAATCCTAAACGAATACAAAACCGTCAATGCTGAACTAAAAGTGCTACCATATTGCTCACAATACATTCCAATGGAAGTAATAACATACCCAAAACATCATAGCATTTGCTACCATCCTTCCATACTACCAAAGCATAGAGGAGCAAGCTCAATCAATTGGACGTGAACTTCGGGTGATCATGAAGCAGGATTAAGTATATTTTGGGCAGATGATGGTTTAGATACAGGACCTATATTACTACAAAACAAATGTGATGTTAAAGAGGATGATACGGTAGATAGCTTGTAATAATAGATTCCTATATCCAGTTGGAATTACAGCTGTTGCTAAAGCAGTTGATTTAGTAGCAAATGGTAACGCTCCTAGAATTCCACAAAGTGAAAAAGAAGCCAGTTATGAAGCCATGCTGAACAAACCAGAATTACAAAAAGTAAATAATTTTCTCAATTTGATTAAAATAATTTTAGATTGATTGGAGTAAAACTAGTTAACAATTACATAATTTCATTCGTGGCATGGATTCAGTACCAGGAGCCAGTTGTAGGTTGCATCCGATTAAATCATAACAATACCAAGATGCCTTTTTATTCGAATCTTCAATTTGGAACAAACCCCAACCAGATAATGTTAAAATTGATGTCGAAGGTAACATACTAGCTATAGTCCATAATGAAGGGATCATATTTAAAAGATTTGATAACATTTGAGTTAACATCAAACATGTTAAATTGAATGGAAGAATGAAATTGGCTTCTGATATCAATAAAATTTCCAACCAAACTAAAATTGAATTCAGCTGTGATGAGAAGAACGCTTTAAATAGTATTAGAAATATTTGGATTTCAATTTTAAATATGGAAGTGGAAGCATGGAAATTGTTAGGTAATTTTAGTAAATTTAATGAAATAGTTTTGACATTTATTTTGAATTAGATTGGTGGAAGAAGTAAAAGATTAATTGAAAATCGAATTAGAAAATAAAATTGTATTCATGAATCCAGAATTTTTTGAATTTTGTTTAGCAATAATTGCCACTCAAAGAGGCGCTAATGATGTTAAAGAAGTTAAATATAGTGCAGTTGAATTGGAAGCTAATGAGGAAGTTAAAATTCCCTGCACAGCTTTTTACAAATGGAGAATTTGTTGATGCTACTGGAGAAAAAATATTACCATCAATAAATCCAGCTGATGAAAGCATAATTTGTGAAGTAATTAATTCCAATAGTATTTAATACTTAATTTAATTATTATTATTAATTCAGGTATAATGCGCTTCTCCTATTGATGTGGATAAAGCTGTACATGCAGCTAAAAGGGCGTTTAGTATTGGTGAATGGAGTAAAATTAGTGCACGCGAAAGAGGACAACTTTTATACAAATTGGCAGATTTAATGCAGCAACATAAAGAAGAATTAGCTACATTGGAATCATTGGATTCTGGTGCGGTTTATACTCTGGCTTTAAAAACTCATGTTGGTATGAGTATTGAGACATGGCGTTACTATGCAGCATGGTGTGATAAAATACAGAGATCTACTATACTAATCATTAATGCAAGACCAAATAAGAATTTAACATTTACTAAAAAGAACCAATAGGGTAAGTTTGGAACCAATTTGATACCAATTTAGCCATATTTTCTTTAAACATCATTTTACAGTGTTGCCAATTGTGCCTACTATTAAAAACGCATGATTAATTCAGCTGCACTCGGCATAAAATTACTTTCAATTTGATACCCAACATGACATATTTTGCTTTAAAAATTGACTTTACAGTGTTGCCAAGTATTACAAATTGACACATTAAAGATGTAAATATTAATTTTTACTAAATATGTTTTGTTTGGTATCAAATTAATAGATTTTTTATGTTTAACAGCATAACACCATTTGTCAAACCATCAGAGATTTAATATGTCATTTCATTCAATTGGCAACACTGTAATTATCGAGTTTGGTACTAAATATGCTTTGTTTGGTATCAAATTAATGCATTTTTTATGGCAACACTGTAATATAAAATACAGTGTTGCAATTTATAAATTAATTCTTACAATGTTGCAATTTTAATTTGTTTTAATTAATTTTTTTTGTGCGTTGATTACGCCATGGAATTATTCATAGATGATGTTTCCGTGGAAAATAACTGCTTGTTTGGCGGCCAGTAATACAGTGATTATTAAACCGGCACATGTTTGTCCTTTGAATGCACTCAAGTTTGCCGAATTGTTGGTTATGGCTGAAATACCGGCGGAAGTTAATAATGTTCTTCCAAGAACTGATGAGTAATCATTTGTTTTGCTGTACATTATGTCATAATTGAAAAAAATAAATTAATTGACTTAAGTTCAAATCCTGTAAAACTTTTTCTATTATAATAAACTGCCAAATTATTACTCAGGCACACAAAAGTATTAAAATTGAAATTGTTAAAAATTCCAACTCAAGATATAAAAACGGTCAAATATTAGTTTTAAATTTACGTTTCTCTAACATTGTTACTGTGAGACTTTGTTTCATTAGGTAGGCTTCAAGTCCCATGACCTATCTAAGTTCATCATCACCCTGCAAAGGTTAAGAAACGTTCCTTACTACGTTCACAACTCTTCTGTTCGTCAGGAACTTAAAATTTCTACTTCAAGAGAGATACATTCTATACATTCCATTTCAGAAATTAGATCCTTAGTTGACTTTGTCAACCTTGTAAACACTTCAGAGCAACCAATTTGCTTAGTACGTAGAACCACATACAAAAATTAATTCAATAAATCAATCACGGAAAAAGATCCGCAAAATAGAAGATCTTCTAGTAACCGCTTCCACACCACACTAATACCGCTCAGTTTAAAATACTTGACGGTCATTATTTAAAGTGACCCACCCACCTAAGTGTTGGTCATCAAAAGAATAGATATCACCTCCTTCTTCTTTGTCCATGAGAAGGAACTTCCAATTTCTTGATAACAAACTACTCGACGGTAATAATAATTTGAAGTAACAAACCCACCTGCCCTAATGTTGGTCATCAAAAAATTTAATATCACCTTTTTCTTCTTAAACAAAAAAACTTTTAACGCCTTCAAAAAGAAGAAGCTTCCAATTTTTTGAGCAAGTGGGTGGGCACTCCAGTACAAACTACTTGGCGGTAATCATAATTTGAAGTGACCCACCTACCCGTCCAAGTGTTGGTCATCAAAATATTACATTTTACCTCATACTTCTTAAGCAGAAAGACTTCCAACGCTTGCAAAAAAGAAAAAATTTCTCAATAACAAACTTTTAGGTGGGTGAATGGGCACTCCAGATTAAACTACTCGACAGTAATTATAATTTGGAGTGACCCACCCGTCCGCCCAAATTCATAAAAAAATTGGATATTACCTGAGAAACTGAAAACTTTTAATAAAGAGAAACTTGATTCAACGCTAATACTCACATTCCGGGATAAGCTTAGTAGGTACAAAACAATCAAAACGTCAAGACGCTTACCGACTAACCTTCTCACGCTGGAAGTATCTAAAAGTACTATTCACAAAAAGCTATAGCCCATTATTTAAAAAAATGGGAAAAAATTTAAAAAAAGAAGAAAACGCTGCTTCATAGAAATAAGGAGTTCCTCACGATTTTGGAAAAAAGCGAGCACAATTTTGTCATATTTTTTAGTCCAATCATAAACTATTGAAAAGTGCAAAAGTCAAAAATAACAAAATCCGACCTGAAAACGTCAAAATAGTGCCCAAAAGCACCAAAATCTAGCCACAAATTGTTAAAAATGTAAAAAGACCCTATAAATAGCAAAATCCGTCATAAAATATCAAAATTTTATCACAAAATACCAAAATCTGTCTTTCTAAAAAGTCAAATTAAAATTCAAATATTGTCAAAAACCATCAAAATTTGACCAAAAACAGTATTTTATGTCAAAAAGCACCAAAATCTGCTAAAATTCCAAAACTAGCAAAATCCGGCCATAAAACATCAAAATAATGTCAGCAATAGCAAAATAAACCAAAATGCAAAATTCTATTTATAAAATGTCAAAAATAACAAAATTCGGTTATAAAATATTAAAATTATGTCAAAAAGAACCAATCTGACCAAAAACAGTTGAAAAGTGCAAAATTCTATTTATTAAAAGTCAAAAACAATAAAATCCGGCCTTGAATCATCAAAATAATGTCCAAAAGCACCAAAACTGTTGAAAAAAATGTTAAAAAAATTAAGAAACCTCAAAAATAGCAAAATCCGAGTATAAAAAATCAAAATATTCTTAGGATTCTATTTAAAAAATATCAAAAATAGCAAAATCCGGTATCAAAATATTGTAAGAACGCATCAAAACAGTCGTAAACTGTTAAAAGCGTAAAATTCTATTTATAAAAAGTCAAAAACAGTAAAATGCGGTCATAAAATATTAAGAGAACAAAAATTTGTCCAAAACCGATTAAAAACACCAAAATTCTGTTCATAAAATGTAAAAAAAGCAAAATCCAATCTTGAAATTTTAAACAATTTTTAGAAAACTACTAAATCAAGCCATAAAATTTAAAAAAAATGTATATTTTTTTATAAATAGCAAAATCGAGTTTAACATATCAAAAATATTGTCAGAAAGTAAACTTTTAAAAAGTGTAAAAATCTTCATAAAATCTCAAAATAACAAAATCCAGATATAAAAAATATTGCAAAAAAAGTCACAAACTGTCAAAAAAATGCCAAATTTTATTCACAATGTCAAAAATTGTAAAATAAATTTAGTAAACTAGACCAGTTTTTTGTGCCAATCTTATGCAATAAATAAGCTATTTGCGCAATTTATGATAATTTCCTTAAGTTAAATCAGTTTTTGTGCTAATTTTGTGCATTAAATTAGTTCTCTGCGCAATTTATAATAAATTTAGTAAACTAGACCAGTTTTTTGTGCCAGTCTTATGCAATAAATAAGCTTTTTGTGCAATTTATGATAATTTCCTTGAGTCAAATCAGTTTTTGTGCTAATTTTGTGCATTAAATTGGTTCTCTGCGCAATTTATGATAAATTTAATAAACTAGACCAGTTTTTTGTGCCAATCTTATGCAATAAATAATCTTTTTGCGCAATTTATGATAGTTTCCTTGAGTTAAATCAGTTTTTTGTGCTAATTTTCTGCAATAAATTGGTTCTTTGAGCAATTTATGACAAATTTAGTAAACTAGACCAATTTTTTGTGCCAATTTTATGAAATAATTGAGCTTTTTGCGCGATTTATGATAATTTCCTTAAGTTAAATCAGTTTTTGTGCTAATTTTCTGCAATAATTTGGTTCTTTGAGCAATTTATGATAAATTTAGTAAACTAGACCAGTTTTTTGTGCTAATCTTATGCAATAAATGATCTTTATGCGCAATTTATGATAGTTTCCTTGAGTTAAATCAGTTTTTTGTGCTAATTTTCTGCAATAAATTGGTTCTTTGAGCAATTTATGATAAATTTAGTAAACTAGACCAGTTTTTTGTGCCAATTTTATGAAATAATTGAGCTTTTTGCGCGATTTATGATAATTTCCTTAAGTTAAATCAGTTTTTGTGCTAATTTTCTGCAATAATTTGGTTCTTTGAGCAATTTATGATAAATTTAGTAAACTAGACCAGTTTTTTGTGCCAATAAGCTTCTTGCGCAAATTATAATAGTTTCATTGAGTTAATTAAGTTTTTTGTGCAAATTTGATGCAATAAATCATTTTTTTCTGCAAATTTGATGCAATAAATGAGTTTTTGTGCGCAATTTATGATGAGTTTCTTGAGTTAAATCAGTTTTTTGTGCAAATTCAGTTTTTTTGTGCAAATTTTATGCCACAAATAAATTTGTATGCGCAATTTATGATGATTTACTTGAGTTAAATTATTTATTTAGTTTTTTTGTGCAAATTTGATGCAATAAATGGGTTTTTTGACCAATTTATGATATGTTTCTTTTCTTTTGCGCTATTTATGATAATTTTCTTGTGTTAAATCAGTTTTTTGTGCAAATTTTATGTGATATATATTAGTTTTTTGCGCAATTTAAGATGATTATCTTAAGTTAAATCAGTATTTTGTGCAAATTTTATGCAATATATAAGTTTTTTGCGCAATATATGATGATTTTCTTAAGTTATATTAGTTTTTTGTGCAAATTTTATGCAACAAATTATTTTTGCGCAATTTAAGATTACTATCTTGAGTTAAATCAATTTTTGTGCAAATTTGTTACAATAATTGAGTTTTTTGCGCAATTTATGATGATTTACTTCAGTTGAATCAGTTTTTTTATGCGAATTTTATGCAATATTCAAGTTTTTTGCACAATTTATGATAATTTTTTTAAATTAAATCAGTTTTTTGTGCAAATTTTATGCAAAAAATGAGATTTTTGCACAATTTATGGTGATTTTCTTGAGTTAAATCAGTTTTTTGTGCAAATTTTATGCAATAAATAAGTATTTTCCACAATTTATAACGATTTTTTTTTGATAATTCAATTTTTTGTGCTAATTTTATGCAATAAATAAATTCTCTGCGCAAATATTTCAGTTATTCACTTTCATACAGTAAACATTTTTGCAATAAATTAGTTTTTTATTTTTATTCTTTGCATTAAAAAGATTTTTCCACTATTTATGATGAGTTTCCTAAGTAAACTTAATTTGTTGTGCTGAGTGCAATAAATGAGTTACTTGTACAATTTATGATGAATTTTTGTGTGCTAAACTCATGCATGCAATAAATAAGTTTCCTGTAATAATTTCATACAAAAAATGGTGTTTTGCGCAACAATTTATGCTAAATTGCATCAATTTAAATTATTTTTTGTGCTATTATTATGCAATAAATAAGTTTTTGTGCAATTTGATAGTTATTTTTGTGTTTTTACAGTTAAATCTAAGCTTTGATAGTTAAATCTAAGTTTTTACAGTTAATTTTAAGTTTTGAGAATTAGTTTTAGGTTCCTACAGCTAAGTTTAAGTTTTGACAGTTAATTTTAGAGATTGACAGTGTTTTGACAAATAAATCTAAGTTTTGGCAGTTGAATCTATGTTTTGACAGTTAATTTCAAGTTTTGAGAGTTGGTTTTAAGTTCTGATAACTTTTGACAGTTAATTTTACAATTTGAAAGTTATTTTTGTGTTTTGACAGTTAAATCTAAGTTTTGACAGTTACATTTAAGTTTTAAAAGATAGTTTTAGGTTCCAAAAACCAATTGCAAGTTTTGTGTTTAGACAGTTAAGTTCTGACAGTTTTGACAATAAATTTTGTGCTGCAACAATTAATTCCAAATATTAGCAGCTAATTTTAAGTTTTGACAGTTAATTTAGTGTTTTGGCTATTCATTTTGAATAGACAGCCAATTTCAAAATTTGACAGTTAATTTTGCGTATTGAAAACTAGTTCTAGGATCTGACAGTTAATTTCAAGTTTTGACAGTTAAATTTATGTTTTGAAATTAAGTCTAGGTTTTGACAGCTAATTTTATGTTTTGGCAGTTAGTTTTAGGTTCTTACGGCAAATTTCAAGTTTTGACAGTTAATTTTGTGTTTTGAAAATTAGTTCAAGGATCTGACAGTTAATTTCAAGTTTTGACAGTTAAATTTATGTTTTGAAATTAAGTCTAGGTTTTGACAGCTAATTTTATGTTTTAGCAGTTAGTTTTAGGTTCTTACGGCAAATTTCAAGTTTTGACAGATAATTTTGTGTTTTGAAAATTAGTTCAAGGATCTGACAGTTAATTTCTAGTTTTGACAGTTAAATTTATGTTTTGAAATTAAGTCTAGGTTTTGACAGCTAATTTTATATTTTGGCAGTTAGTTTTGAGAGTTAGGTTTAGGTTCTTACGGAAAACTTCAAGTTTTGACAGTTAATTCTAAGTTTTTAACATTTTTAACAAGTGGTGTTAGGTTTTGACAATTATTTTAGGGTTTTGACAGTTTATCCTAGATTTTGACAGATAATTTTATGTTTTACAAATTAATTCTAAGTTTTGACAGTTAATTATGACAATAAATGTTGTATTACGGCAGTTAATATTAGAGTTTGACAGTTATTTTAGAGTTTTGACATTAAATTTGATATTTTTACAGTTAATTCTATATGTTCACCGTTATATTACTAGTTTTTGACAGCTAATGTTAAGGTTTAATAGTTATTTTAGTGTTTTCACAGCTAATTTTGTATTTTGACAGTTAATGATACGTTTTAACGGTTACTTTTAGCTTATGACAGCTAATTTTGACGGTTATTTCAGAGTTTTGACAGTTAGTTCTAGGTTTTGACAGCTATTTTGGTGTTTTGACAAACAAATCTAGGTTTTGACAAGAAATTTTGATTTATGACAGTTAATTCTAGGTTTTAACAACTACTTTTAGGCAAATTTATATTTAAAATAGCTTCATTTGTATCAAATTAAAGTAAATTTGATAACAAATGCATACCCAAGATAAATTATAAAATAACAATTAATGCCAACTAAATTACAACAAATGGCAACACTGTAAAAGCAGTTTTTAAATTAAATATGGCTTCATGAGCATCAAATTGGAGTAAATTTGATAACAAGTGCAAACCTAAAGTAAATAATTAAATAACAGTTAATTCCAACTAAATTACTACAACAAGTGGCAACACTGTAAATGCAATTTTTAAGTTAAATATGGCTTCATAAGCATCAAATTGAAGCAAATTTGATAACAAATGCAAACCTAAAGTAAATAATTAAATAACAGATAATTCCAACTAAATTCCAACAATTGGCAACACTGTAAAAGCAGTTTTTAAGTTGAATATAGCTTCATGAGCATCAAATCAAAACAAACTAAAAATTTTTTTTGCGCAGTCGGTACAACAATTTTTTGATACTATTGAATCATTCACTTACCAACATAATATCCCAAACTTTGCAATTCTTCAACAAGCTGCTGCTTCTGTTCGGGCGACATCCTAGCAAAAATGGTTCCTCTAGTAACCAAACGAGGTATCAACTCAGGATGCTCGATCCTAACAACCGCCCATACCTTCCCAGTAATGGCAAATCTATAATTATTATAAGAATAATGCTGATGATTAACATCGCGATTAGTAACAGTCTGCGATTCCAACGTCTCCAAACTAACAACGCTCGATGAATTCGATAAAATACTTGCATCATTATTGACTTTATTTTTGGTAGCCGTTAAAGTATAATAAATTTGCGACGTATCACCATCAGCGTTGACAGTTATAACACTTTGTGCATGCTGAATAATACCACAATCACGACCAACACTAATGGCCGTTAGAATGTTATCACCTGTAACCATGATTACTCTAATAGCGGCATCGTTTAAGGCTTGTATGCAAGGAGTCGTATCATCTTTAAGACGATTTTCAAGGACTATTAAGCCCAATAGAGTCATCTCGTTTTCAACAGCTTCGCGTTGCACTTTTTGGGCTTTAGGATAAGTGATTTTGAGTTCTTTGTGTGCTATTGCAATCACCCTATAGCCTTCTTGGGTGTATTTTTCAAGAACCTAAAATAATAATCGTTTTAAATATTATTTATAATTATTTAATTTAATTACCTCTGAGAAGTTGTCAGGTATAGATTCCTTCTTAACAAAATTTAAAATCATCTCGGGTGATCCTTTACTGTAATACTCAAAGTTTTGAGCTCCTAATTTCCTAATAATAACCCCCATGCGTTGCGCGCTACTTGAAAACGGAAACTCGCGAATGATTCCGATTTGAAGTTCTACATCGGGAGCCAAATTTTCCGCTGAACGATTCTTCGGTGGCGTTAATACAGTTGGAAAGATCATGTTGAATTTAGTGTTATCTGATACTTCAGGATCCTCAATGGACCATTTCGTGCTTTCAAACATCTAAAAAAATGATTAATTTTAGATTATTGTGATTGAGTGATGGTTAACAAACCTTTAAATCGAGTGGATCTCCTGTGATTTGTTTCTCGATTATGGTTAACGAATGGCACGAGACTAATCCGCAAACAAATACATTGTATGGTAAAGCTTCCACTTCTCTGATGGGCTGCTCAAATGTTTTATTGGTAATAGGAACTACGCAGAGAAGATCTAATCCGTCTTCGGTTAACGTTCCAGTCTGAAGAATGTAATAAAATGTTAAAGTATATTACAACTTGTTTGAGGGGGAGGGGGGGGGGAGTAAGCAACTATTTAATTAATTTAGTATTGGTTAAATTACTCCAACAACTATAGAAAGAAGATACAGAGACGCTGAATACTGATTATAAATAACGAAGGAACGGAGGGGAAGGGGGAGAAAGTAGGCAACCTATTTGAAAGAAGAAGGGGGGGGGGGGGAAGTAAGAAATTAATTTAGTTTAGTTTTAGTTGAATTACTTCAACAATTATAGAAAGAAGAAAGTACAGAAACGCTGAACATTGATTATAAATATCGCAAAGGGGGGGGGGGGGGGGGGGAATAAAAATTAATAAGTAAAATTTTAGGTTAGGTTTAGATGCACAATAAATTAATCTAAACAAAACAATTAAAAAAAGCATTTAACAAATCTATTAAGAAAAAAATAAAGGCATCCATCCCTCCCCCCCCCCCAAATTAAAGACCTTACAGATTGACAAATAGGTTGCCTATATTAAAACAAGATAGATAATATACCTTATCAAAACAGACGCAATCAATGCTGCCCGAAACATTAATAGAGCGCGGGGAAATGCAAAATATTTTGCTCTTCTGCAATCTGGTCTGTGCGTACAATCGACCGACGGTCATGGCGGCTGGTAAAGCAGGTGGGACTACAATGGTGATCAAATCCAGCGCCTCTAAAACCAAATCACCTGCAGCAACACCCCTCTGTACTTTTGTAATGATGGTGTATACAAGACCGATGATTGCTGTTAAGCCTAACATCATGATGAACTTGTAGGAATCTTTTTCGAAACGGAAGTCCACCGGTGGGGGATATAAAATACTTCTGACTAGACCACCTGTAAAAAATTGAATTAAACTGTGCACCAAATAATTTAATATAATATTTACCTTTGGCCGTAGAGAATCCGGTTCTTATGACGATAGCAAGCACCTTCTCGTTGCCAAAATAGCGCGTTTGTATAACTTGCGTGCCACAGAAAAGGGTATGTCTGGCGTGTTCTTTTGGGTCGTAGTAGAGGTCGGGGAGATTGGGGAAGGGGGTTTTGGTAACGGGAACTGATTCGCCGGTTAGCATTGATTCGTTCAAAATGCAGTTGCCGGTGAGTAGGAGGGCGTCGCAATGCATCACGCATCCATGCGACGGTATCTCAAGAATGTCGCCCGGAACTAGTAGCTCGGTGGAGACGACCTCGTACGAGGATTCATTGAACGACTTAATTTCGTCGCCGGTTGAGCGTCTGAGCACTGTAGCCACATCCGAACTGTGCACTGTTGACTTGAGATTCCTTTGATTCTGCAAATTTAAAACACAATTTTTTGATTAAGTAATTTAAACAAACTAAATTTATTACTTACACGTCGTGTCTGTATAACGGTCATTGTAATACCAAAGATAGACATAGCGGCAATAGCTGCAGCATAATAGTAGTAATTATCAGCAAACCACAGTATAAAGCTGAAGACTTGAAAAATATAAAACGGATTCAGCACCTCCAAAAAGAGTAACTCGCCAATTGAAGATTCCTTCACTACAATCTCATTCCCACCATAAACAGCTCTCCTAAAAAAATTAAAACATAAATAACAATTTTAATAAACTTCCAAACCACCCACCTCATATACTGTTCATTTTTAGAAAGACCTCTATTCCTATGCAACGTCTCACTACTAACTCCATGATCCAAACCTCGAAGCTTGATAAAAACCTGCTTCTCGCATTCCCAGAGATAAACAACCTTCTTGCAAGTAAATGTAAGTAGACTATCAACCTCCTTAAAAACACCATTTTCAAAATGCACGGATAAATTGCGTATGCTTTCTTCCGGAATATCATCATCAAAAGCCTCATCATCTTTTTGTTTCTGGATGCTATTTAGTGTAAGAGTTCTCATAGGTTTTACGTAGTGGGTTTTGTGCTTCTCATTGTACACTTCCTGTAATGCACGCATGCGTTTAATTTCTGGCGCATGCGCTTAAATAAATACTTACAGTAATGAGGACAAATTTAGACTGCGTGATTTCGCACGGATTGCATTTTGACTTTAAGTAAAGTCTCGGGACCCAGTGATAGAAGAGTCGGAGCATTCCGCCTGTAAGGATAATTCCCAGGTATGTAAAGAATGTTTTGATGGTTGACGGTCTGTAACCGCATATTTCCATTTGGTCATCTTGTCCTTCATTGATGAGGATTGAATGTCCATTCAAGGCGGATTTATCTTTGAACAAAAAGGATAATATTAATAACTTTGTTAATGCATTGAATGATAAGGCTTATCAATTATAATTTAATGTTATCGTCGGAATTTTGTTTACAATCGTATGACCTCAACGTGAAAAGTATTTAAGCCTAAGTTAAGCTACAAATGGATTACCACCTTTAGTATCTAAAGATAAAATAAATGTATTGTAGTTCTTGAACAAATTATAAAAAAAATATTTTATTTATAAAACAATTCCCCCCTTCCCCCTCAAATCTAGTTTGTCAATTAATAATTCGTAGATGCGTTACGTGACACAGAAAATCAAGTCAACTCAACAGTTTACCAACTCAATTTGTCGCTTTGTAATTAGTGTCACGGTACTTAACCTAAAAAAATGTGTCACGGTAAACTATTTTATTTAAAAAATGTGACATCTAATCTGTCACTTTGCAATTAACATGCGCGTCACATAATAAAATAATTTAAAACTGTCAACTAAATTTGTCGGTCCGCAATTAGTGACACGGCGCGTAACCTAAAAAAAAGTGTTACGGTAAGCAACATAATTTAAAAAAATGTTGACATCTAATCTGTCAATTCCCAATTGACATACGAGTCACATGAAAAACTAATTTAAAAATGTCAACTCAATTTGTAGCTTCGCACTTACTGTCACGGCACATAATCTAACAAAATGTGTCACGGCAAGCAACTAAACTTAAAAAATGTTGAGATCTAATCTGTCGCTTTGCGATTGAATACGCGTTACATAAAAAACTAATTTAAAACTGTTAACTCAATTTGTCGCTTTGTAATTAGTGTCACGGCACGTAACCTAAACAAATGTGACACGGCAAACAATTTTATTTAAAAAATTGTTGACAACTAATCTGTCGTTTTGCAATTAACATACGCGTCAGATAAAAAACTAACCTTAAAAATGTTAACTCAATCTGTCGCTTTGCAATTACCGTCACAGCATATAACTTAAAAAAAAACGGTAAGCAACTTAGTTAAAAAAAAAATTGACATCTAATCTGTCGCTTTGCGATTGACATATGCGTTACGTAAAAAACTAATTTAAAAAATTTCAACTCAATTTGTCGCTTTGCAATTAGTGTCACGGCACATAAACTAAAACAAATGTGTCACGGCACGTAAGTTAATTAAAAAAAAACGTAGACAATTAATATGTCGCTTTGCAATTTACATACGCGTCACATATTAAACTAATTTAAAACTGACAACTCAATATGTCGCTTTGCTATTAGTGTCAAGGCATTTAATCTAAAAAAATGTGTCACGGCAAGCAATTGAATTTAAAAAAATGTTGACTCTAATCTGTTGCTTAGCAATTGACATCCACGTCACATAAAAAACCAATTTAAAAATGTCAAATCAATTTAGCACGGCACGGAACCTAAAAAAAATGTGTCACGGCAAGCATATTAGTTAAAAAAAATGTTGACATTAATCTGTCGCTTTGCAATTGACATTTGCGTCACATAAAAACAACTAATTTAAAAAACGTCAAGTCAATTTGTAGCATCGCAATTAATGTCACGGCACACAACCTAAAACCATGTGTCACGGCAAGCTACTTAATTTAAAAAAACGTTGACATCCAATCTGTCAAATTGCGTTAATAATGTCAAATGACAAATCTATCACATGACACAAAATAACCTAAAAAATGTTGACTGCATAAGTGTGTCACGGTACACACAAAACTAAATTTTGTTATAATATATAATCTGCCATTTTGCAATGTATCACTTTATAAAAATAACTTAAAAAACTAAACTTCAACATTTGTTACATCCCAATTAATGTGTCACGGTACGCAACTTATATTATCTCAACATTCAATTTGTTGTTTTACAATTAGTGTGTCACGGCATAAAACCTAAATATAAAGATGCGTTACGTGACACAACATAACAGATTTGTCGCCCCGCAATTGAAAGATGCGTACGTACCAAAAATAACTCAACATTTGTCGCTTCCCAATTAATGTGTCACGGTATGCACTTAGTTTAAAAAATGTTGATCTAGTATATCGCTTCGCGATTGACAGATGCGTGTACCAAAAACAAATATAAACAAATAGTATAAAGACAAATATTTTTTTAAATAATAATACAATTTGTCGCATTACAATTAGTGTGTTACGCTACGCACAAAATCTAAAAAAGTGTTAAAATCTAATTTGTCGCTTTGCAATTGCGTCTACGTAAAATAAATAATTTGTAAAATGTTGATTAAATTTCTCGCATTGTACTAAATGTGTCACGGTACGCACATAATATAAAAAAAATATTGGCATGTAATCTGTCGCTTTGCGATTGACATAAACGTCACATAAAAAAAAACTAATTTAAAAAACAATTTGTCGCTTTGCAATAAGTGTCACAGCATACAACCTAAAACCATGTGTCACGGCAACCTACTTAATTTAAAAAAACGTCGACACCTAATCTGTCGCTTTGCGTTAAAAATGTCAAATCACAAAACAACAAAACTTCAAGTCAATTCAAAGCTTTCAGATTAATGTGTCACGGCACTAGTAGGTGCGTTACGTGACACAAATAAAGTAGCAAATTTGTCGCTTTGCAAATGACAGATGTGTACGTAAAAAAAGTAATAGTTACAATACTGACTCATTTTGTTGCATTGCAATTTGCGTGTCACGGTACGCACACAACCAAATTTTCTTTTAATATATAATCTGACACTTTGCGATTGGTAAATGTATAACTTTAAATTACTTAAAAAACTTCAAAATCAATCGCTTTCCAATTAATGTGTCACATAAAAAAAACTAAATTAAAAAAACTCAAATTTGTTATTTCGCAATTAGTGTGTCACGGCACAAAACCTAAATAGACGGGTGCATTACGTGACACAAATAACCTAACAGATCTGTCGTCTTGCAATTGAAAGATGCGTACGTATCAAAAATAATTTTTAAAATGTTGACTCAACTTGTCGCATTGCAATTAAAGTGTCACGGTAAGCACATTATCAAATTAACCAATTTTGATATCTTGTCACTTTGCAATTAGCAGATGCATCACTTGACAAAAATAGTTAACAAAAATAACTTACAAAATTTCAACATTTGCGCTTCCCAATTAATGTGTCACGGTACGCACCTAATTTAATTTTTTTATCTAATATGTCGCTTCGCGATTGACAGATGCGTGTATTTAAAACAAATGTTTTTTTTTAAACTGACTCAATTTGTCACATCGCAATTATGTGTCACGGTACGCACTTAACTTAAAAAAAATGACATCTGATATGTTGCTTAATAAATGACATATGCGTGTACGTTAAACAAATAATTTCTTGCAATTAGTGTAAAATATTGTTTCAATTTGTAGCATTACAATTATGTGTCACGGTACGCACTTAACTTAAAAAATTGTAACATCTAATCTATTGCTTCGCAAATGATAAGCGCGTGTACGTAAAACATACATCTTGTTATGTTTACTCAATTTTTGTCATCTTAATAAGTGTGTCACGGTACGCACATAACCTAAAAAATGTAAACATTTAATCTGTTGCTTCGTGTATGACAGATGCAAGTGCGTAAAATAAATATTTTTTGCAATTAGTGTAAAATATTGATCCAATTTGTCGCAATTATGTGTCACGGTACGCACTTAAAAATTGTTCATCTAATCCTGTCACTTTAAGCTTGACATACTTTTTTAACTGATAGCTCAATTTCTCACTCGCAATAAGTGTACCACATCTTAAAAACAATAACTGCGTGACACATAAGCTGTTAAAAATGTAAATTTAATTTATTAATTCAGAATTAGTATGTCACGGCACAAGCATAACCTAAATAAATCACAATTGACAAGTGCGTCAAAAAACATATTTTAATTTTCAAAATGTTAGCTCAATTTGTCGCATCGCAATAAGTGTCACGGTACGCACATAACCTGAAAAATGTTTATTTAATCTGTCGCTTTGCTAAACAGGTTCGTGTACGTAAAACAAATATTTTTTAAAATGTTAACTCAGTTTGACGTATCGCAATAAATGTGTCACGGTAAGCGCATAGCCTAAAATATGTTGACATCTAATGTGTTACGTAGCACCACAAATAATGTGTCACGGTACGCACATAACTTAAAAAAACGGTCATCTAATAAGTCGCTTCGTAATTAAGAAATGCATGTAAATAAAACATATTTTTTAAAACGTTGACTCAATAAGTCGCATCAATTTGTTGGATCCCAATAAATGTGTCACGGTATGCACTTAACCTAAAAAATGTAGACATCTAATCTGTCGCTTTGTGATTGAAAAGTGCGTAAACGTAAAACAAATAATTTTTAAACGCGTTGGCTCAATTTGTCGCTTGGCAATTATGTGTCACGGCTCGCACTCAATTTAAGAAATGTTTGCATCTAATCTGTTGCTGTGTAAAACAAACCATTTTTAAAATTTGACTCAATTTAATGCATCACAATAAGTGTGTCACGGTAAGTACATGTCGTATCGCAGTTAAAGTATCACGGTACGCACTAACCCTAAAAAACGTTATCATCTAATCTGTCGTTTTGCGATTGACAAGAGCGTAAACGTAAAAATATTGGTTTATAGTTTGTCGTTTTGCCATTAGTGTGTCACGGTACGCACATAACCTAAACAAATTTATATCTATTTTTTTGATTCACAAACGACGGATGCGTGTCTGTAAAACATTATTTTTTTTTTAATGTAAGCTCAATAGGTCGAATCGCAATAAGTGTGTCACGGTACGCACATAACCTAAAAAACGTTCATCTAATCTGTCAATTTGCAACTGACAGGTGCGTAGACTTTAAACAAACAATGTTTAAAACGTTGACTTAATTTGTCGCATTAAAATAAGTGTGTCACGGTATGCACATAACCTAAAAACGTTGATATCTAGTATGTCGCTTTGCGCTTGACAGGTACGTACTGATTGATTCAGAGGTCAGAAGTTTAAAATTAAATAATAAACCATGATCAAAATATTTTTATCAATTAATTCAACATAAAGTTTGTTAATATGTTAAATAATGTTACCCCCCCCCCTCCCCCTTTGCCACTAGTAATATATTAGTTTCAATTTTCACATCTATCAGATTACTTAACATAACAAAAAAAATCATTTTATTAATAATAGATTTTTTTCATTTTCTCTTTTACGCTATCATTATATTAACTTCTACCCCCCCACCCTCAATAAACTATGATAATAACCTAAAATAAAATCAATTTTTAACATTCAAATCATATCAAAGTAGCTGAGATAATACTACACTTGATAAATAGGTAGACAAAACATTACATGTTTAAGGTTCAATATCTAACCACCCCTCCCCCTCCTCTCTTACCCTTCTTAATATCCCCTAATAATATAATGAACTCATAAAACATTTTTGAAACTAAAACTTAAAATAATGATTACGGCTATGACATAGCCATAGATTCATATATTATAATAAACACCCCCCTCCCCCCCCCCCTTTATTAGTTTCAAACTTCCCATCTACCAAGTCATAGTAGACTTACAAAAATATTACTTGTTGTAATAGCGGATAACTGAGACAATATTACACTTAACAGATAAAAAACTACAAGTTGGTGTAAACAACCCCCCCCCCCCCCTCTTCAATTCATCTAGAATAACATCTACCATTAACCTCCCCCCCCCCCCCCGGCCCAGTTAAAATTTGGATTTTGACAAGCACACACAAAACACTACAAATTTAGAGTTCAACATCGACCCCCCCCCCCCCCCCCCCCCCATCAATCATCATTCCACATAATACAAAATTTAAAATAAAAAGTTATTAGCAATTCTGAAAAACTTATAAAAGTAATAGAGTGGATTACATTACACAATTAACATCAATCCCCCCCCCCCCCTTGTTACTTAATATACTTCAACATCCTTGATCGCTTGCTATTTTCACTGTAGCTTAATAAAACATATAACCTTGTCATCCATATCCTTTTCCGCATAAGTAATCAGTTTTGCATACCTCCCCCGCCCCCTTCAATTAATACTGCTTAATTCTAAAACACTTCAACTAAACCTAATACTAATTAATAGCAAGCGCACACTACTTAATTACTAATAATAATAATAACCTGGATTCAAGAGTTCAGCATGCTGTTCCGCAATATTCTTATCCTGATTCCTCTTCTTCCTCAAACTGAACGACGAGTATCCCTTCCGTTTGATGTTCAGATTCTCCAACGACGACATTATGCGCACCAAATTAATTCGTTTTCTCCAAAAATAGTTTAAAAGCAAAAACCAGCACTATCACAAGTGTTTTTTATAAATCACTCACATAAATTTAGACTCGAAAGTTCCGCAAATTATAACAATAATTATTAAATGCAACAAAATTTTTATATTTTTTTTTGGACGACCCCTAGTTTATATTCCCCCGCGCCTCAACTGTCTCTTGTCAACTGCATCTTCTCTTGTCGTTTCGTTTCTCTCTGCTATTTCCACTCTGATCTATGAAAGACTACAACGTTTAGTGATGATTTTTGTAACGACAACAACAACGTCGCTGAGTAACACAAACCAATTGAGGAAGGGATGAAAGGGCTGCGCGTCGGTGCCCTTGCAACCAGTAACCCTAATAGTTTAATTGGGAATGTAATTTATATAGTGACTGCTATTTAATTGAAATGATTTAGTCTATTGGTAGCAATTGGTTTTGATTAAAAGGCATCGTACCCACACACACAATACTAACACATGTGTTGGATTAGTTGGTTCTACTGTTATTATTCAATTTAAGCAACAAGAAAATGTATGACATTGATTGATTGTGTGCGCGATCTTAAGTATAAAAAATATGTGAATAATAATTAATATAATATAATCCGCAATAATAATCATAACATGTCTCTTATTACAGCAAGAAATTCAACAAATAATATAAACCTAATAAGATACATTTATTAAAATGTTTTATTAGTCTAACAATATCAATTAAAAAGCAAATAACAACTTGCGCAATCAAATCTTTTCATTTACTCAAGCGATTCATAGGTTTCTAAAGTAACTGATAACAAATCATAGTCTCCTAAAGCAATTAATAGCTTCACAAAGCAACTAAAATCAGTTTAAACCAAACCCCGACCAAGTTTAAACTTAGTTCCCGCCCACCCACCCAAGTATTTATCAAATTGGATCACAAATATTCGGGCGGGGCCATTCAAGTGTTTGCAATTTATCAAATAAGATCACAAACACTCGGGCTACACTGATATAAACCAGCCGCCCAAAAAAATTAAACTTTGTCCCCGCCCGCCCACCAAAGTGTCTGTGTTTAAAAAACTTGTATGGCAAACACTTGGGCAAGTATAAGGAAAACACCAATCCAAGCCTAATGCCCACAAGATTTAAACTTAGTTTCCGCCCGCCCACCAAAGTGTTTACAAAAATAGATCACAAACACTCGGGCGGGTGGGCGGACAACACCAATCTAAACCATACGACTACAAAATTTAAACTTAGTTCCCAAGCACCCTCTCAAGTGTTTGTGTTTAAGAAATTGAATGACCAGAGTGGGCGGGTGGGTGGGCAACACTAATCCAAATTAGACGCCTACAAAGTTTAAACTTAGTTAAAGCTCAACCACCCAAGTGTTCATGTTTAAGAAATTTTATGACAAACACTCGGGCTGTCAATACAAATCCAAACAACACGACCACAAAATTTAAACTTAGATTACGCCCACCCACCCAAGTGTTTCACAAACACTTGAGCGAGTAGACGGAAAACACCAATCCAATTAACACGCCCACAAAGTTTTGACTTAGATACTTGCCTACGCACCCATGTTTTTGTGTTTATCAAACACTTAGCCAAAACTCGAGCAAACACACGCCCGCCCACCAAAGTTTCTAAGAAATTTTATGATAAACACTCGGGCGAGCAACACTAATCCAACCAACACACCCACAAAATTTAAACTTAAATTACGCCCACCCACTCAAGTGTTTGTGTTTATTCAATTGGATCACAAACACTGAGGCGGATAGGCGGGGAACACCAATCCAAATTAGATACCCAGCAAGTTTAAACTTTGATCCCGCCCACCCTCCCAAGTGTTTGTGTTTATGAAATTGAACGACCAGAGTGGGCGGATGGGTGGGCAACACAAACTGCACGCCTACAAAGTTTAAACTTTGTTAAAGCCCACCCAACCAAGAGTTTATGTTTAAGAAATTTTATGACAAACACTCAGGCGGACAAACCAATCCATACAACACGCCCACAAAATTTAAACTTAGATTACGCCCACCCACCCAAGTGTTTGTGTTTATTCAATTAGATCACAAACACTCGGGCGGGTGGGCGGTAAACATCAATCCAATTAACACGCCCACAAAGTTTTAACTTAGATACCCGCCTACGCACCAAAGTGTTTGTGTTTATCAAATTAAATATCAAACACTTAGCCAACACGCGAGTAAACACACGCCCACAAAATTTAAACTTCGTTACCGCCCACCCACCAAAGTTTTTAAAAAATTTTATGATGAGAGTGTTTCTAGCTAGCAACAGTAATCCAACCAACACGCCCACAATATTTAAACTTAAATTTCGCCCACCCACTTAAGTGTTTATTCAATTGGATCACAAACACTGGGGCGGATAGGCGGGGAACACCAATCCAAATTAGATACCCAGCAAGTTTAAACTTTGATCCCGCCCACCCTCCCAAGTGTTTGTGTTTATGAAATTGAATGACCAGAGTGGGCGGGTGGATAGGCAACACAAACTGCACGCCTACAAAGTTTAAACTTTGTTAAATCTCACCCACCCAAGAGTTTATGTTTAAGAAATTTTATGACAAACGGGCGGACAAACCAATCCATACAACACGCCCACAAAATTTAAACTTAGATTACGCCCACCCACCGAAGTGTTTGTGTTTATTCAATTGGATCACAAACACTCGGGCGGGTGGGCGGGGAACATCAATCCAATTAACACGCCCACAAAGTTTTGACTTAAATACTTGCTTACAAACCAAAGTGTTTGTGTTTATCAAATTAAATATCAAACACTTAGCCAACACTCTATTAAACACACGCCCACAAAATTTAAACTTTGTTCCCGCCCACCCACCAAAGTTTTTAAGAAATTTTATGATAAACACTCTACCGAGCAACACTAATCCAACCAACACGCCCACAAAATTTAAACTTAAATTACGCCCACCAACTTAAGTGTTTGTGTTTATTTAATTGGATATCTGGGGCGAGTGGGCGGGGAACACCAATCCAAATTAGATACCCAGCAAGTTTAAACTTTGATCCCGCCCACCCACCCAAGTGTTTGTGTTTAAGAAATTGTATCACAAACACTCGAGCGGATAGGTCTGCAACAAAAAATCCAAATCACACGCCCACAAAATTTAAACTTAGTTCCCGCCCAATCACCCAAGTGTTTGTTTATTAAATTGAATCACATACACTCGGGCGGGTGAGCGGACAACAAAAATCTAAATCACACGGCCACAAAATTTAAAGTTTGCTCCCGACTACCCACCCAAGAATTTGTCTTAAAAAAAGTTGACCACAAACATTTGGGCGGGTGGATGAGCAACAAAAACCCAAATCACACGCCCAAAAAATGTAAACTTCGTGCCCACTAAAGTGTTTACAAAAATGGATCACAAACAAACGGGTGGACGGGAAACAGCAATCCCAACCACATGGCCACAAAATTTAAACTTGGATCCCGCCCACCCACACAAATGTTTGTGTTTAGAAAATTAGATCACAAACACTACCACCCAAAAGTTCGTCTTAAAAAAAATTAATCACAAACACTTGAGCGAGTGGGTGGACAACAAAAACCCAAATCACACGCCCACAAAATGTAAACTTCGTGCCCACTAAAGTGTTTACAAAAATGGATCACAAACAAACGGGTGGACGAGCAACAGCAATCCCAACCACATGGCCACAAAATTTAAACTTGGATCCCGCCCACCCACACACAAATGCTTGTGTTTAGAAAATTAGATCACAAACACTACCACCCAAAAGTTCGTCTTAAAAAAAATTTATCACAAACACTTGAGCGAGTGGGTGGACAACAAAAACCCAAACCACACGCCCACAAAATGTAAACTTAGTTCCCGCCCACCTACCCAAATGTATGTGTTTATCAAATAAAATCACAAACACTCTGGGTAAGTGAACAACAAAAACCCACACCATACGAACACAACATTTGAAGTGTTTGTGTTTAAAGAATTAGATCACAAACACTCGAGCAAGTGGGTGGGCAACAAAAATCCAAATCACACGCCCATAAAATTTAAATTTAGTTCCCGCCCACCCCCCCAATTGTTTGTGTTAAAAAAAATTGATCACAAACATTTGGGCGGGTAGGTGGGCAACAAACATCCAAACTAGACACCAACAAAATTTGAACTTAGTTCCCGCCCACCCACCCAAGTGTTTATGTTCAAGAAATTTTTGTAACAAACATTCAGGCGGGCAACACCAATCCAAATAACGCGCCCAAAAAATTTAAACTTAAAACTCGTTCACCTACCCAAGTGTTTGTGTTTAAGAAATTAGATCACAGAGCAGGCGGGCGGGCAAAACCAATCCAAACCACACGCGCACAAAATTTGAACTTAGTTCCCGCCCACCCACTCAAGTGTTTGGGTTTATCAAATTAGATCACAAACAATCGGGTGTTAATCATTAAAAAATGTGTCGGCAAAATACAGAAAAACATTTAGTCGCTTCGCTATTAATTATGACTAAATGTAAAATGACTTCAAATTTGTCAATTTGAGGTCATCATTAACTACATACAAAATGACTAAAACAAGCTGAGACGCTTCGTAATTTATTATGACTAAGTGCAAGAAGACTTGAAACATATAAAAATAACTAAAACATTGTGTGGCTTTGTAATCAATAGTGACTAAGTGTAAAAAAACATTCTGTTGCTTTGCCAATAATAATGACTAAGTGCAGGAGTATTAAAAGCCAACAACTTTGTGATTTTGTCATTCTGACGCTACGCGATTAATTACTGTTTAAATACAAAATTACTAAAAAAACTGTATCGCTTTGTAATTGATTATGACTAAGTGTAATATGACTAAGTGTAATAAGACTAAAAAACATTAAGAAACAACTAAAAACATTGCGTTACTTCGCAATTTATTGTGACTAAGTGCAAAAGCTTTCAGTTGCTTTGTCATTAATTATGACTAAGTGTAAAATGACTAAAAGTCATTAAATTTGTCGTTTTGTAGTTTTGTTATTCTGACTATTACAATTAATTAATTTTAAACACAAAATGACTAAAATAAACTGTGTTGCATCGTAATTGATTATGACTAAATGCAAAAAGACTAAACAAGATTGAAAACAACTGAAAACCTGTCACTTCCCAATTCATTGTGACTAAATAAAAAAAAATTATTTGTTGCTTAGTCATTATTTATGACTAAATGCACAAAATGACTAAAACCATTAAAATTGGCGCTTTGTAATTGTTTTTCTGACTAAGTGCAAAAAGACTAAAAAACATTGAAAAACACCTAACAACAATTAAAAATTGCAATTAACTTACGTCAAAAATTATCTATGACTAAGTGTAGAGAATGGCTTTTTGTTTGTATTATTCTGACTCTTCGCAATTAATCATTAATTAAATACAAATGACTAAAAAAGTTGTGTCGGCAAAGTACAGAAAAAACATTTAGTCGCTTTGCTATATTAATTATGACTAAGTGTAAAATGACTAGGTCTCTAAATTTGTCAATTTATGGTTTTATTGTTCAAGCGCTTAGCAAATAATCGTTAACTACATCCAAAATGACTAAAAAAAGCTGTGACGCTTCGTAATTAATTATGACTAAGTGCAAAAAGACTGAGAAATATTAAAAGAAAACATTCTGTCACTTCGCCAATAATTATGACTAAGTAGAAGATGACTAAAAGCGAACAACATTTTGTATTGCTTCGTAACTGATTATGACTAAGAGTAAAAATACTAAACAATATTAAGAAATATATGAAAACAATTAAAAACAACTAAAAACCTTGCGTTACTTCGCGATTTATTGTGACTAAGTGCAAAAAAATATTCTGCCGTTTTGTCATTGATTATGACTAAGTGTACAATGACTAAAAGTCATCAAATTTCTGGCTTTGTAGTTTTGTTGTTCTGACAATTTACAATTAATTATTTTTACACACAAAATGAATAAAATAAACTGTGTTGCATCGTAATTGATTATGACTAAGTGAAAAATGACTAAAAAATATTGAAAACAACTAAAAACCTTGTGTCACTTCTCGATTAATTTTGACTAAGTGCAAAAAAAAAACAATTTGTTGCTTTGTCACTAAATATGACTAAATGCACAGAATGACTAAAACCATTAAATTTGTCGCTTTGTAATAGTTATTCTGACTAAGTGCAAAAGATTAAATAACATTAAAAAACACGTAAAAACAACTAAAAATTGCAATTAATTATGACTAAGTAAAAAAAAAAATTTTATACTTCTATATTATTTATGACTACGAGCTCAGAATGACTAAAAACCATTAAATTTGTTGCTTTGTAGTTTCGTTACTCTGAAGCTTCACAATTGATTATTAATTAAATACAAAATAACTAAAAAAAGGTGTGTCAATTCTGCTTTGCTGATTGTGACTAAGTGCAAACAACATTCTGTCGCTTTGCCATTAGTTATGACTTAGTGTAAGATGACTAAAAGCCATTAAATTAGTTGCTTTTAGTTTTCCTTTATTTGTTATTCTGACGCTTTGCAATTAATTATTTTTAAACACAAAATGACTAAAATAAACTGTGTTGTTTCGTAATTGATTATGACTAAGTGTAAAAAAACTAAAAAAACATATAAAAACAATTAACAATAACTGAAGCTTTGTGTCAATTCGCAATTGATTGTGACTAAGTGTAATAAATCATTCTGACGCTTCACCATTAATTATGACTAAAGGTAAAATGACTAAATAAATGAATTAATAAAATAACATTAAATTTGTCGCTTTTTTATTCTGACTATTTATTAATTAAATATAAAATGACAAACAAACTGTGTCCTTTTGTAATTGATTATGACTAAGTGCAAAAAAACTAAAAAAACAACTTAAAACTTTATATCGCTTCGCGATTGATTGTGACTAAGTAAAATAACATTCTATCGCTTAGTCATAAGTTATGACTAAGTGTAAGATGACTTAAAGTCATTAAATTTGCCGATTTGTAGTTTAATTAATCTCACGTTTCACAATTAATTATTAAAACAATACAAAATGACTAAAAATGCTGAGTCGCTTTGTAATTGATTATGACTAAGTGCAAAAAAAACATATAAAAACAATAAAACAACTCAAAAACCTGGTCTCGCTTTGCAATTGATTGTGACTAAGTGCCAAAAAAAAAATTATGACTAAGTCTAAAATAAATAAATTCATTAAATTTGTCGATTTGTAGTTTTGTTATTGTAACAAATACAAAATGACTAAAAAAGCTGTGTCGCTTCGTATTTAATTATGACTAAGTGCAAGAAGACTGAAATAATATTGAGAAACATATAAAAACAATTAAAACTTTATGTCGCTTCAAAATTGATTAATTATGACTAAGAATGACTCAAATCTATGAAATGTATCGCTATTTGCAAATAATTACCAATTAAACACAAATGACTAGAAAAGCTTTGTCGCTTTGTAATTAATTATAACTAAGTGACATTGAGAAACATATAAAAACATAACGCTTTATGACTAAGTGTAAACAAATTAAAAACATTCAAAAACAGCTGAAAATCGCATTGCAATTGATTGTGACTAAGTGCAAAACAAAACATTTTGTTGCTTCGCTAATAATTATGACTAAGTGTAGAATGACTTAAAGCATAAAATGACTTGTAATTGATATGACTAAAGACAAAAAACTGAAAAACTTTGAAAAACATTCAAAAATAATTATAAAACAACTAAAAACTTTGAGTCGTCGCCTTTAGATTGTTTATGACTAAGTGCAAAAAAAAAGATTCTGTTGCTTCGCCATTAATTATGACTTATATCTAAGAAATGTATCGCTATTTGCAATTAATTACTAATTAAACACAAATGACTAAAAAACTGTGTTGCTTTGTAATTGATTATGACTAAGTAACATTGAGAAACAGATAAAAACATAACGCTTTATGACTAAGTGTAAACAAATTAAAAAGATTAAAAAACATAAAAACAGCTGAAAACCTTAAGTAGCATAGCGATTGATTGCAACTAAGTGCAAAACATACATTTTGTTACTTTTGCATTAATTATGACTAAGTGTAAAATGACTTATGACTGTATTGATATGACTGAAAGCAATAAAACTGAAAAACCTTGATAAATATTTAAAAACAATTAAAAACTTTGCAATTAATTGTGACTAAGTAAAAAAAACATTATGTCGCTTTGCCATTAATTATGACTTGGTGTAAAATGACTAAACCAATGAATTTGTACCTTTGTGGTTTCGTTATACTAAATCTTTGCAGTTAATTATTAATTAAATACAAAATGACTTAAAAAAGCTGTGTCGCTTCGTAATTGATTATGACTAAGTGCAAAAAAGACGTTCTATCGCTTTGCCATTAATTATGACTAAGTGTAGAATGACTAAAAGCCATTAAATGAATTGCTTTTTAGTTTAGTTATGTTTGTTACTCTTGCACTTTAGAATTAATTATTTTTAAATATAAAGTGACTGAAATAAACTGTGTCGTTTCGTAATTAATTATGACTAAATGTAAAAAGAGTAAAAAACGTTAAAAAACAACTAAAAATCTTGGCTCGCTTTACGATTGATTGTGACTAAATGCAAAAAACATTTTGTCGCTTTGCTGTTAATTATGACTAAGTGTAGAATGACTAAAAGACATTAAATTTGTTGCTTTTGTTATTCTGACGCTTTGCAATTAACTATTAATTAAATATAAAATGACTAAAAAACATAAAAATAATTAAAAACGACTAAAAACCTTGCCTCGCTTTGCGATTGATTGTGACTAAGAGCTATTAATTATGACTAAGTGTAAAATGACTAAATCCCATTAAAGTTGTTGCTTTATGGTTTTGCTATTTTGACGATTCGCAATTAATAATTAATTTAATACAAAATTGATTATGACTAAGTGTAAAAGACTGAAAAACATTAAAAAATTTATAGAAACAATTAAAAATAACTAACAACTTTGTATCGCTTTTCGATTTATTGTGACTAAGTGCAAAAAACATTTTGCCGCTTGGGTATTGCTTATGACTAAGTGCAAAATGACTAAAACAATTTAAGTTGTTGCTTTGTGCATTTATTATTCTGACGCTTCGAAATTAGTCATTAATTAGTCACAAAATGACTAAAAAAGCTGTGTTGCTTCGTAATTGATTGTGACTAAGTGCACAAAACATTTGATCGCTTCGTCATAGTTATGACTAAGTGTAAAATGGTCAAAAGCCGTTAAATTTGTCGATTTATGATTGTTATTTTAACGCTTAGATGAAAACAACTATGATCGCTTCATAATTGATTATGACTAAATGCAAGAAGACTGAAAAACACATAAAAACTACTAAAAATCTTTAGTCGCTTTGCAATTGTTAGCAACTAAATGCAAAAAACATTCTCTCGCTTCGTCATTAATTATGACTAAATGCACAGAATGACTAAAACCATTAAATTTGTCGCTTTGTGACTGAATTATTCTGATGCTTCGCAATAAATCATAAATCAAATACAAAATGACTAAAAAGAAGCAAGTCCCTTTGTAATTAATTATGACTAAGTGCTCAGAATGACTAAAATCATTAAATTTGTCGCTATGTGATTTTGTTATTCTGGAGCTTCCCAATGAATCATACATCAAATACAAAATGACTAAAAAACGGTGTGTTACTTTGTCATTAATTATGACTAAGTGCACAGGATGACTAAAAACTATTATATTTGTCAATTTGTAACTGTCATTCTGACGCTTCACATTTGATTATTAATTAAATACAAAATGACTAAAAAAATGTGTCGTTTTGTAATTAATTATGACTAAGAGCACAGAATGACTGAAACCATTAAATTTGTCGCTTTGTGACTGCGTTTTCCTGACTCTTCGCAATTAATCATTAATCAAATACAAAATGACTTAAATGTGTGTCGTTTCGTAATTAATTATGACTAAAAGCACAGAATAACTACTAAAACCATTAAATTTGTCATTTTGTAATTGTAGTATTCTGACGCTTTGCAATAAATAATAAATCAAATACAAAATGACTATAAAACAATGTGTCGCTTCATAATTAATTATGACTAAGTGTAAAAAGACTAAGAAACATTGAAAAACATATAAAAACAATTAGAAACAACTAAAAACTTTGTATCGCTTTGAAATTGATTGTGACTAAGTTCGCTTCGCCATTAATTATGACTAAGTGTAAAATGACTAAAAGCCTCTGAATTTGACAATTTGTTGTTCTGACGCTCAACAAATGTTCATTAATTAAATACAAAATGACTAAAAAAAGCTTTATCGCTTTATAATTGATTATGACTAAGTGCAAAAAACTAAAAACATTGAAAACAATTAAAAACCTTGTGTCGCTTCGTTGTTAATTGTGACTAAGTGCAAAAAAACTTTCAGTTGCTTTGTCCTTGATTATGACTAACTGTAGGATGACTAAAAACCATTAAATATTTGGCTTTGTTATATTGATGCAGAATGACTAAAAAAGCACTTTGCAATTGATTGTGACTAAACTCCAAAAAGTCTAAAAAATATTCTGTCGTTTTCCCATTAATTATGACTAAGTGTATACTGACTAAAAACCATTATTTGTTGTTTTATAATTTCATTATAATGTCGCTTTGCAATTAATTATTAATTAAGTCCAAAATAACAAAAAAAAGCTTTGGGTCGATTTACAAATTACTATGACTAAGTAGGATGACTAAAAGCCATTAAATTTGTTGCTTTATTATTCTGATGCTTAAAAACCAATTATGTGCAAAAAACTAAAAACCCATTTGCAACGTTCCCATTTAAGTATTTGCAACGTTGCCATATATAAATTTGCGACGATGCCATTTAACTGTTTGCAATGTTGCAACTAAAGGTACTTGCAACGTTGCCATTTAAGTATTTACAATGTTGCCATTTAAATATTTGCTACGTTGTTGTTTATAAATTTGCAAAATTGCCATTTAGTTATTTACTCAAATAGTATTTGCAACGTTGCCATTTAAGTTTTGCTACGTTGCCTTTTACATACTTCTAAGATTGCCTAATTTGTGTACTATTTGCGACGTTGTTGTCCATGTTAAATTTGCGACGTTGCACAATCGTCGATTGTAACTTACCTGAAAATATATAAAAGTTGAATTGTGACAACAACAACGCACGGCGTTCGTTCCTTACAGTAAGCGTCGTCCGTTGGTTACGATCGGCTGGAAAGTAAGAAAAACGAAAGCAAACATCATAAGGGGGTCAGGACAACGTCTCCATCGGCGTGGATTCGATGTCAGTCGCCGGGATCATTCTTCGCGCGATATCCAACACTCGATCTCACAAACACGCTATCGACAGCGCACATTTTACAAGCCTCCTGTTCGACGACCGCTTCAATTTCTCGTGTCGTAACGCTGTTAGCAGCTGAACCAACTACGAAACCGTTCTGTCTGTATTTTGTGCTATTGTTAATCATATCGAGATGAATAAACAAGTTGAATTCAAGTCAAATCTGTCTGAGTCCACAGATTAAAACACTATTAAAAATCACTAACACCAAAGTTTAATAAATCTAGAAAAAAAATGATTAAATTAGATTAATATGATTTAAATTTGCATTCAATTATTGAGCAGTCCTCGTACACAATTGCGTCGCGATCCAAATTTAACATCAAGGTTCTAACTAAATAATTTTTCTCTATGAACATATCCTTGAAATCTTTAAAAAACCATAATGAAGCAAGCAACGTCGTTATCGGCGAGATAAGTTGAGTTAATCATCTTTTTTCTTAGAATGAACTCATTGCGCAATAAGCGATTTAAATATATTAATGTGACGCGTGTCGGTGATGAGCATTGATTAGTCAAATAGTAAACAAAAATAGATCAATTAGATTATTGACGCGACTGTAATCTATTCTTGGCGACGCGTTTTCGTTCAATAATTTCATTCATATTATTTTCACTAAAATGATTAATTTTATTTCCGTTCACAACAAAACATATATATTCAGATTGCATAACACGCTGAATCATTTACAGCAATTTACTGAGAATATAATCAGTGGTTTTTAAAACAAATGAAGATTATTGCTGACAAACTTGATATCATATCATATATCATTATAAACAAGATCGTAATAAAATGATGCTTCTCAAATATAAAATAAGAGTCAATGAATGACAAATTTGAATTTTTTTAAATAATTTTTCCGCCCTAGGTCCGTAATACATCACTTTCCAAATTCATAATATATGCACAAAAAAACTCATTATAGCAATTTATTAAATTGTAAGTAAAGCTGTGACATAAAAAAAAATGCTCTCATTTGATGCCCCACTCGATAAAACTGTCAAAATTACGAACTGTCAAAAATGACAGTTTTGACAGCTAGTATAACTGTACTTGACAATTATAATAATTTGATAAATCGGCTAAAATAACATTCCTTCAAAATTTATGACAGTTATAGAAACTGTCAAAATAATCCTAACTGTGACAATTTTGACAGCTAATAATATTGTAACAACAATATAGAACTCCAATATATAATGTCAAAACTGAGACTCAAAATTTGTCAAAATAACGTGAAACACATAAAATGACATGTTTTAGATTTTTTTAAATTTCATATTGTTTCTCTGAGACACATGATATATAAAAAGTGCTCATCTGAGACTCCAAAATTGTAAAAATAATTAACTTGAGACATAATTTTAAAATAATTGACTTGAGTTCAAATCCTGTAAAAACTTTGTTATTATTTTAAACAGTCAAATTGTTAAAATTATCAAAAATTCTATTCTAAGATACTAAAACTGTCAATTTATGACATTAAATGTCTGATTACAGATTTGAGACACAGTAACTACGGAATCTATAAACTTAATCTTCAAAAAAAAAATTTACTCTTAGATGCAATTTATATTAAAAGTGCTTATGTGAGACACAAAAATTGTCAAATCAAAAAAACTGTCAAAATTGCAACTTGAGACACATAAAATGACATATCACAAATTATCTGAGACTCCAAAATTGTAGAAATAATTATCTTAAGATATAATTTCAAAATAATTGACTTAAGTTCGAATCCTGTAAAACTTTTTTAATTATAATTAATTGTTAAAATTTAAGCATAAATTATTAAAAATTCTAACCTAAGATACAGAAACTGTGAAATTGTAACTCTAAAACGCACAAAATATTAAAAATGCTCATGTGAGACACAAAAATTGTCAAAACTATCAATTCAAATGACAAAAACTGTCAAAATTATTGATTAAACTATAGAAACTGTCAAATTTATATAATGTCATCGTGTTACTCTAAAACACGTCACAAAACTGTCAAGTCTTAGATTTACAAATTTAAAATCACATATTTTTCTTTTGAGACATAAGAAATGTCAAAACGGCTCATCTAAGACTCCGAAATTGTAAAAATTATTAACTTCATACGTAATTTTAAAATAATTGACTTAAGTTCAAATCCTGAAAACTTTTTTTATTATAATAAACTGTCAAATTGTTAGTCAAAGACACAGAAATTATTAAAATTGCTAACCTGAGACACAAAAAGTAAAATTTATTATAATTAAACTATACTGTCAAACTAGTATTCAAAGAAAAAAATTATATTAAAAGTGCTTGTTTGAGACACACAAAAAATATTAAAATTGCTAATCTGAAACACAAAAATTGTGTAATTACAGAATAACGCAAATTATATTAAAAGTGCTCATTTGAGACACGCAAAAATTATTAAAACTGCTAAAATAAGACACAAAAACTGTAAAATTTATTATAATTAAGCTAAACTGTCAAATTAATACTTAGAAAAGCAAATTATATTAAAAACGCGCATTTGAGACACACAAAAACTATTAAAAATTGTTAACCTGAGACAAAAAAACTGTAAAATTTATTATAATTAAACTAAACTTTCAAATTAATACTCAAAAAAGCAAATTATATTAAAAGTGCTAATCTGAGACACACAAAAATTATTAAAATTGCTAACTTGAGACATAAAAACTGTTAGATTTGTTATAATTAAATAAAACTATCAAATCAGTACTTCAAAAAGCAGAACATATTAATAGTGCTTATTTGAGACACACACTATTATTAAAACAACTAAGTTAAAACATAGAAACTGTCAAATTCATTATAATTAAATTAAACTGTCAATTTAGTACTCCAAAAAACAGAACATACTAAAAGTGCTTGATTGAGACACAGATTAAAAATGCTAAATTGAGACACAAAAATGTCAAATTGTTACTCCAAGTTGCAAAATATATTATGTGAACACAAAAATTGTCAAAATTGTCAACTCAAAACACAAAAACTGTAAAAAATTTTGATTAAAATATAAAAACTGTAAAATTTATATTACGTTATTACATTGAGACATAAAAAAAATATAACTGCTAAATTGAGACACTAAATTGTCAAAATAACTACATTAGATACAGAATTAACTAAAATGTCATAGAAAATGTCAAATTTGCTAACTTTAAACTCAAAATAACTAACTTGAGAAAAAAAAACTGCCATATCTTAGATTCCCAAACTTAAAATTTTATATTATTCCTTTAAGACTTGAGAAATGTCAAACCTGTTCATTCAAAATTGTAAAAATAATTAACATGAAATATAATTTCAAAATAATTGACTTGAGTTCAAATCCTGTAAAACTTTTTTTATTTTACTATAATAAACTGTCAAATTGTTACTCAAAGACTCAAAAATAATTAAAATTGCTAACCTGAGACACAAATTAGTACTCAGAAAAGCAAATTATATAAAAAAGCTCATTTGAGACACACAAAAATTAAACTGTTAATCTGAGACAAATTTTGTAATACTAAAAAAACAAATAATATTAAAAGTGCTCATTTGAGACACATACAAATTATTAAAATAGCTAATCTGAGACACAAAAAACGTAAAATTTATTATAATTGAACTAAACTGACAAATTGATACTCGGAAAAGCAAATTATATTAAAGATGCTTACTTGAGACACACAGAAATTATTAAAAATGCTAATCTGAGACACAAAAAATGTAAAATTTATTATAATTGAACTAAACTGACAAATTGGTAGTCGGAAAAGCAAATTATATTAAAGATGCTTTACTTGAGACACACAGAAATTATTAAAATTGCTAATCTGAGACACAAAAACTGTAAAATTTATTATAATTGAACAAAACTGTCAAATTGGCACTCGAAGAAGCAAATTATATTAAAAGTGCTCATTTGAGTCACACGGAAATTAATAAAATTGCTAACCTGAGACACAAAAACTGTAAAATTCATTATAATTAAACTAAACTGTTAAACTAGTACTCAAAAAGCAATTGATATTAAAAGTGCTCATTTGAGACACACAAAAATTGCTGACCTGAGACACAAAAACTGTAAAATGTATTATAATTAAACTAAAGTGTCAAATTAGTACACAGAAAGACAAATTATATTAAAAGTGCTCAATTGAGACACACAAAAATTAATAAAACTGCTAACCTAAGACACAAAAACTGTAAAATTTATTATAACTAAAGTGTCAAATTAGTAATTAGAAAGGCAAATTAAATAAAAAGTGTTCATTTGAGACACCGTCATTTGTCAAAGTGCTTATTTGAGTCACATATAAATGATTAAAATTGCTAACCTAAGACACAAAAACTGTCAAACTCATGATGATATCAATTAAACTGTCAAATTAACACTCATCTATTTAAAGTGCTAAAGTGAGACACACAGAAATTGTTAAAATTACAGACTTAAATCACAAAAATTAGAATGTGTCAAAGCATTACTTTAAGACACAAGAAATGTTTAACACTAATTGTTCTTGCAAAATTGACATTATGAGACACAAAAATAATCAAAATTGTTGTTGTAAGACACAGAATTAATTGTCACAATATAAAAAAAATTACTTCAAAACTTAAATGTCCAAACTCCTATTTTGAAAGTTAATTAATATTGTTGCAAGTGTCAAATGATAGTTTTGAGACACAAAATTTATCAAATATTTCTTTGAAACATTTTTTTGGCTCAATAACTTCAAATAGTTGCTTTAAAATAAATATTAAAATTTTGAAACAAAAAAACATTTTTTGAGACACAAAATTCACTTAATTAGTGCTTTGTGACACAAACAATGTTATTTGTTTTGATTATAAACGTCAAATTAACTTAAAATATCCATATTAAAGTTTTGAGGTATAGAAACAAATTTTGAGACAACATTGTCTCTGAGACACTTAATTAGTGTTTCTGAGGCACAACATTGTCATTGAGACACTAAAATTGATGCTTTGTGGCACAAACAAAGTTATTTGTTTTGCTTACAAACGTCAAATTGATTTTAAAAGTCCATATTTAAGTTTTGAAACATAAAAACAGTTTTTGAGACGCAACATTGTCCCTGAGACACTAAATTGATGCTTTGTGACATAAACAATGTATCACTTACAAACATCAAATTGACTTAAACGTAAAATTGATTTAAAAAGTCCATACTTAAATTTTAAAGCATAAAAACAGTTTATGAGATACATCATTGTCTCTGAGACACTAAATTGGTGCTTTGTGACACAAACAATGTTATTTATTTGCTTACAAACGTCAAATTTACTTAATAAGTTCATATTAACGTTTTAAAGTATAGAAACAGTTTTGAAGACGTAACTTTGTCTCTGAGACACTAATTTAATGCTTTGTGACGCAAACAATTGTACTTATTTTGCTTACAAAAGTCAAATTGACTAAAAATGTTTATATTCAAGTTTTGAAGCATTGAAACAGTTTTTGAGACACAACATTGTCTCTGAGACACAAAATTGATGCTATTTGAAACACAAACAATGTTATTTCATTAAATTTAATATCCTACTTAGTTGCAAGTTTCATGCTATATCCGGCATTGAAAGCATCTATTGTCACGATACTTCCGGTGCGAACAATGTCAAACCTAATATCCGGTGCCTACTAAACTGTCAAATATGTATTGTCAATTAAATTTCAAGCATATTCAGTCATAAAAATTAACTGAAATTCATTCCCGTATATATAATTACAATAAATCGGAACATTTCTCGGCGACAATCGGGTGGATGGGCGGGGCACAATAATAAAAGTCATTAACCAAAACTGAAAAATTATTTTGAAGAATTGAAATTAGGAAATAAACTATTCCTAAAATATTTGAAGACAAATCAAGCAAAAATTTGAGATTAATTTTGAAAACAAAATAATTTTTTTATAAAAAAAGTTTTCGTACGCCACTGTTCATTTTTCATTTTTTATTTAATAATCAAAATTATTATTAAATTAACTAATTACCAACTTAAAAATAATAAATTATTTTAATTCGAAACAAACTTCAGTAATTATTTATAACAAAATGCATTGAATTGAGATTAATTTTATGTAACCGGTGCAAATCCTGCCACCATATTGCAAAAATACGACGTGTCGCCCCCGGTGAATGCATCAAAATTATGGGATCGCATCCATCGATCTGACCTAATTCCAGTAGTAAAATTTCCATGGAAAATGTAACGCAAATTAAGCCGAATTAATTAATGAACCTGAAATTGTGCGGACGTCCTTGAATGCAAAAATAAATCTAATTTATATTTATCGTATATTACTCACGTCAAACATAACCTAATGGATTATTAGATTTTCAGATGGATCCTTATTTAGATTACGTTTTTCCTTGAACGTAATTTACAGGGACTTCTAATAATTTGTTGCAAAATTAACCCCTTATAAATCTTCATTTTTACAATTGATTATTAATAAATTTTCAATAATAATTTGTTTTAATTTATTAAATCGGTAAGGGGTGAGTGGTAATTTCACTTTAAAGTGGCGCGAGAATCTACTAACACTGTAAATGCACTGATCGGTCGTCCGTAACAAGAAACGTGGTGCACTGCGAAACGCGCCGAATGGATTTGTTGAACTGACTGGCACCTTGACAGTGGTTCTCGTCATGCGCTTTATCCTTAGACCCCCGCCGGCGCATTCGTTCGATAGCGAACGATTTGCGAACTTCCCACCAGAGTTCAAATTTTGCGAATATAAAGTTGCCTAACTAATATAATGCTGTTGATGCACTGCCAAATTTACAATTTAGGCCGACCACACACTAGAAAATATTTTCACAAATATTCTTATAATAAAATAAAACTTAAGTTTTAATACAAACTGCTGTAAAGTGTAAAATTTGTTACATTAATTCTCAGACGTCAGCTAGTCATAAAAACCTTTAAACTGTGAAAAGTCACCTCAGATGTCAAAAACTGTCAATAAACTGTCATTAACAAGCTTAAGTTTTCATACAAAGTACTATAAAGTATAAAATTTGTTACATTAGTTTTCAGACTATCATAATTGACCTCAGCTGGTCATAAAAATCTTTAAACTGTCATAAGTAACCTCAGATGTCTAAAATTGTCAATAAACTGTCATTAGCGCGCTTAAGTTTTCATACCAAGTGCCATAAAGTGTAAAAATTGTTACATTTATTCTCAGACTATAATAAAAGACCTCAGTTAGCCATAAAAGTCTTTAAACTGTCATAAGTAACTTCAGATGTCTAAAATTGTCAGTAAACTGTCATTAGCGCGCTTAAGTTTTCATACAAAGTAATATAAAGTGTAAAAATTGTTACAATTATTCTCAGACTATAATAAATAACCTCAGTTAGCCATAAAAGTCTTTAAACTGTCAAAAGTAACTTCAGATGTCTAAAATTGTCAATAAACTGTCATTAGAGCGCTTAAGTTTTCATACCAAGTGCCATAAAGTGTAAAAATTGTTACATTTATTCTCAGACTATAATAAAAGACCTCAGTTAGCCATAAAAGTCTTTAAACTGTCATAAGTAACTTCAGATGTCTAAAATTGTCAGTAAACTGTCATTAGAGCGCTTAAGTTTTCATACAAAGTGCTATAAAGTGTAAAAAAATGTTACATTTGTTCTCAGACTATCATAATTGACCTCAACTAGTCATAAAAATCTTTAAACTGTCATAAGTCACCTCAGATATTTAAAAATGTCAATAAACTGTCCTTAACGAGCTTAAGTTTTTATACAAGGTGTTATAAAGTGTAAAAAATGTTACATTTATTCTCAGACTAAAATAAATAACCTCAGTTGGCCATACAAATCTTTAAACTGTCATAAGCAACTTCAGATGTTCTTAAATTGTCAATAAACTGTCATTGGCGCGCTTAAGTTTTCATACAAAGTACTATAAACTGTAAAATTTGTTACATTTGTTCTTAGACTATGATAAATAACCTCAGCTAGTCATAAAAATCTTTAAACTATCATAAGTCACCTCAGATGTCTAAAATTGTCAATAAACTGTCATTAGCGCACTTAAGTTTTCATACAAAGTTTGTTACATTTGTTCTCAGACTATCGTAATTGACCTCAGCTAGTCATAAAAATCTTTAAACTGTCATAAGTAACCTCAGATGTCTAAAATTGTCAATAAACTGTCATTAGCGCGCTTAAGTTTTCATACAAAGGGCTATAAAGTGTAAAAATTGTTACAATTGTTCTTAGACTATCATAATTGACCTCAGCTAGACATAAAAATCTTTAAACTGTCATAAGTTACCTCAGATGACTAAAATTGTCAATAAACTGCCATTAGCGCGCTTAAGTTTTCATACAAAGTGCTATAAAGTGTAAAAATTGTTACATGTATTCTCAGACTATAATAAATGACCTCAATTGGCCATAAAAGTCATTAAACTGTCATAAGTAACCTCAGATGTCTAAAATTGTCAATAAACTGTCATAAGCAAAGTTAAGTTTTCATACAAAGTACTAAAAACTGTAAAATTTGTTACATTTGTTCTCAGACTATCATTAATGACCTCAGCTAGTCATACAAATCTTTAAACTGTCATAAGTCACCTCATATGTCTAAAATTGTCAATAAACTGTCATTAGCGCGCTTAAGTTTTCATACAAAGTACTATAAAATGTAAAATTTGTTACATTTGTTCTCAGACTATAATAAATGACCTCAGTTGGCCATAAAAGTCTTTAAACTGTCATAAGTAACCTCAGATGTCTAAAATTGTCAATAAACTGTCATTCGCGCTTAAGTTTTCATACAAAGTACTTAAAAATGTAAAAATTGTTACATTTGTTCTTAGACTATAATAAATGACCTCAGTTGGCCATAAAAATCTTTAAACTGTCATAAGTCACCTCAGATGTCTAAAATTGTCAATAAACTGTCATTAACGCGCTTAAGTTTTCATACAAAGTGCTATAAAGTGTAAAAATTGTTACATTTATTCTCAGACTATAATAAATGACCTCAGTTGGCCATAAAAGTCTTTAAACTGTCATAAGTAACCTCAGATGTCTAAAATTGTGAATAAACTGTCATTAGCGCGCTTAAGTTTTCATACAAAGTACTATAAAGTGTAAAATTTGTTACATTTGTTCTCAGACTATCATAAATGACCTCAGCTAGTCATACAAATCTTTAAACTGTCATAAGTCACCTCAGATGTCTAAAATTGTCAATAAACTGTCATTAGCGCGCTTAAGTTTTCATACAAAATGCTATAAAGTGTAAAAATTGTTACATTTGTTCTCAGACTATCATAATTGACCTCAACTAGTCATAAAAATCTTTAAACTGTCATAAGTCACCTCTGATGTCTAAAATTGTCAATAAACTGTCATTAGTGCGCTTAAGTTTTCATACAAAGTGTTATAAAGTGTAAAAATTGTTACAATTATTTTCAGACTATAATAAATGACCTCAGTTGGCCATAAAAGTCTTTAAACTGTCATAAGTCACCTCTGATGTCTAAAATTGTCAATAAACTGTCATTAACGCGCTTAAGTTTTCATACAAAGTATTATAAAGTGTAAAAAATGTTACATTTATTCTCAGACCATAATAAATGACCTCAGTTAACCATAAAAGTCTTTAAACTGTCATAAGTAACCTCAGATGTCTAAAATTGTCAATAAACTGCCATTAGCGCGCTCAAATTTTCATACAAAGTACTATAAAGTGTAAACATTGTTAGATTTCTTCTCAGATTATCATAAATGATCTCAGCTAGTCATAAAAATCTTTAAACTGTCATAAATAACCTCAGATGTCCAAAATTGTCAATAAACTGTCATTAGCGCGCTCAAGTTTTCATACAAAGTACTATAAACTGTAAAATTTGTTACATTTGTTCTCAGACTATAATAAATGACCTCAGTTGGCCATAAAAGTCTTTAAACTGTCATAATTCACCTCAGATGTCAAAAACTGTCAATAAACTGTCATTAGCAAGCTTAAGTTTTCATACAAAGTACTATAAAGTGTAAAATTTGTTACATTTGTTCTCAGACTATCATAATTGACCTCAGCTAGTCATATAAATCTTTAAACTGTCATAAGTCACCTCAAATGTCTAAAATTGTCAATAAACTGTCATTAGCGCGCTTATGTTTTCATACAAAGTACTATAAACTGTAAAATTTGTTACATTTGTTCTCAGACTATAATAAATGACCTCAGTTGGCCATAAAAGTCTTTAAACTGTCATAATTCACCTCAGATGTCAAAAACTGTCAATAAACTGTCATTAGCAAGCTTAAGTTTTCATACAAAGTACTATAAAGTGTAAAATTTGTTACATTTGTTCTCAGACTATAATAAATGACCTCAGTTGGCCATAAAAGTCTTTAAACTGTCATAAGTAACCTCAGATGTCTAAAATTGTCAATAAACTGTCATTAGCGCGCTTAAGTTTTCATACAAAGTGCTATAAAGTGTAAAAATTGTTACATTTGTTCTCAGACTATCATAATTGACCTCAACTAGTCATAAAAATCTTTAAACTGTCATAAGTCACCTCAGATATTTAAAAATGTCAATAAACTGTCCTTAACGAGCTTAAGTTTTTATACAAGGTGCTATAAAGTGTACAAAATGTTACATTTATTCTCAGACTAAAATAAATAACCTCAGTTGGCCATACAACTCTTTAAACTGTCATAAGCAACTTCAGATGTCTAAAATTGTCAATAAACTGTCATTGGCGCGCTTAAGTTTTCATACAAAGTACTATAAAGTGTAAAATTTGTTACATTTGTTCTCAGACTATCATAAATGACCTCAGCTAGTCATACAAATCTTTAAACTGTCATAAGTCACCTCAGATGTCTAAAATTGTCAATAAACTGTCATTGGCGCGCTTAAGTTTTCATACAAAGTGCTATAAAGTGTAAAATTTGTTACATTTGTTCTCAGACTATCATAATTGACCTCAGCTAGTCATAAAAATCTTTAAACTGTCATAAGTAACCTTAGATGTCTAAAATTGTCAATAAACTGTCATTAGCGCGCTTAAGTTTTCATACAAAGTCTTATAAAGCGTAAAAATTGTTACATGTATTTTCAGACTATAATAAATAACCTCAGTTGGCCATAAAAATCATTAAACTGTCATAAGTAACCTCAGATGTCTAAAATTGTGAATAAACTGTCATTAGCGCGCTTAAATTTTCATACAAAGTACTATAAAGTGTAAAAATTGTTACATTTGTTCTTAGACTATCATAAATAACCTCAGCTAGTCATAAAAATCTTTAAACTGTCATAAGTAACCTCAGATGTCTAAAATTGTGAATAAACTGTCATTAGCGCGCTCAAGTTTTCATACAAAGTACTATAAAGTGTAAAATTTGTTACATTTGTTCTCAGACTATCATAATTGACCTCAACTAGTCATAAAAATCTTTAAACTGTCATAAGTCACCTCTGATGTCTAAAATTGTCAATAAACTGTCATTAGTGCGCTTAAGTTTTCATACAAAGTGTTATAAAGTGTAAAAATTGTTACAATTATTTTCAGACTATAATAAATGACCTCAGTTGGCCATAAAAGTCTTTAAACTGTCATAAGTCACCTCAGATATTTAAAAATGTCAATAAACTGTCCTTAACGAGCTTAAGTTTTTATACAAGGTGTTATAAAGTGTAAAAAATGTTACATTTATTCTCAGACTAAAATAAATAACCTCAGTTGGCCATACAAATCTTTAAACTGTCATAAGCAACTTCAGATGTTCTTAAATTGTCAATAAACTGTCATTGGCGCGCTTAAGTTTTCATACAAAGTACTATAAACTGTAAAATTTGTTACATTTGTTCTTAGACTATGATAAATAACCTCAGCTAGTCATAAAAATCTTTAAACTATCATAAGTCACCTCAGATGTCTAAAATTGTCAATAAACTGTCATTAGCGCACTTAAGTTTTCATACAAAGTTTGTTACATTTGTTCTCAGACTATCGTAATTGACCTCAGCTAGTCATAAAAATCTTTAAACTGTCATAAGTAACCTCAGATGTCTAAAATTGTCAATAAACTGTCATTAGCGCGCTTAAGTTTTCATACAAAGGGCTATAAAGTGTAAAAATTGTTACAATTGTTCTTAGACTATCATAATTGACCTCAGCTAGACATAAAAATCTTTAAACTGTCATAAGTTACCTCAGATGACTAAAATTGTCAATAAACTGCCATTAGCGCGCTTAAGTTTTCATACAAAGTGCTATAAAGTGTAAAAATTGTTACATGTATTCTCAGACTATAATAAATGACCTCAATTGGCCATAAAAGTCATTAAACTGTCATAAGTAACCTCAGATGTCTAAAATTGTCAATAAACTGTCATAAGCAAAGTTAAGTTTTCATACAAAGTACTAAAAACTGTAAAATTTGTTACATTTGTTCTCAGACTATCATTAATGACCTCAGCTAGTCATACAAATCTTTAAACTGTCATAAGTCACCTCATATGTCTAAAATTGTCAATAAACTGTCATTAGCGCGCTTAAGTTTTCATACAAAGTACTATAAAATGTAAAATTTGTTACATTTGTTCTCAGACTATAATAAATGACCTCAGTTGGCCATAAAAGTCTTTAAACTGTCATAAGTAACCTCAGATGTCTAAAATTGTCAATAAACTGTCATTCGCGCTTAAGTTTTCATACAAAGTACTTAAAAATGTAAAAATTGTTACATTTGTTCTTAGACTATAATAAATGACCTCAGTTGGCCATAAAAATCTTTAAACTGTCATAAGTCACCTCAGATGTCTAAAATTGTCAATAAACTGTCATTAACGCGCTTAAGTTTTCATACAAAGTGCTATAAAGTGTAAAAATTGTTACATTTATTCTCAGACTATAATAAATGACCTCAGTTGGCCATAAAAGTCTTTAAACTGTCATAAGTAACCTCAGATGTCTAAAATTGTGAATAAACTGTCATTAGCGCGCTTAAGTTTTCATACAAAGTACTATAAAGTGTAAAATTTGTTACATTTGTTCTCAGACTATCATAAATGACCTCAGCTAGTCATACAAATCTTTAAACTGTCATAAGTCACCTCAGATGTCTAAAATTGTCAATAAACTGTCATTAGCGCGCTTAAGTTTTCATACAAAATGCTATAAAGTGTAAAAATTGTTACATTTATTCTCAGACTATCATAATTGACCTCAGTTGACTATAAAAGTCTTTAGACTGTCATAAGTCACCTCTGATGTCTTAAATTGTCAATAAACTGTCATTAGCGCGCTTAAGTTTTCATACAAAGTACTATAAAGTGTAAAATTTGTTACATTTGTTCTCAGACTATCATAAATGTCTAAAATTGTCAACAAACTGTCATTAACAAGCTTAATTCGTTTTAAAAATGTAAAGATTGTTACACTTGTTCTCAGACTGTTATAAATAACCTCAGTTTACCATAAAAATCTTTAAACTGTCTATAAATAACCTCAAATATTTAAAAACATTAACAAACTGTCATTATCGTGCTTAAGTTGTCATGCAAATTGTAAAAATTGTTACATTTGTTTTTAGACTATAATAAATAACCTCAGCTGGCCATAAAAGTTTTCAAACTTGTCATAAGTATCCTCAGATATCTAAAAATGCCAACAAAAAATTATTCGCACGCTTAAATTGTCATATAAATTGCTATAAAGTGTAATAATTGTTACATTTATTTTCAAACAATCATAAATGACCTCAGCTGACCATAAAAATCTTTAAACTGTCATAAATAACCTCAGATATCATTAGCGCACTTAAATTGCTAAAAATTGTAAAGATTGATGCACTTATTTTCAGACATAAATGACCATAAAAAGCCAATTTTTTGTATTTAACGGAATTTTGTCTTTGTAGATGTCGATTTGCAATTGACAGTTGACAACTATTAACTTTGACAAGTAATGTGTCGCATCGCAATTGACAGATGACAATTAACAACTTTTGACAAACATTGTGTCGCTTTGTGATTGACAGATAAAAACTTTGTCATACAAGGTGTCGTTTTGCAATTGACTGATGACAACTAACAACTTTGACAAGCAACAAATTGTTCCGCAATTGACAATTATGTTAATTAAAATTTAGTAATGTCATAACATGTCGCTTCGCGATTAACATATGACAGCTAATAACTTTAACAGGCAAGGTGTCGCTTCGAGATAGACAGATAACAATTAACAACTTTGACAAACAAGGTGTCGCTTTGCAATTGACTGATGACACTAACAACTCTGATAAGTACAATTTGTCGCTTCGCGATTGCCAGATGACAACTAACAACTTTGACAAGCAAAAAATTGGATCACAAACACTTAGGTGGTTGGGCGGGAACGCCAGTTGAAACTATTGTCCCGCAATCATTAAACTGAGTTCCCCGCCCACCACCCAAGTGTTTGTGATCATGAAATCTGAAATCATTAAACTGAGTGCCACGACAAAGTGTTTGTGGATTATAAACACTTGGGTGGGTGGAAGAAAACTCAAATTTACATTACTGCCCGCAATCATTGAACTGAGTGCCCCGCCCACCCATCCAAGTGTTTGTAATCAAGTTAACATTACTGCCCGCAATTTTTAAACTGAGTGCAAGTAACCTCAACTGACTATTGATGTCCTCAAAATGTAAAAAGTAACCTCAAAAATCTTAAAAAAAAATTAAACTGTCATTGACGCAATTAAGTGGTCACATTAGTTGCTATAAATTTTAAAAACAGTTACAAATACTTTTAAACTGTAACAAGTAACCTCAAGTAACTATCGATGTCCTCAGAATGTAAAAAGTAACTTCTAAAACCTAAAAAAAAAATTAAACTGTCATTGACGCACTTAAGTGGTCACTTAGTTGTTAAAAATTTTAAAAACAGTTACAAATACTTTTAAACTGTAACAAGTAACCTCAACTAACTATCAATGTCCTCAAAATGTAAAAGGTAACCTCAAAAATCTAAAAAAAAATTAAACTGTCATTGACGCACTTAAGTGGTCACATTAGTTGCTATAAATTTTAAAAACAGTTACAAATACTTTTAAACTGTAACAAGTAACCTCAACTAACTATCAATGTCCTCAAAATGTAAAAGGTAACCTCAAAAATTAAAAAAAAAATTAAACTGTCATTGACGCACTTAAGTGGTCACATTAGTTGCTATAAATTTTAAAAACAGTTACAAATACTTTCAAACTGTAACAAGTAACCTCAACTAACTAACGATGTTCTCAGAATGTAAAAAGTAACCTCAAAAATCTAAAAAAAAAAATTAAACTGTCATTGACGCACTTAAGTGGTCACATTAGTTGCTATAAATTTTAAAAGCAGTTACAAATACTTTTAAACTGTAACAAGTAACCTCAACTAACTATCAATGTCCTCAAAATGTAAAAGGTAACCTCAAGAATCTAAAAAAAAATTAAACTGTCATTGACGCACTTAAGTGGTCACTTAGTTGTTAAAATTTTTAAAAACAGTTACAAATACTTTTAAACTGTAACAAGTAACCTCAACTGACTATAAATGTCCTCAGAATGTAAAAAATAACCTCAAAAATTAAAAAAAAAATTAAACTGTCATTGACGCACTTAAGTGGTCACTTAGTTGTTAAAATTTTTAAAAACAGTTACAAATACTTTTAAACTGTAACAAGTAACCTCAACTGACTATAAATGTATTCAGAATATAAAAAGTAACTTCAAAAATCTAAAAAAAAATAAAATGTCATTGACGCACTTAAGTGGTCACATTAGTTGCTATAAATTTTAAAAAGAGTTACACATACATTCAAACTGTCACAAGTAACCTCAACTAAAATGACCTTAGATTGTAAACAGTGACTTCAAATATCAAAAAAAACTCAATAGCAAAGCAACAAATAAACTCTAAAAAAATATTTAAGAAATAGAAAATTTGTTACAAAGCGACAACAGACTATGTTAACTAAATCCATTGCTAAGCGACAAATTGACTTTAAAAGATATTTTCTAAGCAATTTTTAATTAATTAATAATATTTTTTATCTTTTTCATAAAATAATGAATAATTTTTTTTTTCTGATACATTTCTTGTATTAAATGCTTTGTTTTGAGTAAACTATAAATAATTCATACAATTATGTATTTAAAAAATATACAGTCAATTCTTATCATTAATTTCCATATTTCGAAGGACCTTAAATTAATAATAACATAAATAAAATACAATATTTCCCTAATTATACTAAAGGTGGTAAGTGTTTAGCTCAACGCAAAAATTTAAGCCGGATCAATATTAAATAATTCTAAAAATTTCATTTCACAAATGAGATTTTAATTGCCATAACAAATTTTAACAACATCCTGCTGTGAAGATGTGATTTTACTCACCTGCACTGCAACCAGGTTCCCCCATTTTAGTTGATCAACTGATCCCATGTACTACAAAACAAAACATGAATTAATGTAATCATACAAATTACAAATTGATGATTGCTACAATAATAATTGTAAAATTGGTATGACTTGTAAGTCGCCTTTATTAACAGCACGTTCAGTTACTTAACTAATCATGTTATAATAGTTGCGGAATTTCATTAAAAAATATTAACATATTTTATTTTTATGTTTGTGTATAGAATACAGTGTGCTCTCATATTCCAGTATTAGAATTGATTACTGCAATCTAATTAAACACTAAAAATGTGATATTTAGTTATTTAATATGTCACAACAACATAAAAATTTGTTTAAGGGCGCGGTTTATTACTAAAATCTAGTTACAAAACGTAAAAAATATTAAAATTTAGCTATTAAATGCCCCCATCTAAAATTAAAATACTAAAAACCTAACCAGAAAATTCAAAAACTGTAAAAAAAAACTACAAAATCCTGTCAAAAATTGCAAAATCCAACCTTAAATTTAAAAAAATTGTCTAAAAACACCTAAACACAGTCATAAGCTATTAAAAAGTGTAAAAATTCTCATAAAATAGCAAAAACTAGCTATAAAACATCAAAAACTCTGTCAGAAAAAAAAAACCCGACCATAAACTGTCAAAAACTGCAAAAATTTATTAACAAAATGCCAAAAATAGCAAAACCCAACTACAAAACACAAAAATATTGTCTGAAAACACCAAAATTTTTTCACAAACACCAAAATTTGATCATGAAATATTAAAATATTAAAAAATAAGCATCTGGCCAAAAACTGTGAAAAACTGCAAAACTCCGTTCATAAAATGCCAAACATAAAAAAAAACAAAAGAAACAGTCAAAAACTACAAAATTCTGTCATGAAATGTCAAAAAAACACTGTCAAAAAAAAACAAAATCCGGCCATAAACAGTCGAAAAGTACAAAATATCATTTGTAGAATGCCAAAAGTAGCCAAATGCGGCTACAAGACAGAAAAACATGTCAGACAACACCAAAATTTGTTCACAAACCGCCAAAAAATGCAAAATTTTATCTATAAAAAACCAAAAACAGCAAAATCCGGTCATAAAAAATTTAAAAAAACAAAAAATCCGGTCAAAATACGGCCAAAAACTGTGAAAAACTGCAAAACTCCGTTCATAAAATGTCATAAAATTTAAAAAAACGACCAAAAACTGCAAAAACCTCTTAAAAAGTATAATTTTTTTACAAAATCCGGCCATCAAATAGCATACAGTACTGAAATCCATGCAAACTATCAAAATTATTAAATTCCGGACAATAATTTTAGGAAATACGTAAAAAATATCAAAATCCGGCTATAAAATTTTTAAAATAACATAAATTATAAAAAGCTAAAATCTAATAATAAAATGTTGAAAATTTAACAACAAAAATCAAAAACTAAAAAAACCGGCTATGAATCGTCAAAAATATTGAAATTTAACTATAAATTGTCATCATCTAATAATAAAATATCAAAAATCTAATCAAAAACTGTAAAAAAGTACAAAATCCAACCTAAAATTCGGCAACATAACCTAAAAACTGTAAAAAAAGACCAAAATTCGGCAAAAAACGTTAGAAATCCGGCTGTAAAACGTCAAAAATATTGAAATTTAACTATAAATTGCCAACATCTAATAATAAAATATCAAAAACTGTAAAAAAATACAAAATCCGGCCTAAAATGTGTAAAAAAAAACTAAAATCCGGCCCTAAAACTTAAAAACTGTAAAAAAAGACCAAAATCCGGCAAAAAATGTTAGAAATCCGGCTATAAAACGTCAAAAATATCAAAATTTAACTATAAACTGCTAACATCTAATAACAAAATATCAAAAATTTTAACAAAAACTTTAAAAAAGTACAAAATCCGGCCTAAAATATAAAAAAAAATCCGGCCACAAAACTTAAAAACTGTAAAAAAAAACCTAAATCCAGCAAAAAACATTAGAAATCCGGCCATAAAACGTCAAAAAAATTAAAATTTAACTATAAATTTCCAACATTTATAATAAAATATCAAAAATCTTATCAAAAATTGTAAAAAAGTTTAAAATCCGATCTAAAATGTTAAAAAAAAACTAAAATCCGGCCACAACTGAAAAACTGTAATAAAGGGCCAAAATGTCAAAAAACATTAGAAATCCGGCTATAAAACGTCAATTTTTTTTAAATTTAACTATAAATTGTCATCATCTAATAATAAAATATTAAAAATCTAATCAAAAACTGTAAAAAAAAGTACAAAATTCGGCCTAAAACGTCAAAAAACACTAAAATCCGGCCACAAAACTTTAAAACTGTAAAAAAAATACCAATATCCGGCAAAAAACGTTAGAAATCCGGCTATAAAACATCAAAACTATTGAAATTTAACTATAAATTGCAAACATCTAATAGTGAAATATCAAAAATCTTATCAAAAACTGTAAAAAAGTACAAAATCCGGTCTAAAATGTCAAACAAAATTGAAACATTGCCACAAAACTTAAAAACTATAAAAAAAGACCAAAATCTGGCAAAAAACGTTAAAAATTCAGCTATAAAACGTCAAAAATATTAAAATTTAACTATAAATTTTCAACTTCTGATAATAAAGTATCAAAAATCTTATCAAAAACTGTGAAAAAGTACAAACTCCAGCCTAAAATGTAAAAAAAACTAAAATTCGGCAACAAAACCTAAAAACTGTAAAGATAGTCCAAAATCCGGCAAAAAACGATAAAAATCCGGCCATAAAACGTCAAAATTATTGAAATTTAACTATAAATTGCCAACATCTTATAATAAAATATCAAAAACTGTAAAAAAGTACAAAATCCGGTCTTAAATTGTCAAAAAAAACTAAAATCCGGCCACAAAACTTAAAAACTGTAAAAAAAAGACCAACATCCGGCAAAAAACGATGGAAATCCGGCTATAAAACGTCAAAAATATTGAAATTTAACTACAAATTGCCAACATCTTATAATAAAATATCAAAAACAGTAAAAAAAATACAAAATCCAGCCTAAAATGTAAAAAAAACTAAAATCCAGCCACAAAACTTAAAAATTGTAAAAAAAACACCAAAATCCGGCAAAAACATTAGAAATCCGGTTATAAAACGTCAAAAATATTAAAATTTAACTATAAATTGCCAACATCTTATAATAAAACATCAAAACCTGTACAAAATCCGGTCTTAAATTGTCAAAAAAACTAAAATCCGGCCACAAAACTTAAAAACTGTAGAAAATTACCAAAATCCGGCAAAAAAACGATAGAAATCCGGCTATAAAACGTCAAAAATATTGAAATTTAACTATAAATTGCCAACTCCTAAAATGTAAAAAAAACTAAAATCCAGCCACAAAACTTAAAAAATGTAAAAAAAAACACCAAAATCCGGCAAAAACGTTAAAAATCCGGCTATAAAACGTCAAAAATATTAAACTTTAACTATAAATTTCCAACTTCTTATAATAAAATATCAAAAATCTAATCAAAAACTGTAAAAAACAATAAATCCGGCTATAAAATGTCAAAAACACTAAAATCCGGCTACAAAACATAAAAAAGTACCAAAATCCGGCAAAAAACGTTAGAAATCTGGCTATAAAATGTAAAAATATTAAAATTTAACTATAAATTGCCAACATCTAATAATAAAATATCAAAAATCTTATCTAAAACTGTAAAATAGTACAAAATCCGGCCTAAAATGTAAAAAAAACTAAAATCCGGCCAAAAACTGTAAAAAATGCCAAAATCTTAAAAAAAAAAACAAAAGACAGATGAAAAACTACAAAATTATGTCATAAAATGTCAAAAATTGCAAAACCCAACCTTGAAGTTTCAAACAATTGCCAAAAAACACCAAAATTTAGACAAAGTGTAAAAATCCTCATCAATTCCCAAAAATAGCAAAATCTAGTTATAAAACATCAAAAACATTGTAAGAAAAACCAAAAAATTGTCAAAAAGTGCAAAATTTAATTCATAAAATGTCAAAAATAACAAAAATTCAGCCACAAAGCACAGAAACATTGCGAGAAAACACCAAAGTTTGTTTACAAACCGCCAAAACATACACAACTATCTATAAAAACAGAAAAACAACCAAAAGCTGTGAAAAATTGCAAAACTTCGTTATAAAATGCCAAAACAATAAAATAAAAAAAACAAAAGAAACAGCTGAAAACTAAAAAATTCTGTCATAAAATGTCAAAAATTGCAGAATCCGACCATAAAGTTCAAAACAATTCTCAAAAAACACCAAAATCTACCTATAAACTGTTAAAAAGTGTAAAAATCCTCATCAAATCCCAAAAACAGCAAATTACAACTATAAAACATCAAAAACCGTGTCAGAAAAATCAAAATCCGGCCATAAACTGTCAAAAAATGCAAAATTTCATTAATAGAATGCTAAAATAGCAAAATCCAGCTACAAAGCACAAAAATATTGTCAAAAAACATTAAAAACTGCAAAATTTTATCTATAAAAAATCAAAAACACCAAAATTCGGTTATAAAACATTGAAATATCAAGAAAAAACATAAATCCGACCAAAAACTGTAAAATACTGCAAAACTCCGTTCATAAAATGCCAAAAATGGCAAAATCTAGCCATAACTTCTTAAAAAGTGTACAAATTTTTACAAAGTTCAAAAAAGTCAAAAAATCCAACTTTAAAACTTAAAAACATTGTCAAAAAGGACCAAAATCCGGCCACAAACTGTCAAAAAGTGCAACATTTTATTCATAGAATCCAAAAACTACAAAATTTATTCTATAAAAAATCAAAAACCGCAAAAATCAAAAACAGCTAAGTCATGCTGACTAATGTTTAATATGTACGCTTTTATGAATGGTATATTTGTATTCTTTATTTTTGTATTGTAAAACATCATTGTTTATGTATATTTGATGTAGATGTAAATGGTAAGATTATACCGTGAATAAAGTATTATTATTATTATTAAAATCAATCGTAAAATATGGTAATATCAAAAAAATAACAAGAATCCGGCCAAAAACTGTAAAAACTAAAAAATCTAGCTATAAATTCTTAGACAATGTACAAATTTTGACAAATCTCATCAAAAACATTGTAAAAAAAAAAAAAATCCGGCCATAAACTGTCAAAAAGTGCAAAATTTCATTCTAGAATGCAAAAAATAGCAAAATCCAGCCACAAAGCACAAAAACTATGTCGGAAAACACCAAAATTTGTTCACAAACCGCCCAAAAAAGCAAAATTTTATCAACAAAAAATTAAAAACAGCAAAATCCAATAATAAAATATTGAAATAATTATAAAAAAACAAAAATTTGGCCAAAAACTGCAAAACTCCGTTAATAAAATCCAAAAACATTTAAAAAACAATTAAAAACTACAAAATTCTGTTAGTAAAATCACAACAGAAATTGATTAAAAAACATATTTTTTTAATAAAAGAAAAAAATGTTTCAACCCAATTAATAACTACTCCAATTTCAATGTTTCGCACTCATTTGAGATCACAAAACAAAGTAATGATCAAAACACGTATAAAATACAATAACCTTTTTTATTATGAATACAATAGATAATGCTACTCGACAAATTGCAAATTTCCCAAACATAAGTGATTGATGAAGTGGACAAATCAATGTCTAATTAGTTTTAAAGTATAATACAAAGGGCCGATCGTATTAGAAAGTTAAATTCTTATAAACATGTTCTGCAAAGTGCATCATACGTAACATGACCTAAATTAAAATAGAAAGGTAACAAATTAAATAAACAAACCTTCTCCGTCTGAAATTGTCAACATCCGGAATTCCCATTGATCGATTTTAGGCACAACACAATATAATAAAGAACGCGCGCGTACTCATTCACTTATAGTTCTCAACTAACGTAAACACCTGTTCAGTTTGTGAATAACACTCTTACATCACTACAGTAATTTGTTTCTAACGTATATACATAAAAAAAAGGACATTTAATCAAAGGAATATCTCAATAAACGCATCGTAAAATTGTTACGAGAAACAGGTTCATAAGCGCGCTACTAATGTCAGCCGGTTTCTGTTTAAAAAATATCTCCGTATAATATCGCAATCCTCTTATCTTTTTACCAAACAATACCAAATTGTTTCAGTTTATTCTTGTCTATTTTTATTTTTTGTAATCTATAAGATAAGATCAAGTATGGAATTTAATTAAATTACTCAATTGGTTGATTAAATATAATTTTGCTATTTTTGACAAGTACCTAGATATAAATATTAATAGAAAATTAAGTATTTGCTATTATAAAGGAAATGAGGAAATATTAACCCAAGATTTTTTTCTAAAAGCTCCATTTAATTGAGGTTATGTAAATTTGGTCGTGTCAATTTTATTAAAATTTATATGATTGGTAGCAATAATATTGGTGAGAATTGGTACCAAATTTCATTAATATCCAATGCTTGATTTGAAAATTATGAAAGTTTTAATTGGCTTCTATAAAAAAAAAAAATGATAAAATTGAGGTTATGTAAATTTGGTCGTGTCAATTTAATTAAAATTCATATGATTAGTAGCAAAAACATTGTTGAGTATTGGTACCAAATTTCATTATTATCCAATGTTTGATTTGAAAGTTATGAATGTTTTATTGGCTTCATAAATTCCAATTTCTATAAAAAAAATTTTATCAAATTGAGGTTAAGTAAATTTGGTCGTGTCAATTTAATTAAAATTTATAAGGTTGGTAGCAATAACATTGGTGAGTATTGGTACTAAATTTCATTAATATTCAATGCTTGATTTGAAAATTATGAATGTTTTAATTGGCTTCTATAAAAAAAAATGGATCAAATTGAGGTTATGTAAATTTGGTCGTGTCAATTTAATTAAAATTTATGTGGTTGGTAGCAATAACATTAGTAAGTATTGGTACCAAATTTTATTAATATCCTATGCTTGATTTAAAAGTTATAATTGTTTTGATTGATTGTCATCATAAATTTTAGTTTCTATAAAAAAAAAAATTGATAAAATTGAGGTTATGTAAATTTGGTCGTGACAATATTATTAATATTTATCTGGTTGGTAGCAATAACATTGGTGAGTCATGATACCAAATTTCATTAATATCCAATGCTTGATTTGAAAGTTATGATTGTTTTAATTGTCTTCATAAATTTTAGTTTCTATAAAAAAAGTTTGATAAAATTGAGGTTATGTAAATTTGATTGTGCCAATTTAATTTAAATTGATATGGTTGGTAGCAATAACATTTGTGAGTATTGATACCAAATTTCAATAACATCCAATGCTTGATTTGAAAATTTTCATATCTAATAAATCTAATACTCGTTTTCTGTCTACAACTTTGAGTGTTTCGTTTGTAAGTTTCTCATCTGCCAATTGTAAAGTTTGCGTCACTAAATATTCTGACTGCAAGTTCCCTACTCAAAGTTTAGTAACTCTGAATTTTCTGTCTCTAACTCTCATATCTAACAAATCTAAACTACTCATTTTCTGTCTATAAACTTTGAGTGTTTCGTTTGTAAGTTTCTCATCTGCTAATTGTAAAGTTTGCGTCACTAAATATTCTGACTGCAAGTTCCCTACTCAAAGTTTAGTAACTCTAAATTTTTTTTCTCTAACTCTCATATCTAACAAATCTAAACTACTCATTTTCTGTCTATAAACTTTGAGTGTTTCGTCTCTAAGTTTCTCATCTGCTAATTGTAAAGTTTGCGTCACTAAATCTTTTGACTGCAAGTTCCCTACTCAAAGTTTAGTAACTCTAAGTTTTCTGTTATTTAACAAACCTAAACTAACCGTTTCCTGTCTACAAACTTTGAGTGTTCCGTCTCTAAGTTTCTCATCTGCCAATTGTAAAGTTTGCGTCACTAAATCTTCTGACTGCAAGTTCCCTACTCAAAGTTTAGTATTTCTAAATTTTCTGTCTCTAACTCTCATATCTAACAAATCTAAACTACTCATTTTCTGTCTATAAACTTTGAGTGATTCGTCTCTAAGTTTCTCATCTGCCAATTGTAAAGTTTGCGTCACTAAATCTTCTGACTGCAAGTTCCCTACTCAAAGTTTAGTAACTCTAAATTTTCTGTATCTAACTCTCATATCTAACAAACCTAAACTAACCGTTTCCTGTCTACAAACTTTGAGTGTTTCGTCTCTAAGTTTCTCATCTGCCAATTGTAAAGTTTGCGTCACTAAATCTTCTGACTGCAAGTTCCCTACTCAAAGATTAGTAACTCTAAATTTTCTGTATCTAACTCTCATATCTAACAAACCTAAACTAACCGTTTCCTGTCTACAAACTTTGAGTGTTTCGTCTCTAAGTTTCTCATCTGCCAATTGTAAAGTTTGCGTCACTAAATCTTCTGACTGCAAGTTCCCTACTCAAAAATTAGTAACTCTAAATTTTCTGTATCTAACTCTCATATCTAACAAACCTAAACTAACCGTTTCCTGTCTACAAACTTTGAGTGTTCCGTCTCTAAGTTTCTCATCTGCCAATTGTAAAGTTTGCGTCACTAAATCTTCTGACTGCAAGTTCCCTACTCAAAGTTTAGTATTTCTAAATTTTCTGTCTCTAACTCTCATATCTAACAAATCTAAACTACTCATTTTCTGTCTATAAACTTTGAGTGATTCGTCTCTAAGTTTCTCATCTGCCAATTGTAAAGTTTGCGTCACTAAATCTTCTGACTGCAAGTTCCCTACTCAAAGTTTAGTAACTCTGAATTTTCTGTATCTAACTCTCATATCTAACAAACCTAAACTAACCGTTTCCTGTCTACAAACTTTGAGTGTTTCGTCTCTAAGTTTCTCATCTGCCAATTGTAAAGTTTGCGTCACTAAATCTTCTGACTGCAAGTTCCCTACTCAAAGATTAGTAACTCTAAATTTTCTGTATCTAACTCTCATATCTAACAAACCTAAACTAACCGTTTCCTGTCTACAAACTTTGAGTGTTTCGTCTCTAAGTTTCTCATCTGCCAATTGTAAAGTTTGCGTCACTAAATCTTCTGACTGCAAGTTCCCTACTCAAAGATTAGTAACTCTAAATTTTCTGTATCTAACTCTCATATCTAACAAACCTAAACTAACCGTTTCCTGTCTACAAACTTTGAGTGTTTCGTCTCTAAGTTTCTCATCTGCCAATTGTAAAGTTTGCGTCACTAAATCTTCTGACTGCAAGTTCCCTACTCAAAGTTTAGTATTTCTAAATTTTCTGTCTCCAACTCTCATATCTAACAAATCTAAACTACTCATTTTCTGTCTATAAACTTTGAGTGTTTCGTCTCTAAGTTTCTCATCTGCCAATTGTAAAGTTTGCGTCACTAAATCTTCTGACTGCAAGTTCCCTACTCAAAGTTTAGTAACTCTAAGTTTTCTGTATCTAACTCTCATATCTAACAAATCTAAACTACTCATTTTCTGTCTATAAACTTTGAGTGTTTCGTCTCTAAGTTTCTCATCTGCCAATTGTAAAGTTTGCGTCACTAAATTTTCTGACTGCAAGTTCCCTACTCAAAGTATAGTATTTCTAAATTTTCTGTATCTAACTCTCATATCTAACAAACCTAAACTACTCATTTTCTGTCTATAAACTTTAAGTGTTTCGTCTCTAAGTTTCGCATCTGCCAATTGTAAAGTTTGCGTCACTAAATCTTTTGACTGCAAGTTCCCTACTCAAAGTTTAGTAACTCTAAATTTTCTGTATCTAACTCTCATATCTAACAAACCTAAACTAACCGTTTCCTGTCTACAAACTTTGAGTGTTCCGTCTCTAAGTTTCTCATCTGCCAATTGTAAAGATTGCGTCACTAAATATTCTGACTGCAAGTTCCCTACTCAAAGTTTAGTAACTCTAAATTTTCTGTATCTAACTCACATATCTAACAAACCTAAACTAACCGTTTTCTGTCTACAAACTTTGAGTGTTCCGTCTCTAAGTTTCTCATCTGCCAATTGTAAAGTTTGCGTCACTAAATCTTTTGACTGCAAGTTCCCTACTCAAAGTTTAGTAACTCTAAATTTTCTGTCTCTAACTCTCATATCTAACAAATCTAAACTACTAATTTTCTGTCTATAAACTTTGAGTGTTTCGTCTCTAAGTTTCTCATCTGCCAATTGTAAAGTTTGCGTCACTAAATCTTCTGACTGCAAGTTCCCTACTCAAAGTTTAGTAACTCTAAATTTTCTGTATCTAACTCTCATATCTAACAAACCTAAACTAACCGTTTCCTGTCCACAAACTTTGAGTGTTTCGTCTCTAAGTTTCTCATCTGCTAATTGTAAAGTTTGCGTCACTAAATCTTTTGACTGCAAGTTCCCTACTCAAAGTTTAGTAACTCTAAATTTTCTGTCTCTAACTCTCATATCTAACAAATCTAAACTACTCATTTTTTGTCTATAAACTTTGAGTGTTTCGTCTCTAAGTTTCTCATCTGCCAATTGTAAAGTTTGCGTCACTAAATCTTCTGACTGCAAGTTCCCTACTCAAAGTTTAGTAACTCTAAATTTTCTGTATCTAACTCTCATATCTAACAAACCTAAACTAACCGTTTCCTGTCCACAAACTTTGAGTGTTTCGTCTCTAAGTTTCTCATCTGCTAATTGTAAAGTTTGCGTCACTAAATCTTTTGACTGCAAGTTCCCTACTCAAAGTTTAGTAACTCTAAATTTTCTGTCTCTAACTCTCATATCTAACAAATCTAAACTACTCATTTTTTGTCTATAAACTTTGAGTGTTTCGTCTCTAAGTTTCTCATCTGCCAATTGTAAAGTTTGCGTCACTAAATCTTTTGACTGCAAGTTCCCTACTCAAAGTTTAACTCTAAATTTTCTGTATCTAACTCTCATATCTAACAAACTTAAACTAACCGTTTCCTGTCTACAAACTTTGAGTGTTCCGTCTCTAAGTTTCTCATCTTCCAATTGTAATGTTTGCATCACTAAATCTTTTGACTACTCAAAGTCTCCTAACTCTGAATCTTCTGTCTCTAACTCTCATATCTAACAAACCTAAACTACCCGTTTTCTGTCTATAAACTTTGAGTGTTTCGTCTCTAAGTTTCTCATCTGCCAATTGTAAAGTTTGCGTCACTAAATCTTATGACTGCAAGTTCCCTACTTAAATTTTCCTAAATCTAATTTTTTTATTTCTAACTCTTATATCTAACAAATCTAAACTACTAGTTTTCTGTTTACAAACTTTGAGTGTTGCGTCTCTAAGTTTCTCATTTCCTAATCTCCCGTCTCTACGTCTACGCTATAGTAATCCCAGTACATCGTGACCCACGAAACGTGTAAAATAGCTAAAACGAACGAACCCATGAGTGCAATAAGCAAACAATTTTTTCGTGTATATTAAGTTGCCTACTATACAGGCCACGCTAATCTAAGATTACCCTTAAAAAATTTTAGTCAACAGAAGCCGCTTCACTTTTTTTATAAAAATTAAATATCAAATCAATAAAAAAAAAACAGAAATTTTTGTCAAAATTCAGCAGTGGCGTGCCAAAACCACTTCAAAACTTTTTGCAACTGCAATCAAACTCTTACTCGACAGATCCATAATTGTTCTATAAATTTGTTTCCATGTATTTTTCCCTATTTGCAAAATTAAACCAGTAGCGGTTCGTCAGTTTTGTAAAAAAAGTTTTTAACGAGATAATTACGGCGCTGACAAAAAGGGTATGCACACCACTGAGTATATCCTCCTTTATTCTACAAAACTTGTTTTATTATCATTTTCTTTCTATATTTCCACAAATTTCGTCTTCCTAGCTGAGTGTATCGGAATTATTATCCTAAAAAAGGTTACATATTAAGTTAGTTACATCAAGTTTTAAATAAAATTGGTAGAAATATATTAAATTCGCTAATAAAAAAAGACGATACAATTGATAAACTATATGAAACAACAATAGTATTACTTTCAGTAATAATAATAATAATATAATAATAAAAAAAGTTGTAAAAATAATAACAAAACAATAAAAATGTTGTTTTTGACTAAGACGCAGCACACAGCCAAAAGAATTTAAAAACAAACAAAAATAGTAATTGTAAAAGTACAAATAATAATAATAATAAGAAAGTGGATTATGACATTTTTTTTTTGTACTGTTCGATATATACATCTGTTGCACTAATTTACACCATAGACACTGATGCTATACAGGATCTGTTTTGGCACACCCTGTATATCACGGCCTGCTAATAATATATAAATAATTATATACAAAATGTACTGGTTCCTTTCATAGCTTATAATTATTTTGGTTAATTGTGGATATATTCATATACCCCCTCCACTTTTTTATTGGAGGGGATTACTAATAGATTAAAAGTTTGTGGAGGGATGGTTCCTGTGATGGACGCGATGGTGGTTCTCGTAGGAAACAACAGCACCTTCATGGTTGGGTTGCAACTCGTCTGAATCTAGATTCAGTTTCTCTTCGACTTTTATGTTGTCAGGTGCTACCACTAAGGAACCGTGCGGACCTCGAATGAGATGACCCATCTCTAAACCTATGTGTTGAGATTCACCCAAATGGTGATGACCTAAAATTATCAAAAAAATGTTAAAATTAAATCTAAAATCCTTTGATTGTTAGCTGAAGCTGAATAGATAAAGCGATTAACTCATAACCAATTTTTGCAAAATTTGATATCAAGTACATAACCTCAAAGAATTTTTAGGTTACCTTTGCCTCCAATTTCTTCAACTTTCTTGTGCCTCAGATCATCTTTAATGTGATTGTTTCCAGTAGATTTGCTCTTCAGATCAACAACATTGGTTTCAATCTCTGAATCTGTGCTGTGGATGCCCATACCTATATGACTTCCTAGAAAATTATTTTTAAATGTAAGCTTAAATTAGTATCAAATAACCCACCTTTATGTTGTCCTAAATTGATCCTACTCCCTTCAACTCCATAATTAGTAGGAATACTATACTTCTTCCCCAACACATCCAAATCAGCATTGATGGCATCATTATTCTTCTTCCCAAGATCCCCTAAACCATAATCCCTATGCCGTTCAAGAAGAGCTTGCTCAGCTCTAAAATCCTCCAAAACAACTTTCAACCTACTCAAATCCAACTCCAAATCGGCTGAATTATGTACATTAATAAAATTAACAAAATCCATCAAATTCTTATCACTTAATTGATGTTCAGATCCTTCAATAATATCCAACAAACCTTTCAATTGCGCCTTATCGTAATTCAGATTTGAATCTTCATCATCTTCTTCCTGATTTTGGATGCTTTTGAGGAGATTTATTAATTTGGAATTTATTTCGTAACTGGGTTGATTGGTCGTATTGGAAAGAATATGATTAGATCTGTTGGTTGGAGTTGGGAGATTTAGAAGTTCTGATATTTCAGCAGCTTCTATACCAGGTTCTGGTTTATTATGACTGAATAAGTTTGTGGGTAACTCGGATGTGTTTTGATCTGTAATTTCGCAATCGCTTGCTTGTACTTTGCTGCATGAAGAGCAACTACAGTTGGTTATAATTTGGACTCTCTTCTGTATCGTTTTAGGAGTATCCAAATTTTTATCATAGGATTGTAAGGTAACCTGTAATTTAAGGGTTAGTTTTGTGGTTACTAAAGAGGATTAACTTGCATGATAACATTTTGTTTCCAGTGGTTGGCAGCTATCACAATAAGGACCTATTAGTTCTCCAGGTTCGGCTGGTTGCGTTCGTGGTATGCTGTAGCTGTAGCATGCACCAACGCATACGTTGTTGTCGATTGTGACTGGTTCGTAGCCAGGCATTGCTACTATTTGTTCGATTGCTGTTGTTTGGCACCATGAATGTCGCTCTGGATATAAGACGATGTTGTGTACTTTGTGTTCTCTGTCGCAGAGAATTGATTTTGTTGATAATATCAGGAATGATATTAGTGATAGTGTCGACACCTACAACAAAAAAAAAATCAGTTTAATAAAAAAATTGTATTAAGTCCATTTTGGTAAAAATAAATTTTGAAAAAAAGCACAAGCTGCCACTAGTTTATTTGTAAAGATATCCAAAAATATCTAATAAGTAAATAGTACACCTCCAAGAGATCTATCATTCAAAAATTAAGTACAGTGGCGGACTATAAAATTTGTTTTGTCTTTTTTGGAACGCCACTGCTCAAAAATAAAAACACTTATAAAATTGCAACTAACCTAACAAAATTTAGAGCTATTCCTTTTTAAAATGATTTATGAAATTTTATCCCAAAAAATAACTTGAGATTCATGTGATTTTAGTGAAAAACAAAACATATTTTTTTACCAAACATTTTTTTTCTGTAACCGCATCTTTTTAGCTACACTTTTGTTAAATCTCAACCTTCAAAATTAAACCGTTGAGCATAACGAGTGCGTTTTTGTCCTTTTTAAGCAAAAATTTTGACAAGCTGCCACTGGTTTGTTTCTAAAAGTATTTACTTTTGTTTTTGTTCAACAAATTTTTTTGACAAACTACACTGGTTAAGTTTTGCAAATATTTGTAAAATCTTACAAGTGAACTTACATCTTTAAAAGTTCTATCATTCAATTCCAAGCACAGTGGCGTACTTTAATTAGTTAGTTAATTCATGTATTGAACGTCGATCTATTTCTGCTTCGCCAGAGGTTAAGATAAGACTTCCTGAGAATCTAGAAATTTTGCCGCAAATTTAAGAATTCCAAAACGATTACGATCTTTAACATGCACTCAACATAGAAGCAGTACACGAGACCTACTAAAATTTCTCATCTCATACAAAAGAAGGCATACATTTTTGCTTAATCAGCAAAACTGACTCTCCAGATAAGGACAGTTTACATGCTTTGGTTGGCAGTGATGCGTTATTAGTTTTTTTAACCAAAAGTTTTGACAAGCTGCCACTGGTTTGTTTCTAGAAGTATCCAAAATAATCTAAAAAGTAATTGTATACACGTTCAGAATAAGCAGTAGCACAATCTTAAAAAGTGCGTTTTTATCAGTAAATTTGTACATCTCTGACATTCCCTTCATTCAAACCTAAGAACAGTGGCGTACACAACTCGGTTCTTTTAAAGTGATTTTTTGGCATTTTTAAGAGTGCATTAGATAATTCTGAAAAATAGTACCAATATACACTAGTACCAATACACCTTAGTACCATAAGTACCAACTGTGTAAAATTTATCCAAATTGGTACGTTCAATTTAGAAAAAAACTTTTGAACCTACATTAATAGTTGCAAAAAAGAAGTTAAAAATTTATAACTCAAAAACGGTGCATTGGAAATCTATGCAAATTAGTAGCAATATACTTTAGTACCATAAGTACCAACAGTGTAAAATTGATCCAAATCGATACGTTCAATTTAGAAAAAACTCTTGAACCTACATTAGAAGATGCAAAAAAAAACTTAAAAATTTGTAACTCAAAAACGGTGCACTGGAAATTTATGCAAATTAGTACCAATATACCTTAGTACCATAAGTACCAACTGTGTAAAATTGATCCAAATCGATACGTTCAATTTAGAAAAAACTCTTAAACCTACATTAATAGTTGCAAGAAGAAACTTAAAAATTTATAACTCTAAAATAGTGCATTGAAAATTTATGCCAATTAGTACCAAAAGACCTTAGTACCAAAAGTAGCAACTGTGTAAAATTGATCCAAATCGGTACATTAAATTAAAAAAAAAACTCTCAAACCAACATTAATAGTTGCAACAAAGAACTTAAAAATGTATAACTCAAAAACGATGTATTAGAAATCTATGCAAATTAGTAGCAATATACTTTAGTACCATAAGTACCAACTGTGTAAAATTGATCCAAATCGGTACGTTCAATTTAGAAAAAACTCTTAAACCTACATTAATAGTTGCAAGAAGGAACTTAAAAATTTATAACTCAAAAATAGTGCATTGAAAATTCATGCAAATTAGTACCAGAAGACCTTAGTACCATAAGTAGCAACTGTGTAAAATTAATTCAAATCGATACGTTAAAATTAGAAAAAACTCTTGAACCTACATTAATAGTTGCAAGAAAGAACTTAAAAATTTATAACTCAAAAACAGTGCATTGGAAATTTATGCAAACTAGTACCAATATACCTTAGTACAATAAGTACCAACTGTGTAAAATTTATCCAAATTGGTACGTACAATTTAAAAAAAAACTCTTAAACCTACATTAATAGTTACAAGAAAGAACTTAAAAATTTATAACTCAAAAATGGTGCATTAGAAATTTATGCAAATTAGTACCAGTATACCTTAATACCATAAGTACCAACTGTGTAAAATTGATTAAAATCGGTACGTTCAATTTAGAAAAACTTTTGAACCAATTACATTAATGGTTTCAAGAAAAAACTTAAAAATGTATAACTCAAAAACGATGCATTAGAAATTTATGCAAATTAGTACCAATATACCTTAGTACCATAAGTACCAACTGTGTAGAAATGAACCAAATCTATACGTTCAATTTAGAAAAAAATCTTAAACCTACATTAATAGTTTTGCAAGAAAAAACTTAAAAATTTATAACTCAAAAATGGTACATTGGAAATCTATGCAAATTAGTACCAAGATACCTTAGTACCATAAGTACCAACTGTGTAAAATTGATCCAAATCGATACGTTCAATTCAGAAAAAACTCTTAAACCTACATTAATAGTTGCAAGAAAGAATTTAAAAAGTTATAATTCAAAAACGGTGCATTGGAAATTTATGTAAATTAGTAACAATATACCTTAGTGCTATAAATATCATCTGTGTAAAATTCATCCAAATCGATACGTTCAATTTAGAAAAAACTCTTGAACCTACATTAGAAGTTGCAAAAAAAAACTTAAAAATTTATAACTCAAAAACGGTGCATTGGAAATTTATGCAAATTAGTACCAGCATACCTTAGTACCATAAGTACCAACAATGTCAAATTCATCCAAATCATTACGTTCAATTTAGAAAAAACTCTTAAACCTACATTAATAGTTGCAAGAAAGAACTTAAAAATTTATAACTCTAAAATAGTGCATTGAAAATTTATGCAAATTAGTACCAGAAGACCTTAGTACCATAAGTACCAACTGTGTAAAATTAATCCAAATCGATACGTTCAATTCAGAAAAAACTCTTAAACCTACATTAATAGTTGCAAGAAGAAACTTAAAAATTTATAACTCAAAAATAGTGCATTGAAAATTTATGCAAATTAGTACCAGAAGACCTTAGTACCATAAGTAGCAACTGTGTAAAATTAATTCAAATCGATACGTTAAATTTAGAAAAAACTCTTGAACCTACATTAATAGTTGCAAGAAAGAACTTAAAAATTTATAACTCAAAAACGGTGCATTGGAAATTTATGCAAATTAGTACCAATATACCTTAGTACCATAAGTACCAACTGTGTAAAATTAATACAAATCAATACGTTCAATTTAGAAAAAACTCTTGAACCTACATTAATAGTTGCAAGAAAGAACTTAAAAATTTATAACTCAAAAACGATGCATTGGAAATTTATGCAAATTAGTACCAACATACCTTAGTACCATAAGTACCAACTGTGTGAAATTGATCCAAATCGATACGTTCAATTTAGAAAAAACTCTTGAACCTACATTAATAGTTGCAAAAAAGAACTAAAAAATTTATAACTTAAAAACGGTGCTTTGAAAACTTATGCAAATTAGTACCAACATACCTTAGTAACATAAGTACCAACTGTGTAAAATTTATCCAAATCTGGACGTTCAATTCAGTAAAAACTCTTAAACCTACACTAATAGTTTTGCAAGAAAGAACTTAAAAATTTATAACTCAAAAACGATGTATTGGAAATCTATGCAAATTAGTAGCAATATACTTTAGTACCATAAGTACCAACTGTGTAAAATTGATCCAAATCGATACGTTCAATTTAGAAAAAACTCTTGAACCTACATTAGAAGATGCAAAGAAAACTTAAAAATTTATAACTCAAAAACGGTGCACTGGAAATTTATGCAAATTAGTACCAATGTACCTTTGTACCATAAGTACCAACTGTGTAAAATTGATCCAAATCGATACGTTGAATTTTAAAAAAACTCTTGAACCTACATTAATAGTTGCAAGAAAGAACTTAAAAATTTATAACTCAAAAACGGTGCATTGGAAATTTATGCAAATTAGTACCAATATACCTTAGTACCATAAGTACCAACTATGTAAAATTGATCCAAATCGGTACGTTCAATTTAGAAAAAACTCTCAAACCTACAATAATAGTTGCAAAAAAGAACTTAACAATTTATAACTCAAAAACGATGCATTGGAAATTTATGCAAATTAGTACCAACATACCTAAGTACCATAAGTACCAACTGTGTAAAATTGAACCAAATTGGTACGTACAATTTAAAAAAAAAAACTCTTAAACCTACATTAATAGTTGCAAGAAAGAACTTAAAAATTTATAACTCAAAAACAGTGCATTGAAAATGTATGCAAATTAGTACCAATATATCTTAGTACCATAAGTACCAACTGTGTAAAATTAATACAAATCGGTACGTTCAATTTAGAAAAAAAACTCTTGAACCTACATTATTAGTTTCAAAAAAGAACTTAAAAATTCATAACTCAAAAACGATGCATTGGAAATTTATGCAAATTAGTACCAACATACCTTAGTACCATAAGTACCAACTGTGTAAAATTAATACAAATCGATACGTTCAATTTAGAAAAAACTCTTGAACCTACATTAGAAGTTGCAAAAAAAAACTTAAAAATTTATAACTCAAAAACGGTGCATTGGAAATGTATGCAAATTAGTACCAATATACCTTAGTACCATAAGTACCAACTGTGTAAAATTGATCCAAATCGATACGTTCAATTTAGAAAAAACTCTTAAACCTACATTAATAGTTGCAAGAAAGAATTTAAAAATTTATAACTCAAAAACGGTGCATTGGAAATTTATGAAAATTAGTACCAATATACCTTAGTACCATAAATACCAACTGTGTAAAATTTATCCAAATCGATACGTTCAATTAAGAAAAAACTCTTAAACCTACATTAATAGCTGCAAGAAAACACTTAAAAATTTATAACTCAAAAATGGTGCATTAGAAATTTATGCAAATTAGTACCAATATACCTTAATACCATAAGTACCAACTGTGTAAAATTTATTAAAATCGGTACGTTCAATTTAGAAAAACTTTTGAACCAATTACATTAATGGTTTCAAGAAAAAACTTAAAAATGTATAACTCAAAAACGATGCATTAGAAATTTATGCAAATTAGTACCAATACACTTTAGTACCATAAGTACCAACTGTGTAGAAATGAACCAAATCGGTACGTTCAATTTAGAAAAAACTCTTGAACCTACATTAATAGTTGCAAGAAAGAACTTAAAAATTTGTAACTCAAAAACGGTGCACTGGAAATTTATGCAAATTAGTACCAATATACCTTAGTACCATAAGTACCAACTGTGTAAAATTGATCCAAATCGATACGTTCAATTTAGAAAAAACTCTTAAACCTACATTAATAGTTGCAAGAAGAAACTTAAAAATTTATAACTCTAAAATAGTGCATTGAAAATTTATGCCAATTAGTACCAAAAGACCTTAGTACCAAAAGTAGCAACTGTGTAAAATTGATCCAAATCGGTACATTAAATTAAAAAAAAAACTCTCAAACCAACATTAATAGTTGCAACAAAGAACTTAAAAATGTATAACTCAAAAACGATGTATTAGAAATCTATGCAAATTAGTAGCAATATACTTTAGTACCATAAGTACCAACTGTGTAAAATTGATCCAAATCGGTACGTTCAATTTAGAAAAAACTCTTAAACCTACATTAATAGTTGCAAGAAGGAACTTAAAAATTTATAACTCAAAAATAGTGCATTGAAAATTCATGCAAATTAGTACCAGAAGACCTTAGTACCATAAGTAGCAACTGTGTAAAATTAATTCAAATCGATACGTTAAAATTAGAAAAAACTCTTGAACCTACAATAATAGTTGCAAAAAAAAATTAAAAATTTATAACTCAAAAACAGTGCATTGAAAATTTATGTAAACTAGTACCGATATACCTTAGTACCATAAGTACCAACTGTGTAAAATTAATCCAAATCGATATGTTTAATTTAGAAAAAAACTCTCAAACCTACATTAATAGTTGCAAGAAAGAACTTAACAATTTATAACTCAAAAACGGTGCATTGGAAATTTATGCAAATTAGTACCAATGTACCTTAGTACCATAAGTACCAACTGTGTAAAATTAATACAAATCGATACGTTCAATTTAGAAAAAACTCTTGAACCTACATTAGAAGTTGCAAAAAAAAACTTAAAAATTTATAACTCAAAAACGGTGCATTGGAAATTTATGCAAATTAGTACCAATGTACCTTTGTACTATAAGTACCAACTGTGTGAAATTGATCTAAATCTATACGTACACTTTAAAAAAATTCTTAAGCCTACATTAATAGTTGCAAAAAAAAACTAAAAAATTATAACTCAAAAACGATGCATTGGAAATCTATGCAAATTAGTACCAATATACCTTAGTACCATAAGTACTAACAGTGTAAAATTTATTCAAATTCATACGCTTAATTTTGCATAAGCTCAATTCAGCTAACTTGATTAAAATAAATTAAAAGCGCAGAAGTCAACTTAACAATTAATAACTTATAAACGGTACATAAGATATTGGTGCAATTTAGTACCAATGTAGCATAATACCACAAGTACTAACTGTGTAAAATTTATTCAAATTCATACGTCCAATTTTGCATAAGCTCAATTCAGCTAACTTGATTATAATAAATAAAAAGCGCAGAAGTCAACTTAAAAATTCATAACTCATAAACGGTATATTGGATATTGGTGCAATTTGGTACCAATGTAGCTTAATACCACTAGTACTAACTGTGTAAAATTTATTCAAATTCATAGTCTCAATTTAGCATAAGCTCAATTCAGCTAACTTGATTATAATAAATTAAAAGCGCAGAAGTCAACTTAACAATTCATAACTTATAAACGGTACATTGGATATTGTTGCAATTTGGTACCAATGTAGCTTAATACCACAAGTACCAACTGTGTAAAATTTATTCAAATTTATACGCTCAATTTTGCATTAGCTCAATTGAGCTAACTTGATTATAATAAATTAAAAGCGCAGAAGTCAACTTAACGATTTACAACTCATAAATGGTTCATTGGATATTGGTGCAATTTGGTACCAATAAAGCTTAACACTATAAGTACCAACTGTGTAAAATTAATTAAAATTCATACGCTCAATTTTGCATAACCTCAAAAACCTCGCAGAAAAGCACCTAAAATTGTATAACTCAAAAACGCTTTTTTCCCAAACTAAATCTACGCCACTGGAAATACACAAATTAATTTCTATATGTTTAGTAATTGATTGTCAAGTGCAAGAATATTTTTCATTTGTAAACAAATTCAATGCAATTAAATATTAATAACGATTATAACAAATCAAAAATGCTTTCTATATTCAGGAAGCACCTAATATTTCATCATTTTGTGTTTGTTATTATTAAACCGGCTTCAATGTTTTGCAAATATGTATTTATTATATATTATTGTGTATATATTTATAAAATATCAAGTCCGGCAAGGTGAACTGGTCGGTATTAAAATGAGAAATTCTAGGCAGCAGCGTTCGCGAATAGATCCAGTAACATACACAACTAGTTACACCTGCATGGACAACATACAATTTTTTTTTGCTATAAAATAATTTGATATACATTTTAATCTAAGATAAGCAATATATTTATCAGAAATAATTGCGCAATTTGAAGTGCTCAATGAGAAAAAAGTTGATTGTTTGTTAGAGAATCAATGAATCATTTCATGTCAGGACTGGTTCTAAGCCCAATTAAGCATTGTAAAGGTTAATACTCGACATTCAAAACGTGAATTGAATTATTAGATTCGCACGACTCATATATGTTTGAATATAATAAATATTATAGAATCGTTTCCAATCAGTTTCCGTGTTTACATTTAAATTGTGACAAATTTTTATAAATTATTTGAAAATAAATTTTAATTGATTAAATTGAGCGTATGGGTTTTAATGAATTTTACACAATTGGCACTTATGGTATTGAGCTACATTGGTACCAATATGCATCAACATCCAATGATTCTTGTGCGAGTTGTAAAATTTTAAATTATCTTTTGTAACTCTTGATTCAATCAAGTCAAGTTGATTAAATTGTAATTATAAAAAATTGAGCGTATGAATTTGAATAAATTTTACACAGTTGGTACTTGTAGTATTAAGCTATATTGGTACCAAATTACACCAATATCCAATGTGCCGTTTATAAGTTATGAATTGTTAAGTTGACTTCTGAGCTTTAAATTTAATATAATCAAGTTAGCTGAATTGAGCTGATGCAAAATTAAGCGTATAAATTTGAATAAATTTTACACAGTTGGTACTTATGGTATTAAGCTACATTGGAACCAAATTGCACCAATATTCAATGTACCGTTTATAAGTTATGAATTGTTAAGTTGATTTCTGCGCTTTTAATTTATTATAATCAAGTTAGCTGAATCGAGCTTATGCAGAATTGAGCGTATGAATTTGAAGAAATTTTACACAGTTGGTACATGTAGTATTAAGCTACATTAGTACCAAATTGCACCAATATCCAATGTACCGTTTATAAGTTATGAATTGTTAAATTAACTTCTGCGCTTTTAATTTAATATAATCAAGTTAGCTAACTTGAGCTTATGCAAAATTGAGCGTATAAATTTGAAAAAAATTTACACAATTGATACTTGTGGTATTAAGCAACATTGGTACCAACTTGCACCAAAATCCAATGTACCGTTTATAAGTTATGAATTGTTTAGTTGACTTCTGTTCTTTTAATTTAATAAAATCAAATTAGCTAAATTGAGCTTTTGCAAAATTGAGCGTATGAATTTGAATAAATTTTACACAAATGGTACTTGTAGTATTAAGCTACATTAGTACTAAATTGCACCAATATCCAATGTACCATTTATAAGTTATGAATTGTTAAGTTGACTTCTGCGCTTTCAATTTAATATAATCAAATTAGCTGAATTGAGCTTATGCAAAATTGAGCGTATGAATTTGAATAAATTTTACACAGTTGATATATGTTGTATTAAGCTACATTGGTACCAAATTGCACCAATATCCAATGTGCCGTTTATAAGTTATGAATTGTTAAGTTGAGTTCTGCGCTTTTAATTTAATATAATCAAGTTAGCTGAATTGCGCTTATGCAAAATTGAGCGTACGAATTTGAATCAATTTTATACAGTTGGTACTTATGGTATTAAGTTATATTACTACCAAATTGCACCTAAATCCAATGTACCGTTTTAAAGTTATGAAATGTTAAGCTGACTCCTGCCCTTTTAATTTAATATAATCAAGTTAGCTGAATTGAGCTTATGCAAAATTGAGCGTATGAATTTGAATAAATTTTACACAGTTGGTACTTGTGGTATTAAGCTACATTGGTACCAAATTGCACAAATATCCAATGTACCGTTTATAAGTTATGAATTGTTAAGTTGAATTCTGCGCTTTTAATTTATTATAATCAAGTTAGCTCAATTGAGCTTATGCAAAATTGAGCGTATGAATTTGAATAAATTTTACACAGTTAGTACTTGTGGTATTAAGCTACATTGGTACCAAATTGCACCATTATCCAATGTACAGTTTATAAGTTATAAATTGTTAAGTTGACTTCTGCGCTTTTAATTTAATATAATCAAGTTAGCTAAATTGAGCTTATGCAAAATTGAGCGTATAAAATTGAATAAATTTTATACATTTGGTACCTATGATAATAAGCTATATAGGTACCAAATTTCAGCAATATCCAATGTACCATTTATAAGTTATGAATTGTTATGTTGACTTATGAGCTCTTTTTAAATTATATATTGAATTGAAGAGAGTATAAAATTTGATAAATTTTACTCAGTTGGTACATTTGGTACTGAGGTATATTGGTACCAATTTGCCTTTAATGTAAAACCAACAAGAGGCACAGACAAGCAAGAAAAGTCACGGTTAAACCACTAATATTGCCATGGATTGCATGCACAGTATTTCTTCTTAAGAACGTTTCGGATTTACTTAACCTTCATCAGTGTATCTGACATATTTTGGTCAAAAATTAAAGTAGGATAGCAAATTTTTGTGTTCTTTTTACTTTAATTACCAAGTTCTTTTAAATTCTGTTCTATTGATACAAAACTGACCTAGATAATTAGCAAATTTCTTCATTTCCGCAACTTTTTAGTCCATAAAAAATAAACTAATACTAAATTGTAGTGATTTGCATGATAATTGCCTGAATGAACAATTTTCTTTGTAATTTAAATCGATTGCAACAATATTTGTAAACAATAACTTAATACGCAGTTTCGCAATTAAAATAACTACGTCATGGAATAATTTATTCACATTTGCAATTCTAAATTATAGATGAAATGAGTGAGTCGAGAGAGATGAAAAAAAGCCAAAACGAAGGCATACGGACAGAGAGATAATATTCATGCACAGTTATATAAGCGCACATTGCACACAAAAGCGATTGGAGGCGAATTCCACGCGAAATCCCACTCGTGCGTGTTTTTATTACAATTTAATAGTTCAAATCGTTCGATTTGTTTATTAATAGATTTTCAAAATAAAATCAAAAGGAATAAATCGCGCGCCGAAGCGGAACCCGAAGTGTGTCAGAAGCGTTTTCTGCACTGACTGACCAACAGAGAGAAAACCAATTAATTTATAATTAAAATAAAATAAAATAAATCCTCACCATTTTTTTGCGTTTCTTCACTTTGATTTAATTCCAATTTAGTTTGAATTTAAAACTAACTGCTCGCAGCACGGTTGACAATCGTGTGCAGTGGTAAACTCATTTCATTATTAAGAAGTTCTCCAGTGTTGGAGTGTGGTGAAAGGTCACGGAACAACTGACGATCAACTCGTTTCTGTTAGGTGACTTGATCTGTATACACCTGTTCGATTTCCAACCGACGCGCCAAATTCAAAAACAACACATTTCTCGAGTGGCACTAATTGCGGCTGCTCGTTAACGATTAAACGAATCGCCTCTGTGTCTATAGAAGATGCAAATTAGCTTGAGACTTGATTCGCTTTTATGGTGTTGTGTGTGTGTTGTGCGGAGCGTCGCAAAAATGTTTACTGTGCGGCAGCAACTGTTCGCTTCGAGCTTAATTGGCATTACTGACTCAATTCGATGTGAACAGATAAAATGCTATTTGCATAACCCGCATTATATTGTTTTGCGTAGGTTTAACATTTTGTAAATTACCACAATCAAACATATTAATTCTATTGTTATATAATCAAAAGTTAACAAAGATTTATTGCAATTTTTTTAATTTAAATTTTACCGTTTTTAAACTATTTTGTTGTATTAAAACTACAATTTTTATACTTTAAAGCTTGCAAAAACAATATTGTTTGTATTATATTTACAATTTTAGTTATTTGAATGTGTTTAGCAACATATTGAAGAGCGTAGGTTTGTGGTGTGCGCTAATAGTTCTACACAAACATGTGGGACCTACAGTTGACATGGAATTTGAACCACAGCAATATAAAGGTTTACTAGGCAAATACTAGCTGGTTTGTCTTGCGAAGGAGACGACAGTATCGAAATATATTTGATAAATTAGATATATTGCTGCTGCCGGGAATCGAACCCGGGCTGCCTGCTCAGCAGTCCTCGCACTAGACCATTGTGCTACGTCAATCAAAAAACATTTTTATTGCAAAAAAATGACTTAAAATTTATTGAATATCGCTCAGAAGAATGTTATATTTCACAAAATTAATAAAAAAACCTTAAACTTTAATACTTTGATTGCCAAAAATTAATCAAAAATTTATCAAAAATTGCTCAGATCATTATGTTATACAAAACGAATCAAAATGCACTCAAAAATGCAAATTTTGCTTATAAAACCATTTTATTTAACTGAATTGATAAAAAAAAACAAAAATATATCAAAAATCGCTCAGAAAACCATTATATTTTACAAAACTGATCAAAATGCTTGAAAAAAGCAAAATTTGCTCACAAAACTCTCTTATTTAACCAAAAAAACTTTCAAAATTAACTTCATTGCAAAAAATTGATTAAATATTTACCAAAAATCGCTCAGGTCTCATTGTTTCACAAAAATTTTAAAAAATAAATGCATAAATTGCTCCTTAAATACTTACTCAAACTTACTTCAAAAAACATTTTTATTGCCATAATGAATTATTGGCTTAATGTTTATAAACTGTGTTCCCGGCAACCCTCCCTAGTGTTTGTTATAAAGAAATTAGTTACGACACTACTCTCTTGTGACTTAATGACATCTGTCAGTCATTCTCTTACTTTGTTAGTTGTATGAACACGGTAGATAATAGCAACATTTAATTCCTTGATGACAAACATTTGGGCGGGTGGGCGGGGACACTATATCAAACTACCAACCTAATACTTATAAACTGAGTTCCCGCCCACCCGCCCTAGTGTTGATTATTAAAAAATTTGTTACGTCACTACTCTTTTGTGACTTAATGACATCTGTCAGTCATCCTCTCACGTTTGTTACTTATAAGAAGACAGTAGGTAGTAGTGACATTTAATTCCTTGATGACAAACACTTGGGCGGGTGGGCGGGAACACTATATCAAACTACCGGCACAATACTTATAAATTGTGTTCCCGCCCACCCGCCTCAGTGTTTTGTAATTAAAAAATTAGTTACGTCTCTACTCTTTTGTGACTTAATGACATCTGTCAGTCATTTTCTAAAGTTTGTTAGCTGTAGAAGTACGGTAGATGGTAATGACATTTAATTCCTTGATGACAAACACCTGAGCGGGTGGGCAAGAACACTATGTCAAACTACGGGCCCAATACAAATAAACTGTGTTCCCGCCCACCCGCCCTGGTGTTTGTTATTAAAAAATTGGTTATGTCTCCGCTCTCTTGTGACTTAATGACATCTGTCCGTCATTTTCTAAAGTTTGTTAGCTGTAGGAGTACGGTAGATGGTAGTGACATTTAATTCCTTGATGACAAACACCTGAGCGAGTGGGCAAGAACACTATGTCAAACTACGGGCCCAATACAAATAAACTGTGTTCCCGCCCACCCGCCCTGGTGTTTGTTATTAATAAATTAGTTACGTGGCCACCCTCTTGTGACTTAATGACATCTGTCAATCATCCTCTCACGTTTGTTAGCTGTAGGAGTACGGTAGATGGTAGTGATATTTAATTCCTTGATGACAAATACTTGGGCGGGTGGGCGGGAAAATTATATCAAACTCCCGGCCCAATACTTATAAACTGTGTTCCCGCCCACCCGCCCTAGTGTTTGTTATTAAAAAATTGGTTATGTCTCCACTCTTTTGTGACTTAATGACATCTGTCAGTCATTTTCTAAAGTTTGTTAGCTGTAGGAGTATGGTAGATAGTAGTGACATTTAATTCCTTGATGACAAACACTTGGGCGGGTGGGCGGGAAAATAATATATAACTCCCGGCCCAATACTTATAAACTGTGTTCCCGCCCACCCGCCCTAGTGTTTGTTATTAAGAAATTGGTTATGTCTCCACTCTCTTGTGACTTAATGACATCTGTCAGTCATCATCTCACGTTTGTTACTTGTAAGAAGACGGTAGGTAGTAGTGACATTTAATTCCTTGATGACAAACACTAGGGCGGGTGGGCGGGAACACTACATCAAACTACAGGCTCAATACTTATAAATTGTGTTCCCGCCCACCCACCCCAGTGTTTGTAATTAAAAAAATGATTACGTCTCTACTCTTTTGTGACTTAATGACATCTGTCAGTCATCCTCTAACAATTGTTAGCTGTAGGAGTACGGTAGATGGTAGTGACATTTAATTCCTTGATAACAAACACCTGAGCGGGTGGGCAAAAACACTATGTCAAACTACGGGCCCAATAAAAATAACTGTGTTCCCGCCCACCCGCCCTGGTGTTTGTTATTAAAAAATTGGTTATGTCTCCGCTTTCTTGTAACTTAATGACATCTGTCAGTTATCCTCTCACGTTTGTTACTTATAAGAAGACGGTAGGTAGTAGTGACATTTAATTCCTTGATGACAAACACTAGGGCGGGTGGGCGGGAACACTATATCAAACTACCGGCACAATACTTATAAATTGTGTTTCCGCCCACCCGCCCCAGTGTTTTGTAATTAAAAAATTGGTTACGTCTCTACTCTTTTGTGACTTAATGACATCTGTCAGTCATTTTCTAAAGTTTGTTAGCTCTAGGAGTACGGTAGATGGTAGTGATATTTAATTCCTTGATGACAAATACTTGGGTGGGTGGGCGGGAACATTATGTCAAACTAAGCGCCCAATACTTATAAGCTGTGTTCCCGCCCACCCGCGCTGGTGTTTGTTATTAAGAAATTGGTTAAGTCACCACTTTCTTGTGACTTAATGACATCTGTCAATCATCCTCTCACGATTGTTAGTTGTAGAAAAACGGTAGATGGTAATGACATTTAAATCCTTGATGACAAACACTTAGGCGGGCGGGAGGAAACATTATATACCAAAAACCGCTCAGGATTCTTAATTTCACAAAAAATTAATGCAAAAATTGTTCTTATAAGTACTTATATCATTGATCAAAAAACACTTTTATTGCTAGAAATTACTAAAAATTTATTACATATCGCTTAGAAAAATTTTATATTTCACAAAATTGATCAAAATGCACACAAAAATGCAAATATTGTTCATAAAACTCTTTTATTTAACTAAATTCATTAAAAAAACACTTTTATTGCCAAAAAATAATAAAAATTACCAAAAATCGCTCATAAAATCATTATATTTTACTAAAAAATCGCTCAGGAAACTAAAATATTTTTAAAAATCGCTCACAAAACTCTTTATTGGACTAAATTAATTAAAAAAACTTTTAAAATAAACTTTCTTGCAATAAATTGATCAAATATTTACCCAAAATCGCTCAGGATTATTAATTTTACAAAAAGTTAAAAAATAAATGCAAAAATCGCTTATAACCAAATCGAAAAAACGTTTATTGCTAGAAAATTACTTAAAATTGATTGAATATCACTCAGAAGAATGTTATATTCACAAAATTAATCAAAATGCATACAAAAATTTTATTTAACTAAATTTATTAAAACTTTTTCAAAAAACTTTTTTATTGTTAAAAATTACCAAAAATTGTTCAATATATTTTACAAAAATGATCAAAATGTTTAAAAAAACAAAAATCGCTTACAAAATCCTTTTATTTAACTAAATTGATTTAAAAAAAACACTTTGCTTGCCAAAAATTTACCAAAAATCGCTCAGAAAATCATTATTTTTTACAAAACTGACCAAATTGTACAAAAAACGCAAAAAAAACATACATATATGGTACGCAAACTGACAGAAAACATAGCAAAATTAGTGGATCAACGTAAAAAAATCCCAAAAAAAAATGAAGGAGATAATAGAAAAAATACCTAAATCCTCAACAAAAACCCTTACCGCAGTAGATTTTATAGGGGATCTCAAGAAACAAAAACATGAAGGCTGAAACCTCAGTTTCTTAGAAAACCGCAATCTCCTAATAAGCCACAACTATAAAATAAAAGTGACCGCTATAGTCCTACAAAAATCACTTAAAGGTCCGGCCTTTTGGAATGTCAACAATGAAAAAGTCTTAAGACTTTCCTATGCAGATGATGTAGTAATGGTTGTCGCTGGAGATATCGCAGAAGAGCTGATGAGGAATATTAAATGGGCAGCTCAAAAGCTGATAAGATGGCTGGACAGAAAAAATCTTAAACTTGCAGTCCATCCCCAAAATTGAAGTATTTTGATGTAAATTAGTTGGAAAATATAAATAGGTTTTAGAAGTCTAAAACTAATCTTTTAATAACTAACACTTGAGTGGGTGGGTGGGCCACTCTAGTTCTAACTACTGACTTGTTATCAGGCTTCATTAAGTTGACCCCCCCTACTAAAAAAATAATAAAATTTGTAAATATCAAATTAATGCGATCGTAATGCGCTCATATGCTCTGCAAAAAAAATGTATGCGCTCAATTGTAAATATGATTTTTGATCAGTTTTAGGGGGGGGGGGGGTGCAACTTAATGATTAGCCGAATTTATAAAATAGGCCTTTTAGGAAAAAAGAATATAAATTTGAAAATACCAAATTAATGCGCTCGTATGCGCTACAAAAAGAAATTTATGCGCTTATCTCTTAATATGATTTTTGAATTATTTTATTTGGGGGAGGGGCAACTTAATGATTAGCCACTCCTAGTAAAAAAATTTAATTTTAATTTAATGCCTTGATATGCGCTCTCATGCGCCGCAAAAAAATGTTTATGCGCTCAATTGTAAATATGATTTTTGAACAATTTTAGGTGAATTAATGATTAGCCCCCCCCCCCCAGTAAAATTTTTCAATTATATGTTAATGCGCTCGATATGTGCTTTTATGCACCGCAATTTTTTTTATGCTCTTAATTGTAAATATAATTTTTGAACAGTTTTAGGTGGGGGGCGGGCAACTTAATGATTAGCCGGTTCTATAAAATTGGCCATCCAGGAAAAATGAAAATACCAAATTAATGCGCTCTTAATGCGCTCTTAAAAGCAACAAAAAAAAATTTGCTTATTTGCAAATATGATTTTTAAATACTTTAATTTTATTGGGGGGGGGGGAGCTAATCATTAAGTTGTCCTTCCCCCACCTAAAATTGTTCAAAAATCATATTTACAGATAAACGCATAATTTTTTTTGCAGCGCATAAAAGCGCATTAATTTGGTATTTTCAAATTTTTAAATTTTTTAGTAGGGGGGGGGGCAACTTAATAAAGCCTCGTTATCATGCTATAGAGACCCACCCGCCCACCCAAGTGTTCGTCATCAAGAGATTGAATATTTGATCTTTCTGCAAGCATCAGAAATCATTTTGTCGCAAGAGAAGATCGTCATCCAACCTCTTGATAATTAACACTTGGGTGTGTGGGTGAGTCACTTCAATCCAAATTACTGACTCTATCATGCTCAGGAGTGTCCCACCTAACCTCCCAAGTATCCGCCATTAAGAAGTTAGATGTTTGGCTTATCGATGAACGTTAGGAATCACTTAATTACAAGAAAATGTTGTGATCCAACCTTTAGATAACAAACACTTAAGTGGGTAGGTAGGCCATTCCAGTTTAAACTACTGACTCAACATTGTGGTTTGGAGTGTCCCACCCACCCACCCAAGTGTTCGTCATCAAAAGATTAAATATTTGACCTTTCTGTAAGCATCAAAAGTCATTTTGTCACAAGAGAAGGTTGTGATCTAACATTTGAATAACTAACACTTGTTAGGGTAGGTGAGCAACTCTATTTTAAATTACTGACTTGTTATCATGCTCAGAAGTGTCCCACCCACCCAAGTGTCCGTCATCAAGAAGTTGAATGTTTGGCTTCTCGATGAACGTCAGAAATTACTTAATCACAAGAGAAGGTTGTGATCCAATCTTATAATAACTAACACTTGGGTGGGTTGGTGGGCAAATCCGATCCAAATCACTGACTCAATAATGAGCTATGGATTGTCCCACCCACCCACCTGCAAGCATCAAAAGTTATTTTGTCACAAGAGAAAGTCGTGATCTAACATTTTGATAACTAACACTTGAGTGGGCAAGCCACTCCAATCTTAAATACTGACTTGTTATCATGCTATAGAGTATCCCACCCACCCACTCAAATGTCCATCTTCAAGAAGTTGTATGTTTGACCTGTTGACAAACGTTAGAAATCACTTAATTACAAAAGAAGGTTGTGATCCAACCTTTTGATAACAAACAATTGGGTAGGTGGGTGGGCCACTCCAATATAAATCATTGATTCAATAATGTGCTATACAGTGTCCCACCCACCCAACCAAGTATTTGTTATCAAGAGATTAAAAATTTGATCTTTCTACGAGCATCAGAAGCCATTTTGTCACTAAAGAAGATTGTAATCTAACATTTTGATAACTAACACTTGGGTGGGTGAGTGGGTCATTCCAAACCAAACTATTGACTTGTTATTAAAATATAATAAATATGTGCTATGAAGTGTTCACCCACCCACCCACCCAAGTGTTTGTCATCAAGAGATTAAATATTTGACTTTTCTGCAAGCATCAGAAGTCATTTTGTCACAAAAGAAAGTCGTGATCTAACAGTTTGATAACCAACACTTGTGTGGGTAGGTTGGTCACTCCAATCGAAACTACTGACTTGTTATTATGATCAGAAGTGTCCCACACCCACCCACCCAAGTGTTCGTCATCAAGAAATTAAATATTTGACTTTTCTGCAAGCATCATAAGTCATTTTGTCACAAGAGATGGTCGTGATCTAAGATTTTGATAACTAACACTTGGATGGGTGAGTGGGTAACTCCAATCCAAACTCAGTAATATAGATTGGAGTGACTCACCCACCCACCCAAGTGTTTGTCTTCAAAAGATTAAATATTTAACCTCTCTGCGGGCATCAGAAGTCATTTTGTAACAAAAGAAAGTCGTGATACAACATTTTGATAACTAACACTTGGATAGGTCGGTGGGCAACCCCAATCCAAACTACTGACTCGTTATCATGCTCTAGAATGACCCACCGGCCCACTCAAGTGTTCGCCTTCAAGAAATTGAATATTTGACTTCTCTGCAAGCAACAGAAGTCATTTTGTCACAAGAAAAAGTCGTGACCTAACATTTTGAAAACTTACACTTGGTATGTGGGTGGGCAACCCCAATCCAAACTACTGACTAGTTATCATGCTCAGGAGTGTCCCATCCACCCACCTAAGTGTTCATCATCAACAGATTAAAAATTTGATTTTTCTGCCAGCATCAGAAGCCATTTTGTCACAAGAGAAGATCGTGATCCAACATTTTGATAAGTAACACTTGGGTAGGTTGGTGGGTCACATCAATCCAAACTACTGACTTGTTATTATTTTCTGTAGTGTCCCACCAACCCACCCAAATGTGCGTCATCAAGAGATTAAATATTTGACCTCTCTGCAAGCATTAGAAGTCATTTTGTCAGAAGAGAAGGTCGTAATGCAATCTTTTGATAACGGACACTTAGGTGAGTGGGCGAGCCACTCTAATCCAAACTACTGACTTGTTATCATGCTATGGAGTGTCCCACCTACCAACTCAAGTGTTCATTATCATTATTATGCAAGCATCAAAAGTTATTTTGTCACAAAAAAAGTTCTGATCTAACACATTGATAGCCAACACTTGGGTGGGAAGCTGGATCATTTCGATAAAAACTACTGACTCGTTTTCGTATACATAAAAACTTATGCAAAAAAGAAAAACATTTATAACGTTAGAACCGCGCAAAAAACTCATTTATAGCATAAAATTTGCAAAAATTTGCTCAAAAAATTGACAATAAAATTGAGTTTAGTAACAAATTATAACAAATTTAATAAAGAATTTGACAAAACTGTTAATGTTGTCAATAAAGTTGTCAAAATTGACATAATTTGACCTAAAAACCATGGTTGTTATCAAGTTAAAAAAAGTTTTATGACAGAAGTGTTAAATTAGTTAATAAAGCTCTCAAAATTGACAATAAACTTAATCCTTCCAATAGGCATAAAAATTTTGTCAAAAAACACAAAGATTTAGTCATTAATTGTCACAAAATGCATAAGTCTATTCATAAAAAATCAAAAATAGCTAAATCCGGCCAATAAGTATGAAAATATTGTCATAAAACACACAAATTTAGTCATTAACTGTCAAAAAATGCAAAAGTCTATTCATAAAAAACAAAAAATAGCTAAAACCGGCCAAAAAATATGTAAATATTGTCAAAAACAACAAAAATTTAGTAATTAATTGTCAAAAAATGCATAAATCTATTCATAAAAGATTAAAAACAGCTAAATCCGGCCAAAAAGTGTAAAAATATTGTCAAAAAACACACAAATTTATTCACTAATTGTCTAAAAATGCATAAATCTATTCATAAAATGTTAAAAGTAGGTAAATCCGACCAATAAGTATGAACAAATGTAAAAATACACAAAAATTTAGTCATTAATTGTCAAAAAATGCATAACTCTATTCATAAAAAGTAAAAAATAGCTAAAACCGGCTAATAAGTATGTAAATATTGTCAAAAACAAGAAAAGTTTAGTCATTAATTGTCAAAAAATGCATAAATCTATTCATAAAATATTAAAAATAGGTAAATCCGGCCAATAAGTATGAAAATATTGTCAAAAAACACACAAATTTAGTCATTGATTGTCAAAAAATGCATAAATCTGTTAATAAAAAGTAAAAAATAGCTAAATCCGACCAATAATTATGAAAAAAGTGTCAAAAAACACAAAAATTTAATTTAGTCATTGATTGTCAAAAAATGCATAAGTCTAATCATAAAAAGTTAAAAAAAGATAAATCCGATAAAAATACATTAAAATATTTTTAGATAGAATCAAAATCCGGCCAAAAAATGTTAATAAAATCAAAATATTAATCATAAAATATCAAAAATAGCAAAATTCGACCTTAAAACATAAAAAATATTGTCAGAAAGCACCAAAATCCGTCCATAAACTGTTGAAAAATGTAAAATAAATTATGGAATCTCAAACATAATAAAATCCGGCTGTAAAATATCAAAATATTTTAGTGCAAAATTTTATTTATGTGTCAAAATAAACAAATTTGACAAAAACATTTAAAAAGTGCAAAATTCTCATCATTAAATGTCAAAAACAGTAAAATCCGGACATAAACTGTTAAAAATGTACAAATTTCTATAAAAAATAGCAAAATCCAACACATTTACTTCATGAAATTAATTATAATTTACATAGAAAATCATTCATAACATTAAATTTATTAAAAAACTAATGTATAGAATAAAATTTGCTCAAAAATTTCATTTACCTTAAAAAATTCATCAAAATTTGCGTAAAAACTCATTAGTAGCAAAAAGTTTACTTAAAAAACCTAAAATCGCACTAAAAAACATTTATAACATAAAAATCGCGCAGAAAACTAGTTTTTAGAATAAAATTCGCTCAAAAATCACGCTAACCTTATGAAATTTACCACAATTTACGCAAAAAAAAACTAATTATAGTCTTAATTTTAATTTATGAACTCTAAACTGCACCAAAAAGACGTTTAAAACATAAAAATCGCTCAAAAAAACATTTATCGCTTAAAAATCGCTCAGATATTAAGTAAACTCAATCAAGTTTATCAAAATTTGCAAAAAAAAGAAACCATTTATAACATAACATAACATAACATTTGTTTTAAATACCTTAAAATTGCACAGAAATGCCATTTATATCATATTTTTTTTGCAAAAAACTTATTAGAAGTATGAAATTCGCCTAAAAGTCACGTTTAGCACAAGATCCTTAAAATTTACAAATAAAAATTATGATTATATTTATTTTAAAACTGCACAAAAAAACATTTATAACTTAAAAATCGCTCAATAGATTTTCTGCTTAAATTGATAAATTGTATACTGGAAATAACACACATTTCCAGCATAAATTTGCATTTAGAGTTTAAAATTTGCGTTAAAAACCTCAAAATTGCACAGAAAAAAACATTTATAAAAGAAAAATCGCGCAGAAAACTCATTCATTAAGCTTAAAATGCACAAAAAAAAACATTTATGTCATTAAAATCGCGCAGAAAACTTATTTTTAGCATAAAATTAACCTTAATCTTAAAAATTCACACAAAATACATTTATAAAATAAAAATCGCGCAAAAAACTAATTCATTAAGTTTAAAATTGCATTTAAATGTCATTTATAGCAAAAAAATCGCTCAGAAACCAGTTTATTTATAGAATCTATCAACATTCCTCTGTAATAGCATTTTAAAAACCTTAAACTTGAACAGATTATATTTTTATAACATGAAAAACGCTCAAAAAACTCATTTAAAACATAAAAAAATATTTGATGTAATATTGAATAATTTTACTCCTACGCCACTGGATTAAAATCAGTACAGCTAGACACAAATAGTGTGACCTGTATAATAGGCAACTTAGTATACACAAAAATTATGTTGAATGTGGTTAAACTAATTTTAAACATTCCATGGGCGACGTTGTTCTGAGATTGAAAGATGCTAAAACGAGCAAAGGCATGAGTTTAACCACATTCAACATAATTTTTGAGTATACTAAGTTGCCTATTATAGAGGCCACACTATTCGTGTCTAGCTGTACATTGGACATTTGATAGTAAAATAAATGTGCAAAAACGTAAATCTTTCTGAGATTTGTCTATGCAATACTAAAAATAATAAGACTAAGCAAATACTATTTTTTAGTTTTGCTAAATTGGAGTCCAATTTTTGATATTATTTAAAAATTGTATTTAATACATTTATTACAATTAAGACAATGCAAACCTAGATAACTACAATATTCTAATTCTTTGAATATAATTAAGATAAAATATCTACACGCAATACAATTATAAAATATTGTATTGCAAATTATGCGATGACCTTGCTGACCGATGAGAGCAATTTGCCTATTACATAACGCATCAAAAACAAAACTGTGATGTAGTGCACGTGACAGTACTAACATATATTTATTTATTTATAAAACAAGACTAAATCTATATTATTGCTTATCTGAACAATGTGAGAGAATCGCGTTATCAGCTCCGTTCAAAGTTTTCGTGTTAAGATAGATCAATTAATCGCAGGTGTGCGGTTTAATTAATTTTAAAAGATTTGATTTAAATCAGTGAGCGTTTACAGAGTGCGTGCAATAGTTGGAATGGATGTGTTGAATATAGCTTACGGTTTTACCGTATTTTTTCTTCCGATTTTAGCTTACTTTATTTTTGCTAAAGAGAGGAAGGCTGGGAAATATAGCAAACCTTGTAAGTAGCAATTTAATCCATTTTTATTCAACAGCTGTAAACTAGTTGGTTGAATTGTGTCAAATTAAGTGTATGAACTTTGATCAGTTTTACACAGTTGGTACTGAGGTATATTTGGATCAATTTACGCTTGCTAGGCACACTTAAGACGGGTGCATACCCTGAAACACTAGGTAGATAAGTTTAAAATGTCAAAATTAAGTTTAAAATGTCAAAAACGTTTTTAAATATCAAATAAAATGTCAAATTACTGTCAAAAATCATTAAAAAATGTCCTAATAATCTTGCAACTGTCAAATTTATTTTAAATTATCAAAATTAAGTTTAAATTGCCAAAACTTAGTTTAAAATGTCAAAACTAAGTATAAATGTCAAACACATTTTTAAACTATCAAATTACTGTGAAAAATCATTTATAAATGTCCTAATAGTCTTGAAACTGTTAAATTTATTTTGGATCATCAAAAATAAGTTTAAATTACCAAAATTAAGTTTAAAATATCAAAACTAAGTATAAATGTCAAAAACGTTTGTAAAGTATCAAATAAAATGAAAAATTAATATGAAAAATCATTCATGAATGACCTAATAATGCAACTGTCAAATTTATTTTAAATTATTAGAAATAAGTTTAAATTGCAAAAACTAAGTTTAAAATGTCAAAACTAAGTATAAATGTCAAAACATTTTATTTCATTGTTTAAGAACGTTAAACAATGAAATAAAATGTCAAATTACTGTCAAAAATCATTCATAAATGTCTTAATAATCTTACAACTGTCAAATTTTTTTAAAATTATCAAAAATAAGTTTAAATTTCCAAAACTAAGTAAAAATGTCAAAATAAAATAAAATTATCAAATAAAATGACAAATTATTGTGAAAAGTCATTCATGAATGTCCTAATAATCTTGCAACTGTCAAATTTATTTTGAATGATCAAAAATAAGTTTAAATTGCTAAAACTAAGTGTAAAATGTCAAAATTAAGTATAAATGACAAAAACGTTTTTAAACTATCAAATAAAAGATCAAGTTACAGTGAAAAATCATTCATAAATGTCCTAATAATTTTATAACTGTCAAATTTATTTTGAATTATTAAAAATAAGTTTAAATTTACAAAATTAAGTTTTTAAATATAAAATAAAATGTCAAATTATTGTGAAAAATCATTCATAAATGTCCTAATAATCTTGTAACTGTCAAATTTATTTTGAATTAACAAAAATAAGTTTAAATTTCCAAAACTAAGTTTAAAATGTCAAAATTAAGTATAAATGACAAAAACGTTTTTAAACTATCAAATAAAAGATCAAGTTACAGTGAAAAATCATTCATAAATGTCCTAATAATCTTGCAATTGTCAAATTTATTTTGAATTGTCAAAAATAAGTTTAAATTGTCAAAAATAAGTTTAAAATGTCAAAACTAAGTATAAATGTCAACAAAGTTTTTAAACTATCAAATAAAAGATCAAGTTACAGTGAAAAATCATAAATGTCCTAATAATCTTGCAACTGTCAAAATTATTTTGGATTATCAAAAATAAGTTGAAATTGCAAAAACTAAGTTTAAATCTCAAAATTAAGTTTAAAATGTCAAAAACGTTTTTAAATAACAAATGAAATGTCAAATTACTGTCAAAAATCATTCATAAATGTCTTAATAATCTTATAACTGTCAAATTTATTTTGAATGATCAAAAATAAGTTTAAATTGCCAAAACTAAGTTTAAAATGACAAAACTAAGTTTAAATGTCAAAAACATTTTTAAACTATCAAATAAAAGATCAAGTTACAGTAAAAAATCATTGATAAATGTCCTAATAATCTTGCAACTGTCAAATTTATTTTGAATGATCAAAAATAAGTTTAAATTGCCAAAACTAAGTTTAAAATGTCAAAACTAAGTATAAATGTCAAAAACGTTTTTAAACTATTAAATAAAATGTCAAATTACTGTCAAAAATCATTCAAAAATGTCCTAATAATCTTTCAACTGTCAAAATTATTTTGGATTATCAAAAATAAGTTGAAATTGCAAAAACTAAGTTTAAATCTCAAAATTAAGTTTAAAATGTAAAAAACGTTTTTAAATAACAAATGAAATGTCAAATTACTGTCAAAAATCATTCATAAATGTCTTAATAATCTTACAACTGTCAAATTTATTTTGAATGATCAAAAATAAGTTTAAATTGCCAAAACTAAGTTTAAAATGTCAAAACTAAGTATAAATGTCAAAAACGTTTTTAAACTATTAAATAAAATGTCAAATTACTGTCAAAAATCATTCATAAATGTCCTAATAATCTTGCAACTGTCAAAATTATTTTGGATTATCAAAAATAAGTTGAAATTGCAAAAACTAAGTTTAAATCTCAAAATTAAGTTTAAAATGTAAAAAACGTTTTTAAATAACAAATGAAATGTCAAATTACTGTCAAAAATCATTCATAAATGTCTTAATAATCTTACAACTGTCAAATTTATTTTGAATGATCAAAAATAAGTTTAAATTGCCAAAACTAAGTTTAAAATGTCAAAACTAAGTATAAATGTCAAAAACGTTTTTAAACTATTAAATAAAATGTCAAATTACTGTCAAAAATCATTCAAAAATGTCCTAATAATCTTTCAACTGTCAAATTTATTTTGAATTATCAAAAATAAATTTAAATATCCAAAATTAAGTTTAAAATGTCAAAAGCGTTTTTAAACTATCAAATAAAATGTCAAATTACTGTCAAAAATTATTCATGAATGTTCTAATAATCTTTGCTACTCTCAAATTTATTTTGAATGATCAGAAATAAGTTTAAATTGCCAACATTAAGTTTAAAATGTCAAAATTAAGTTTAAAATGTCAACATCGTTTTTAAACTATCAAATAAAATGTAAAATTACTGTCAAAAATTATGCAAGAATGTTCTTATAATCATGCAACTGTCAAGTTTATTTTGAATGATCAAAAACTAAGTTTAAAATGTCAAAATTAAGTTTAAAATATCATAAAAGTTTTTAAACTGTTAAATAAACGTCAAATAACGTCAAAAATAATTCTTAAATGTTGCAAACCTCAAACTTAATCTCAAAATTGTCAAAAATTGATTAAAATAAATTTTCTAGCTTGGTATTATTACTTCAAACGATTGGTATCCAGAAATGTTATAAAAGAATACCTAACAAACAACAAACATGAATACAATTTGAACGAACTAGAAAGTCCAATGAGATTAACTGATGATGCTGTAAGCTGTAAACCAATCATTAGAAACCCAACTAATATTCTACAAATTTTAGGAAGAAGATGTGCTTATTATAACCGGAAGCGACTTAAAAGATAACTCAGTTTTCATAAAATTTGCAACCAGATTACACAAATATGCGGAAATATCATTACAAATTAAACTTAAAGATGGCAGAGTGTATCGACTTCCTAGTAAGTTAATCTGTATTCACATATTAAAAAATGTTAATATTAATGATTATAGATGAGCCGGAGGTGTTATTATGTTCCTTGAAAAAGCGAGAATGGAAAGGAGAAGGGTTGAGTATTACATCTTTGGAACCCTTTAAGAGAATGAGGGTTGTTTACAACGGATTTATGAAATGTGGAGATGAAATCGGGCATTTCAAAATTAATTTCATGTAAGTACAGACACAAACAGTTCAACATTTCTTCTAATAGGGGGCATTGCGTTACCACCTTCGACGCATTACTGTTACTGTAATTTTATGTAAACTGTTTCTTTGGCCAGTGAGATGCTAGGCACACTGCTGATGAGTGCATACCCTGAAACTGGAAATTGGAGTAATTGGAATTATGATTTTATCTGTCGGTGAATTCATACAGATATGACTCCCTTCCCCATAGTTGCTAGTTGATGTTGATTGACTAATTAAAATTTTAGATAAATTACCATCAAAAATTGGTGATACAGTTGTTAAAGGTAAATTAAAATTTAAATTTTTAATCGAGTTGATAAAATGAGACAACAGTTTCAATTTTCCTAATTTAGATAACCATAGACCACTTAGTGTAAAATGTATGAGATATGATCAAATTTTTTTTGTAAATTAAATAAAATCTTATTATTATTAAAGATAACATTATTATACGAATCATTATTTTTAATATAAGTTCCCCCTATTAAGGTTATATTTGTGTGAGAAGTTTTAGCAAAATGATTAGATAAAACAAATTTATCAAAAACATTATTATTAAGGGCTTCATGACAACCTCCAAAAATTATTATATTATCTGCTTTTGAGCACAATTTAGCGACATTATTAATATTCGAAATAATATTATCGTACGATGCAAAAGGCTTAAATAAACATTAGGTCGAATAGCTTGAAAACATTTTGTTTTTTAATAAATAAGTGCAGTCTTTTCCGTTGTTATCGGCTAAAATTATTAACTTTGATTTATCACAAGAATTGTTAAGAACAATTTTAGAGTCATTTATTGACTTTACATCAAAATTAATTATATTGTCTTTGATTATTAATTCACTATCAATAACTTTTTCTATGCAAGTATTAGTTACGATTTGTGGAATAGAAAAATTATTCAATTTATTGTCTATGATTATTATTTCATTATCATTTGCTGGTGTATTAGAATGTTTAATTGTTGAAATATTAGACATTTTATAGTTGTCAAACTCCGACTGTAAATTAATTATACCTTGTTCTAGGGATTTCACTATACGACGTAAACGGTGCACCTCATTTTTAATTTTATAAATATTATTTTGTTTAGTTTTAAAGCATACCACATATTTTGGTTTATTTATGTCAGCCGTATTGTTTTCAATTATCGATTCTTCATCATCGATTAAACTGGAATTTACTGCATTTTTCAATCTTCTTTGAAGGACTTCTTTCTTGCCCAAATAATCCATATTAAGTTTTTGCAGATTTTTTCGCAGATCAGCCACTTTCAAGGATTTTATTTTTATTTTATTCATGTTTTAACAACTTCACTAATATTTATTATAAACACAAACTTTTATATATGCAGGTAGAGTAAAATCTCTTGATTAAAGTGATTATAATTTTATAAATTTTATGTGTATTAAAACCACATAAAATACACTTTTAGTACGAAAAATGATCAGCAAACTGACAGCGACAATTGACGTTTTTATATGAAAAAGCAATTTACATAAAATACATTATTTATTAATTTTAAATAACAAACTCTTTACCTTGACGCCCAATATGGGAATTAATTCTAGATTCTAAATAAAAGCATTTTAAAATTAGTTTTTTTTGACGCCAAACGCGAGTACATGGTGGTTTAATTCTTTTGTATTTAAGGTCTCCAGACTACCGGCCAGTATAAGAAATTACGTGTATACGGGCGCCAAGATAACCAATGTATGGGTTAACATAATTACAATCCAAGACCGGATTTAGAAAATTTAAACATTTATCTACGATTGAATCAAAGTGTTTTAAGAATTAAGGTTGTTATTAATTTGTTATGATGGATAAACTTAAATTAAAAATTTTATAAACAAAAGCATTTTAATCTTAGTTCTTAAAAAAAATACTTAACAAAAAATTAACGTCCAACGTGGAGGCATAGGGTTTAATTTCTTTGTTCTTGATAATTTTCAAAGCAAAAACTTTTTAATTCTTTTTTAAATATTTTGGCGCCCAACGTTTTATTTTGACGCCCAACGTAGGGTTGTGTGATTTAATTCTATATTTGATTTTCAGATGGGTTTCGGCTAGCAAACCTCTATTCTACCCATCCGAATTTGATCCAAGCCTATTTTCCGATGCAATTTCAAGAGAAACGTGGCGTGATGGTGATTGGTCCAGATTTTTGTAAGTTAAAACCATTAAATTAAGCACAAAATAATCCAATTTTAAATTTCAGAGGAGATCGTATTGGTTTTGAACAATATGGTGCTTTGCATGGAGAAATCATTGCCCCAAAATATGATAATCCATTAGTTCTTAACATTCCTACAGTCAGAAGACGTTATTATGGTACTTCTGATAGTTCAATTACATTAAGAGATTTAAATTTTGTGATTTCTACCGAAGAAGGGATGATTATTAATGTTGGAGCTAGATCTATTAAAAACGGATGCACTCAGTAATTATTTAGTTTCATTAATTTTGCTTTGTTGTGATTGTTTTGTTTGTAGTCTACGCTATGGAAGCGTTCTTTATCCAAACGATCAACTATTGAGTATCACAGATTGCGATTTATTTTTGCCACAATTTGGAGAGCATAAGATGTTTTCGGATGCCTTAACCATGCACATTACTAGTAAGTTAAAATATTTGATGCCAAACAAGCTTTAATAATATTTTTTTAGCAAAAAGATCAACAATTAAATGCATCTTGCATGTAAAGCCAAATCTTCAAAAAAGCATGAGCAGTGAAATTAAAGGTTGGGAAAGTTTGATGACAACTGCTGAATGTGATGTAAATACAGAACAAGGAAGAGCTGTCGTGTATGCTTGGTATAGAAGAATAGGTAATTGCAGCATTAATCCAAAAAGCAGCAAATATTATAACAATTAATTTTAGGAGATGGAAAAGAATTCCCAAAACCATTACTTAGGGAATTACATATTCAATGTGATAAACTTGTTGTTTCATTGAATGAGGAGGAATGCACAATTTTGGAACTAACAGGAGGAAAAGGAAATTCATTAGGTTTATTAAGTTCCACCAAATCTAAGAAGGTAGCTATAGAAAATATTATAAGATACAAATTACAATTATTTTTTTTTAGTTTGTAGTACCTGAAGGGTTTGTTGTAACAGTACCGGCATTCCGTAGTCAAATTGAGCAAAGACCCAAGCTACAAGAAGCCATTAAAGCTATTGAAGATAACCAAAATGATAATGAAAAATTAGCAGAAGCTTGTAAAGAGTAAGTTATATAAAATTCCGAAATTTGTAACTAATAGTTTAGAACGTTTTAGAGCAATGAAAGCATTTATTCGTGAAAATATTACTATAATAGTAATCGAAGCTATTTTATCCCAATTAGAAAAATTCAAAAATGTTGAAAATTTACGTTGGGCTGTTAGGTCTTCAGGTGTTGGTGAAGATTCCGATGACTTTTCAGCTGCTGGACAAAATGAAACATTTTTGGGCTGCAAAGATGATCAAGATGTTTTAAAAGCCATTGGTGCTTGTTGGGGATCTTTATTTTCATTTCAAAGTGTACAATATAGGAAGTAAGTTGTACTAATAGTAATAATTTTAAATAATCCAAAAATTTTAGACTAAAAGGTTTACCAATTAATTGCGATATGGGTGTAGTAGTCCAACGCATGATAGCTTCAGATTCGGCCGGAGTGCTATTTACATGTCATCCCACTAATGGAGACCTTGGAAAAATGGTCATCACCTCAAATTTTGGACTTGGAGAAGTAATTATTTAAAATTTTAATTTGAAGGAAGTAATTTTATTTTTTTAGAGCGTAGTATCAGGATCATCTGATCCTGACACCATAACTCTTAATAGAACTTATGAAGGTTTAATAAGTATTGATAAAATTGAAATTGGTAGCAAAAAAGAATGTATTGTAATGCAAGAAGGACAAGGTACAACTGTTACTGATAATAAAAAAGTAAATGAATTAAGCATTAGCAAAGAACAAGCTTTAGAATTGGGTTCTGTTGGTTTGGAATTGGAAAAGCGTTTTGGGAATCCTAGAGATATTGAATGGGCTTACCATCAGGTACTATAATTTTTGGTATTGAATAAAGCCTAATTGTTATATTTTAAGGGTAAATTATATTTACTACAATCCAGACCTGTGACAACTTTAAATGTTTGGACTGAGTATGAATTAGAACATGAATTGGATGGCCCTGTTTTGTCAAAATATAGTAAGTCTTGAATAAAAAGATTTTTGTTGTTATTAAATATTTTTTTAGATCTTTACACCACAGCTAATGTAAAAGAAGTGCTGCCAGGTGCGCTAACATGTTTATCAGAAACAATGGTGCGCGAAACTATTCAAAAAAGTACGCAGATGTCTGTATTGGGTAAAACTAATTCATACATTAACTCGTTTTTACCTTCCATGAGTCATCATACGTTTATGAATGTATACAATGTAAGTTAGTTAAAATTATGAGCAGCAATTGAAAAATAAATATTTATTTCTAGCTAATGTTAAGTTATCCCCCAAATGAAATCGGCATAGCATCAATCGCTGCCGATTTATCAATTTACGGTCATGAAATTACAACTGAAGAGATGCTATTGCGTTCGCAACACAGGCATAAAGGGAATTTAAAAAATCCCTTATGGAGTATGATGCGTAATGCTTGGATTATTGATAAATTAGTCAAAAAGGCACAAGACATGGGTGCACATAACATAGGTAAGTTTTATTTTTCAAGCACATAACAATTATTAATATTTCCACCACTCAATTTACAGGAATCCGTAAAGACATGACATTAATAGAAATGTATAGAGCTATTGAAGATTACACAACATTATGCACGGAAATTTGTTCAGTTCACACTTCAACATCTGGTATTAGCTCAACGTATCAAGTAATAGGCTTCCTTGTTTTGGCCGGAAAATCCAAAGGTAATTTTATTGATACTGTTTTGAATCGCAAAAAATTATAACATTATTTTTAGAATTCACATCTGAACATTACGCAGACATTGCTTTAATTTTGACTTCATCTACTGACATCATTTCTGCCCAAATACCTCTAATTTTGGAACAAATAGCAATAACCATTACAAAATCAGGAAAGGAACAAGAATTTATGCAATTAGATCCCAAAGATGGTGTAAATTGGTTGAAGGAGAATTTACCGGAAGCTTCAAAAATATTTTCAGAGTTTCTTGAAGTACACGGACACCGATCGTTTAGAGAAGTATGATTTTATATATTTTTAGATCAAATTAAAAGAATCGAGTACTTTAAGTATTAATCGAGTATTAAGGGCGCGGTTTAAGGAGTGTAATAAAACTACAAGCAGTTTAACTCCTTTTTAAAACCGGTTTTTTGCAACTTTTAGAGAATAAATGTTCCAGCCTAATAAAATATATAAAAATCTATTAAATTGTAATTTTTTTGTCTAAAAATTTCATTCTCTAAACATTGCAAAAAACCGATTCTAAAAAGGAGTTAAATTGCGTAAGTTCTGTTTGTAGTTTTATAACACTCCATAAACCGCGCCCTTAACCAACTATTAATTACGACAACAATTCTCAATAAAAATAAATCAACACTAAATTATTATAATTACAGTTTGAACTAATGGAAGAAAGTTGGTTAATAAAACCTTACGTCCTGATAGCAATGATACAAATCAATTGCAAAGCCGGCTATACAAAAACCAATCGCTCCAAACCACTCAGCGTTAAAGAAACAATAGCACAATTAAAAACTCCTGCTAGTAAAATAACTTTGTTGGTTACCACTGTAATTACTAAACATTCGTTCACTAACTATTATCTTTTTAAGGAAAATATTAGAATTCCTGATTAGTAGATGCAGAAAGGCTGTGGCTAATCGGGAAAAAAGCAAGTCTGAATTGGTAAGATCCATTAATAAAATGCGAGTTGCATATAGAACATTGGCTAAACGTATGGTTCAAGATGGTTATCTACCTCAACCAGATTTAATATTCCATTTAACTGGTTACGAATTGTATCAAGTTATTGCAACCAGAGATCCGGTCATTGTATCAAAGTAATAAATTAAATTTTCAATTAAGGATTGTTATAATAGTATTAATTGCAGAGCCGTAAGACGTGAAAGGTTGTTCAAAAAATGGGACAAATATACATATCCGGAATTAGTACAAGGTAAACCAGAACCTAATGAAAATGTTGTGGTTGTACCTATTAGTGGAGATTCGTTTGCATTGAAAGGCACGCCAGTATGTTCCGGTGAAGTGGTAGCAAGATGCTGTAGTATCAAATCGTTGGATCAAATTGGTGATTTGCAGGCGGGAGATATTTTAATAACTCACAGTACTGATATAGGTTGGTCACCATATTTTCCAATGCTGGGTGGAATTGTTACAGAATTGGGAGGTCTTATATCACATGGTATGTACCCCAATAGCAATCAAGATCAATTTTAATTGTTGCAATTTTGTTTGTAGGTGCTGTTGTGGCAAGAGAATATGGTCTTCCCTGTTTAGTTGGAGTACAAGATGCAACTGCTCACTTTAAAACTGGTGATACGGTTCAGTTGTCAGGAAAAGAGGCCAGTTTGAAGCTGGTTAAAAAGTTTGAAGCTTGATAAAACCAAAGATTAAACCTTAATGTATTATTTTGTTAACAATAATTGTTTTTAAATTATATTTAATAAATTTGTTATGAAGTTTTTGATTTGTTTTCAAGTGATTTAGATCCTAACATTCAAAAATTTATTTATAAACAGCATTTATTATTTAACACGTTTTTAAGTGCATAATATAATTATAGCTATAAAAATAAAATTTTAGTTCCTACTGCGCATTACGTCACTGCGAGACCTAAAGTGCGGTCATTTTTAAATATAATTTTATTATACACAGTAATAGCCAAACACTGCACTCATAAGCATATTGCAAATTAATAAAAACAATTCCATGTGATATTTCCATGCGGTCACGTAGTTACGTCATCATCTACGCAAGAAAGCTGCGCGTGATCATAACGTACTAGTCATAGTATCATCATAAATATTTTAACTTTTATTTGAAGCATTTTAAAAAACCTTGAAATATTCTGATTCACTAAACACAATTAAAATAAAATATCTAATTTGAACACGATCATAGAGATATTTTCTAGCAAATTACGCTTGACCTTGCTGAGCGATGAGAGCAATTGAAATTTGTATATTACATAACGTATATATGTGGTGCACGTGCCAGTACCAACATATATATTTATTTATTTATAAAATAAAACTGAATATATACTATTGCTTATCTGAACAATGTCTGAAAATTATTTCGTTATCAGTTTTTGTAGAAAGATAAATTAATTAATAGCAGGTTTACAGTTTAATAATATTAAAATAATTTATTATATAAGTGTTCAGTGTTTAAAATGCGTGCGCTAGTTGGGAGAGAAATGGATGTGATGAAAATAGCTTACGGTTTTACCGTATTTTTACTTCCCGTATATGCTTATTTTATTTTTTCTAAGGAGAAAGCTGAAAAATATGGCAAACCTTGTAAGTAGCAATTTACAGTTTGTAGTAATATTTTATATTGATCATCTTACATTATGAACAAAGCTTAGTTGTCCTTCATACTTTGGCTTTCACTGCGCAGCTACACATTTATCAAGTTGGTTGTATTTAAATTGTATTAAATTTTACAAAGTTACGCTACTACTTCTACCAACTTATACTAATATATTGAACAAACAGTATTTGAGTTTTATTCAGTTTGAAGTGAAGTGTATGAATACATTTTACACAGTTCCTAGTCATGATACTGAGGTATACTGGTATCAATATGCAACGATATCCAATGTAGCGTTTTTGAATTATAAATGTGTATATCATTGTAATTGTTGAAAAGATTTAAAAATTTAAAAAAAAAATTTGAACATTTTTCATAAAAAAATTTTAATCAGTTTTTTTTTATATTTATTTGAACGTATTTTTAAATTTTTATTAAATTTTTTTATTTTTTTTTTTTTCATATTTAATTTTTTATGATTTCTTGAATTTCTATATGTTTTTTAATTTTTTTTAGTTCATCATCATCAATTTCTTTAGTTTAGTAACTTTTCCAAAACCTCATAATGTTTTTTAAATTTTTAAATTTGTTTAACTTTCTTTTTACAAAAATTGTAATTAAATCATTATTTTCAAAAAAAATTAACTAAAATTTGTCGCACGTTTTCAAAATTTAGTAATTTTTCAAAAATTGTTTTATTTTACATTTAATTAGGTAAAATTATATTTACATTTTTTATAAAAAACTTTTTTTTTTTTTTTACTTTTAAGTTGTTTTCTTAATTAGTTTTATAATCAGTATTATTTTTTTTTAAATTTATATACGTTTTTTGAAAGTTTTATAAAAGTTTTTTTGATATTTTTTTTTTCAATTTTTACTTGTTTTTTTAAGTAAAAATAGTTTTTTTATAATTTCTTCAGTTTCTGCATGTTTTTAATTTTTTTTTAGTTTTTTAATCAGTTTCTAAAGTTTGGTAACTTTTCAAAAACTTCATTACATTCATTCATTACAAAATTGTGTAATGTAATTAAATCATTAATTTGAAAACAGAAAATGAACTAAAATTTGTCGCACGTTTCCAAAATGTAGCAATTTTTCAATTTTTAGTTTAAGTTGCTTTTATTGTTTCTACATGTTTTTTAAACATTTATTTTTACTATTTTATTAAAAAAACTTTTTTTTAAGTTTTTTAATTTCTTATACATTTTTATTAAAAAACGTTATTTTTTAGTTTTCTTGCGCGTTTGGCATTTGATTAGAAAACGTTTTCTTTGAATTTTTTCGTTTTTTTTACACTTATTTGAATTTTTACATTTTTATTAAAAAAAAATTTAAACTTCTACACGTTTTTTTCAACATTTTTAAAAATGTTTTTTGAATAATTTGTTAATTTTTTTACTTTTACAATTATAATAAAAAATGTTTTTTTATGATAAATAATCAATTTAAAAAAAAAAATGTACTAAAGCTTGTCGCACGTTTCAAAAATTGTTTTTATGTGATTCTTTTGAATTTCGTTTTTTTTTTTTTAATTTTAAATTTTTGATATTTTTTTTTTTTTATTTTGACGAGTTTTCTTGCACTAGACACGCTTTTTTAGAGTTAATATCGTAGATCTAATGCTTCAAATTTATAAAGAATAAATAAAAATTAAGAAAAAAAAAGTTAAAACACTCGTTGAAGTTTAAAAAATTATATAAAAAAATGTTCAAAAACGTGTGGAAAATAAAAAAAAATATATATAAAAAAACGTTTTCTACTAATAATTAAAAACTTTATACATACATATATAAATATATAAATAAAAATAAAAAAAACTTTTTTTATGTTTAAAAAAAGACAAATAATATAAAAAAAAACGTTTTAAAAATTAAAAAAAAGAATAGAATTTAAAGAAATCATAAAAACACTTTTTAAATGTAAAAAAAGTAAAAATTAAAAAAATGATTAAAAAAAAAAAACAAAAAAACAGTGTTGTAGAAATTTAGAAAGTTTATAAAAAAAAACATTAAAATTTAAAAAAAAACGTAAACTAAACATAATATATAAAAAACGCGTTTTAAAAACTAACTTTTTTTTAAAATAGTAAAAACTAATGTTTAAAAGACAAAAAACGGGTTTTTATAATAATGTTAAAAAACGCAATAAAATTAAAAATAATTTAAATATTTAAAAAATTTTAAAAAAAATTAAGGAAAATTTTCAAAAAACGAGTAAAAATTTAAAAAACGTTTTTCTAATAAAAATTTTTAAATTTATTTAAATTAAGGAAATCATAAAAAACGTCTAATTAAATGTAAAAAATCGTGCAGAAATTAAAAAGTTATAAAAAAAGACTTTCATAAAAAAATTAAAAAAACTAGTAAAAATTGAAACAAAAATTCTAATAAAAATGTAAAGATAAGTGTGAAAAACTTCGAAATAAAAAAAAACCGTTTTCTAATTGAAAATGTTAAATTAAAAAAAAAACGTTTTTTAATCAAAATAGAATAATAATATAAATTAAAAAAAACGCTTAAAAATTAAAAAAAAAAACGTTTTCTATTTAAATGTAAAAAATATTTAAGAAAACAAAAAAAAAACAAAAAATGATCAAAAATCGTTTTTTTTAATAAATCAGTAAAATAAACATAAAATTGTTAAAAAAATGCGTAGATAAAAAAATATATATTAAAAAATACCTTTTTTAATCAAAAATAAAAAAAAAATAAAAAAACGAAGAGACTAAAAATTAAAGTTTCATCAAAAAGCTTAAAACATGACATAAAAATTATAAAAATAAAAAAAAAAAGTTTTCAAAAAAAAGAAACAAATAATCATAAATACATTATCTAATAATAATTGCAAAAAAATGTAAATAATTGTCTAAAAATAAAAAAAAAATAAAAAAAACTTTTATAAAAATGTCCAAAAAACTAGTGGAAATTAAAAAAAAAAAATTTATAAAAATGTAAATATATGTTCAAATAGAAAATTTCTAAATTTAAAAAACCGATTTTTAATAAAAATGTTTAAAAATACGCACAAAAATTTAAAAAAACTGTATAATTAAAAAAAAAATATGTAAAATCGTTTTCATAAAAATATTTAAAAAAAAACTATCAAAAATAAATAAATTTTAAAATAATAAACATTTTTTTATAAAAATTGCAAAAAAACATTTTAAAAATTAAAAAAAAAAAGTGAAAAAAATTATAAAAAAACGCGAAAAAAGATACAAAAAAAAAAAACTTTTTAAAAAAACGTAAATTTAGAATTAGAAGCCTAACAAAAATGTAAAAATATGTTCAAATAAGTGTAAAAACTTTTAATTAAAAAAAATATAAAAAAAATGTATTTTAATAAAAATCTAAAATTAATATTTAATTATTATTATTGTTATATTAATGTAAAATACTTAAATTTTTTAAAAAACAAATAAAAAAACGTTTTTTAGTAAAATAGTAAAAAGAATATTAAAATTTCAAGAAAAAAACACCAAAAAATTTAAAATGTAATTAAAAACTTAACCATCTAACATGTACGACATTTTTTTAATGTAAAAATTTGTAAAAAATAAAATAATTTTGAAAACGCAGGTTTAAAATGCATGTGCAACAAATTTTGATTCAAAATTTTAATAACTGATTTTATAGTTTTAATAATTGTTAAAAACAAAACAATTTTAAAAAGTGAAAAATTTAATAAAAAAAAAAAAGATTTTTATAAAAATATTCAAAAACTATTAAAAAAACGTTTTAAAAACGTCATAAAAAACATTATCTATTTAAATGTAAAAAATCGTGTAAGAATATTAAAAAACTTTTATTTTAAATAAGTGTAAAAAAACGTTTTTTAATAAAAAAAATAAAAGAATAAAATTTTTTTAGTAAAAATGTAAATGTAATGTGTAAAAAATGATAACGAATTTAAAAAATCATTAAAAAATGTAACAAACGCGTAGACAAGTTAAAATTAAAGAAAACGTATAAAAACGTTTCCATAAAAATATTTAAGGAAGCCCGTAAAAATTAAAAAAACAATGAAAAAATGTTTTTTAATAAAATAGTAAAAATAAATGTTCAAAAACGTGTAAAAATAAAAAAAAACCTTTTTTTTAAATTTGATAAACGCGTTAAAATAAAAAAAAAGAAAATGCTAAAAAAAATTAAAAGAATATAAAAAAACGTTCACTAATCAAATGTAAAAATATTAAAAAAAAAAAAAAAAAAAAAAAATATTTTCTACTAAAAATGTATGAAAAATGTTCAAAAAACAAATAAAAACTAAAAAAATTATATAAAAATGTTTCCATAAAAATATTAAAAAAAAGGGGAAAAAAAATTAAAAAACCAAGAATAATTTTTGTCGAAAAAAGAATAGAAAATAAAAATTTTAATAATAGAAAGTTAAGTTAACAAAAAATTATTTTTTAATTTTTTTAATAAAAACGTAAAAACTGTAAAAATTGAAAAATTTATCAAAAAAAATTCTGATAAAAATGTAAAAAAATGTTCAAGTAATGTAAAATTAAAAAAAAAAAACTAAAAACCTTTATTTAAATTTAAAAATTATCAAAAGAAAACTCTTTCTAATAAAATGTAAAAGACGCGTAGTTATTTAAAAAACTTAAAAAAACGTTTTCTAATAAAAAATTATAAAAACAAATAGAAATAAAAAAAATTATATAGAAACCTTTTCATAAAAATATTTAAAAAAACGCGTAAAAATTTAAAAAACTATCAAAAATAAATAAATTTTAATAAAACAGTAAAAATAAGTTTTCAAAATTTGTGTAAAAATTTAAAAAAAAAAAGTTTTAAAAAATATATAAAATATACGTTTTCTAATAAAAATTTAAAAGAAAATCACAATTTTTTTTTAAATGTATTATACTATTACAATTTTTGTGCATGTGCAACAAATTTTAATTTAAAAAAAAAAAAAATAAGAAATCTTAAAAAAAAACATTAACTAATTAAATGTCAAGAAAAATGTAAAATTTAAAAAAAATCTAATAAAAATATTCAAAAATGCATTGAAATAAAAAAAAAAAATTATAAAAATTTAAAAATAATAATTAAAAAAACTCTTAAAAATTAAAAAAAAAACGATTTCTAATAAAAATATATAAAAAAAAATTAATTTTAATATTTAAAAATGTTCAAAAAAGACGTATAAATTTAAAAAAATTATAAAAAACGTTTAAAAAAAATCATATAAGACATTATTTAATGTAAAAAATGTGTAAAAACTGAAAAAAAAAGTTCAAAAAATCTACTAAAAATTCTAATAAAAATGTAAAAACATGTTCAAATAATTGTAAATAAAAACTAACATTTTTAATAAAAATGTTAAATAAACGCTTTTTTTATTTAACATTTTTAATTTTGGTTTAAATTTTTAAAAATTAATGAAAAAGTTAATTAAAAAAAAAAAAAAAAAAAATTTTTTTTGGAGACTAATTATAAAACTTTTTATCAACATGTGCAACAAATTTTAATTAAAATTTTGAAAAACTAAAAAAAAAGTGCAAAAATTGATTAAAAAAAAAGAGTCAAAACCGCACCCTTAATCATACGTGCAACATTCCTTTCAACATTTTGATTCCAATTTTTTAAAACTGACACGTTAATTATATTTTTTTTTAAATTACAGAAATTCATGTGCAACAAAATTTAATTCAAAATTTTCAAAAATTGATGTAATAATTACAATTTATCTAAAAAAAATTATTTTGGAAATTCAAAAAACTAGTATAGAATTTTTGAAAAATTAGCAAATTTAAAAAACACAATAAAAAAACTTTCTCTCAAACTCAAATTTTCAAAAAATGATGATAATTACAATTTTTCTAAAAAGAAAAATGAAACAGTTTTGAAAACTTAAAGTCAATTTTAAAATTGTTACCACAACTGCAATTTTTGTAAAAAAAAAAACAGTTTTGAGACTTAAAAAAATGTAATTGTAATATTTATTTTCCAGCTTGGTATTACTACTTCAAACGATTCGTATCAAAAAATGCTATCAACAAATTTCTGATAAACAACAAACATGATTATGATTTGAAAGAACTAGAAAGCCCAATAAAATTAACGAATAATTCTGTAAGCTGTAAACCAATAATTAGAAACTCAACTAATACTCTACAAATTTCAGCAAGAAGATGTGCTTATCATAACCGGAAGTGACCTAAAAGATAACTCAGTTTTCATAAAATTCACAACCAGATTACACGACTATGCAGAAATATCACTGCAAATTAAACTAGAAGATGGCAGACTGTATCGGCTTCCTAGTAAGATAATCTGTATCCAAATATTAAAAAATATTAATACTAATAATTATAGATGAGCCGGAAGTGTTATTATGTTCCTTGAGAAAGCGAGAATGGAAAGGAGAAGGGTTGAGTATTACATCACTGGAACCTTTTAAGAGGATGAGGGTTGTTTACAATGGATTTATGAAATGTGGAGATGAAATCGGGCATTTCAAAATTAATTTTATGTAAGTATCAAATATTAGAAAGCATTTTAATATAATCCAATCAAGATAAATTCTTTTAATTCAATATTCTAATCAAATGCAAATATTTTTTTTTTCAATTTCTTTAATGGTTTAAAAGCCAACATGATTAGTGCATGTGATAAAAATTAATGAGAGATTGTAAAGCAAAGCCTCCTCCTATTAAGAGAAACGTTGAACTGTATGTACATAATTTACATAAACTACATCATACTAAATTTAAATTAAAAATTAATTTTAAAATACATACATACATATGCCTACAACGCGTGATGTCAGTGGTGGGCATACAAAGTTATGTTGACTTCACTATGCAACAAAATGCAAAACAAAACATTTTAAATTTTGATCGTTGAATCTAACCTAACCTTTGTTTGTTTTTGAAACGTACTACTTGAAATTTAATTCCTTTGTGCTTAATCATTTTTAGATGGAATGCAGCTAGCATACCTCTATTCTACCCATCTGAATTTGATCCAAGCCTATTTTCAGATGCCATTTCAAAAGAAACTTGGCATGATGGTATTTGGACCAGATTTTTGTAAGTTAAAACCATTGAATTAAGCACAAAACAAGCATTTTAAATTTTAGAGGAGATCGTATTGGTTTTGAACAATTTGGTGCTTTACATGGAGAAATCATTGGCCCAAAATATGAAAACCCATTAGTTCTTAACATTCCTACAGTAAGAAGACGTTATTATGGTACTTCTGATAGTTCGATTACTTTAAGAGATGTAAATTTTGTGATTACTACTGAAGAAGGAATGATTATTAATGTTGGAGCTAGATCTATTAAAGACGGATGCACTCAGTAATTATTTAGTTTTATTAATTTTGCTTTGTTGTGATTATTTTGTTTGTAGTCTACGCTATGGAAGCGTTTTCTATCCAGACGATCAACTATTGAGTATCACGGACTGCGATTTATTTTTGCCGCAATTTGGAGAGCATAAGTTGTTTTCAGATGCCTTAACCATGCACATTACAAGTAAGTTAAAATATTTAATACCAAACAAGCTTTAATAATATTTTTTTAGCTAAAAGATCAACAATTAAATGCATCTTGCATGTAAAACCAAATCCTCAAAAAAGCATGAGCAGTGAAATTGAAGGTTGGGAAAGTTTGATGACAACTGCTGAATGTGATGTAAATACAGAACAGGGAAGAGCTGTCGTGTATGCCTGGTATAAAAAAATAGGTAATTGCAACCACAATCCAAAAACCACTAAGTATAACCACAACTAATTTTAGGAGATGGAAAAGAATTCCCAAAACCTTTACTCAGAGAATTACATATGCAATGTGATAAACTTGTTGTTTCATTAGATGAGGAAGAATGCACAATTTTGGAACTAACAGGAGGAAAAGGAAATTCTTTAGGTTTATTAAGTTCCACCAAATCTAAGAAGGTAGCTATAGAAAATTAATAAGATACAAACTACAATTTTTTTTTAGTTTGTAGTACCTGAAGGCTTTGTTGTAACAGTACCAGCTTTCCGTAAACAAATTGAGCATAGACCCAAATTACAAGAAGCCATTAAAGCTATTGAAGATAACCAAAATGATAATAAAAAATTAACAGAAGCTTGTGGAGAGTAAGTTGGGTAAAGTTTGCAAAATTTGTTACTAATACTTTAGAACATTTTAGAGCAATGAAAGCATTTATTCGTGAAAATATTACTATAGTAGTAATCGAAGCCATTTTATCCCAATTAGAAAAATCCAAAAATGTTGATAATTTACGTTGGGCTGTTAGGTCTTCAGGTGTTGGTGAAGATTCCGATGATTTTTCAGCTGCTGGACAAAATGAAACATTTTTGGGCTGCAAAGATGATCAAGATGTATTAAAAGCGATTGGTGCTTGTTGGGGATCTTTATTTTCATTCCAAAGTGTACAATATAGGAAGTAAGTTGTACTAATAGTAATAATTTTAAATAATCCAAAAATTTTAGACAAAAAGGTTTACCAATTGATTGCGATATGGGTGTAGTAATCCAACGCATGGTGGCTTCAGATTCGGCCGGAGTGCTTTTTACATGTCATCCCACTAACGGAGACATTAGCAAAATGGTCATCACCTCTAATTTTGGACTTGGAGAAGTAATTATTTTAAATTTCAATTTGAAAGAAGTAATTTTATTTTTTTAGAGCGTAGTATCAGGATCATCTGATCCAGATACCATAACACTTAATAGAACTTATGAAGGTTTAATTAGTATTGATAAAATTGAAATTGGTAGCAAAAAAGAATGCATTGTAATGCAAGAAGGACAAGGTACCACTGTTACTGATAATAAAAAAGTAAATGAATTAAGCATTAGCAAAGAACAAGCTTTGGAATTGGGAGCTGTTGGTTTGGAATTGGAAAAACGTTTTGGGAATCCTAGAGATATAGAATGGGCTTATCATCAGGTACTATAGTTTACTTATATTGAATAAAACTTATTTACTGTATTTTAAGGGTAAATTATATTTACTCCAATCCAGACCTGTGACGACTTTAAATGTTTGGACCGAGTATGAATTGGAGCATGAATTAGATGTACCCGTTCTATCAGAATATAGTAGGTTTAAAATAAAACGTTTCTGATGTTACTTACTAATTTTTTTTAGATCTGTACACCACAGCTAATATAAAAGAAGTATTGCCAGGTGCGCAAACATGTTTAACTCAATGTATAGTCCGAATTCCTATGCAAAATAGTATACAAATTTTATTAAAAGGCGAATCTAATCAATACACTAATGAATTTATACCGACCATAAGTCATCATAGTTTTATAAATGTATACAATGTAAGTTGATCTAATTTTAGTTGTTTGCGCATAATTAATTTATTTTTTTAGACGATGTTAAGTTACCCCCCAAAAGAAGCTGGTATAGCTTCAATTGTTTCTGATTTGCCAATTTACGGTCATGAAACAACAACTAACGATATGATTTTGCGCGCTCAATACAGACACAAAGGAAATATTCAAAATCCCATATGGAATATGTTGAAATTAGCTTATTTTGCTGATAAAATAGTAAAAAAATCACAAAAAATAGGGGCATATGATATCGGTAAGCTAAATGTTACTAATGCATACAGAATTACTTCCTCTAATTATTACAGAAATCCATGAAAACATGACTTTAACAGAAATGAACAAAGCCATCAAAAACTATACAGCAATAAGCATGGAACTCGGCCTAATTCACAACTGCGTATCAAATACTAGTTCACTGTATCAAGCAGTAGGCTTCTCAATTTTGGCAGGAAAATCCAAAGGTATTTTATAAAAGCTAATTCAAATAGCAGAAAAAATCATAATATTATTTGCAGAATTCACATCTGAACAATACGCAGACATTGCTTTAATTTTGACTTCATCTACTGACATCATTTCCGCCCAAATACCACTAATTTTAGAGCAAATAGCAATAACCATTACAAAATCAGGAAAGGAACAAGAATTTATGCAATTGGATCCCAAGGATGGTGTGAATTGGTTGAAAGAGAATTTACCGGAAGCTTCAAAAATGTTTTCAGAGTTTCTTGAAGTACACGGACACCGATCGTTTAGAGAAGTATGATTTAATTTATTTTTAGATCAAATTAAAAGAATCGAGTACTTTAAGTATTAATTGAGTATTAAGGGCGCTGTTTAAGGAGTGTGATAAAACTACAAGCAGTTTAACTCCTTTTTAAAACCGGTTTTTTGCAACTTTTAGAAAATAAATGTTCCAGTCTAATAAAATATATGAAAATCTATTAAATTGTAATTTTTTTGTCTAAAAATTTCATTCTCTTGACATTGCAAAAAACCGATTCTAAAAAAGAGTTAAATTGCGTAAGTTCTGTTTGTAGTTTTATAACACTCCCTAAACCGCGCCCTTAACCAACTATTAATTACTACAACAATTCTCAATAAAAATAAATCAAGACTAAATCATTATAATTACAGTTTGAACTAATGGAAGAAAGTTGGTTAATGAAACCCCATGTTCTGATAGCAATGATACAAATCAATTGCAAAGCCGGTTATACAAAAACCAATCGCTCCAAGCCACTCAGCGTTAAAGAAACAATAGCACAATTGAAGACTCCTGCTGGTAAAATAGCTTTGTTGGTTACCACTGTAATTACTAAACATTCGTTCACTAACTATTAATTTTTTTAAGGAAAATATTAGAATTCCTGATTAGTAAAAGCAGAAAAGCGGTGGCCAATCGTGAAAAAACTAAATCTGAATTGGTAAGAGGCATTAATAAAATGCGAATTGCATATAGAATATTGGCCAAACGTATGGTTCAAGATGGTTATCTACCTCAACCAGATTTAATATTCCATTTAACTGGTTACGAATTGAATCAAGTTATTGCAACCAGAGATCCGGTCATTGTATCAAAGTAATAAATTAAATTTTCAATTAAGGATTGTTATAATAGTATTAATTGCAGAGCTATACGACGTGAAAGGTTGTACAAAAAATGGGATAAATATACCTTCCCGGAATTAATACAAGCTAAACCAATACCCGAAGAAAATGTTGTGGTAGTACCCATTAGTGGAGATTCGTTTGCATTGAAAGGCACGCCTGTATGTTCCGGTGAAGTGGTAGCAAGATGCTGTAGTATCAAATCGTTGGATCAAATTAGTGATTTGCAGGCGGGAGATATTTTAATAACTCACAGTACTGATATAGGTTGGTCACCATACTTTCCAATGTTGGGTGGTATTGTTACCGAATTGGGAGGTCTTATATCGCATGGTATGTACCCCAATTGCAAGCAAGATCAATTTTAATTGTTGCAATTTTGTATGCAGGTGCTGTTGTGGCAAGAGAATACGGTCTTCCATGTTTAGTTGGTGTACAAGATGCAACTGCTCACTTTAAAACTGGTGATACGGTTCAGTTATCAGGAAAAGAAGCCAAATTGAAGCTGGTTAAGAAATGTGAAGCATGATGAAACTAAAAATTTAATTTACCAAAATGTATTTAATTAGTTTTTAAACTGGTACTTAAATTTAATTAATAAATTTGTTAATTGTATACTGACATTTTTTTAAAGAACCGACAAATAAAATATGCAAATTTATAACAAAAAGTTTAAACTAGATAACAAATGTAAAGTTTTTCAAAGTAAATTAGTAGCTATAGGCGCTCAATATTTTAAATTACAATCAATTTAAAAAAGACACTTAAAATATTGCGCCTAAAAGAACAGCAGTAAAATACATTAATGAACAGGCGGACAATGCGTGGCACGTTGATTCCAAGGCAAAACTTCATGCATTTAGACTGAGCCGACAGAATTAATGATAGATAGGAGAAACAATCAAAACAACACCTAAAAAACAATTACATTTTAGACTAAGGTACATGTAGAAAACCAAGAATAGACAACTTTACAAAAGAATATCACAAATTGATTAACGTCATTCTTTGAGTGCGATTGATTACGCTACCGAGTTCAAAATTGCTTAATTGTTAAAAAACGCTACGCTTACAAACTTGGGACATAAATTGATTTAAATAAGGAATTAATTTGCATAATAAAATTGACAAATTAATAAAAAATCAGAAGACAGCGTGTGTGCGCAACTTACTAAATACAAAAATTTATTTATATATCAAACAGTTTGAGCTAGACTACAAAACGGTACGTTTTTCAAAGTTAATTAGTAACCATAAAACATCAGTAAAACACATTAACGAACAGACGGACAATGCGTGGCTCGTAATAATTTTTTTGTTTTTTTAAGTTTAATTTTGAGCACCTAGAATTTCAAGATTGTCAACTTAATTTGTCCCTTCCAATTAGTGTCACAACACATAACTTAAAAAAAATGTGTCACGGTAAGCAACTTAATTTAAAAACCACTAATATCTAGTCTGTAGCATTGCAAATGCTAATTGCACACAAAAAATCAAATTTAAAAACTCAATTTGTCGCAATTGGTGTCACGGTACGCATAAGTGCATTACGTGACACAAATAACCTAACACATCTGTCGCTTAGCAAAATAGCAGATGTGTACGTGCTTCTCAATTAGTGTGTCACGGAACGCACAAAACCAAATTTTGTTTTAATATATAATTTGCCATTTTGCAATTAAAATTGTGAATGTATCACTTCATAAAAATAACTTAAAAAACTAAACATTTGTTGCATCTCAATTAATGTGTCACGGTATGCAACTTATATTATGTCAATGTTGACTCAATTTGTTGTTTTGCAATTAGTGTGTCACGGCACAAAATCTAAATAAAAAGATGCGTTATGTCTACGTGTACGTACCAAAAATAATTTTTAAAAAATTGACTCAGTTTGTAGGATTTCAATTAATGTGTCACGATATGCACATTTTCAAATTTAATATTGACTTTTTGTCACTTTAAGATTAGCTGGTGTATCACATGACAAAAATAACTTTAAAAAATTAAACATTTGACGCTTCCCAATTAATGTGTCACGGTATGCACTTAAATTAAAAAATGTTTATCTAATATATTGCTTTGCGATTGACAGATGCGTGTATCAAAAACAAATATTTTTTAAAATATTGACTCAATTTGTCACATCGCAATTATGTGTCACGGTACGCACTTAGCTTTTAAGTTGACAGGCGTACTAAAATCCAAATATTTTTTTAAATGCTAATTTAGTGTGTCGTGATACGCACAAAATATAATTTGTCGCTTTGCAATTGGCAAGTGCGTCTAAATATAACAAATAATTTATAAAATGTTGATTTAATTTGACGCATCACATTGCCACGGTACGCACATAACCTAAAAAAATTAACATCGTATCTGTCGCTTTGCGATTGACACGAGCGTGGACGTAAAACAAATATTTTTTATAACTGTCGCATCATTTTATTGAATCGCAATAAGTGTGTCACGGTATGCACATAACCTAAAAAAATTGACGCATAATATGTTGCTTAATAAATGACATATGCGTGTACGTAAAACAAATAATTTTTTGCAATTAGTGTAAAATATTGATTCAATTTGTTGCATCGCAAGTTATGTGTCACGGTACGCACTCAACCTAAAAAATGGTGACATCTAATCTATTGCTTCGCAAATAATAAGCGCGTGTACGTAAAACATACATTTTGTAAATGTTTACTCAATTTGTTGTATTACAATAAGTGTGTCACGGTACGCAAATAACCTAAAAATTGTTAACATCTAATCTGTTGTTTTGTTTATGATTAATGCGTGTGCGTAAAATTTTTTTTTTTTGCAATTAGTGTAAAATATTGACTCGATTTGTCGCATCGCAATTATGTGTCATGGTACGCACATAACTTAAAAATTGTTCATCTAATCTGTCACTTTAAACTTAACATACTTTTTTAGCTGTTAGCTCAATTTGTCACATAGCAATAAGTGTGCCACATAACCTAAAAAGTTTGTATCTAATCTAATGCATTGCTATTGATGAAGTGCGTTTACGAGACACAAACAAAAAAAATTTAAACAATTAATATCTTTTTGCAATTAACGTGTCACGCCATGCTTATAACCTAAAAAAATAACATCGTAACACAAAAGCTGTTAAAAAATTATATTTAATTTATTGATTCACAATTAGTGTGTCACGGCACAAACATAACCTAAATAAATCACAATTGACAGGTGCGTCATAAAACATATTTTAATTTTCAAAATGTTGGTTCAATTTGTCGCATCGCAATAAGTGTCACGGTACGCACATAACCTGAAAAATGTTTATTTAATCTGTCGCTTTGCTAAACAGGTAAGTGTACGTAAAACAAATAATTTTTTAAATGTTAACTCAATTTGACGTATCGCAATAAATGTGTCACGGTACGCACATAGCCTAAAATATGTTGAAATCTAATCTGTTTGCAATTGAAAACTGCGTGTCCGTAAAACAATTAATTTTTAAAATATTGACTTTATTTGTCGCACCACAAATAATGTGTCACGTTACGCACATAACTTAAAAAACGGTCATCTAATAAGTCGCTTTGCAATTAACTGATGCGTGTATGTAAAACAAATATTTTTTAAAACATTGACTCAATATGTCGCATCAATTTGTTGGATCCCGATAAATGTGTCACGGTAGCACTTAACCTAAAAAATGTAGACAGATTCGCTTTGTGATTGAAAAGTGCGTAAGCGTAAAACAAATAATTTTAAAACGTTGGCTCAATTTGTCGCATGGCAATTATGTGTCACGGCACGCACTCATTTTAAAAAATGCTGGCATCTAATCTGTTGCTTCGCAAATGACATGTGCGTGTGTGTAAAACAAACCATTTTAAAAAAGTTGACTCAATTTAATGCATCGCAATAAGTATGTCACGGTAAGTACATGTTGTATTGCAGTTAATGTGTCACGGTACGCACTTACACTAAAGATCGTTAATATCTAATCTGTCGTTTTGCAATTGACAAGTGCGTAAACGTAAAACTATTGGTTTATAGTTTGTCATTTTGCCATTAGTGTGTCACGGTACGCACATAACCTAAAAAAATTAATATCTATTTTTTTTTTATTTACAATCAACAAGTGCGTGTCTGTTAAACAAATATATTTTTTTAAATGTTAGTTCAATAGGTCGAATCGCAATAAGTGCCACGGTACGCACATAACCTAAAATATGTTGACATCTAATCAGTGTACGTAAAGCAATTAATTTTTAAAATTGTTGACTCAATCCGTCGAACCACAAATAATGTGTCACGGTACGCACATAATTTAAAAAAACGGTAATTTTACCTAAAAAAAACTTAGACATATAATCTGTCATTTTGTGATTAAAAAGTAAGTACACGTTAAACAAATAATTTTTAAATGTTGGTTCAATTTGAGTGTCACGGCACGCATTTTAATTTTAAAAAATGTTGGCATTCAATTTGTTATTTTGCAAATGACATGTGCGTGTGTGTAAAACTTTGACATGTAATCTGTCGTTTTGCAATTGACAAATGCGTAAACCTAAAACTATTCGTTTTTAAAGTATTTTACTAGACAAAACATTATTTACACACGGGTCAAAACTAGAAAACAGCACTAGAGAGCCGCTTCTATTGTAGTATACAAGCATTACCAAAATGTATAACAGTTTAAACTAAACACAATGTACCGTGCTTCAAATCAAGCTAGTATTTATAAAAACAATAAAAAATACATTAACGAACAGACAGACAAGGCGTGGCACAAAATAGCTTACTCTAAGCAGGCGCTTTATGTATTTGGATTAACGCAAAACCTAACAAAATTAATGGTAGAAAAAAAGCAATAATCAGAAAAGGTAGTACAAGTACATCACCATACACTAACTATTTCCAATAAGTTTCAGAGTTGTACGTCAACTCAACTCTAGTGTAACATTAATTATTGAACTGAAACTTACATAATAAAACAAATTTTATTCTTCTTATTCATAATTTTTCTTCCGCATTGATACCAATTTTCTTCCATAAAATTCTGAAAAAATACATAAACAATGAAAAAAAGAACGAGATAAACTAAAAAGGTGAGAAGCCAAAAGATTCAAGTAGATTTCTTCAAAGCAAGTTTATTAAAATGTTGTGTACGATCATAAAACTTTTAGTAAGTAAGAAAAATTATAGCAAACTTGCTCAAATGAAACTTTAAAGATTAAAAATTGAATGTTTGGGCTTCTGACTTCTTCAATTAAATTACCACAACTTACATCAATTATTTAAATCCTTAGATTTGTTACTTTGAGGTTGCAAAAGATTTATTTCAATTAAAGCATAATTTTTAAAACTTTTAATTAAGTATGTTAAAGAGTGTCATAACGCAATTTAACTAGTTTTTTTTCCTTAAACCGCGCCCTTAATAATTATTTTTCTATATTAATAAATCTATCTACATCTGTGGTGTTTGGTGGTTATCTAAAACATAAATTGATTATTATTAAATGTACAAATTATTAATTTATTAATTTTATATTAAATTTTCATTACTCCCAATCCTTAGCTGAAATCCCTACCTAACAAGACACCTAACGATTTGAAACAATGTGGGCTGAAATCAAATTCCTAATCGCGACGCTTTTACAGTTAAGATAAAACTGAACATAAAAATATTATAAGTGCACAGACTAAAAATTTATTTAAAAAACAATATTAAATTGTTCATAACTTGGCCCAACTGAAACAGTCAAATACTGTCACAGCGAGGTAGCAAATTTTAATTTTTTGTTAATATAAATTGCTATTAAATTTAATACTCATTATCGCTTATGATATCAAAGATATCGGCAAAGTGGTTTAACGGCCAAGTGTACAATTACGTCACGTCCAATCAAACCTGCCAACCACAGACTGTCAAGCATATAGACGCTTAACCAATTAACAACGGCTTCACTCCTAGCAAAAACTTAGCCCAGAGATCCATCCGTCTTGAAAGCAAAATACTATGTTCAGCAAGTGGCCCGATAAGAACTCAAATTCAATAACAAAAATTACTAGCAAAAAACTAACCTAAAATTATTTTGATTAAGTACTTACGATATTTTTAAGTTCTGTTTTTAAATAAATAATAAAACCGATTCAAAGCTACAATTTTCCTGTTGAGCAAATCCTAAACTGACTTAGCACGTAATTAATTTAAACACTTACTCGTTCTATCTTGGCGTCTTGAACTATGTTGGCCTACCTTTATACTTGAGATTTGCTAAAGTTGACAAAACTGCTCCGACTGCGCCATTTCCATACGTTACACATAATATTAATTGTTTTACAGTTGAAAAAGTAAGATTGTTTAGTTGAAATTAATTTAGTAAACTTTGCATATTTTTTGATAATAGATAACACTTTTGACAACAGAAGTTTGGTCCACATAGCATGTTCAAGACATACATGGTTTACATCAGATTACTGAAGTTTAAAGTGGATCCATTACTCAACATGCATTTTGTAGAGCAATTATTAATAAAAACAAATCAATTTAAAAAAAATCAAATTGCGCGAGTTGTGCTCAAGTTTTATGGCATTTAAAAAAACCGCGCTCTTAAGAATAAATGTAATTAAAACAAAAACATTTAAATAGAATTTTTAATACTTTCACTGCACCAATCCGAATTTCTTTTGATGTCGATTTTAAAATAATTTAAATCACACTTTTCACTTGTTTTTACTTTTCCGTCAAAAGTCCTGCGTCCACTGCACGGATTAATTATTGAATACGCACTAAACACTCCCGGGCCTCAATCAGGCACTATAAAACCACGAACAGTAAAACGCGCAATAAGAAGTAGTAGTAGAGTACGTCCTAAACATCCTCAACAATATGGACAACTTTTTCAATCTACGCATGTTCGCTGAAACAAAAAAATCAAAATTAATTATCTATTCCTTACTGTAAAGCGTATGCTATTTATCATAAGTGTTAAAACTTTTCATTCTTTAGACGTTGCAAAAAACCGATTTTAAAAAGAAGTTAAATTGCGTGAGTACTGCTCGTCGTTTTATGTCACTTCTTAAACCGCGCCCTTAATTAACTATAATGCATTCACAAAAATTTTAAAGTTTTTAACATACGACTATAACGCGTTCACAATAATCTGTCATTATTAATTTATAATGCGTTCACAAAATAATTTTGATATTGAACTATAATACATTCACAATAATTTGTCAGATTATTAGTTATTTTTTATTAATTTTAATTTTCAAAATAAAATTTTGACAAATGATATGTAATATTTTGAGAATATCTGGGCCAAATTTGGTTAAGAAATTGCAACCTCGGCCACAGTAAATGCAATACTATAATTATTAATAAATAACTAATTAATTTTCAAAAAATTATAATTTTGACATTAAACTATTAATTTGTTATGTTTTGACAATATTTGTACCAAGTTTGATTGACCAATTTAGAAAATTATCATTTTACCCAGAATTTATAAACTGTGTCCCCGCCCGCCCAACAAACACTCGCTAATTAGTTACGTTATTTTGACAGAAACCCTATAGGTAGTAGTAACATACAATTCTTTGATGACAAACACCTCAAATTACCGACCCACAATCCATAAACTGTGTCACAGCCTGCTCACCCAAGTAATTATTTTCAAAAAATAGGTTATGTCACCAAATTCTTCTAACTTAACGACATCTGTCAGTCATCTTGTCATGTTTGTTAGCTGCAGCAACACTTTATTAAACTACCGACCCACAATTTATAAACTGTGTCCAAAAGTCCACCTGGACAAACAGGATTCACTGTAGCAATAAACAAAAATAAAAAAAAGAAGCAGAAAAAGGATGAGTTTGTTCTAATTTCTGCAGCTAATAAGTCATCAGCCGGCCCATTACGTCAGGTACATTCAAAGCCATCAGCCAAGGCGACCAACTATGATGCAACCAACAGATCCTTAAGCCCTCTAACAAGCCCTTAAACCCTGACAGCATCCACAGAAGCTGCTGACGCACAACGCCCACAACCCATTGTAATACAAGACAAATCCGTAGTTTAAATGTTGTTGGCTACATTCAAAGATATAAATGTAACCATCAAGCGCGCCATAAACGTAGCCGATGGCATCCGCATGCATTCCAAATCTTGACTTTTTGAGTTATTATTGTTTATTGCAAAAGCAATTATGTGTGGCAGTACAAATTACAGTTAAAGTCTAAAGAAACACTAAAATACGTCATCAAGAATGTACCCAAATGCATCTGGTGCGGTGCAGAAAGAGCTAATCGCTCTACTCTCCGTCAAACGTATAGAAAGAGATGGGAAACCCTTTCCATTGTTCAATGTTCAGTTGCTCCAAAACGCAACCAGTTGAGAAATCTTGTCTTTCTTCAAACTGTGTGATCTCCCAACGCCCTATCTACAAGCAACGAGAAACCAGGCGCAAAACTCACTAATTTTGTCAGTCAAAAATCAGTTTCTTCTCCGCAGCACGACGGGAAAAAAAGTATAAAGATTAAAATTACACCTTGCACGGATCAGTTACTATTGAACCGTCAAAACGTATAGTACACTTCAGTACAATCCTTATAAAATAACCACATCTACACAGACAATTCATCATGCTTTCCGGTCACAACACAGCTTGCGGTATTGCACCTTCCACCGTCAAAAAATATCAACCCTACACCCCGTAAAGTATGAAACCAATTAACTACAATGACAACTTTTTGCTACAAAGACAAAACGAGTCTGGATCTGACGTATCAGCTGAAAAAGCACTCCGCACTTCCAAACTAACTTGCAAGTTGGTAGCCGACTCGGGCCCAAATCCTTAGACAAACTACAACTAATGCGGTATACTAGAAAAGCCAAACTAGGTGGCACTCAACCCTTGGATAAAATGGTTCCAAACCCTACAAAAGCACAGATGAGTTTCCAAACCCCAGCCAGTTTTCTACCTCTGGAAACCTGCAAAAAACTATTTTATTGTACAAATATTAAAACTTTTGTGTTTTTGCTATTCATAACAACATCCTATACTATCAACTAGCAAATTTCAATAAAATTCCCCGGCTGGTTTTAGTTTTATAATTATTACCTAAGAATTTTACCACTTCTTATCTCTGGAAACCTGCAAAAACTGTTTTATTATACAAATATTACAGTTTTTGTATTTTTGCTATTTATAACAACATCCTATGCTACCAATTAGTAAAATTCAATAAAATCGCCCAACTGGTTTTTAGATTTTTGGCGTATCAGCCTAAGCCCAACTGGTTTTAACTTTGTAATTGATAACGTAAGTATTTTACCGTTTCTTACCTCTAAAAACCTGCAAAAACTGTTTTATTGCACAAATATTACAGTTTTTGTATGTTTGCTATTTATAACAACATCCTATGTTACCAATTAGCAAATTTCAATAAAATCACCCAACTGGTTTTAACTTTGTAATTGATTACGTAAGTATTTTACCGTTTCTTACCTCTAAAAACCAGCAAAAACTGTTTTATTGTACAAATATTACAGTTTTTGTATGTTTGCTATTTATAACAACATCCTCTGCTACCAATTAGCAAATTTCAATGAAATCGCCCAACTGGTTTTAACTTTGTAATTGATTACGTAAGTATTTTACCGTTTCTTACCTCTAAAAACCAGCAAAAACTGTTTTATTGTACAAATATTACAGTTTTTGTATGTTTGCTATTTATAACAACATCCTATGCTACCAATTAGCAAATTTCAATGAAATCGCCCAACTGGTTTTAACTTTGTAATTGATTACGTAAGTATTTTACCGTTTCTTACCTCTAAAAACTAGCAAAAACTGTTTTATTGTACAAATATTACAGTTTTTGTATGTTTGCTATTTATAACAACATCCTATGCTACCAATTAGCAAATTTCAATAAAATCGCCCAACTGGTTTTACCTTTGTAATTGATTACGTAAGTATTTTACCGTTTCTTACCTCTAAAAAACAGCAAAAACTGTTTTATTGTTCAAATAATACAGTTTTTGTATTTTTGCTATTTATAACAACATCCTATGCTACTAATTAGCAAATTTCAATAAAATCGCCCAACTGGTTTTAACTTTGTAATTGATTACGTAAGTATTTTACCGTTTCTTACCTCTAAAAACCAGCAAAAACTGTTTTATTGTACAAATATTACAGTTTTTGTATTTTTGCTATTTATAACAACATCCTATGCTACCAATTAGCAAATTTCAATGAAATCGCCCAACTGGTTTTAACTTTGTAATTGATTACGTAAGTATTTTACCGTTTCTTACCTCTAAAAACCAGCAAAAACTGTTCTATTGCACAAATATTACAGTTTTTGTATTTTTGCTATTTATAGTAACATCCTATGCTACCAATTAACAAAATTCAATAAAATCGCCCAACTTTTAACTTTGTAATTGATTACGTAAGTATTTTACCGTTTCTTACCTCTAAAAACCTGCAAAAATTGTTTTATTGTACAAATATTACAGTTTTTGTATTTTTGCTATTTATAACAACATCCTATGCTACCAATTAGCAAATTTCAATGAAATCGCCCAACTGGTTTTAACTTTGTAATTGATTACGTAAGTATTTTACCGTTTCTTACCTCTAAAAACCAGCAAAAACTGTTTTATTGTACAAATATTACAGTTTTTGTATTTTTGCTATTTATAACAACATCCTATGCTACCAATTAGCAAATTTCAATGAAATCGCCCAACTGGTTTTAACTTTGTAATTGATTACGTAAGTATTTTACCGTTTCTTACCTCTAAAAACCAGCAAAAACTGTTTTATTGTACAAATATTACAGTTTTTGTATTTTTGCTATTTATAACAACATCCTATGCTACCAATTAGCAAATTTCAATAAAATCGCCCAACTGGTTTTAACTTTGTAATTGATTACGTAAGTATTTTACCGTTTCTTACCTCTAAAAACCAGCAAAAACTGTTTTATTGTACAAATATCACAGTTTTTGTATTTTTGCTATTTATAACAACATCCTATGCTACCAATTAGCAAATTTCAATAAAATCGCCCAACTGGTTTTAACTTTGTAATTGATTACGTAAGTATTTTACCGTTTCTTACCTCTAAAAACCAGCAAAACCTGTTTTATTGTTCAAATATGACAGTTTTTGTATTTTTGCTATTTATAGCAACATCCTATGCTACCAATTAGCAAATTTCAATAAAATCACCCAACTGGTTTTAACTTTGTAATTGATTACGTAAGTATTTTACCGTTTCTTACCTCTAAAAACCAGCAAAAACTGTTTTATTGTACAAATATCACAGTTTTTGTATGTTTGCTATTTATAACAACATCCTATGCTACCAATTAGCAAATTTCAATGAAATCACCCAACTGGTTATAACTTTGTAATTGATTACGTAAGTATTTTACCGTTTCTTACATCTAAAAAACAGCAAAAACTGTTTTATTGTTCAAATATTACAGTTTTTGTATTTTTGCTATTTATAACAACATCCTATGCTACTAATTAGCAAATTTCAATAAAATCGCCCAACTGGTTTTAACTTTGTAATTGATTACGTAAGTATTTTACCGTTTCTTACCTCTAAAAACCAGCAAAACCTGTTTTATTGTTCAAATATTACAGTTTTTGTATTTTTGCTATTTATAACAACATCCTATGCTACTAATTAGCAAATTTCAATAAAATCGCCCAACTGGTTTTAACTTTGTAATTGATTACGTAAGTATTTTACCGTTTCTTACCTCTAAAAACCAGCAAAAACTGTTTTATTGTACAAATATTACAGTTTTTGTATTTTTGCTATTTATAACAACATCCTATGCTACTAATTAGCAAATTTCAATAAAATCGCCCAACTGGTTTTAACTTTGTAATTGATTACGTAAGTATTTTACCGTTTCTTACCTCTAAAAACCTGCAAAAACTGTTTTATTGTACAAATATTACAGTTTTTGTATTTTTGCTATTTATAACAACATCCTATGCTACCAATTAGCAAATTTCAATAAAATCGCCCAACTGGTTTTAACTTTGTAATTGATTACGTAAGTATTTTACCGTTTCTTACCTCTAAAAACCAGCAAAAACTGTTTTATTGTACAAATATCACAGTTTTTGTATTTTTGCTATTTATAACAACATCCTATGCTACCAATTAGCAAATTTCAATAAAATCGCCCAACTGGTTTTAACTTTGTAATTGATTACGTAAGTATTTTACCGTTTCTTACCTCTAAAAACCAGCAAAACCTGTTTTATTGTTCAAATATGACAGTTTTTGTATTTTTGCTATTTATAGCAACATCCTATGCTACCAATTAGCAAATTTCAATAAAATCACCCAACTGGTTTTAACTTTGTAATTGATTACGTAAGTATTTTACCGTTTCTTACCTCTAAAAACCAGCAAAAACTGTTTTATTGTACAAATATCACAGTTTTTGTATGTTTGCTATTTATAACAACATCCTATGCTACCAATTAGCAAATTTCAATGAAATCACCCAACTGGTTATAACTTTGTAATTGATTACGTAAGTATTTTACCGTTTCTTACATCTAAAAAACAGCAAAAACTGTTTTATTGTTCAAATATTACAGTTTTTGTATTTTTGCTATTTATAACAACATCCTATGCTACTAATTAGCAAATTTCAATAAAATCGCCCAACTGGTTTTAACTTTGTAATTGATTACGTAAGTATTTTACCGTTTCTTACCTCTAAAAACCAGCAAAAGCTGTTTTATTGTTCAAATATTACAGTTTTTGTATTTTTGCTATTTATAACAACATCCTATGCTACTAATTAGCAAATTTCAATAAAATCGCCCAACTGGTTTTAACTTTGTAATTGATTACGTAAGTATTTTACCGTTTCTTACCTCTAAAAACCTGCAAAAACTGTTTTATTGTACTAATATTACAGTTTTGTATGTTTGCTATTTATATTAACATTCTATGCTATCAACTAGCAAATTTCAGTAAAATCCCTTGACTGGTTTTTGTTTAACAACAGATTACGTAAGAATTTTGCCGATTTTTATTTCTGGAAATCTGCAAAAACTGTTTTATTGTACAAATATTATAGTTTTTGTTTGTTTGCCATTACAGCAACATCCTATGCTACCAACTAGCAAATTTTAATAAAATTGTCCAACTGGTTTTAGTTTTATAATCAATTACGTAAGAATTTTACCGTTTTTTACCTCTGGAAACCCGCAAAATACTATTTCATTGTAAAATTATTAAAACTTTTGAAGTTTTGTGTTGCTTTGCGATTAATTGTAGACCAATTTAACTAAATTTGTTGCTTTGAGTAGCTGTGTATGTGTTTAAAAGTGTTTGTGAGTGTCTGTATCTCTGTGAATGTCTATGAGGTGTCTGTAGAATGTTTGTGTATGTGTTTAAAAGTGTCTGTGGGTGCCTGTGAGTGTAAAAATTTATTAAAAATTACTAAATACATTTAGAAACAGTTTGGAACACTTTGGTACAGTTCAGAATAGTTTCAGTGCACTTTAAAGCAATTCATAACATTTTGAAAAATATCGAAATTAATTAGAAGCGTTAATTGGTAAGAGTTCAAGTGCAACTAAAAACACTCATGTGTAATGCAAAACAGTTGACATGCACTTTAAAACACTTGAATACAATTCATATATTATTGGAACATTAACAACTTCAGTAGATTAATGACTTAGAACACTTCAGGTACAATTTGAAACAGTTTATTAAGACATCACATTAAGACAACAATATTAACCAAAAACACATCATCAACAACTTGGAACAGTTACGTAGCTATGTGTAAGCAAGGATCTGTGGAGGATCAACTTTAATCTAGTTGACATTTGTATCTTTTGAAATCTAAGTAGCGTTTGGTCTCATTTTACTGACAACATCATATCTATGAGAAAAACTACCGATGACAAAAGTCACAGCAGTTAGCCTAGCTCTCCTGTAATGCAAAAAGGCCTGTATGACGTTTATTTTAAAAACCTACTTACAAAATGAATTTTACGGTAAAGCGTAAAAATTTTAGCTACGCCACTGGTTAATCATTATTTCCTGTATAGGCAACCCAAATAGCATAAACGTATTTATATAACCTAACCTCACAAACAAGTAGATCAAATAAACCAACAAAATTCAGGTCAATATCGACCTACTACTACAACATAACCTAATCAAACATCTAATGTTAATTAGCCGTTAACATGCAAAGGAAAACTTAATTATGTGGCGAATTTATTAACAAAACAGTCATGAGGCAGAAAATTACAGTCGGCGAATACATTCGCAAAAACTGGCTACTATTGGGGATTTTATTTTGCATTTTTATAGCCAGTGCCTTCCCCAGATTAGGCTTAAAAGGAGGCAAGTATTGCAATAATTATAATTCAATCACTAATTAAATAATTTTAGGACCGCTCCGTCCCGAATACACTGTCAAATATGGCGCAGTCATGCTTATTTTCTTAATAAGCGGATTAAGTTTAAAAACCGATAGCATTTACTACACATTCCAGCAATATAAATTGCATTTATTTATACAAGTTTTTACGTTTATCTTCATTCCTGTTTATACGCAAGCTGTTATTAAAATTTTATCCCTATTTGGAGTCGACGGATGGATACTTAAAGGGTAAATTTTTCGATTATCTAATTTTATGAAATTAATTGATTATTTTAGTTTTATTACGGTTGCATGTATGCCACCACCCGTATCAAGCGCTGTGATATTAACTCGATCTGCTAATGGTAATGAAACTGCCGCTATTTTTAATTCAGTTATTGGGAGCTTTTTAGGGATTATTTTTACACCGATTTCGTTATTGTTTAATGTAAGTTTTTTTTAATATTTAGCCATGATTTGCTTAATATTTTTTTATTGTAGTTGGGTGTAACTACAATAGTTCCATTGACTGGTACTGTGATTCAATTAACTATTACAGTATTGTTGCCGTTATTGTTGGGGCAAGTTATTAGGAATTATACGCCTTTTAGAGGACACAAGTTGCATTTAGGTGTTGTTAGTCAATGTGCTTTGATGTTGGTTATTTTTACTACATTTTGTGATACTTTTGAAGCACCCGAAGCTGGACTTACTGCTGGGGATATATTATTTACAGTATTTTTCGGTAAGTTATTATTATCAAATCATATTTGACAGATATGAATTAAAAATTATTTGATAGATGTCAAAATAAAAAGTATTGTCAGATGTGGGGTTCGAACCCACGCTCCCTTTCGAGAACCAGAGCTTAAATCTGGCGCCTTAGACCGCTCGGCCAATCTGACTTGTCAACAAGTTACTCAGAATCCCACTTAAATTGCTTATTGTACATTTGGTTGCCTAATAACGAATTTAATGCATCATTGGTTGCATACTGACAGACGCATACGGCGGCCATTTTGTTTTTGACTAAGGAATTATTTTTTTTTAGTTTTGATGATGCAAATCTCTTTATTATGGATAAGTTTTAAAGCCGCTTGTCGCTACAAGAAATATTTCGAAGCTTCCGATGTGATTGCAATTGTTTTTTGCTCCACACACAAGTCGCTAACGTTGGGTAAGTTTATTTTATAATTTATGAAACAATAATTATTCAAATTGGTTAGAATATGCAACCTGTCGATCATTCAAAGAATTGACTTATCTTTACATATGGAATGCAGAATGCTTTGATGTTTTAAAGCCGGATTTTGCTATTTTTGAAACTCGGAAGTTTTTTTACACTTATTTAACAGTTTATGGCAGAATTTGGGTGCTTTCCTACAATATTTTGATGTTTTATGGCCCGAATTTGCTATTTTTGTCATTGTATGAATATAATTTTGGACTTTATAACTGGATTTTGATTCAATCTGAAGATATTTTAATGTTTTATGACCGGATTTAGCTATTTTTGACTTTTTATCATAGAATTTTTGAACTTTTTGACAATACTTTGATGTTTTAAAGCCAGATTTTCCTATTATTGAAACTTTAAGAAGATCTACAACTGACGCGTGACGTCAGTCGTGGGCATAAAACATTGTTATGCTGGCTTCACCATGTAACAAGCGGCAAATAGGTGTATATGGTCTAAGGGCGAAACAATAAAATTCTTACGTAATTAATTATAAAACAAAAACCAGTCGGGCGCTTTTAAAGAAATTTGCTAGTTGGTAGCGTAGGATGTTGTTATAAATAGCAAAAATACAAAAGTCGTAATATTATTAGAATGAAATAGTTTTTCCAAGTTTTCAGAGGTAAAAAACGGTAAAATTCTTACGTAATTGATTATAAAACAAAAACCAGTCGGGCGATTTTAATCAAATTTGCTAGTCGGTAGCTTAGGATGTTGCTATAAGTAGCAAAAATACAAAAGTTGTAATATTTGTGCAATAAAATAGTTTTTCCACGTTTCCGGAGGTAAGAAACGGTAAGATACTTACGTAATCGATTATAACACAAAAACCAGTCGGGCGATTTTAATCAAATTTGCTAATTAGTAGCATAGGTTGTAGCTACGCATAGCAAAAATACAGAAGTCGTAATATTTGTACAATGAAATAGTTTTTGCAGGATTTCAGAGGTAAAAACACTAAAATTTGTACGTAATCGATTATAAAACAAAAACCAGTCGAGCGATTTTAAAGAAATTTGCTAGTTGGTAGCATAGGATGTTGCTATGAATAGCAAAAATACAAAATTCGTAATATTTGTACAATAAAATAGTTTTTACGGGTTTCCAGAGGTAGGAAAAGGTAAAATTCTTACGTAATCGATTATAAAACACAAACCAGTCGGGTAATTTTAATCAAATTTGCTAGTTAGTAGCATAGGATGTTGCTATAAATAGCAAAAATACAAAAGTCGTAAAATTTGTATAATGAAATAGTTTTTCCACGTTTCCAGAGGTAAGAAACGGTAAAATTCGTACGAAATTCATTATAAAACAAAAACCAGTTGGGCGATTTTAATCAAATTTGCTAGTTGACAGCATAGGATGTTGCTATGTATAGCAAAAATACAAAAGTCGTAATATTTGTACAATAAAATTGTTTTTGCGGGTTTCAAGAGGTAAAAACGGTAAAATTCTTACGTAATCGATTATAAAACAAAAACCAGTCGGTCGATTCTAATCAAATTTGCTAGTTACTAGCTCAGGATGTTATTACAAATGGAAAAAATATAAAAGTCGTAATATTTTAACATTGAATTGGTTTTTGCAAGTTTTAAAGTGAAAAAACGACAAAATTCTTGTGTAATTGGTCAAAAAACAAAAATCAGTCGGGAGATTTTGATGAAATTTGTTAGTTAATAGCACAGAATGTTACTACAAATGAAAAAAATACAAAAGTCGTAATATTTTAGCAACGAAATGGTTTTTGTAAGTTGAAAACTGAAAAAAACGACAAAATTCTTGTGTAATCGATAATAAAACTAAAAGCGGCCAGACGATTTTAATCAAATTTCCTGGTTAATAGCAGAGGATAGTACTACAAATGAAAAAAATACAAAAGTTGTAATATTTAAACAGTGAAATGGTTTTTGTCGAGTTTCCAGCAAAAAAAACGGATAAAATCGTGAGTAATTGGTTGTAGAACTAAAATCAGCCGGGCGAATTAAATCAAATTTGCTAGTTGGTAGCGCAGGAAGTTAGTAAAGACAATAAAACTTCAAAAGTCGTATAATTTTTACAGTGAAATGGTTTTTGTTAAGTTTCCAGGGTGAAAAACGGGAAAATTTGTAAGTAATTGGTTGTAAAACTGTAGTCAGTCAAGCGATTTTAATCAAATAGGTAGCGCAGGATGTTAGTAAAGACAATAAAAATGCAAAAGTTGTGATATTTTAACAATGACATTGTTTTTTGAGTTTTCAAAATGTAAAAAACGGAAAAAATTGAGCGTAATTAGTTGTAAATCGAAAACCAGTCGGACGATTTTTATGAAATTTCCTATTTAGTAGCATAAAATGTTACTGAAGATAATAAAAAAACAAAAGTCCTAATAAATTTACATTGAAATGGTTTTTTTCAACTTTCCAGAGCGAAAAACGGCAAAATTTGTACGTAATTAGTTATAAATCGAAAACCAGTAGGAAGATTTTTATAAAATTTCCTATTTGGTAGCATAGAATGTTACTATAAACAATAAAAATACAAAAGACGTAATAAATTTACATAAAAATGGTTTTTATAAGTTTCCAAAGCAAAAAACGGTAAATTTTGTGCGTAATTAGTTATAAATCGAAAACCACTCGAACAATTTTTATAAAATTTCCTATTTAGTAGCATAAGATGTTACTGAAGATAATAAAAATACAAAAGTCCTAATAAATTTACATTGAAATAGTTTTTTTCAACTTTCCAGAGCGAAAAACGGCAAAATTTGTGCGTAATTAGTTATAAATCGAAAACTACTCGAACGATTTTCATCAAATTTCCTAATTGGTAGCATATGATGTTACTAAAGATAATAAAAATACAAAAGTCCTAATAAATTTACATTGAAATAGTTTCTATAAGTTTTCAGAGTGAAAAACGGAAAAAATCGTCGGTAATCCGTGATAAACGAAAACCCACATCGGCGATTTTAATCAAATTTGCTGTTTAGTAGCACAGGATATTAGTAAAGACAATAAAATTGCAAAAGTCGTGATATTTTTACATTTAAATTTATTTTGTAAGTTTTTAGAGCAAAAAACGGAAAAATTCTTGCGTAATTAGTTATAAAACGAAAACCAGCCGAGCGATTTTAATTAAATTTGCTAATTGGTAGCGCAGAATGTTGCTCAAGATAATAAAAATACAAAGTCGTAATAAATTTACATTGAAATAGTTTTTTTCAAGTTTCCAGAGCGAAAAACGGCAAAATTTGTACGTAATTAGTTATAAATCGAAAACCACTCGGACGATTTTTATAAAATTTCCTATTTGGTAGCATAGAATGTTACTATAAACAATAAAAATACAAAAGACGTAATAAATTTACATAAAAATGGTTTTTATAAGTTTCCAAAGCAAAAAACGGTAAAATTTGTGCGTAATTAGTTATAAATCGAAAACCACTCGAACAATTTTTATAAAATTTCCTATTTAGTAGCATAAGATGTTACTTAAGATAATAAAAATACAAAAGTCCTAATAAATTTACATTGAAATAGTTTTTTTCAACTTTCCAGAGCGAAAAACGGCAAAATTTGTGCGTAATTAGTTATAAAACGAAAACCATTCCGAGCCATTTTAATTAAATTTGCTAATTGGTAGCGCAGAATGTTGCTAAAGATAATAAAAATACAGAAATCGTAATAAATTTACATTGAAATAGTTTTTTTTCAAGTTTCCAGAGCGAAAAACGGCAAAATTTGTGCGTAATTAGTTATAAATCGAAAACTACTCGAACGATTTTCATAAAATTTCCTAATTGGTAGCATATGATGTTACTAAAGATAATAAAAATACAAAAGTCCTAATAAATTTACATTGAAATAGTTTCTATAAGTTTTCAGAGTGAAAAACGGAAAAAATCGTCCGTAATCCGTGATAAACGAAAACCCACATCGGCGATTTTAATCAAATTTGCTATTTAGTAGCACAGGATATTAGTAAAGACAATAAAAATGCAAAAGTCGTGATATTTTTACATTTAAATTTATTTTTTAAGTTTTTAGAGCAAAAAACGGAAAAATTCTTGCGTAATTAGTTATAAAACGAAAACCATCCGAGCCATTTTAATTAAATTTGCTAATTGGTAGCGCAGAATGTTGCTAAAGATAATAAAAATACAGAAATCGTAATAAATTTACATTGAAATAGTTTTTTTTCAACTTTCCAGAGCGAAAAACGGCAAAATTTGTGCGTAATTAGTTATAAATCGAAAACTACTCGAACGACTTTCATAAAATTTCCTAATTGGTAGCATATGATGTTACTAAAGATAATAAAAATACAAAAGTCCTAATAAATTTACATTGAAATAGTTTCTATAAGTTTTCAGAGTGAAAAACGGAAAAAATCGTCCGTAATCCGTGATTAACGAAAACCCACATCGGCGATTTTAATCAAATTTGCTGTTTAGTAGCACAGGATATTAGTAAAGACAATTAAAATGCAAAAGTCGTGATATTTTTACATTTAAATTTATTTTTTAAGTTTTTAGAGCAAAAAACGGAAAAATTCTTGCGTAATTAGTTATAAAACGAAAACCAGCCGAGCGATTTTAATTAAATTTGCTAATTGGTAGCGCAGAATGTTGCTCAAGATAATAAAAATACAGAAGTCGTAATAGATTTACATTGAAACAGTTTTTTTCAAGTTTCCAGAGCGAAAAACGGCAAAATTTGTGCGTAATTAGTTATAAATCAAAAACCACTCGGACGATTTTTATAAAATTTCCTAATTGGTAGCATATAATGTTACTAAAGATAATAAAAATACAAAAGTCGTAATAAATTTACATTGAAATGGTTTTTTTTTTAAGTTTTTAGAGTGAAAAACGGAAAAAATCGTCCGTAATCCGTGATAAACGAAAATCCCCATCGGCAATTTTAATCAAATTTGCTATTTAGTAGCACAGGATATTAGTAAAGACAATAAAAATGCAAAAGTCGTGATATTTTTACAATGAAATTATTTTTACGAGTTTCCAAAATGAAGGAAACGGAAAAATCGTTATAAATCGAAAACCACTCAAACGATTTCCATAAAATTTCCTAATTGGTAGTTTAGGATGTTTCTGAAGATAATAAAAATATAAAAGTCGTAATAAATGTACATTGAAATGGTTTTTAGAAGTTTTCAGAGCGAAAAACGGTAAAATTTGTACGTAATTAGTTATAAATCGAAAACCAGTCGGACGATTTTTATAAAATTTCCTATTTGGTAGCATAGAATGTTACTATAAACAATAAAAATACAAAAGACGTAATAAATTTACATAAAAATGGTTTTTATAAGTTTCCAAAGCAAAAAACGGTAAAATTTGTGCGAATTAGTTATAAATCGAAAACCACTCGAACAATTTTTATAAAATTTCCTATTTAGTAGCATAAGATGTTACTGAAGATAATAAAAATACAAAAGTCCTAATAAATTTTCATTAAAATAGTTTTTTCAACTTTCCAGAGCAAAAAACGGCAAAATTTGTGCGTAATTAGTTATAAATCGAAAACCACTCGAACGATTTTCATAAAATTTCCTAATTGGTAGCATATGATGTTACTAAAGATAATAAAAATACAAAAGTCTTAATAAATTTACATTGAAATAGTTTCTATAAGTTTTCAGAGTGAAAAACGGAAAAAAATTGTCCGTAATCCGTGATTAACGAAAACCCACATCAGCGATTTTAATCAAATTTGCTGTTTAGTAGCACAGGATATTAGTAAAGACAATTAAAATGCAAAAGTCGTGATATTTTTACATTTAAATTTATTTTTTAAGTTTTTAGAGCAAAAAACGGAAAAATTCTTGCGTAATTAGTTATAAAACGAAAACCAGCCGAGCGATTTTAATTAAATTTGCTAATTGGTAGCGCAGAATGTTGCTCAAGATAATAAAAATACAGAAGTCGTAATAGATTTACATTGAAACAGTTTTTTTCAAGTTTCCAGAGCGAAAAACGGCAAAATTTGTGCGTAATTAGTTATAAATCAAAAACCACTCGGACGATTTTTATAAAATTTCCTAATTGGTAGCATATAATGTTACTAAAGATAATAAAAATACAAAAGTCGTAATAAATTAACATTGAAATGGTTTTTTTTTTAAGTTTTTAGAGTGAAAAACGGAAAAAATCGTCCGTAATCCGTGATAAACGAAAATCCCCATCGGCAATTTTAATCAAATTTGCTATTTAGTAGCACAGGATATTAGTAAAGACAATAAAAATGCAAAAGTCGTGATATTTTTACATTTAAATTTATTTTGTAAGTTTTTAGAGCAAAAAACGGAAAAATTCTTGCGTAATTAGTTATAAAACGAAAACCAGCCGAGCGATTTTAATTAAATTTGCTAATTGGTAGCGCAGAATGTTGCTCAAGATAATAAAAATACAGAAGTCGTAATAAATTTACATTGAAATAGTTTTTTTCAAGTTTCCAGAGCGAAAAACGGCAAAATTTGTACGTAATTAGTTATAAATCGAAAACCACTCGAACGATATTTATAAAATTTCCTAATTGGTAGCATAGGATATTACTAAAGATAATAAAATTACAAAAGTCGTAATAAATTTACATTGAAATGGTTTTTATAAGTTTCCAGAGTGAAAAACGGAAAAAAATCGTCGGTAATCCGTGATAAACGAAAACCCACATCGGCGATTTTAATCAAATTTGCTATTTAGTAGCACAGGATATTAGTAAAGACAATAAAAATGCAAAAGTCGTAATAAATTTACATTGAAATGGTTTTTTTTTTAAGTTTTTAGAGTGAAAAACGGAAAAAATCGTCCGTAATCCGTGATAAACGAAAATCCCCATCGGCAATTTTAATCAAACTTGGTATTTAGTAGCACAGGATATTAGTAAAGACAATAAAAATGCAAAAGTCGTGATATTTTTACATTTAAATTTATTTTGTAAGTTTTTAGAGCAAAAAACGGAAAAATTCTTGCGTAATTAGTTATAAAACGAAAACCAGCCGAGCGATTTTAATTAAATTTGCTAATTGGTAGCGCAGAATGTTGCTCAAGATAATAAAAATACAGAAGACGTAATAAATTTACATTGAAACAGTTTTTTTTCAAGTTTCCAGAGCGAAAAACGGCAAAATTTGTGCGTAATTAGTTATAAATCGAAAACCACTAGAACAATTTTTATAAAATTTCCTAATTGGTAGCATAGGATATTACTAAAGATAATAAAATTACAAAAGTCGTAATAAATTTACATTGAAATGGTTTTTATAAGTTTCCAGAGTGAAAAACGGAAAAAATCGTTCGTAATCCGTGATTAACGAAAACCCACATCGGCGATTTTAATCAAATTTGCTGTTTAGTAGCACAGGATATTAGTAAAGACAATAAAAGTGCAAAAGTCGTCATATTTTTACATTTAAATTGATTTTGTAAGTTTTAAGAGCAAAAAACGGAAAAATTCATGCGTAATTAGTTATAAAACGAAAACCAGCCGAGCGATTTTAATTAAATTTGCTAATTGGTAGCGCAGAATGTTGCTCAAGATAATAAAAATACAGAAGTCGTAATAAATTTACATTGAAATGGTTTTTTTCAACTTTCCAGAGCGAAAAACGGCAAAATTTGTGCGTAATTAGTTATAAATCGAAAACCAGTCGGATGATTTTCATAAAATTTCCTAATTGGTAGCATATGATGTTACTAAAGATAATAAAATTACAAAAGTCGTAATAAATTTACATTGAAATGGTTTTTATAAGTTTCCAGAGTGAAAAACGGAAAAAAATCGTCCGTAATCCGTGATTAACGAAAACCCACATCGGCGATTTTAATCAAATTTGCTGTTTATTAGCACAGGATATTAGTAAAGACAATAAAAATGCAAAAGTCGTGATATTTTTACATTTAAATTTATTTTTTAAGTTTTTAGAGCAAAAAACGGAAAAATTCTTGCGTAATTAGTTATAAAACGAAAATCATCCGAGCGATTTTAATTAAATTTGCTAATTGGTAGCGCAGAATGTTGCTAAAGATAATAAAAATACAGAAGTCGTAATAAATTTACATTGAAATAGTTTTTTTTAAGTTTCCAGACGAAAAACGGCAAAATTTGTGCGTAATTAGTTATAAATCGAAAACCACTCGAACGATTTTTTAAAATTTCCTAATCGGTAGCATATGATGTTACTAAAGATAATAAAATACAAAAGTCGTAATAACTTTACATTGAAATGGTTTTTTTTAAGTTTTTAGAGTGAAAAACGGAAAAAATCGTCGGTAATCCGTGATAAACGAAAACCCACATCGGCGATTTTAATCAAATTTGCTATTTAGTAGCACAGGATATTAGTAAAGACAATAAAAATGCAAAAGTCGTGATATTTTTACAGTAAAATTATTTTTATGAGTTTCCAAAATGAAGAAAACGGAAAAATCGTACGTAATTAGTTATAAATCGAAAACCACTCCAACGATTTTTGTAAAATTTCCTAATTGGTAGCATAGGATGTTACTAAAGATAATAAAATTACAAAAGTCGTAATAAATTTACATTGAAATGGTTTTTATAAGTTTCCAGAGTGAAAAACGGAAAAAAATCGTCCGTAATCCGTGATTAACGAAAACCCACATCGGCGATTTTAATCAAATTTGCTGTTTAGTAGCACAGGATATTAGTAAAGACAATAAAATGCAAAAGTCGTGATATTTTTACATTTAAATTTATTTTGTAAGTTTTTAGAGCAAAAAACGGAAAAATTCTTGCGTAATTAGTTATAAAACGAAAACCAGCCGAGCGATTTTAATTAAATTTGCTAATTGGTAGCGCAGAATGTTGCCAAAGATAATAAAAATACAGAAGTCGTAATAAATTTACATTGAAACAGTTTTTTTCAAATTTCCAGAGCGAAAAACGGCAAAATTTGTGCGTAATTAGTTATAAATCGAAAACCACTCGAACGATTTTCATAAAATTTCCTAATTGGTAGCATATGATGTTACTAAAGATAATAAAAATACAAAAGTCCTAATAAATTTACATTGAAATAGTTTCTATAAGTTTTCAGAGTGAAAACCAGAAAAAATCGTCCGTAATCCGTGATAAACGAAAACCCACATCGGCGATTTCAATCAAATTTGCTATTTAGTAGCACAGGATATTAGTAAAGACAATAAAAATGCAAAAGTCGTGATATTTTTACAGTGAAATTATTTTTACGAGTTTCCAAAATGAAGAAAACGGAAAAATCGTGCGTAATTAGTTATAAGTCGAAAACCACTTGAACGATTTTTTAAAATTTCCTAATCGGTAGCATATGATGTTACTAAAGATAATAAAAATACAAAAGTCGTAATAAATTTACATTGAAATGGTTTTTTTTAAGTTTTTATAGTGAAAAACGGAAAAAATCGTCCGTAATCCGTGATAAACGAAAATCCCCATCGGCAATTTTAATCAAATTTGCTATTTAGTAGCACATGAAATTAGTAAAGACAATAAAAATGCAAAAGTCGTGATATTTTTACAGTAAAATTATTTTTATGAGTTTCCAAAATGAAGAAAACGGAAAAATCGTGCGTAATTAGTTATAAATCGAAAACCACTCGAACGATTTTTGTAAAATTTCCTAATTAGTAGCATAGGATGTTACTAAAGATAATAAAATTACAAAAGTCGTAATAAATTTACATTGAAATGGTTTTTATAAGTTTCCAGAGTGAAAAACGGAAAAAAATCGTCCGTAATCCGTGATTAACGAAAACCCACATCGGCGATTTTAATCAAATTTGCTGTTTATTAGCACAGGATATTAGTAAAGACAATAAAAATGCAAACGTCGTGATATTTTTACATTTAAATTTATTTTTTAAGTTTTTAGAGCAAAAAACGGAAAAATTCTTGCGTAATTAGTTATAAAACGAAAACCAGCCGAGCGATTTTAATTAAATTTGCTAATTGGTAGCGCAGAATGTTGCTCAAGATAATAAAAATACAGAAGTCGTAATAAATTTACATTGAAATAGTTTTTTTCAAGTTTCCAGAGCGAAAAACGGCAAAATTTGTACGTAATTAGTTATAAATCGAAAACCACTCGGACGATTTTTATAAAATTTCCTATTTGGTAGCATAGAATGTTACTATAAACAATAAAAATACAAAAGACGTAATAAATTTACATAAAAATGGGTTTTATAAGTTTCCAAAGCAAAAAACGGTAAATTTTGTGCGTAATTAGTTATAAATCGAAAACCACTCGAACGATTTTTATAAAATTTCCTATTTAGTAGGATAAGATGTTACTAAAGATAATAAAAATACAAAAGTCCTAATAAATTTACATTGAAATAGTTTCTATAAGTTTTCAGAGTGAAAAACGGAAAAAATCGTCCGTAATCCGTGATAAACGAAAACCCACATCGGCGATTTTAATCAAATTTGCTATTTAGTAGCACAGGATATTAGTAAAGACAATAAAAATGCAAAAGTCGTGATATTTTTACAGTGAAATTATTTTTACGAGTTTCCAAAATGAAGAAAACGGAAAAATCGTGCGTAATTAGTTATAAGTCGAAAACCTCTCGAACGATTTTTTAAAATTTCCTAATCGGTAGCATATGATGTTACTAAAGATAATAAAAATACAAAAGTCGTAATAAATTTACATTGAAATGTTTTTTTTTTAAGTTTTTAGAGTGAAAAACGGAAAAAATCGTCCGTAATCCGTGATAAACGAAAATCCCCATCGGCAATTTTAATCAAATTTGCTATTTAGTAGCACATGAAATTAGTAAAGACAATAAAAATGCAAAAGTCGTGATATTTTTACAGTAAAATTATTTTTATGAGTTTCCAAAATGAAGAAAACGGAAAAATCGTGCGTAATTAGTTATAAATCGAAAACCACTCGAACGATTTTTGTAAAATTTCCTAATTAGTAGCATAGGATGTTACTAAAGATAATAAAATTACAAAAGTCGTAATAAATTTACATTGAAATGGTTTTTATAAGTTTCCAGAGTGAAAAACGGAAAAAAATCGTCCGTAATCCGTGATTAACGAAAACCCACATCGGCGATTTTAATCAAATTTGCTGTTTATTAGCACAGGATATTAGTAAAGACAATAAAAATGCAAAAGTCGTGATATTTTTACATTTAAATTTATTTTGTAAGTTTTTAGAGCAAAAAACGGAAAAATTCTTGCGTAATTAGTTATAAAACGAAAACCAGCCGAGCGATTTTAATTAAATTTGCTAATTGGTAGCGCAGAATGTTGCTCAAGATAATAAAAATACAGAAGTCGTAATAAATTTACATTGAAATAGTTTTTTTCAAGTTTCCAGAGCGAAAAATGGCAAAATTTGTACGTAATTAGTTATAAATCGAAAACCAGTCGGACGATTTTTATAAAATTTCCTAATTGGTAGCATAGGATATTACTAAAGATAATAAAATTACAAAAGTCGTAATAAATTTACATTGAAATGGTTTTTATAAGTTTCCAGAGTGAAAAACGGAAAAAAATCGTCCGTAATCCGTGATTAACGAAAACCCACATCGGCGATTTTAATCAAATTTGCTGTTTATTAGCACAGGATATTAGTAAAAACAATAAAAATGCAAACGTCGTGATATTTTTACATTTAAATTTATTTTTTAAGTTTTTAGAGCAAAAAACGGAAAAATTCTTGCGTAATTAGTTATAAAACGAAAACCAGCCGAGCGATTTTAATTAAATTTGCTAATTGGTAGCGCAGAATGTTGCTCAAGATAATAAAAATACAGAAGTCGTAATAAATTTACATTGAAATAGTTTTTTTTAAGTTTCCAGACGAAAAACGGCAAAATTTGTGCGTAATTAGTTATAAATCGAAAACCACTCGAACGATTTTTATAAAATTTCCTAATTGGTAGCATAGGATGTTACTAAAGATAATAAAATTACAAAAGTCGTAATAAATTTACATTGAAATGGTTTTTATAAGTTTCCAGAGTGAAAAACGGAAAAAAATAGTCCGTAATCCGTGATTAACGAAAACCCACATCGGCGATTTTAATCAAATTTGCTGTTTAGTAGCACAGGATATTAGTAAAGACAATAAAATGCAAAAGTCGTGATATTTTTACATTTAAATTTATTTTGTAAGTTTTTAGAGCAAAAAACGGAAAAATTCTTGCGTAATTAGTTATAAAACGAAAACCAGCCGAGCGATTTTAATTAAATTTGCTAATTGGTAGCGCAGAATGTTGCTCAAGATAATAAAAATACAGAAGTCGTAATAAATTTACATTGAAATAGTTTTTTTCAAGTTTCCAGAGCGAAAAACGGCAAAATTTGTACGTAATTAGTTATAAATCGAAAACCAGTCGGACGATTTTTATAAAATTTCCTAATTGGTAGCATAGGATATTACTAAAGATAATAAAATTACAAAAGTCGTAATAAATTTACATTGAAATGGTTTTTATAAGTTTCCAGAGTGAAAAACGGAAAAAAATCGTCCGTAATCCGTGATTAACGAAAACCCACATCGGCGATTTTAATCAAATTTGCTGTTTATTAGCACAGGATATTAGTAAAGACAATAAAAATGCAAAAGTCGTGATATTTTTACATTTAAATTTATTTTTTAAGTTTTTAGAGCAAAAAACGGAAAAATTCTTGCGTAATTAGTTATAAAACGAAAATCATCCGAGCGATTTTAATTAAATTTGCTAATTGGTAGCGCAGAATGTTGCTAAAGATAATAAAAATACAGAAGTCGTAATAAATTTACATTGAAATAGTTTTTTTTAAGTTTCCAGAGCGAAAAACGGCAAAATTTGTAAGTAATTAGTTATAAATCGAAAACCAGTCGGACGATTTTTATAAAATTTCCTATTTGGTAGCATAGAATGTTACTATAAACAATAAAAATACAAAAGACTTAATAAATCTACATAAAAATGGTTTTTATAAGTTTCCAAAGCAAAAAACGGTAAAATTTGTGCGAATTAGTTATAAATCGAAAACCACTCGAACAATTTTTATAAAATTTCCTATTTAGTAGCATAAGATGTTACTGAAGATAATAAAAATACAAAAGTCCTAATAAATTTACATTGAAATAGTTTTTTCAACTTTCCAGAGCAAAAAACGGCAAAATTTTTGCGTAATTAGTTATAAATCGAAAACCACTCGAACGATTTTCATAAAATTTCCTAATTGGTAGCATATGATGTTACTAAAGATAATAAAAATACAAAAGTCCTAATAAATTTACATTGAAATAGTTTCTATAAGTTTTCAGAGTGAAAACCAGAAAAAATCGTCCGTAATTCGTGATAAACGAAAACCCACATCGGCGATTTCAATCAAATTTGCTATTTAGTAGCACAGGATATTAGTAAAGACAATAAAAATGCAAAAGTCGTGATATTTTTACAGTGAAATTATTTTTACGAGTTTCCAAAATGAAGAAAACGGAAAAATCGTGCGTAATTAGTTATAAGTCGAAAACCTCTCGAACGATTTTTTAAAATTTCCTAATCGGTAGCATATGATGTTACTAAAGATAATAAAAATACAAAAGTCGTAATAAATTTACATTGAAATGTTTTTTTTTTAAGTTTTTAGAGTGAAAAACGGAAAAAATCGTCCGTAATCCGTGATAAACGAAAATCCCCATCGGCAATTTTAATCAAATTTGCTATTTAGTAGCACATGAAATTAGTAAAGACAATAAAAATGCAAAAGTCGTGATATTTTTACAGTAAAATTATTTTTATGAGTTTCCAAAATGAAGAAAACGGAAAAATCGTGCGTAATTAGTTATAAATCGAAAACCACTCGAACGATTTTTGTAAAATTTCCTAATTAGTAGCATAGGATGTTACTAAAGATAATAAAATTACAAAAGTCGTAATAAATTTACATTGAAATGGTTTTTATAAGTTTCCAGAGTGAAAAACGGAAAAAAATCGTCCGTAATCCGTGATTAACGAAAACCCACATCGGCGATTTTAATCAAATTTGCTGTTTATTAGCACAGGATATTAGTAAAGACAATAAAAATGCAAAAGTCGTGATATTTTTACATTTAAATTTATTTTGTAAGTTTTTAGAGCAAAAAACGGAAAAATTCTTGCGTAATTAGTTATAAAACGAAAACCAGCCGAGCGATTTTAATTAAATTTGCTAATTGGTAGCGCAGAATGTTGCTCAAGATAATAAAAATACAGAAGTCGTAATAAATTTACATTGAAACAGTTTTTTTCAAGTTTCCAGAGCGAAAAACGGCAAAATTTGTACGTAATTAGTTATAAATCGAAAACCAGTCGGACGATTTTTATAAAATTTCCTATTTAGTAGCATAAGATGTTACTGAAGATAATAAAAATACAAAAGTCCTAATAAATTTACATTGAAATAGTTTTTTTCAAGTTTCCAGAGCGAAAAACGGCAAAATTTGTGCGTAATTAGTTATAAATCGAAAACTACTCGAACGATTTTCATCAAATTTCCTAATTGGTAGCATATGATGTTACTAAAGATAATAAAAATACAAAAGTCCTAATAAATTTTCATTGAAATAGTTTTTTCAACTTTCCAGAGCAAAAAACGGCAAAATTTTTGCGTAATTAGTTATAAATCGAAAACCACTCGAACGATTTTCATAAAATTTCCTAATTGGTAGCATATTATGTTACTAAAGATAATAAAAATACAAAAGTCCTAATAAATTTACATTGAAATAGTTTCTATAAGTTTTCAGAGTGAAAAACGGAAAAAATCGTCCGTAATCCGTGATAAACGAAAACCCACATCGGCGATTTCAATCAAATTTGCTATTTAGTAGCACAGGATATTAGTAAAGACAATAAAAATGCAAAAGTCGTGATATTTTTACAGTAAAATTATTTTTACGAGTTTCCAAAATGAAGAAAACGGAAAAATCGTACGTAATTAGTTATAAATCGAAAACCACTCGAACGATTTTTGTAAAATTTCCTAATTGGTAGCATAGGATGTTACTAAAGATAATAAAATTACAAAAGTCGTAATAAATTTACATTGAAATAGTTTCTATAAGTTTTCAGAGTGAAAAACGGAAAAAATCGTCGGTAATCCGTGATAAACGAAAACCCACATCGGCGATTTTAATCAAATTTGCTATTTAGTAGCACAGGATATTAGTAAAGACAATAAAAATGCAAAAGTCGTGATATTTTTACATTTAAATTTAGTTTTTAGAGCAAAAAACGGAAAAATTCTTGCGTAATTAGTTATAAAACGAAAACCAGCCGAGCGATTTTAATTAAATTTGCTAATTGGTAGCGCAGAATGTTGCTAAAGATAATAAAAATACAGAAGTCGTAATAAATTTACATTGAAACAGTTTTTTTCAAGTTTCCAGAGCGAAAAACGGCAAAATTTGTGCGTAATTAGTTATAAATCGAAAACTACTCGAACGATTTTCATAAAATTTCCTAATTGGTAGCATATGATGTTACTAAAGATAATAAAAATACAAAAGTCCTAATAAATTTACATTGAAATAGTTTCTATAAGTTTTCAGAGTGAAAAACGGAAAAAATCGTCCGTAATCCGTGATAAACGAAAACCCACATCGGCGATTTTAATCAAATTTGCTATTTAGTAGCACAGGATATAAGTAAAGACAATAAAAATGCAAAAGTCGTGATATTTTTACAATGAAATTATTTTTACGAGTTTCCAAAATGAAGAAAACGGAAAAATCGTGCGTAATTAGTTATAAGTCGAAAACCACTCGAACGATTTTTATAAAATTTCCTAATTGGTAGTTTAGGATGTTTCTGAAGATAATAAAAATATAAAAGTCGTATTAAATGTACATTGAAATGGTTTTTAGAAGTTTTCAGAGCGAAAAACGGCAAAATTTGTCCGTAATTTAGTTATAAAACAAAAACCAGTTGGGCGATTTTAATCAAATTTGCTAGTTGGTAGCACAGGATGTTAGTTAAGACAATAAAAATGCAAAAGTCGATATATTTACAATGAAATTATTTTAGAAATTTCCAAAATGAAAAAAACGGGAAAATTCGCACTTAATTAGTTATTAATCGAAAACCAGCCAGGCAATTTTTATGAAATTTTCTAATTGGTAGCTTAGAATGTTACTATAAACAATAAAAATACAAAAAACGTAATAAATTTACATTGAAATGATTTTTATAAGTTTCCAGAGTGAAAAACGGAAAAAATCGTGCGTAATTAGTTATAAATCGAAAACCACTCCAACGATTTTTATAAAATGTCCTATTTTGTAGCATATGATGTTAATAAAGATAATAAAAATACAAAAGTCGTAATAAATTTACGTTGAAGTGGTGTTTATAAGTTTCCAGAGTGAAAAACGGAAAAATTCGTTCGTAATTCGTTATAAAAAAAAATCAAGATAAGCTATTTACAACCAAATTTGCTAGATGGTATCACAAAATGTTACTAACATACGAAAGTCGTACTACAAAAAATGCCATTTTTCAAGATTATAATAAAAAAATTTCCTTCGTTTCAACCAACGGAAGGAAAATTCAAAATGCACGATTTCACATGTAAACCAGCCTTAACATTGAAATATCCTACAAGAAATGCTATATACATGATCTCGTGAAACATTATTTTCTCCCAAATGAGACCTCTTATCAACTAATGAAAGGAATATTTAGGTACTGCATGATTTCACATGTAAACCAGCCTTAACATTGAAACATCCTACAAGAAATGCCATTTACATGATCTGGAGAACATTGTTTTTTCCCAATTCAGGCCTCCTATGGACTAATGAAAGGAATATTTCATAATTTCACATGTAAATCAGCCTTAACATGGAAACATGCTACATGAAAGGTCATTTACATGATCTCGAGAACATTGTTTTCTTCCAAATGAGGCCTCTTATCGACTAATGGAAGGAATATTTAGGAACTGCATGATTTCACATGTAAACCAGCCTTAACATTGAAACATCCTACAAGGAATGCTATTTACATGATCTCAAGAACATTGTTTTTTTCCCAATTGAGGCCTCTTATAGACTAATGAAAGAAATATTTAGGAACTGCACAGTTTTGCATGTAAAACAGCCTTAACATTGAAACATCTTACAAAAAATGACATTTACAGAATCATGAAAAACACTGTTTCCTCCCAAATGATGCTTAGTGTACACCAATGAAAGGTAAATGCAGGCATTTTACATGTAAACCAACCTTAATATTGAAAAAAGATAAGGAAATATCAAAAAAATCATGGAGGAAGTTGATTATTACATTATACACAAACCCTATCTATTAAACGAATAAATAAATTGCATTTTTGGTTAAAAATCAGAAAACCGTCAAATATAACAACCGTATTAAGACTAAAACCCAACCTGAAATAAACAAACATTAAGAAATCAATCACTAAACCCAATTCCTAGTCACTCTGCATGTGCAATCTAAGCAGATACTATAAAACAAGTATCGAAACACGATTACAGATACAAACGGACTATAAATCAAGCTAAAAACGTCATTTTTAAATCTGAAATTCAATAAACACAAATATAACAACTGTTTCGGGCTAAAACACAACCTGAAATACACAAATCAAACACTAAACCTGATTTCTAGTCACTCTGTATGTGCAATCGAAACAAATACCATAAAACAAGTATTGAAATATGATTACAGATACAAAGGGACTATAAATCAGGCCAAAAACAGCATTTTCAAACCTGAAATTCAATAAACACAAACAAAATCACACATTTTCGCTGTAAAATAAGCATCGACAATCATTTTAACCCCAAAAACATATTTAAAAAAGATATCATCGGTAATATTTATTAATTAAATACAAAACATTATAATCGCAGCACTATACTACCTACCCGAAACCATGACGAATAAAACAAAGGACCACTTGATCGATAACAAAAATTTCATTAATTGTCTCAACACAAACACTAATAATAACCCAACGCCTGCCTATACATACAATTTATAACAATAAAATATAATTTAATTCAATAAAATTGGTGATAGGTTAGATCACACGAAATTTGCACTTAATTCACTAAATAAAGCACGGGCACTATTGAAATGTATTAGAAACACAGGTTTATATGTTATAAAGGATATTTCCGGATAATACTTACTGGGATTTTAGGGATTAATCAGGATAATAATGAAATTCGGGTGTCCTTGCAGCTGGCTTCCACAGATCGTCAACCATTTTGATTTTACTACTGAAGTCAATCTGACTGAATATAAGTAAAATAAATTTAAGCAAGCAACAATTAATAATTAATTGTTATGATAATTAATATTATTAATTATAATATTGCTTGGTGTATTTGTTTATTTATATTAATTAGTATTATTAATTTTAATTAATTTTGACTCGATGGTCATATGACTTAAACAAGCTCTGTGATTGGTCCAAACTGGCTTCTTCTTGGTGAAGAACGTGAAGGACAGCCATGTTCAGCCATGTTGGCATTTTCTAGAAGGACGCTTGGCGTGGGTTCCATTTTGTCTTGAATTAATCGGTGCAAATTAATGATGCTGGAAATGGATTAGTGGTGTTCGAGCTGCAAACATGGATTCAGCTAAGGTAAAATAACATTAATAATGCAATCGCATCATGTGGACCACAAATTGTGGTTAAGTTATAAGTATTATTTACAACTTATTGAAATCTTGTTTCTGGGGCCCTGTATTTTGTGTTATTTTATATGTTTAGTGCTATTTTATGTTACAATTTAGGTATAATGCGTCGTAATTTTTACCCACGCCATTTTACGATTGTGCTCGATTACAGTGGTTCCTTGATAATTTGGGGTATCTTGATATAATTCGTTTGTACTTACGCGAAATGTATTTATTAATTTTACTCTATTGCGTTCTTAAAACCTTAATTAATCTGTATTATTTGTTTAATACATTATTTAACTTGCTTTTTATTAGGCGGCTCATTGTGCCCCCATGTCACAAATATATCTATTTAGCTATAACTCGATGCTTATCGAGTGAGTGTGCATTTTGTTCATATTTTATTGTATTCTTGTTGCATGACTTGAGAGCTTGCGAAGTTTTTTTATTTGATCTTTAGGTTGTTGTTAATGAGACAAAAGGGGTAATATTGTCTTTTCGGCAGCTCCATGCTGAGGGGGGGGGGGGGGTCAATCAATGCGAACAGTTTATTTTATTTGCATTTTTCTATTATGTAGCGAGGGGACTGGGGAGAGCGCCAGTCGTTAGAGGAACTTGTGTAACGTTGTATTCGAGACACGGAGAGGCGTTTGTTGCATTTGTTTTGGGGGGGGGGGGGGGGGGGGTGTAGTTTAGATTGTTACTGCGAGAACAGAAGTCATGCAATTTGTTGTTTAAGGGGGGGATAGATATTTATTTGTAAGATATTAAGCTTGTGTTTATTGAGGAGCCCAATATTTGAGATGTATGTAAATGTGTTTTGGGGGGGGGGGGGGGGGGGAGCGGCTGAAGATAGTCTTACGTTGTTTCTGCCTAATTAGATGCAGGAGATGCGTTTGTTGCTTCCCCCCCCCCCCCCTTACTCTTTCTATGAAGTTGCTTATTATACAAAATAAATGGGGGGGGGGGGGAGAATATAATAGACATTTGTAAGATATTAAGTAACTTTATCAGCTCAAATCTACTGTTTATTGAGGAGCCTATTATTTTATTTGTAATTGTTGGGGGGGGGGGGGGGCAGTATATTGTGGTTACATTTTTTCTTTATGTAGCGAGGAGGAGGGAGCGGTTGAAGACAGTCTTTACGTCGTCTCCGTCTAATCGGAGGCAAAAATGGCGTTTGTTGCCCTCCTTCCCCCTCTATGAAGTTGCTTGTTATAAAAATGAATACTGATTTTGTTTTATTAACAACAAAGATAACGTTCACAACATTACTTGATAACTAACATGTTTATATTTCTTATATATTTATTATTTTATATCTTATTGTTGGTGGGGAACAGGGAGAGTGGGGGAGACAGTTTATTGTACTTTAATTTTTTGTTATTATGTAGCGAGAAGGAGTGTTGAGGTGTTTGAAGGGGGGGGGGGGGTGCAACAGAAATTCAACATACAAAGCTTTTTGTAATCAGATTGATTCTTTAGTTTAATGTAGTCGCATTCTTTCTATTATGTAGCGAGGAGACGGGAGCGACAGAATATCTTAACTTAAAGTAGGGAGGGGGGGATGCAAGCAACAGAAATGCATAATGCAAGCTTTAGGTTGGCACTAAGTAAGCAGAAGCTACTTGTTGCAACTTATTTTTGAGTGGGTATCGACATTTGTCGTTAGGGATTGATGGCGTTAATGTTGCATTGCGACTGCTTGTTGTAGTTGCATTCTTTCTATTGTATAGCGACTGAGGGCATTTTGTTCGACTAACCAGACGAGAGGCGCTTGTGTTAGTAGCTATAGTTGTTTTACTGTTGTGAGTCAGGGGGGGGGGGGGGTGTCAATGTGACATCTTTTTGTAGTGAGTAAGTGAGTTGTTGCATAACTTTTACTTTGTGTAGAGGCTTCTCCGTCTTACGACTGAGGGTTCCTTTTATCATAGTTGGCCAGCAGAGGCAGATGTTGCTTTCTAAAGTAAAGCGGCACTAGAAAGTGTTTTTTACTATAAGGGGGAGGGTTAATTTTTTGAATAGGGGTTGCATTATTGAACTATTGACATTTTCAGCTATAGGTCACTAGCTTTAAGTTCATGGGGAAGGGAGGGCGCATTGCTTTCTTCTGAAAATGAAGAATAGTTTTGTCTGTTACGGACTGAGCTATTTGTACTTTATCTTTTATTAAGCAGTTTGCTGTGGGGGGGGGGGGGGCAATGCTTGTTTCTAAATATATATGAAGCAACTTTTACAATCATAATTGTTGTATTATTAGGGATGGAGGGGTCAATGTGATGAGTTTTTTCTAGTTGCGTTTTTTTTTAAATTATTTAGCGAGGGGGAGGTGGTGACTGAGGGTGTGTTTACTTTACGTCGCTTTTGACTAAAACAGATTTAGAGACACTGTTACTGCGCTGTTTGTAAATTGTAGTAGTTTTGTCTGCGATGAATAAACAGTTCTTTGTACTTTATTTTTAATTGCGCACTTTATGAGGTATTGGGGGGGGGGGGGGGGGTTATGTTTGTTTTGAAAATGAATTAGGGCTTGCACCCATAATTATTGTATTATTGTGGAGTTTTTGTAAATGCGTTTTTTTATTGTTTAGCTCTCCTTTGCTAACTGGGGCATCTTATCTTTACCTTTCTTTATTTTATTTTTGAATAACAAGAGAGAGGTTGTAGTAGTTTTGTGATGGACTGAGCTATTTGTAGTTGCGTTTTTTTTTTTAATTATTTTGATAGGTAGATGGAGTGACTGAGGATATATTGTCTTTACGTTGTTTCTGACTTATCAGAGACAGTTGTTGCTTTTTGAAAGTAGGGGGGGGGGGGGGCAAGCAACATGCAGTTTATTGTTATTTGCATTTTTTCTATTATGTAGCGAGGGGGGAGGGAGAGCGACAGAGGGCATCTTTTGTTTACGCCGTTTGTTGCATTTTATATCTTATCTTTAGGTTGCGAGGGGGGGGGGGTGACAGTTTATTGTATTTTTATTAAGTAGCGAGGAGGAAAAGGGAGCGGTTGAGGATGTTTTGTGTTAAGTTGTTTCCGATTAATTAAGAGATACGAAAAGCGTTAGTTAAGTTTGAAAATGGGGATGCAGTTTTTTACCGTTCACTTGGTGGGGGGGGAGGGGTAATTCTAGTTATACTATTATTAGGGAGAGAACGGTGAATGTGGCAGTTTTTTGTAGCTGTTTTCTATTATTTAGCGAGGGGGGGGGGAGATTGGTTGAGCGCATCTTATCCTTACGTCGTCATTTATCAAACCGAGACATGGCTTTACAGTTATCTGTATTATATCTTTTATTAAGCAGTTTGATGAGGGTTGATGCTTGTTTCTGAATAATCAGTGACAAGAGAGGTTGTAGTAGTTTTGTGATGGACTATTTGTAGTTGCGTTTTTATTTTTAATTATAGGAGGGGGGGCGGTGGTTAGGGGGGGGGTGCAAGCAACATGCAGTGTATTGTTATTTGCATTTTTTTATTATGTATCGAAGGGAGAGGGAGAGCGATTGAAGGCATCATGTGTTTACGCCGTCTCCGCTAATCGGACACAGGAGGCGTTTGTTGCATTTTATATCTTATCTTTAGGTTGTGAGGGGGGTGCAGTTTATTGTATTTTTATTATGGAGCGAGGAGAAGGAGAGAGTATTTTTATTATGGACCGAGGAGGAGGAGAGAGTATTTTTATTATGGACCGAGGAGGAGGAGAGAGCGACTGAGGACATTAGTTTCCGACTAATTAGAGGTAGGAGAAACGTTTATTGCGTTTCTTACTAGGAGGGGGGGGGGGTATATGCAATGTGGATTTTTTTTAGTTTAGTTTGTTACTGAGCAGACGTCACTTTTAACTTATTGCAGTTTGATAGAAGGGGGGCTATGCAAAACAGCCATTATAATGTATATTATTTGGGGGACAGGAATGAGTTAAATTTTTTTTAGAGGGGGGGGGAATTGCTATTACATCATTGACTATTGCCACAGTTTTAGCTGCTTATTGAGGGAGTATTAGCTACCTCTTCATCATTTATTTAATGGAGGAATTCAATTGTGTTTTGAAATGTTGCTAGTGATACAATTGAGGCAGCTGCGCCGTTTGCAAACCGAAGTTGTCTATGATGTAGTTTTATGTTTGAAAAATTTGTTAATGATAAATGGCTGCGTTCAAAACCACTCATAGCTGCGTCTTGCTGAACTGAATAGTTCTTAATACCTGTTATTGATTAGTTATTATGCAGTTTAATGGGGGGGGGGGGGATAATGCTAGTTTCTTTCTAAAAATTAGTTGGGCGGGCTTTTCTAATTCTAATATAATTGTTATTGGGAAGAGGGGGGTCAATGTGGTAGTTTTTTGTAGTTGTTCCTTATTTTTTAGCGAGGGGGGGGGGGGGGGGGAATTGGCTGAGCGCATCTTGTCCTTACGTCGTCATTGATCAGAACAGAGACATAGCTTTACAGTTATTTGTATAATTTTTTTTATTGGACAATTTGAGGGGAATGCTTGTTTCTGAAAATGAAATGAAACGGCGTTTACACTCATAATTGTTGTATGTTGTATTATTGGGGAGGGAGAGTCCAATGTGACAGTGTTTTGTAGTTGTTTTTTTATCTATTATTGGGGGGGGGGGGGGCAATTGAGGGCATTTTGTCGTTTTTAAATAATTGGAGACAGGAGAGGCGTAGTAGTTTTGTCTGTGATGGACTGAGCTGTTTGTACATAATTTTTTATTAAACATCTTAATTCTGATATATTATTGGGGGGGGGGGGGGTTATTAATGTGATGTGTTTTTCCAAGGGGGCGACTGAGGGCATTTTGCCTGCAGTTTGATGATGGGGGGGTTAATGCTTGTTTCTGAAAATATGAAGCGTTTGTACTTATAATTGTATTTGAGGGGGATGCTTATTTCTGAATTTCTGAAAATAAAGCGACGTTTGCATTAATAATTGTTACTTTGTTGCGGAGAGAAATGTCAATGTGACACAGTATTTTGTAGTTTTTGCGAGGGGGGGGGGGGCGATTAAAGGCATATGGGAATTTGTTAGCTTTTTGTAGCTGTAGTTTTTCAATACGTGTGAGGGATTAATTATTTAACTAGTTATTGCGTTCTGTTTTTTTGAGGCATTAAGCTTGTTTTGTTAAACCAGGTAACTTTTTTTTCTGTAGTAACTTATGTATATTGCAATTAAGGGGGCGGTGGGGGTGTTATATTGATTGAACTTTGTCTCTGACCAGTTGTACGGAGAGAAAAGAACATATTTGAATTGTCAGTTTTAGCTTACTGTTTATTGATTATTAATACTTTTATTAAATAGTTGGTAAGGCTTTTTTTTACTAGAGCGAGACACCTGCGACATTTGTAGTCTGCCAAAGAAGGAGGGGGGGGGATTAATTGGTTTGTTAAAGCTAATCTACGATAGAGCGACCGATGACAATATGATAGCTATAAATTGTCTAGGCTTCAAAAGTGTAAATGTAATATGATAATTGCAAATTGTATTGTTGGGCGCCAAAGGTGTAAAAGCGATATCTATTTTATTTTGGGGGGAGGGGGGCAATTTAGTGGTCATTGGTATTTTGCTTTGTTTGATTGGGTATGATCGTTGCATTTACTAGGACATGTCTTTAGCTTTGATTGGGCGTCAAAGGTACTTACCTGCGGGAGATTTATCTTCAATAAAGCTGAAGGTAGCTGCATTATTTGTAAACTCTAGCGCTAGTTCTAATGATTTGTCAGCAATAATTTGCCAGTAAATTAACATTATGGAATATTTGTTATAAACTGTCCACGGTGGAAAGGGCGATGGCATTTTACCAGCAGAGTGAAGCGTCATTCGTCGTTGTGGTTCTGGTATTATAGCGGGTTTGTTATCGTTCCTAGGCTATTCTCTGAAACTATTTATTGGCCTAAGGACACAATTTTCTTCAGTTATAGATATAGCTTCTCACATGAAACCACGATACAAAATAGGTGTCTTGTGCTATTGAAGCTCTGGAGGTGGTCATAAGCTGTACACTCTGAGTGCTTTTGGGGATATCTTTATCATTCTTTTTGGTTGGTCGGGGCAACTATTTTTTTATTTAGGGGGGGGGGGGCAGCTAGCTCAGTTTTAAATTTGTTTTTACCGCACTGATGAAATAAAATTAATTAATACATAAAAAGTAATTGTGATATATGTAAATTGTTTTTCTGAGCTGAGTGATGCTAGTCACACTGATGAAAGGTGCATAGCCTGAAACATCATGTATATGTTTCACACTGAACGGAGAGGCAAATTACATAAATTACATTATTAAATTTGAATAACAAAATAAAACTTTGCTATAACTTATTGGTTACTTTAATGCTGACTACTCACTACTCAATACTTGTCAAGTAACTTAGATGTGTGTAAATGTTTGGCGCTAACTAAATCTTATTGTTTTAGTAGTAAGAATAATAATGTGTTTTCTTTCCTTAATAAATGTGTACTAAACTAACAATTATTTCATATTCTAACCAATAACCAGAATAATTATTGCTTTTTATAATATATAACAGTGTAAAATAATCAAATTGTTTTACAGGCATACCAATTTTACGCATAATGTTCCACGGCTTCTCACATCTCAGCCAAATCAGCCTACCATTACTGGTCTATCATCCCACTCAAATTATTTTGGGTGGCTTAATAGTCAGCCACTTCAAGGAATGGGCACAGAAGAAGCGCCGTCCGCCAGTATAAGTACATTGTTATTTTAGGTTATTGCATCGAATAATAAATTATTACAACTTTTACAACATTTATTAACATTTTGTTTTGTAACTCACATGTCGATTGGCATTTTTGATACAAAATAATTTGAATTTAGATTATGATGATACCTAGAATATTCTAATATCTATTTTATTTAAGAATGGGTTTTATACTTTATTTTTGAATGTAATGTGTATTAGTAAAATTTTCCTATAGTTTCCTACTCCTGGAAATTTAATGATAGTAGAAACGTCCATGGTTGGTAAGTGTATTGAAGGTTGTATAGTCTTAGTCTGTGCAATAAAGGATGTTGACTTTAACCTAACGTGGTCTTGAACAAAGAGTTTGTTTTAAGACTATTTAGTTGATAATCAAAATAAATGAGGATCAATGAAATTTTATTCATACAATATTATTTTTTAAAAGGTGGTCATTTTAGGATGGGACTTTTGTATAGCCAAAGTAGGCACGGCCTTTTCATACTCTGGTGGAATGATGATGTTGGTTGATGACTTTGCTTTCTTGGAAGGCTTTTTCTTTTTCTTATATCTTCTATTATCTAGTAAATTGTTGGTCGGGCAAGGCGGGAGAGGTCTTTGACGCTTCTTTTTGCATAATTCATTTTCCTACAAACAAAAACAGATTTCAGAATAATACCACACGATTTATTTGAGTTTATTGTGAAATTATTAAGGTTTTTGAGTTCAGAATTGAAAAATTGGATTTGAGAGATTTAATTTTAATAGAAAATAATTTACATTTGCTTCTAAATCACTTAATTTTGATGCAACGTGGTTTTAAAACGGCACATTTTAGGTTTATACTAATTCTATTGGGTAAATATTAGGATTTTTGAGTTGGGGATGAGTTTTTATTAGAAATTATTTTGGGATTCATAGATTTAGTGCAAATTGCGCTTCAAATAGATAAAAGTCAACAATTCTTATATATTAACTTTGTTTCAAATTTAAAGTTTAAATTGTTGTTTCCGGAATTTGTTGTCTTAATTGTTAAGCGCATGCGCGTATTAAAGTAGCGCATGCGCGTAAGTTATAAAATTATTACCTCGCAAGTGTCATGATTTACATCAGGACAATTACATTTATCCTCATCTTTGCATAGAATTTCATTTTTTAAAGGCTTTGCTACTTTTATAGCTTCACCCAAAAAATGTTCCTCTTGTTCTTGCTGATACGAGCATTGCTTCTCTTTTTTTTTATCATCAGGACAATCTATAACCAACTTCTTTTTCTTCTTATTACATCTGGGATTGACTGGATTCTTAGATTTTTTTGGTATTGGATTCTCCGTATCCAAAGCATCGTAGCTTACTTTTTTAAATGGAAACTGAAATTTATAATAAATGTATAATAATTTTGAAAATATCTTTAACAAACCTTAACGCAATTCCCCAGACCTTCTTCGGGCCGTATTGGTCGATCATTTTTGGCCATACTGTATGATATAGTTTTCTTCATCGAGTCATTTATACTGCGCTACACAATAAAATTATACTATTTTATATGTTAGCAAATTTACATAATTACCTCTAAATCGATGCTTCTATAATCGGACGTTTGCGTATGGAATTTCTTGTTAGGTGGTTTAAAAGTAGGATGGTCTTCAGGTTTCCAAGGACATAGTTTGCATTCAGAAGGTTTAATATACGGTTCCTCATAACATGCTTCACTAAAGCATGGATAGGGTGCTTCCTTTTTAACACAATCCTTATATTTCGGATCACGATTGCAATGAGGATCAATTTGTTGCTCGCAATTGCAAAGATCAAATTTTTTGCACATCTCGCTGCAATCTTTTTTGACTTTTTTTTCGCACGGAGGTTTTGCGGACGATTTGGCGTAGTATCTTTTGAAGGGTTCTATTAATTGATTTTTTTGGAGGATTTGTTGTGATGGTAATTGATTTGCTTGTGTGCTGTAGTGTCTTCTACGAGAATCGGAAAACATCTGTTGCGCTTTTTCCTGATCGGAAACTTGATGCGATGTCATTTGTTTTACAGGTTCCGGAAAAGGACTTGCTAGTTTTGAACGTTTTAGAGGAGCTTTTAAACATTTATATGTGTTGGAAACAGGAAACTCCCTAAAATGGCATTAGTTGAACAAATTTACAAGTTTTTTTGGTTTATAAAGAGAGTAGATAAAAGAAATTTTTGCTTTTTTTGACAACTGCTGGTCTACTTTTCTTAGATTTACTAACTAGAATTGACTAACCTGTGTCCCAAAGCTTTGGTGTTATCTTCAAAGCCATCGACATTCCCAGCAAAACCCGCAGTAGCCAACCTCAGGTTATTATCGACGCTATTATTACCATATTTTAATTGTAAATTATCTTGCACAACTGGTTGGGCCGCTTGTTCTTCCTGTTCGGCTGGGTTACTAACGGATATAGGCCTTCTTGGAATCTAAAATATGTTGGTTTCATAGACGTTTATTGGCATCAATGATTTACTTACGTTATTTAAAATATTACGGCTAATTTTGCTGGCTGTGCGTAAAGCCATGATCTACAAAAGATGGGGAATTTTTAAGACGTCATTCGAAATGTAAATATGGTCGTATCCATGTCAACTCTCGTGTGGACCTACTGAGATCATGAAATTTTTATTAGAAATTTTGGGAATCTTTAAAGACAATCTAATTGTGGAGGAGATTTGTGTTAAGTTTAAGATTTTATTGCCAACATACAATAAACGTGAAATGCATTATTTATTAGTTGAAGCGAAAGGGTGGGGGGAGATGCGCATTACTTAATTGCATGTGTTTTGCGCAGTATCAGGACTAATTGGTTTTGAATTTTTTGTTGTCATTTAGTCAATTAATTAAATGCAAAGATTTTTATTTTTTTTCTAACTAAAAGGAATATGAAGAATTATTTAAAAAATATTTTGAGGTTAGATTCTAAAAATTGTAACCTTGGCACGATTAAGTTTGAGTTTATTTAATTTATGTAAATCCAGTTTTGAAAAATTGTTACGGCCAAGTCAATTAATTAACTTTAACCATTTTTATTTTCCTAACTAATTGGAATATGGAGAATTATTTAAAAAATATTTTGAGATTAGATTCTTAAAATTGTAACCTTGGCACAATTAAGTTTGACTTTATTCAATTTAGCAATTTACATAAATCCAGTTTTAAAAAATTGCTACGGCTAAGTCAATTAATTAACTTTAATTATTTTTATTTTCCTAACTAAATATGGAGAATTATTTTAAAAATTTTTTGGGGTCAGATTCCAAAAATTGTAACTTCAGCACAAATAAGTTGAACGTGACTACAAAATCTCTATGACGTCATGCGCAAAGGCGGACGAATTTAAAACAGTCCTGATCACATCATATTTTTTATTTATTTTTACTTGTAACTTTTGTCAGTTGTCAACAATTTGATATTAAAAAAACATTTCAGGAGGCAACAATTTATTATTATTCCATATTACAAGTAGCAGTTGATGTAAACGGCATTTAATATTAATGCCGGGTATTAACTAGGAAGTTCCTTTCAACGATACTAAAATCCGTATTGGATCTAAAATATTCCGGCAAAGAGCATGGCTGTAGATGTTGCTTCATTCGGGTCTCTTTTAATAACTGTGCCTCGTTGTGGATACTTGAATGGACACCAGACATCCTATGCTTTGGTACTACATACTTAGTTTTATTAGACGGTTCACATTTTGTGATTTCCACAGTATGTTGAGCTAGCTCTTGTGCGGTACTAGCATACCTCACTGACGCAATCTGTTAAATGATATAATTTAATTTATGAAATATTTTATAGAGTAATGGGGTACTTACACTATTAATTTTGTGGATGCAGCGCTGTGCCATCTTTATTCCTGTTCTGTCTGACAATATCCTAATGATTATAAATAATAAATAACAACAATTTCTATGGATATCCTTATCAAAGCCTACTTAAATTGAAACTACTTAATTATTTTATTGAAAGTTTTTAATTGTGAAAACATATTGAATAAATAACATTCTGTGTTTAATTAATTAACTGTATTACCAAAAATAGTTTGAAAAATATACACGTTTTTTATTTATGCAGTGTTCAGTTGAACACTATTGGATGCTAGGTGACTTCCCATACTGTAGAATTTACGGAGCTTCGTTTTCTTGTTGATACTTCTACATGGGCATCCAGACCATCCGACATTTTACTTAGCCTTCTCGCCCAGGAACCTCTCATACCTAAAAAAATGTTTAATAAATTAATTTATTTATTTTTGGATGTTTTATGAAGTTTATGGATAAAAAAAATGTTACCAGTGGCGTAACAACATGTTTTTGGTTTTGCCTTAAATTATTTAAAAACATTTATTATTGTGATGTTTTTTTTAATTTATAGATGAACAGTGACGTAACCATTTTTTTTTTTTTTTGTTTTGCTTAAAATTATTATGAATTTTGTTTCAGAATGTTTAAATGAATAGCTTCTAAAATTTGCTTCTAGCGCTTGTTTAAACAAGTAACTTTTTAGTTACCTGTTTGAACTTTTAACTTTTTAAGTGTTTTTGTTTTTCAAAGACTTTTTGAGTTTCTTGGTTTTATTAGACGTTTTTTCAAAAGTTTATTTTTAAAACCCGTGATGTCAACAACTCATAAAAAGTTTTTTGAGCTTTCTAATCGTTACTTTCAGGTTTTTGGCTTTTTATAAAGTTTTTAAAAATCTCAAAGAGTTTTTTTCTTAAAAATGTATTGAATTTTTTTGATTTTATAAAAAGCTTTTAGGGTTTTTAAGAGTTTTTAAAAATTTCTTTGATTTGTTTTAATTTTTGAAGTTCTTGCGTCTTTCAAAATCTGCTTGAACAACCTCAAAAGTTTCTACATTTTTTTCTAAAAGTTTGTAAAAAGTTTCAAATATTTGTGTGAGCTCTGAGAATACCTCTAAAGTTCTTACTTTTTTTTTAGTTTAGCAAAAACTTTAATTCTTCAAAAGTTTATTGCGCTTCACAAAAGTTCTTTAAGCTCTTTAACCGTTTCTGCACTATTCTAACACCTTTTTGAGCTCCTAAAAACCATTTTAAAAGTTTTTTAAAATCTTTTTTTAAATTTTTTTTGAGCTTTTTATAAGCTTTTAATGTGTTCTTTTAGTTTTTCAAAATGTTTTTGAGTTAGATGTAGCTCATGTGAAGCTTTTCAAAACTATTTTATCATGCTCATCGAAATTATTAGTAAATTTTTCAAAAAACTTTTTTTTTAGGTTTTTTTCAGCACTTTAGAAGTTTTTTTAAAGTTTTGCTTTTAAACATGTTTTGGCATTTGTTTAATTTTTTTAATTTTTTAGGTTTTTGCGAGCTTTGTATTTTTTTAAGCTTTTTAAAGGTTGTTAGTATCTTAAAACTTACATTTTTATCTAAAAAATATTATTGAGCCTTCTCAAAGGTTTCAACATTTTTTTGAGTTATTCAAAAACTTAAGAAAATCTTCTAAAATTTCTTTTAACTTTTTTTAAAGCTTTTTGAATTTTTTGAAAGCTTTTTAACATCTATTTGAGTTTTTCAAGTATCTTTTAAGTATTTAAAAGACTCTTTGAGCTTAACAAAAGCTTTAAAAAAAATTTGAGCATCTGTTTAAACTTATCAAAAGTTTTTTTGTCTTTCAAAGCTTTTTAAGTACCTTAAGCATTTTAAAAAGCTTTTTTCAAGTTCAAACAATGTTAACTTTTCAAATTTACGTTTCTCATTTTTTTTTTTTTAATTTAAAAGAAAAACCTTTTTTAAGTTTTTCAAAAGTTTTTAAAAGGTTTTTGTTTAGTAAGACTCAAATACATAGCTAATATAAAAATATCTTTGAGCTCTTAAAAAGCTTTTTAGCGGTTCTTTTTGCTTTTCAAATTTTTTTGAATTAGTCAAAAGTTCTTCAGTTTTTTAGGCTTTCTATTCTATCAAAAAGTTTTTTTCATTATTATTTTATAAGCTTATTGTGCATTTTTTTTTTGTTCTCAGAAAAAACTTTTAAAATTTAAGCTTTTTCTCCTCCTCAAAAAATTTTTAGTTTTTTAAAAACGGACTTTTTTTAGTTAGCTTTAAAAGTTTTGCAAGATCATCAAAATTTAATATACAATTCTTTGAGTTTAAAAAAAAATAATTGTTTCTTTTAAAGTAAAAAAAAAAACTCAACATTTTAAAGCTTATATCTGAAGATTCTAAAATGTTTTTTGGGCTTTTCAAAAGCTCTTACAAAGTTTCTTAAACCTTTTTTGGGCCCCTCAAAAGATACTCTTTTAAATTAAAAAAAAAAGTTCAGCAAAGCTTTTAAAGTTTGAGCTTTTTAAAGCTTTTTAAACAAAATTTTGAGCTTTAAAAAAATGATAATAAAGCATTGTGATAATTGTTTAATCTTCTTAGGTTTCAAAATCTTCAGTTTCTTCAAATTTATTTTAAAAGTTTTTTTATGTTTTTGAGCTTTTTAAAAAGCTTTTCAATTCTTTTAAAAGTTTGTAAAAAATCTCAACATTTCTTTGTTTTTTTTTATAAGTTTTTTGAACTTAGAAGTTTTTCAACATTTTAAAAGTTTTTAAAAAGCATTTTAAGAAGAAAATTTTCTCGAGCGTTTGTGCTTTCAAAAAAGAAATTGAGTTTTCTAAAAATTCTTTTTTATGTTTTAAATGCTCTTTGGATTGTCTAAAAGTATAAAAGCTTTCTCTTAAAGGCCTCAAAAGACCTCAACTTTGTAACAATTCTCCAAAGCTTTTAAAGGGCTTCTTTATTTTCTTAAATCACTTTGAGTTAATTAAAAGCTTTTTAGGCTTTTCAAAAAGTTCAATAAAAATTACTTTTTAAAAGTTCCTTTGAACATCTGCTTGAGTTTTTTGAGTATATTTAAAGTTCTTGCTTTGAGCTCAGCAAAAGCTTTAATTTTTATTTAACAGTTAATATCTTTAAAAGTTTTTTGAGTCTCTTAAAAGCTTTTTGAGTTCTTTAAATTTTTTTTTCATATTTTTTAAAAAGTTAAAAAGCTTTTGAAAAGATTTTGGAGTTTCTCTAAACTAGTTCAAATCCTTCTCAAACTCATCAAAGTTGACTGAACAACTATTTAAGCTCTACAACCTTTTTTGATTTTTTTTTTTAAGTTAATCAAACTTTTTAAAAGCTTTTTTAGATCTTTATATTTTTTTGGGAATCTTATTGTGCAACTTATAAGCTTTTCAAAAAATACAAATTTTTTTTGAGCTTTTAAAAAGTTTTTTGAGTTTTAGCTTTTATTCAATAACCACACTAAAGTTCTTAAAAAAATGATCAAGCTCAGTAAAAGCTACTTAATTTTTTTCAGGCATTTTTTAATAAACTAAAAAAAAAGTTTCTTAAATGCTTGTAAAATGTTTCTTAAACATCTGTTTGGGCTCTTCTAAAGTTCTCAAAAAACCTTTCAAGTTCCTAAATTTTTCCTTTGGCATATGCTTAAGCTTTTCAAAAGTTTCTTTTTTAATCTTTTAAGCTTTCTAACCGTTGTTTAAAAGTTTTTGTTTTAATCTTTTTACAAACTTTTTTGCGCTTTTCAAATGTTTTTTAAGCTCTTCAAACGTTTCTGAACTTTTCAAACACTTTTTTGAGCTTTTCAAAAAATACTAAAAAATGCAAAGTTTTTGCTTTTAAAAACTACTTTAAAAGTTTCTTATCAAAGTTTACTAAAAAGTTTTTTGGTTTCTATAATTTTTTTTAGAAAAGTTTTTTTCGAGTATTTTTTATTTTTTTATTGCTCCTCAGTTGTTTTGATTGTTTTTGGGGGGTTCTTAAAAAACTTTTCAAGCTCTTAAGTTTTTTTTAAAACCCGTAAAGTCAAAAACTCATAATTAGTTTGTTAAGCTTTCTAACCGTTACTATGTTTTATTCTTTTAAATTTTTTTTTATAAAAAAATATAAAAGGACTATCAAAAGTAACAATCTCTCAAAGCTCTTCAAAAGTTTTTTGCGCTTTTTATATGTTCTTTAAGCTCTTTAAACGTTTCTGAACTTTTCAAACACTTTTTTTTGAGCTTTTCAAAAATTTCTAAAAAAAAGCAAAGTACTCGAGCTTTTAAAAACTACTTTAAAAGTTCTTTATGCTCATCAAAGTTTACTAAAAAGTTTTTTGGTTTTTAGAAATTTTTTTAGAAATACCTGAAACAGTATTTTTGAGTTTTTTAAAAGCTCAATAAGTTAAACAAAATTGTTGAGCTCTTTAAGAGTTTTTAAAAGTTTATATTTTTTTTCATTTTTATTTTGAGTTTTTTTAAAGCTCCTAAAGTGTTTTTAAAGCTCTTCAAAATTTTTATGTTTATGTAAAGTTTTTGAAAAAGAAAAAATACTTTAAAAGTTTATTATTATATCCTATTTGAACACTTAGAATATCTTTAAAATCTTGAAAATTGAGCTTAATAAAAGCTCTTAATTTTTTTTTAGATTTTGTTAAAGTTTTTTTAATATTTTTTGCAATCTCAAAGTTCTTTAAGCTTCTTAAACATCTTTTTGGGTTTTTCAAACTTCTAAAAAGCGCTGTGATAATCGTTTAACTTTTTTAAAATGGTCCCGAGCTTTTATATGTACATTAAAAGTTTTTTATGCTCATCAGTATTTACTTAACATTTTTTGAGTTTTTTAAAAGCTTTTTGGTTTAAAGTTTTAAAAAATACTTCAATTAAAAATTGTTTTTTTAGTTCTAATTTTTTTAACTTTTTAGGTTCTTGCTTTCTTCAAATCTCTTTGAGTTTTTTAAAAACTTTGAGATTGTTATATGTTCTTTGAGTTCTTAAAAGGCCTTTATAGTAACAATTACTTACATTTTTACTTTAAAAGTATCTTTAAGTGACTTATATTTGAATTTAAATAAAAATTTAAAGAGTTTTTCTTTAACAACTCTTTAAATTTTTATAGAAGCTTTCTTCTTGAGTTTTTTAATTAATACTAAAAGCTTTTGAAAAACTTTTTCTTTAAAAAGTTCTTTCTTAAAGTCTTTAAAAGGCTTTTGAGTTTTTCAAAAGCTCTTAATGAGTTTTTCTAGTTCCTCAAAATGTCTTTAAGTTAATCAAAAGCTTTTTGGATACTCCAACCGAAGTTTTTTAATAATTACTTTATGCACTTTAAAACGTTTTTTTTAATGTTTCTTAAAGTTTCTAAAAAGCTTGTATAAAGTTTAAGCCTGTTCGAGTTTTTTGAGTACCAAAGTTTTTTTTTTTGGGTTTTTAAAAGTTCCTAAAATTTTCTTTGTGCACCTGTTTAAACTAAAAAAAAAATGAGTTTCTTAAAAGTTTTTTGAGCTTTTTAAATGTTTCTTTCTAAAAAAGTTTTCGAAAAAAAAATTTCTTTAAATTTCTTAAAAATACTTTAAATAAGAAGTTTGAATTTTCTTAAAGTTTATTAATTTTTTTAAATTTTTTTCAAAATTTTCTCTAAATGTTCTAAAATGCTCTTTGGGTTTTTCAAAAATTCTTAGTTGTTTCAACTTTTCAAGTTTTTGCGAGTTAGTCAAAATTTATCTTATAAGCCTATTGTGCAGTTTAAAAACTACTACATTTTTTTCAAAAATTTATAATGAGCTTTTTGTACTTTTTAAAAGCTTTTTGAACACCTTTCTGAGTTCTTTTTAATTTAAAAAAATTTTTAGTTCAGAAAAAGCTTTTAAAATTTTCTTTGAGTTTTTTGAGTTTGTTAAACTACATTTTTTTCAAAAATTTATAATGAGCTTTTTGTATTTTTTTAAAGCTCTCTGAACTCCTTAAACATCTTTTTGAGTTTCTCAAAAACTTTAAAAAAAGCTTTTAACTTTTTTTGCTTTTAAAAAAGCTTTTTATAACCACTTTTACTAAAAAAAATACTAAACAGCTTTTTGAGTTTTTGGGTTTTTTGAGCGTTTTTCTTAACTTTATAAAAAGCTTTTTGAGTTTTTTAACTTTTCAGGTCTTTTAAAATTTTATTAAAGTTTTTAGAGTTTCCTAAAAGCTTGTACAACGCTGGTTTGAGGTTTGAGCTTAGTAAAAGCTTTTATATTATTATAAGCACATTGTGTATCTTTAAAACTTTAAAAAAAAAATTTATAAACTTTCTCAAACTTATAAAAAGTTTAAAAAAAATTATTTTGATTAAACTTTTTGAGCAAAGTTCTTAAAGTTTTTCTTGAGCATTAGTTTCAGATATTTAAAAGTTTTTTGCGTCATTTAAAAGCTCCTCTAACTTCTTAAAAGCTTCTTTAATTTCCTGAACACTCCTAAAGTTTTTCAAACATTTTTTTGAACTCAATTTTTTTTTTAAATGAGTGTTGTGATCATTGTTTAACTTTCTTAGCTTCTAATAAAGCCCTTGAGTTTATTAAAATCACTTTAAAAGTTTCTGAAACTCATCAAAATGTACTGAAACAGTCCCCAAAAAGCTTTTTGATCTCTCTAAGTTTCTAAAATACTTGTTTTCTAGATTTTTAAAGTGTATCAAACTTTTTCAGAACTTTTAAAGCTTCTATAATGTTTTTAAAAAGTTTTTAATAATTTTTTTTTTTTGGGCATCTGTTTAAACTTTTTAGGTCGTTGTGTCTTTTAAATTATTTTAAGTTTTTTAAAAATTTAAAGGTTTCTGTCTAGTAACAATAATATACATTTAAACTTCTTTAAAATAATTGAGCTTAGCAAAAGCTCTTAAAGTTTTTTAGGGTTTCTTTGAGTTAAAAAAAAAATACATTTCTTAAAAGTTTCTCGAGTTTCTTAAACTCAAACTTTTTTTTTTGAGTTTTTTCAAAAATTTTCAAAAAAGTATTGTGATAATCGTTTAACTGTTTTAGCTTTTAGAACGGTTCTTGAGCTTTTCAAAAGTACTTTACAAGTTTTTCATGCTCATCAAAGTTTACTAAACAGTTTTTAAATTATCCAAAAAGCTCTTTGGTTTTTTTAAAAGTAAAAAAAAAACTCAAACATTTCCTGAATTTCTTAAAAGATTAGTGAATTTTTTGAAAGTTTCTTTAGCTCTTTAAAAGCTTTTTTAATTTTTGAAAAAAGTTTTTAGGGTTCTTCAATGTCTTTTAAAGTTTTTATTTCTTTGTTCTCTTCAAATCTTTTTGAGTTTTTAACAATTTTTAAAAGTTGTTTTGCTTTTTAAAAGTTTGTTGAGCTTTTTGAACTCTTTAAAAGCTTTTTTGAGCTTTTTTAAAACTTTTAATAAAGGGGAAGGTTTTAAAGAGTTTTCTAACTTTTTAAAACTACTTTAAAAATGTTTCGTGCTCATCAAAATTTACTAAACAGCTTTTTGAGTTTTCTAAAAGTTTTTCGGTTTTTCTAAAAATTTTTAAAAAATATTTCAAACTCTACTTTCTGGGTTTTTTAAAAGCTCATTTAACTTTTTAAACGTTTCTTTGTTTTCAGAAGTTTTTCTAAGGAGGTCTTTGGGCTCTTTAAGAGATTATAAATTTTTTATTGAGTTTTTTGCGTTTTTGCGCAAACTTTTTGATTTCTTTTGATGGTCAGTTTCCGAAAAGCTTTTTTTAAGTATTTTCTTCTTGTAACAATTACATTTTTATCTAAAAAATCTTTTTGAACTTCTTAAAAGCTTTTAAATTGTTTGTTAATTTTTTTTTTTGAGTTAGTCAAAAGCTCCTAAAAAGATTTTAAAGGGTTTCTCAATATTTTTTTTGAGTTAGTTAAAAGCTCCTAAAAAGCTTTTTTGGCTTTTAAATGTTTTCTCAAACTTTCTAAGAAACTTTCAAGTTCTGTAAAAACTTGTAAAACTTTTTGAGCTCAGAAAAAGTGCTTTATAAGCTCAGAATCTTCTAAAAAACTCAAAAAAGTGAGTACCTCTAAATTTTTAAGTTTGGTAAAAGCTTTTAAAATGTTTTTCGAGAATCTTATAAGCTTTTACTTTAAAAGCTTTTAAAAAAATTGTAAAAACTTTTTTGAATTCTTCAAAGTTTCTAAAAAGCTTTTTGAGTTTTTTAAAAGCTTTTTGAGCACTTGTTTACACTTCTCCAGTGCCTTTAAAGTTCTTAAAAAAATTTAAACTTAGCAAATGCTTTTAAAGGTTTTCTTAAGAATGTGCTTAAATTTTTTTAAAAGTTTTTTGAGCTTTTTTGAACTGTTTGAACATTTTTTGAGTTTTTTAAAAACATCTAAAAACATCTAAAAAAGCGGTGTAATAACCGTTAAACTTTCTTCTGAAAAACTACTTTAAAAGTTCCTCATCTTTGAGCTATATAAAAAGATTTTTTTTAACATTTTAAAAGCTTTTGAGCTTTTCAAAAACTTAATGCATTATTTGACATGGGCTGGGCTAAGTGTGATTTGTAACTAAGATAAAAAAAGTTTGTAGTACCAACTGTGTAAAAAATATCAACATTGACACGACTAATTTTATGTAATCTTAGATCATTTAGCATTGCTCAAGTAGATTCTTTAATTAAAGAAAAAGTAAATAAAATCATAATACCTGGAGTTCTATCAGGTCTGGAGTTATTGTTCATAGTCATATTCATAACTTCCTCAAAATCGTACTCATTTTTCTTCAAACCATGCTCATATTTGGCTTCTTTGGCTAACAGAGCTTCTCTCTGAATCTGAGTCTTTAACTAAAAAAAAGTATTTTGTTTTATAAATAATTTGTCTATAATAATATCTTACCTCTGAAGGTACATCCGGTATCACATATTGCATAATCCCCGTCAAACCAAATACTATATGCTGCAAATTAACAATAATCAAAAATTTATTAATTGTAGGTTAGTTACTGTTATTTTCTGTAAATTGTCTCTTCGACCAGTGAGATGTTAGGCACACTGGTAAAGGGTGCATACCTTGAAACACTAGTGTTTCTTACTGGATGAAAAGGCAGTTTACATAAAATACATCAATTATAAATTTTAAATAAAGAATTTATTAACTTGTAATGATCCTTACTTCAAATATTACAACGAATGCTAATCTGGCAGCAAAGACGTGCCAATATTGAGGACTAAGATCATAAGCTATTGTCTCATTCGGGGCATTCCTGTACCCCCTATATTGACAAGATTCAGGGCGCGTCCCTGCATCATCATCACCACCCATACCATCTTTATAATCGTTTGTATCAAACACTAAAATAATAATAATGTATCACAATTTATTTAAAAAAAATTAGTCTTACGGGATAGAGATGAATCTATATATCCTTTTAGAGTTTCATCGTCGGAATATTTGTATTTGTAAACCATTCTTGGAATGAAGTCACTTGTGTAGGCAATCACAAACGCCTGTAATCAGTAAAAATTTGATGTTGGTGGATTTAGTATGTAATAAATTTATTATTACATTTGACACAACGGCTGCATATGTGATGACTCGTAGGATACCATACCAGGCTCCAATATCTTCAACCCTTTCCGGTAAAGGTCTTCTAGCTTGCGTCACAATTTTGTAAGCATCCAATCGGATTTCCGCTATGTTGTTGAGCAATGCACATAAAGGGGCTAAAGGAAATGCGGCTACGAATAGTGTTACAAAACCATATTGAAGAACTATAACAGAATTATTAATTTATTGCAGTTAAGTTTAAATAACTTACTCATTTCTAAATATTCATCGAATAAAGCCAATCTTCCTCCATCTTGCAAATGGTAATCTTCTTCCCATCTAGTATGCTTCCTTGTGAGATCTTTTGTATTGGATCGATGCGAACGTCCTCTCCACCAATTTTGAAATTTTCTGCAATGATTAAATTTAGATCAAATTATTAAAAACATTACCAACTTACGGATTAAAGAGTTCTAAAAAGTTGTTAAAAACTTGTTTGCCTATCATAATGATGGCTAACTGGATACAAAGCTCGCTTAAACATCCTGCTGGATCGCAAACGTCTCCTTTTACTTTCAGGAATTGTGATGAGCGACTTGAGGTATCTCCGGGATGCTCAAAGAAGCGACCCTATAAATTAAAAGTTTGAGTACATGCGCAGAAACAGTTTGCGCAATTCAAAAAATATGATTGGAGGGGGTACATTCGCAGAAACAATTTGCGCAATTGGAAAATTTTGTAATATTTTTTTCTTTGTTTCAGGATGAAGAGTGGTGGGAAATATGACGTGCTGGAAATGTTTAAGTAGTAAGTGATAATAAACTAAGTTTTGAAGTGATACCACAGGTTAGGTTAGTAATTTACAATAACTTATATAAAGGATCTAATTTGTACATACCTTAAAGAATGCAATGTATATTAAAGAAGAGTAAAAATTCATAAATTCGAAGACAAATATTTTAAACGTGTACGAGTCCTCATATTCAGTCTGCGTTCTTGGATTCTCTAAGTTGGTTAAATTGATTGCTATATTGTGGTAAAACTAAAAAAAGATTATTTTATATTTAGTTCTAAGATTAATAAATTTAAGCAACTTACTCTGGTTAAACACATAATAATAATAAGATTGAGTAAGGCAGCTGAGACAGAAGTAAATATTTTGGCATATTTCTTAAGGAAGTAGTTGCCGCTTCCGTAGATTATGGACACCAATGATATCCGATATATTATGGTACCCAATACTGCACACAGCACAACTACCACCTTTAATAAAATTAATTAATACTACAATAGTTTAGAGTTTTGAAATCTTACCATAAAAAATACTACTGAACCGGTAGCAAATAACCTTCCAGTTTTTGACCACGTTGGTAGGAATGGTTCTTTTTCTCTTGTAACAGGATTGGTTCTAAATGTTTTTACACTGGTTTCAAATTCTAAAATGTTTACATTTATTTTTGAAGTGCGTTAATGTATTAATGCTTACCAGGCCTGGGTTCTTCATCTTCTTCAATTCCTTGTAAGTCCCATTCCCATTGAATGACGCTCTGTTTTCTCCTCCAGAGTTCCAAAAATAAGGTTGCTATAATATTAATTGGTTAGTTTTTAGTGTAAAGCAAAATAAGTGTTGGCTGAGGTTGCACTTTATAGAATTTTTGTACAAAATTTTTACAAAACAGTCTTAAGACATGTAAGACTGTAGTGATACAAAACAAAACAATTTTTAAAAAATTTTAAGTGTTTTTTAACATTTTTGTTGTTTGGGACTTATATTATACTTAGAAAATTTTTGATTTTATTATGTTTGAGACTTAAAATAGTAACAAAATTTAGGAAGCGCACTTTATTGAGGTTGTACTTTGATAAATCTTAGTTTTCTACATCTTTTGTTGCTTGGGACTTTAATTATACTTAGGAAGATTAAGGTTTGATATGTTTGGGACTCAAATAGGTAAAAAAATTTAGGAAAAGAATTTTATTGAAGTTGTACTTTAATAAATTTTAGTTTTTTACATTTTTTGTTGCTTGGGACTTTAATTAAATTTAGGAAGTTTAAGATTTGATATGTTTGGGACTCAAATAGGTAACTAAATTTAGGAAAAAGACTCCATTGAGGTTGTACTTTAATAAATCTTAGTTTTCTACATTTTTTGTTGCTTGGACTTTAATTATACTTAAGAAGATCAAGATTTAATACGTTTATGACTCAAATAGGTAACAAAATTTAGAAAGCGCACTTCATTGATTTATACTTTAATAAATCTTGGTTTTCTACATTTTTAAGGCTTGGGACTTTAATTATACTTAGGAAGATTGATATTTGATATGTTTGAGACTCAAATAGGTAACAAAGTTTAGGAAAAGGACTTTATTGAGGTTGTACTTTGATAAATCATAGTTTTTTACATTTTTTGTTGCTTAGGACTTTAATTATACTTAGGAAGATCAAGATTTAATATGTTTGGGACTCAAATAGGTAACAAAATTTAGGAAAAGGACTTCATTAAGGTTGTACTTTGGTAAATCATAGTTTTTTACATTTTTTGTTGCTTAGGACTTTAATTATACTTAGGAAGATCATGATTTGATATGTTTAGGACTCAAATAAGCAACAAAATCCAGGAAAAGGATTTCATTGAAGTTGTACTTTAATAAATATTAGTTTTTTTTGGTGATAATACGGATTCGTTTATTAATTTATTTCTGATTTGATGTACATTTGGTGTGCTACTAATTATACTTTTATTATTTACCAAATGACTTTGATTTAATAATGGCTTATATATTACTCCTGCATTTTTATCATATGCAAGGTTTAATGATACGCCGTTTTCGTTTATTAACAACTTCTATTTTTAAACTGCAATCTATTGAAGTTGCAGTTAGTACAGAACTAAGTTCATTTTGACTTGATATAATAGGCAAATGAGTTGATTCAATATTAATAGATGGTACAGTCGATTCTTGTACCGATGAAGTTGTTATATCAATGCTCACTTTATCAGTAATTAAAATACTATTAAATTGCACAGCATTATAGTTCTCACTCTTTAATAACATATCAAATGTGTCTTCAAATCTTACCTGCAAAATTCTCGATTCATTTGAAAGATCAACTTTTTTAGAAAGCTCCTTTATAATCATATGGGATTTTTTTTCGTTTTACATATATTTTTTGCAAATAGCGCATTTACAACGTCAAAAGACTTTTATGCAACAAAGAAGTTTTTTTTACTATAAGTCCTTAAATGTGGAGCAATTATTTCTTCTTTGTTGTATTGGTATAAATATATTATACTTAGAAAATTTTTGATTTTATTATGTTTGAGACTTAAAATAGTAACAAAATTTAGGAAGCGCACTTTATTGAGGTTGTACTTTGATAAATCTTAGTTTTCTACATCTTTTGTTGCTTGGGACTTTAATTATACTTAGGAAGATTAAGGTTTGATATGTTTGGGACTCAAATAGGTAAAAAAATTTAGGAAAAGAATTTTATTGAAGTTGTACTTTAATAAATTTTAGTTTTTTACATTTTTTGTTGCTTGGGACTTTAATTAAATTTAGGAAGTTTAAGATTTGATATGTTTGGGACTCAAATAGGTAACTAAATTTAGGAAAAAGACTCCATTGAGGTTGTACTTTAATAAATCTTAGTTTTCTACATTTTTTGTTGCTTGGACTTTAATTATACTTAAGAAGATCAAGATTTAATACGTTTATGACTCAAATAGGTAACAAAATTTAGAAAGCGCACTTCATTGATTTATACTTTAATAAATCTTGGTTTTCTACATTTTTAAGGCTTGGGACTTTAATTATACTTAGGAAGATTGATATTTGATATGTTTGAGACTCAAATAGGTAACAAAGTTTAGGAAAAGGACTTTATTGAGGTTGTACTTTGATAAATCATAGTTTTTTACATTTTTTGTTGCTTAGGACTTTAATTAAACTTAGGAAGTTTAAGATTTGATATGTTTGGAACTCAAATAGGTAACAAAATGTAAGAATAGGACTTCATTAAGGTTGTACTTTAATAAATCTTAGTATTTTAAATTTTTTGTTGCTTGGAAATTCAATTATACTTAGGAAGATTAAGATTTGATATGTTTGAGACTCAAATAGGTAACAAAATGTAGGAAAAGGATTTCATTGAGGTTGTACTATAATAAATCTTAGTTTTTTAAATTTTTTGTTGCTCGGGACTTTAATTATATTTAGGATGTTCAAGATTTAATATGTTTATGACTCAAATAGTTAACAAAATTTAGGAATCGCACTTTATTGAGGTTATACTTTAATAAATCTTAGTTTTCTACATTTTTTGTTGCTCGGGACTTTAATTATACTTAGGAAGATCAAAATTTAATAATTTTATGACTCAAATAGGACAAAATTTAGGAATTGCACTTTATTGAGGTTGTATTTTGATAAATATTAGTTTTTCTACTTTTTCAATCCAATTTTTGTATTGCAAACACTTGGGCGGGTAGGCGAGAACTAAGTTCAAATTAAGCGGACGTGTAGATTTGAATTGCCCAACCACCCGCCCAAGCGTTTGTGAACTAATTTCTTGATTACAAACACGTGGGCGGGAAGTAAGTTTAAATTAAGCGGAAATGTGGTTTGAATTTGTGTTGCCTACTCACCCGCTCAAGTGTTTGTTATCAATTTTTATGATTACGAACGCTTGGGCGGGTGGGCGGGAACTATGTTCAAATTAACCGTTGTGTGGTTTAGGTTTGAGTTGCCCACCCACTCGCCCAAGCGTTTGTGAACTAATTTCTTGATTACAAACACGTGGGCGGGAACTAAGTTCAAGTTAAGCGGAAATGTGGTTTGAATTTGTGTGGCCCACTCACCTATCCAAGTGTTTGTGATTTAATTTTTTAATTACAAAACTTGAGCAGGTGGACGGGTACTAAGTTTAAATTTAGTTAGCATGTGGTTTGAATTTGTGTTGCCCACCCACCCGCCCAAGTGTTTGTGAACGAATTTTTTGATGACAAACACTTGGGCGGGTGGGCGGGAACTAAGTTTAATTTAAGCGGACGTGTGGTTTAGTTTTGAGTTGCCCACCCACCCGCCTAAGTGTTAGTGAACGAATTTTTTTATTACGAACACTTGGGTGGGTGGGCGGGAACTAAGTTCAAATTAAGCGGATGTGTGGTTTGGATTTGTGTTGCCCACCAACCCGCCCAAGTGTTTGTAAACAAATTTTTTGATTACAAACACTTGGGCGGGTGGCGGAAACTAAGTTCATATTAAGCGGACGCGTGGTTTGGAATTGTGGTGCCCACCCACCCGCCCAAGAGTTTGTGAACTAATTTTTGATTTGTGTGGCCCACCCACTCACTTAAATGTTTGTGATCTATTTTTTAATTACAAACATTTGGGCGGCTGGGCGGGAATTAAGTTTAAATTTAGTTAGCGTGTGGTTTGAATTTGAGTTGCCCACTCACTCAAGTATTTGTGATCCAATTTTTTTATCACAAACACTTGGGCGGGCGAGCTAGTTTAGATTTGTGCTGTCTTAAGACATGTAAGAATGTACTAAGACAATCAAAACAATTTTTAAAAAATGTTAAGTATTTTTTGTAATTCTTTTAAAAATTTGGAATTAAATTAAGATTGACATTTTAAGTAAACGTTGGCTGAGATTGCACTTTATAAAATTTTTGTACGAAATTCTCACAAAACAGTCTTAAGACATGTAAAAATGTACTGAGACATTCAAAACATTTTTTTTTAATTTTAAGTATTTTTTGTGATTTTTCAAAAATTTCGAAAATAAATTAAAGTTAACATTTTGAATAAACGTTGGCTGATGTTGCACTTTATAGAAGACATGTAAGAACGAATTTTAGGGGAAAAAATGTGTACAATTATGACACTATCAGTTTTAATACTCACCCCATAGGCTCATGAAAATTGCAAAGAAGACTGTTGCCGGATTGTCGAATAAATATGTAAGTCTGGCGAATTTACAACTCTCATATAGTTTCTGATATCTACATGCTTTGTCGCATAAGGGACATAAGGTTATATTTCCGGGGCCAGTTGTATTACAAATTTCTTTACTGGAATCAAATATTTTGAAAAAAACATTGAATTTTGAATATTTTCTGTAAGCTCACCTTGGAATATTGTCATCGCTGTCCATTGAAAGTAAACCGTAGAAGAAACATAAGGTACCTACTATGGCAGGAGCATACAGCATCTTCGTGTAGAAACCTAGCCAACAAAAGTAGAGCCCTATTTTGTCTCCAAAATATTTCCTAACTACTCGCAATGGTTGTCGCTTGAACCATTTTGCAGGCCTTGCCCATTCTAAATATAATAACTGCAAACAATGGAATTGGTATAAATGCAAAAAAAAATTTACTACACTGTAACATGTTTCAAACACCGTCCGATGATGACCTTGTAAAGGTTGAAACATGTTACGGTTTATTTAAATTTATTCATGATATAATAGCACATAATAAATGTGTATTATTAATTAATTCTTACTCTCCTATCTAAAACAGTTCCATCATTTTCTCCCTTCTCATAACTTCCTTCATGGAGGGGGAAACACGCCGTGTATGTGTTGTCATTTATCAATCTACGCACTCCCACTTTGTCCGTATCGTCGAACTTAACGCGCAATAAAATTTGCATTACAATCAAACTTCTTTGCGCACTGGAGTATGATGTAACGCGATCTTTCACAACAAACCTATAACACTAAACGTTAATAACGAAAAACAATGGAGACAATAAAAACTCACTGTTCTTCCCTATCCGCTCCTTCAGTTGCATCATAAAATGAAGGCTCCTTTTCTATCAAATCCAAATCGTATTCGAAGATATCCCTCCAACGTTTTTTCCAACTAGCGTAGAGTGAAAGGTCTTTACCGTTATTTTTTTCATCATCCTAAAAATGTATTCAACTTAATTCAATTTAATTATTTTTTTAATAAATTAACCAACCCATGCTTTAACGGAAATTGTAATGAATCTCTTAATTGGCATCTTCATTCCCATCAGAGATGCATATCTAGATTTTGTCTTCCATGGTAGATGTATTTTAACGAAACATGTTTTTCCATCGTATGAGAGCTCCTTATATTCAACCTCTAATTCCAAGCCTTCTTTTACTAAATTTTCCTTAATAATATAAAAAGATTTAGTTTGTATTGATTTGTTTTGAAGGTTAATATATTTACTTGGAATATTTTACGATTGTCTCGTCGTCTAGCCTCTGCTTCCGTCATGACGCCAAGATCTTCTTCCTCGTAGACTAGGATCATATCGATTTGACGTCTTCCATCGCGGAAGTAGAGGCTGTCTGGATCGGGTGGTTCCAAGAAAGACTAAAAAATAAAAATATTGTAGGAACAATTTATGAAGATTAGAGAAATTTTTGGTTTTTGTGGTAATTCAGAAACGTTTTTTGACGTTTATGAAGTTCAAACACTTGTTTAGGAACATTTATGTTATCTAGTAAAAATTAAGATTGTTTTAATGAATGTTTAGAAATATTCTTAACAGTTTATGAACATTATTTCGTTTTTGTGGTAGTTCAGAAACGTTTTTTGACGTTTATGAAGTTTGGAGACATGCTCAGAAACATTTATGTCATCTATGACAAATTAAGATTGTTTTAATGAATTTTAGAAATATTCTTAACCGTTTATGAACATTTTTTTGGTTTTTGTGGTAGTTCAGAAACGTTTTTTGACGTTTTTGAAGCTCAGAGACATGTTCAGGAACATTTATGTCATCTATGACGTATTAAGATTGTTTTAATGAATTTTAGAACTATTTCTAAAAGTGTATGAAGATTTTTTGGTTTTTGTGGTAGTTTAGAAACGTTTTTTGAAGTTTATGAAGCATAGAGACATGCTCAGGAACGTTTATGTCATTTATGACAAATTAAGATTGTTTTGATGAATGTTTAGAAATATTCTTAACAGTTTATGAACATTTTTTGGTTTTTGTGGTAGTTCAGAAACGTTTTTTGACGTTTATGAAGCTCAGAGACTTGTTTAGGAACATTTATGTCATCTATGACAAATTAAGATTGTTTTTATGAATGTTTAGAAATATTCTTAACAGTTCATGGATGTTTTTTTGATTTTTGTGGTAGTTCAGAAACGTTTTATGACGTTTATGAAGCTCGGAGACATGCTCAAGAACATTTATGTCATCTATGACAAATTAAGATTGTTTTGATGAATGTTTAGAAATATTCTTAACAGTTCATGAACATTTTTTGATTTTTGTGCTAGTTCAGAAACGTTTTTTTGACGTTTATGAAGCTCAGAGACATGCTCAGAAACATTTATGTCATCTATGACAAATTAAGATTGTTTTAATAAATGTTTAGAAATATTCTTAACAGTCTATGAAATTTTTTTGGTAGTTCGGAAACGTTTTTTGACGTTTATGAAGTTCGGAGACATGCTCAAGAACATTTATGTCATCTATGACAAATTAAGATTGTTTTGATGAATGTTTAGAAATATTCTTAACAGTTCATGAACGTTTTTTGACGTTTATGAAACTTGAGATATGCTCTGGAACGTTTATGTCATCTATGACAAATTAAGATTGTTTAAATGAATTTTAGAAATATTCTTAACAGTTTATGAACATTTTTTTGTTTTTGTGGTAGTTCAGAAACGTTTTTTGACGTTTTTGAAGCTCAGAGACATGTTCAGGAACATTTATGTCATCTATGACGTATTAAGATTGTTTTAATGAATTTTAGAACTATTTCTAAAAGTGTATGAAGATTTTTTGGTTTTTGTGGTAGTTCAGAAACGTTTTTTGACGTTTATGAAGTTCGGAGACATGCTCAAGAACATTTATGTCATCTATGACAAATTAAGATTGTTTTAATGAATTTTAGAAATAATCTTAACAGTTTATGAACATGTTTTGGTTTTTGTTGTAGTTCAGAAACGTTTTTCGACGTTTATGAAGCTTGGAGACATGCTCAGGAACATTTATGTCATCTATGACAAATTAAAATTGTTTTGATGAATGTTTACAAATATTCTTTAACAGTTCATGAACGTTTTTTTGTTTTTATGTTAGTTTAGAAACGTTTTTTGACGTTTATGAAGCTTGGAGACATGTTTAGAAACATTTATGTCATCTATGACAAAATAAAATTATTTTTATGAATTTTTAGAAATATTTTTAACAGTTTATGAATATTTTTTGGCTTTTGAGGTAGTTTAGAAACGTTTTTTGACGTTTATGAAGCTTAGAGACATGCTCAGGAACATTTATGTCATCTATGACAAGTTAAGATTGTTTTGATGAATGTTTAGAAATATTCTTAACAATTCATGAACATTTTTTGGTTTTTGTGGTAGTTCATAAACGTTTTTTGACGTTTATGAAGCTTGGAGACATGCTCAGGAACATTTATGTTATCTATGACATATTAAGATTGTTTTTATGAATGTTTAAAAATATTCTAACAGTTCATGAACATTTTTTGGTTTTTGTGGTAGTTTAAAAACGTTTTTCGACGTTTATGAAGTTTGGAGACATGCTCAGGAACATTTATGTCATCTATGACAAATTAAGATTGTTTTAATGAATTTTAGAAATATTCTTAACAGTTCATGAACATTTTTTGGTTTTTGTGGTAGTTTAAAAACGTTTTTCGACGTTTATGAAGTTTGGAGACATGCTCAGGAACATTTATGTCATCTATGACAAATTAAGATTGTTTTAATGAATTTTAGAAATATTCTTAACAGTTTATGAACATTTTTTGGTTTTTGTGGTAGTTCGGAAATGTTTTTTGACGCTTATGAAGCTTGGAGACATGCTCTGGAACGTTTATGTCATCTATGACAAATTAAGATTGTTTAAATGAATTTTAGAAATATTCTTAACAGTTTATGAACATTTTTTTGTTTTTGTGGTAGTTCAGAAACGTTTTTCGACGTTTATGAAGTTCAGAGACATGTTCAGGAACATTTATGTCATCTATGACAAATTAAGATTGTTTTGATGAATGTTTAGAAATATACTTATAGTTTATGAACATTTTTTGGTTCAAACGTTTTTTGACGTTTATGAAGCTTGGAGACATGCTCAGGAACATTTATGTTATCTATGACATATTAAGATTGTTTTTATGAATGTTTAAAAATATTCTAACAGTTCATGAACATTTTTTGGTTTTTGTGGTAGTTTAAAAACGTTTTTCGACGTTTATGAAGTTTGGAGACATGCTCAGAAACATTTATGACATTCTATGTCAAATTAAGGGCGTTTTTATAACATTTATGGTTGTTTGGACGTGTTCTTAACAATTTATAAACATTTATTTTATTTTTGTGGTAGTCCAGAAACGTTTTATGACGTTTTTGAAGCTCAGAGGCATGCTCAGGAACATTTATGACAATTTATGTTAAATTAAGGGCATTCTTATAACATTTATGGTTGTTTGGACATGTTTTTAATAATTTTTAAAATTTTCTTTTACTTTTGTGGTAGTCCAGAAACGTTTTATGACGTTTATGAAGCTCAGAGATATGCTCATGATCATTTATGACAATCTTTGTAAATTTTTGGGCGTTTTTATAACATTTACGGTTGTTTAGACATGTTCTTAAAAGTTTATAAATTTTTATTTACTTTTGTAGTAGTCCAGAAATGTTTTATGACGTTTTTGAAGCTCAGAGACATGCTCAGAAACATTTATGACAATCTTTGTCAATTTCTTAGCGTTTTTATAACATTTATGGTTGTTTAGACATGTTTTTAAAAGTTTGTAATTTTTTTTTACTTTTGTAGTAGTTCAGAATCGTTTTATGACATTTTTGAAGCTCAGAGACATGGTCAGGAACATTTATGATAATCTATGTCAAATTAAGATTGTTCTTATAACATTTATAGTTGTTTGGACATGTTCTTAATAATTTATAAACATTTTTTTACTTTTGTAGTAGTCTAGAAACGTTTTATGATGTTTTTGAAGCTCAGAGACATGCTCAGCAACATTTCTGACTATCTATGTCAAATTAAGGGCGTTTTATAACATTTATGGTTGTTTGGACATGTTCTTAACAGTTTATAAACTTTTTTTTTTAATTTTGTAGTCTAGGAACGTTTTATAAAATTTTTGAAGCTCAGAGACATGCCCAGGAACATTAATGACATCTGTGACAAAGATATTTTTATTTGTTTAGAAAAACCAATAATTGATACAGTACTAAGTCAATTGAGTCACAAAAATTTGAATAAATCAATCAACAAATGTCAACTGAGTCACTAAATAATGACAATTGATGAATAATTAAATTCAACATCAATTGAGTCTAAACACTTTAATGAATAAAAAAATAATAGTCAACTGAGTCACTACTTCCTAACAATAACTGATACAAAACTATGTCAATTGAGGCACCAAATTTTTAATAAATCAAGAAGCAATTATTAGTTGAGTCACTAAATAATGACAATCGATGAACCATAAAATATTTGTCAACTGAGTCACTAATTTTTTTAAATAATAAATAATAATCAATTGAATCACAATATTCTAGCAATGAGTCATCAAAAATGAAGTAAATTAAATTAAGTTTTTGTCATATGAGTCACTGAAAATTGGCAATAAGTCACAAATTGTCAATTGACGGATCATAAGTGAGTCAATAAAAAAATATTACCAAAAGTCAGAAAATACTTTGTTAACTGTCAAATGAATCTTGCATTACTTTATAGTGAGTCATAAAATATTTTTCAAACGAGTCACAAAGTGCTTTATCAAAAATATATTATCAATAAGTCGTAAATAGTTAAGCTTCTTAAGCGTCAGTCAAAGTTTTAAATACTTTGTCAATGAGTCAGTAAATACTTTGTATGATACTCACTGTCAATTGTTAATTTGATGACAAAATATTTTGTCAATTGAGTCATCTGTCAACTCAATTGCGTGAATCTCAGATTACAGCCAAGGAGACCTTTGCAAATTGTCATTGTATATTTTTTTATTTAACAATTGAGTCATTGAAAACAAATGATCAAATTACTATGACAAATGAGTCATAATACTCTGTACAATTGAGTCACTAAATACTAACAATAAATAAAATATGTCAATTAAGTCACTAAACGCTAAGAATTGATAAGTCATTAAATGTTTAATAAATTTAGAAATAATTGTCAACTGAGTCACTACATCCTAAAAATGACTCATTTAATACTATTTTATTTGATTTATGAAATGCTGACAATTAATAAGTCACAGTTGAGTCACAATTTGCTGACAATGAGTAGTATGGTATATTCAACAATTGAGTCACTAAAAACTGGAAATGAGTCACGAATCAATGTCAATTTACTTTAACCCCAAAATTAATTATATAAAATATTTGTCAAACTGTCAAATACAAAATGAATCATAATTTAAGTCAATAGAATAATGTTACCAAGAGTCAGAAAGTATTTTGCCAACTGTTAAATGAGTCATGCAAAACTTTAGCTTAAGTTCATAACTTTATTGTCAAATATTTGTGAAGTATTTTACAAACGAGTCAAAAAGTATTTTATTAATTGAAACATAAAAATATTTGTTAATTGTCAATTGAATCATGAAATAATTTGTTTAGTAGTCAATTAAAGCATGAATCACTTTGACTAATCAGTCATAAAATACGTTATCAATTGAGTCAGTATGACATTGCAAATGAGTTTTTATTCTCAAAAAAACATTAAATGGTTTAAAGAAATGAGTCAAATAAACAAAGTTTTAATATCAATTGACTCACTGAATAATGAGTCATGTAGTCACAGTCAATTGCTAATACTGAGTCACAAAATACTATTAATTAAATCTTTTATCAATTGTTTAATACAATACTTTCATCAATAGTCTCTAATTATGAGTCATAATGTAGTGTCAAAGTCAATAGTTTTTTCAATTGAGTCACTTGACAGAAATTATTTAGTCATTTGTCAAGTATGTCAATTTTGCGTTGTCTATAAGTCATTAAATTACTAAATTTTAAATAAGTCATAAATTTTTTTGTCAGTTGACTCAAAAAACAGCTATAAATCATAATATTGACAAAAGTCAATAAAGCTTTGTCTAGGAGTCATTTACGTTTGTTGATTGAATCATAAAGTATGTTAAATTTGTGTCAACAGTGAATTTAATCTCAATTTGATTTGTTCACGAGTCACTAAAATATTTGCGTCTTTTAAAGCATTAAATACTTTGATATTATTGATTGAGTCAGAATGTCACACTTTTTTGTCAATTGAATCATTATTAAATTTGTCAATGAGTCACTGAATATTTTTGCTATTTTAATCACTAAATACTTTGTCAGTTGAGTTACAAAATACTAACTATAAGTAATGATATATTTTTCAAACTGTCATTAAATACTGTTTCAATTGAATCATTATTAAATATGTCAATGAGTCACTAAATGTTTTTGCTATTTTAATCACTAATTATTTTTTCAATTGAGTCACAAAATACGGACAACAAATGATGATCTATTTGAATATGTCATTTTTTGACATTTGTGGAACATTTTATGACGTTTATGACAGATTATTAAAATGTTAGCACTTCCCCCCTCCCCCCATTCTATCAACAAATGATTATAAAGCCATTTAATTTAATTTAATTTAATTAATAAAAATATTTACTTCTTGTTTATACTGGCGTCAAAATTAACGTGAAAGTACTTATGTAATAACTAGACTAGTTCCTCCCCCCCCCCCTCTTTCACTTCTATTTACTTCTAGAAGCAATATAATTTTATTAAAATAAATTTTTCAATCACAATAAAGGATTAAGAAATATCACAAACACAATTTAAACTGAAACAATTAACTTGGAAGGGGGGGGGGGGGGGGGGGCACGCTTATTAATTGCTTTGTTCTGTTGCATCTTTTATGAGATTTAATTGATAGATTAGTACCTTCATGTTGTTCTTCTGCTTGCTTTCACCAAACTGATATGATGTTTCCACAAATGTTTCCGTGAATTATAAATCGTAACCAATTAACGGACGTAATAATGTTGTGCGTGGGTATTCTATAGTAGGGGTAGGGGAAGATGGTTTGCGTATGTAGACTATTGACTGACATTTAAGTAGATCACGGGGTTCAAACCCCCTTTAACATTTTAAATTGATTGATTTATTAATTAGTTTTACGGAGTTTTATTAATTATTCGATCATATCAAGGGAGGAATTAAATGCAAACAAAGACGATTGATTTTTATTGTAGTGACACGGGGGGGGGGGGGGGGGAATTTGAAAATTGATTTTTTTTATGGGTTCAAACCCCGCTTGAGGTGGAAATTTTTATTTTGAATCAATTCATGTAAAATACAGAAATCCCCCCCCCCCCCCCTTTCTACCATAATAATATAGTAATAATTTTTATTAAATTATTATTCGTTTAATAGTATAATGACATTGATTAATAAATGTTATTTAAAAATAAACTAACATGCAAATCATGTTATAAATGTACTCCCTTGTGGAGGGGTGTGGGGGGGGGGGGGGGTTGGATGTTTATCATAACTTTTTCTATTAATAACTCCGATTTGTTATAATTGTTTACTAATCAGGTGTCAATGACGATTCAATCATTAATTTTTTTATTGTGGATGGTCAACTAATTAACCACCACCACCACTGACTGAATTGCACCCTACTTTCTCTGTCAATGCTAAATATTGGATCGACACTTTAGGAAACGAGGAAGGTTTTGCGATCGATGCCATGTGTCACAATAAAACAGTAGGTCATAATATAATAATTGTATGTATATATATATATATATATATATATATGTGTATATATATGACACTTCCCCCTCCCCCTCCTCTTTTTTATTACCTTCATCAATAAAGCGCTTTGTCGTGTGTGTTTGCGATTAATATCAATATGAGCATTTATTTTTAATGAAGGTATATTTATTAAATGTTCTGAACATGCATGTTCTAACACAGAACTTCTTTTTTGGAATAATTTAAGTTACATTATAGTAACACATTGTTGTCTCAAGAGAATATTTGTTGAGCTACACTCAGTCAAAATTATTTGCATTTAGTCAACAAAAATGCAGTTAATTTTTTTAAATTTTTGATTTTACATAATTAATAGTTTTTGTATGGATTTACGCTTTGCGATTGACAGTTGTGTCACGGCCACGCAAGGAAACAATGTTTTTGTGTTTTCTAATATGTCTCTTTGCGATTGACAGTTAAGTCACGGCTTGCACATAAAAACATAGTTGACTTATTTTCTTATATGTTGCTTTGCGATTGACAGTGTCACGGTACGCAGATAACCTAGAAAAATTGACAATTGTGTCACGGTCACGCAAGGAAACAATAATTTTGTATTTTTCAATATGTCACTTTGCGGTTGACAGTTGAGTTACAGCTTGCACATAAAAACATAGTTGACTTATTTTCTAATATGTCGCTTCGCGATTGACAATGTCACGGTACACAGATATCTTGAAAAAATTTACAGTTGTGTCACGGTCACGCAAGGAAACAATGATTTTGTGTTTTTAAATATGTCACTTTGCGATTGACAGTTGAGTCACGGCTTGCACATAAAAACATAGTTGACTTATTCTCTAATATGTCGCTTCGCGATTGACAGTGTCACGGTACGCAGATAACCTAAAAAAATTGACAGTTGTGTCATAGTCAGTCTAGGAAACAATGATTTTGTGTTCTCTTATATGTCATTTTGCGATTGACAGTTGAGTTACGGCTTGCACATAAAAACTTAATCTTTAATATGTCGCTTTGCGATTGACAATGTCACGGTACGCAGATAACTTAAAAAAAATTACAGTTGTGTCACGGTCACGCAAGGAAACAATGATTTTGTGTTCTCTAATTTGTCACTTTGTGATTGACAGTTGAGTCACGGCTTGCATATAAAAACATAGTTGACATATTCTCTAATATGTCGCTTCGCAATTGGCAATGTTACGGTACGCAAATAACCTAGAAAAATTGACAATTGTGTCACAGTCACGCAAGGAAACAATAGTTTTGTATTTTTAATATGTCTCTTTGCAATTGACAGTTGTGTCACACATAAAAACATTGTTGGCTATTCATAATTTGTTATAAATTGTTAACATAAATTAAAATTCAAGGATGATTAGTTAAAATTTGTTTTGTATAGTTTTGACCTTGAACCTTTTTATACAAAAAAAAAACAGAAAAAAATTTGAGATTTAGTTTACTCAAAGTTTGAGACATCAATCAAGTTGTAATAAGAAATGATTATGAATGATGCCTTAATTAATTATTAATAAGCTTGCGTATATTATGTATACATTTTGACCTAAATGAATATTTCAGTTTGATTTGCTGCTGTCATGTCAGCCTCCCCAACCAACCCCTTTATACAATCGATTTAATCGGCTTTAAAGCATTATTATTATCTATTATTTACCTCTTCTTTATAGTCGATTGGCGTCGGAGGCGGCAAGTCCGTAAAATCAAAGTCGTCGTTATCTTGAACTAATGAGGGTATCGGAGTACCCGGCAGAGTAGCCAAATTTTCATTGCTCAATTGCGGACCAAAAGCATCTTTACATGTAGTAGCAGCACCAACTTTCACCATAGTTTTCTGTAATGAAAAAAAAAATTATTGATAATGTAATAAGGAAAATATTTAAATATTATTACGTGTTCTTTTTTATTGAAATAATAAGCTATAATTACCGTTGGGTTTGGTTGACATTGCAACTCCCCCCCCCCCCTCCCTACTTTTTTTAGTCATTAATTATTTTATTTATGATTATTACATATTATTTCTAATTGGATATGGTTTTGTTGACTCCTCCTAACAAAAACTAAAATTATTGGTAAGTTGGGGGAGGGGGGGGGGATTACTTTTCTACGCCTCCACACAGACACACATAGTAATTATATTAGAGATGAGTATAGTATAATTAATATGTGTGGAGGCGTAGCGAATTAATAAATATATTGTCACTCCCCCCCTTCAAATCTTTAATTTTGCATTTATTAAGTTTTGAAATTAATTTTCTATTGTTTGATATGTCACAAGATATATTTTTATCTATCTACTTAAATAAATTATAATAATAAGATAGGGATTAGTTATTATTATGGTCATTAAATCAAATTGTTGTTTTCCATCAAATTTTCCCGTTCAATGTACTTCAAAATCAATTGCTATTTATGTACAGTGTTGCCAACGCACTAATGATTTAATTACATTTGATGTATGGCTATCAATAAAACAAAAAAAAAAGGTATATTTGCTACGCACGTAAATAACATTATCAATATTTATTGGTTTTCAACCAAAAATTTTCCACGTCATCTATATATATGATGAATTGCGTTCGGTAATAAGGGATTATATAAATAGATTTCCACGTGCACTAGTCGGACGGTTTTCCTGGAAGTATGGATAATTTTAGAAAGGTGAAGGAGTTATTAAAAATTAATGCTTTTGTTGGTTTATAAAAGTTTTAGCAGACTATCTATATGCAGTGTTGTCATATTTATTAAATAGGTTAATTAGCAATAAATATTTACAATTTATTTATGCTAGCCGTTAGCCAAAATTGTTTGCAAATTAGAAATTAATTAATTTTTTTCTATAGCAGATGAGTGCTAGCCGTTAGCCAAAATTGATGATTTTTAAAATTTTGTTGACACCAGAAGTAAACTAGGTTAGGTGAAATTAATAGAACATGAAAAACCAAATTTTGAGGTTAGTTACAGATTTTTTTTTAATCATCTATAGCAGACGATTGCTAGCCCTTAGCCAAAGTTGTTACTTTTGTCATATTTTATTGTTACCATAAGTAAACTAGGCTGGGTGAAATTGAAAAACAAAAAAATTAAGTTCTTAATTCTAAAGTTTTTACATTAAACGAATGCTAGCCGGTAGCCAAAATAATCGATTTTTTTTTAGTTTTTACCGAAGATTTTTAGTCGGTTTGAAAATAAAATAAAACTGGAATTTTTGATTTTTTTTATATATTTTCTAACGCTAGCCGTTAGCCAATGATATTAAGCTTATTTAAGATCAGTGCGATTAAGTATAAAACACAAATTTTGAGAGGCTTATTACAACTATTAAAGCTAGCCGTTAGCCAAATTTTATATTCAAACATTTTCTTACCCTTTCCGATTGTAGTGATCCTCTTCGTTCTGTATACTTATGGCTGGTGTTTTTGGGACTTTCTTCAATACCGTTGAGTACGTTCTCAGTATCCCAAACTAGTTTTTTGTTGATGCTGACGACAGATTGGGATCGTGGTTTGCCTAAAAGGGCACCACTTAAAGAGCCGCTTAGAGAACCACTTATTGTGGCAATTTGTGTTGTTATTGGTGTAGCCTCACGTTCCAGTGGCACGTGCAGACTACAGGTGCTTTCATTGCTTGGCCTTCTTGATGAACCTGAAATAAATTAAGATATTAGTTTAGGTTGAGAGTAGGTATGGCTAGCCGAAGCCAATAAAGGTTTGCAACTTTTGGACGCTTTATTAGATTTTTATGTAAGTTGGTACTAATGTACATTAGTACAATTAGTACCAACTGTGTAAAAATTAATTTAATTGACCCGCTCAATTTTTTATAATTTTAAATTACTTGACATAAGCTCACTTCAGTCTGTAAACGATAAAAATTTAAAAAATCATAACTTCTAAACTCTTCATTGGATTTTAATGTTATTTATTACTAATGTACTTTATGATAAGTAATACTAACAGTGTACAAGTTAATAGAATTGACACGCTCAATTTTTTTTAAATTTAAATTATTTGACAGAAGTTTACTTCAATTTGTAAACGAAGAAAAATTAAAAAAATCATAACTTCTAAACGCTTCATTAGATTTTATTGTAATTTAGTACCAATGTACTTTATGATGAGCAGTACTAACAGTGTAAAAATTAATAGAATTGACACGCTTAATTTTTTATAATTTTAAATAGCTTGACATAAGCTTACTTCAATCCGTAAACGAGGAAAAATTTAAAAAATCATTACTTCTAAATTCGTCATTGGATTTTAATGTTATTTAGTACCAATGTACTTTATGATAAGTAGTACCAACAGTGTAAAAATTAAAAGAATTGACACGTTCAATTTTTTATAATTTTAAATTACTTGACATAACCTCATTTCAATCAGTGAACGATAATCAATTTAAAAAAATCATAACTTTTAAACGCTTCATTGGATTTTTATACAATTTGCTACCAATATATTTGACTATCATTAGTACCAATTAAGTAAAAATAATCAAAATCGACACGCCCAATTTTGTATAACCTCAAATTATTTGATATGATCTTTTCAAATCCAGAAACTGTGATAAATTAAAAAAATCATAACTTCTAAACGCTTCATTGGATTTTTATACTATTTAGTACCAATATACTTGACTATCATTAGTAACAACTGTGTAAAAATAATCAAAATCGGCACGCCCAATTTTGTATAACCTCAAATTATTTGACATCACTTTTTCAAATCCAGAAACCATGAGATAAATTAAAAAATCAACTTTTAAACGCTTTATTAAAATTTTATACAATTTGGTACTAATATACTTGACTATCATTAGTACCAACTGTACAAAAATAATCAAAATCAACACGCCCAATTTTGTATAACCTCAAATTATTTGACATGATCTTTTCAAATCCAGAAACTATGAGATAAATTAAAAAATCATAACTTCTAAACGCTTTATTGGATTTTTATACAATTTGGTACCCGTATATTTGACTATCATTACTACCAACTGTATAAAAACAATCAAAATCAACACGCCCAATTTTGCATAACCTCAAATTATTTGACATAACTTTTTTAAATCTAGAAACCATGAGATAAAGTAAAAAATCATAACTTCTAAACGATTCATTAGATTTTTATACAATTTGGTACCAATATACTTGACTATCATTAGTATCAACTGTACAAAAATAATCAAAATCAACACGCACAATTTTGTATAACCTCAAGTTATTTGACATAACTTTTTCAAATCCAGAAACCATGAGATAAATTAAAAAATCATAACTTTTAAACGCTTCATTAGATTTTTATACAATTTGGTACTAATATACTTGACTATCATTAGTACCAACTGTACAAAAATAATCAAAATCGACACCCTCAATTTTGTATAACCTCAAATTATTTGACATAACTTTTTCAAATCCAGAAACCATGAGATAAATTAAAAAATCATAACTTCTAAACGCTTCATTAGATTTTTATACAATTTGGTACCAATATACTTGACTATTATTAGTACCAACTGTATAAAAATAATCAAAATCGGCACCCCCAATTTTGTATAACCTTAAATTTTTTGACATAAGCTAGCCAAATAGTTGGTACTAATGTTTTCTTATTAGTATCAGTACCAACTGTGTTAAAATGGTTAACAAGCTTAATTTTGTATAACCTTAAAATTTTAATAGTAATAGTAATTTCTATAAGTTTATAAAAAATATAATGGCCATGTACACCATAACAATACAAACAAATCGATTAATTTTTTTTTTAATATTTATTATTAATAAAGCAATTATCCAGCGCCGCATCAACAGTTTTCACGGTGAAAGCCACGACCGTTGTATGTGGGGGGGGGGGGGCGAATAATATGTCCATGCATAATTAATATGCACCAGTCATTTTTTTTTATTGAACAATGTTTTTATATTTAAGTATAAATTTATTATATTTTATTGACCTTATTTAATTTATATTAATTGTTTCAGAGTAATCAAAAACCAACCACGTGTCATCTATAGATTTATTAGTAAGTTTTAATATTTTTTACTGATGAGGGTTTTAAATACAAAACACAATTTTGGCGCCAAATTACCTCCAGATTTGTTGATCCTTTCATTTTCCAAAAACAGATTGCTCTCCCTGCTGAGATCCATTGCATCCAGCTTCTCGAATAGTCCGTTAATAGTGATGGCTCTCATATAAATAAAAGTTTTAAAATATTCTCGTAAAAGTCGCGAACGCGTTTCGCAACTTTACCGCCCGCATCGTCATCGTTGTCGCACAGAACTGGCAATGACAATATATTCCGTGTGCCATGTAAACGATGGTTATCGTCGGACGCGCCGTTTAATAATAAATATCGCTTCCATAGTTACTTACAGGGTATACAATAAAATCAATTTCAACCTATATGAGTATGAATGTATGTATGTATGTATGTGGCGCAAAAAACATTTATTAAAAGCATGTCAATAATGTGACGCGAGTCATTGTTGTCCAACACTAATTGGCCAACGAAATTTTTAAGATACCAATCAACAATTTACACATTTTTATTAAAAATTTATGGAATGATATCTATTATAGGGATTAATTTATACTAATTAAGATAACAACATAATCAGCAAAACTTTGAATTGAATAAGGATGCAGGAGGAAGAGGAGGAGGAGGAGGAGAAAAAGGGGGAGGGGGTATATTAACTATTTTGATTATAGTGTATTGTTAAATATTTTGAAACTTTTACAAAGATTGTTTCTTAGTTGATAAAAGTCTCCTTCTCTTTTCATCCCCCCCCCCCCCCTTTTTATTCAATTATTAATACGTTTATTTACAATAGTTGACTTTGAGAAATTATTATAATTGTTTAAAGTAATAATTGTTAACAAACTCTAACTCCCCCCCCCCCCCTTTTCCTCCTTCTTTTTGACCTACTTATCTTTATTGTTGGGTTTAGGTGACTCTAGTTACCCAATCACTTAACAGTTTATTTTTATTTAGATGTTAGTACTTCCCCCCCCCCCTTCTGCTTCTACTTTTTAGAGGAGATTCTTTAGCTAAGGAATGAGTAAAGAAGTTATAACTTGTAAACTGTTTATTGGATTTATATGCAAAGATTTTAATTAAAATAAATAAATAAAACTCCTTCTCCTCCCCCTCCCCCCCATTTTTCTTTAATCACTAATACGTTTATTTACAATAGTTGACTTTTTGAAAAATTATTATAATTGTTTAAAGTAGTAATTATTAACAAACACTGAGTAAATTTTAATTCCCCCCCCCCCTTTCTTGACCCATTTATTTTTATTGTTGTGTTTAGGTGACTCTAATGCAACTTGCAAATAACATTATTTTGTACCCAATCACTTACCAGTTTATTTTTATTTAGATGTTAGTACTTCCCCCCCCCCGCTTTTTTTAAGGATATTTTTTAGCTAAGGAAGAAGTAAAGAAGTTATAACTTGTAAATTGTTTATTGCATTTTTATGCAAATTGGTAGAAATAGACTTCATTGTCTTTAATACCAACTGTGTAAAATTGATTAGAATTGACACGACCAATTTTATATAACCTCAGATTATTTGACATAGATCAAGTAAATTCTCTAACTAAGGAAAGAGTCAAATAATTATAACTTGTAAACCGTTCATTGGATTTTAATGCAAATTGGTAGGAATAGATTTCATTGTTTTTAATACCAACTGTGTAAAATTGATTAACATTGACATGACCAATTTTATATAACCTCAAATTATTTGACATGGATCAAGTAAATTTTCTAAGTAAGCAAAAGAGTAAAACACGCATAACTTTTAAACCGTTTATTGGATTTTTATGCAAATTGGTAGGAATAGATTTCATTGTATTTAATACCACCTGTGTAAAAATGGTTAACATTGACAGGACCAATTTTACATAACCTCAGATCATTTGACATAGATCAAGTAAGTTTTCTAACTAAGGAAAGAGTAAAAAAATCATAACTTGTAAACCGTTTATTGGATTTTTATTCAAATTGGTATAAATAGACTTCATTGTCTTTAATACCAACTGTGTAAAATTGATTAACATTGACAGGATCAATTTTACATAACTTGAGATTATTTGACATAAATGAAGTAAATTTTCTGACTAAGGAAAGAGTAAAAATATTATAACTTGTAAACCGTTTATTGGATTTTTATGCAAATTAGTAGGAATAGACTTTTTGTTTTTAATACCAACTGTGTACATACTTTTTGCACTTAATTTGATTAATGCTAACTTAACCAGATACAACCATTTTTTTTTAATTGTACATCCGGTCCTAATCTAACCTAACTTTAACAAGAAGCATTTGTTTTTTAAAGATACATGCAAATGACGCAGCCGGTAGGACATCTAATGGTATTTTTTTGATTTGCGTAAGGTTGACTGTGTATTATTTATTAAACTAACCTAACCTAAAAAAAGCGTTTGTTTTTAAAGTTACATATAAATGGCGCAGTCGATATATTTAATGGTATTTTGGAATTTGCATAAGTTCCAATATTTTGTGTGAATAGATTACAGTCAACCACGTAATCTATTCACACAAAATGTGAGTGTATTATTTTCTAAATTAATCTAAACTAACCTAAAAAAAGCATTTGTTTTCAAAGTTACATATAAATAGCGCAGTCGGTATACTTAATAGTATTTTGTGTAAATATAATACTTGGCTGACTGTGAATTATTTTCTAAACTTACCTAAAAAGAAGCATTTGTTTTTAAAAAAACTTACAAATGGCGCAGTCGGTATAATAATGGTATTTTTTAATTTGCATAAGTTTCAACAGTTGAAGTAAATATATTACGTGGTTGACTGTGTATTATTTACTAAACTAACCTAAATATTTAATAGTATTTTGTGTAAATATATTAATTGGTTGACTGTGAATTATTTTCTAAATTAACCTAACCTTACCTAAAAAAAGCATTTGTTTTTAAAGAAACTTACAAATGGCGCAGTCGATATATTTAATGGTAGTTTTGAAATTGCATAAGTATCAATAATTTGTGTAAATATATTACGTGGTTGACTGTGTAATATTTACTAAACTAACCTAACCCAACCTAAAAAAAGCATTTGTTTTTAAAGTTACATATAAATGGCGCAGTCGGTATGCTTAATAGTATTTTGTGTAAATATAATACTTGGTTGACTGTGAATTATTTTCTAAACTAACCTAACATTACCTAAAAAGAAGCATTTGTTTTTAAAAAAACTTACAAATGGCGCAGTCGGTATATTTTATGGTATTTTGGAATTTGCATAAGTTTCAACTAATTTTAAAAAAGCATTTGTTTTCAAAGTTAAATACAAATAGCGCAGTCGGTATACTTAATAGTATTTTGTGTAAATATATTAATTGGTTGACTGTGAATTATTTTCTAAATTAACCTAACCTTACCTAAAAATAAGCATTTATTTTTAAAGTAACTTTCAAATGGCGCAGTTAGTATACTTAATGGTATTTTTGAATTTGCATAAGTTCCAATAATTTGTGTAAATAGATTACGTGTTTGACTGTGTATTATTTACTAAACTAATCTAACCTAACCTAAAAAAAGCATTTGTTTTCAAAGTTACATATAAATGGCGCAGTCGGTATACTTAATAGTATTTTGTGTAAATATAATACTTGGTTGACTGTGAATTATTTTCTAAACTAACCTAAACTTACCTAAAAAGAAGCATTTGTTTTTAAAGAAACTTACAAATGGCGCAGTCGGTATATTTAATGGTAGTTTTGAAATTGCATAAGTTCCATTAATTTGTGTAAATATATTACATGGTTAATTTGTATCATTTAATAAACTAATCTAACCTAGTTTTAAAAAAGCGTTAGTTTTCAAAGTTACATATAAATGGCGCAGTCGGTATATTTAATAGTATTTTATGTAAATATATCACTTGGTTGACTGTGAATTATTTTCTAAACTAACCTAACCTTAACTAAAAAGAAGCATTTGTTTTTAAATAAACTTACAAATGGCGCAGTCGGTATACATAATGGTATTTTTGAATTTGCATAAGTTTCAACAGTTTGTGTAAATATATTACGTGGTTGACTGTGTATTATTTACAAAACTAACCTAACTCAACCTACAAAAAGCATTTGTTTTTAAAGTTACATATAAATGGCGCAGTCGGTATATTTAATAGTATTTGTATTTTGTAACCTTAACTAAAAAGAAGAATTCGTTTTTAAAGAAACTTACAAATGGCGCAGTCAGTATACTTAATGGTATTTTTGAAATTGCATAAATTCCAATAATTTGTGTAAATATATTACGTGGTTGACTATGTAATATTTACTAAACTAACCTAACCCAATCTAAAAAAAGCATTTTTTTTAAGTTACATATAAATGGCGCGGTCGGTATATTTAATAGTATTTTGTGTAAATATATCATTTAGTTGACTGTGAATTATTTTTTAAACTAACCAAACCTTACCTAAAAAGAAGCATTTGTTTTTAAAGAAACTTACAAATGGAGCAGTCGGTATATTTAATGATATTTTTGAATTTACATAAGTTTCAATAATTTGTGTAAATATACTACGTGGTTGACTGTGTATTATTTACTAAACTAATCTAACCTAACCTGACAAAAGCATTTGTTTTTAAAGTTACATATAAATGGCGCAGTCGGTATCTTTAATAGTATTTTGTGTAAATATATTACTTGGTTGACTGTGAATTATTTTTTAAACTAACCTAACCTAACCTAAAAAAAGCATTTGTTTTTAAAGAAACTTGCAAATGGCGCAGTCGGTATATTTAATGGTAGTTTTGAAATTGCATAAGTTCCAATAATTTGTGTAAATAGATTACGTGGTTGACTGTGTATTATTTACTAAACTAATCTAAGCATTTGTTTTCAAAGTTACATATAAATGGCGCAGTCGGTATATTTAATAGTATATTGTGTAAATATAATACTTGGCTGACTGTGAATTATTTTCTAAACTAACCTAACTTTACCTAAAAAGAAGCATTTGTTTAAAAAAAAACTTACAAATGGCGCAGTCGGTATATTTAATGGTATTTTTGAATTTGCACAAGTTTTAATAAATTGTGTAAATATATTACGTGGTTGATTGTGTGTTATTTATTTAACTAACCTAACCTAAAAAGGTATTTGTTTTTAAAGTTACATATAAATAACATGGTTAACTATTTTCTAAACTGGCGCAGTCGGTAGGATACTATCCATTTTGAATTTACCAAACTAAATTATTTAAAAGTGCAATAAATTATTTCTGCGGCCGGTTATATTATAAAAAAAAAATATAATAAACAATAACATCTTGGACTGGGCTTAAATTGCGTTTCTTGGGTAATCTTTTTTAAACTGGCGCAGTCGATTCCATAAAAGTTTCAGATGAGATATTATAATTAGCAAGCAAACTATTTACAAATTAAAAAGCTTTACAAGATGCGTCCGTTTTTAATAATACATAAAGTAACTGATATAGATTAAATAACGTTCTGTAGAGTGGCGCAGTCGATAGCATACAAGTTGCATTTATTTTTAACAACACATCAAGTGGCGCAGTCGGCGGGAATCTGTTTTTAATGTTAGATTAATTGACGCAGTTGGTAGTATGCAAGATTTTGTTTTTAATAATATATGAAATGGCGCAGTCGGTGGGATTTTGTTTTTAATGTTAGAATAAAATTATTGATTGAATAATTTTATTAAAGTTTGTCCTCAATCTTACTCAACAAAAGATTACTTTCTACTGAATTAATCTTTCATTCATGATTGATCTAATTTTGATACAAAAATAATAACCATTGTTCCCCTTTCCACACACAAACTGTGTCGTTATTAATAATCAAAAACCCTTTCATTTCCGCCCGCCCACGTTAATACGCCTTTAATCAAACAACCCCCGTCTACACAAATATTTAATTCATATTAAAACTAGTTCATTGCGATCAATTAATGAGAGTAACACACAAATTTCTTTATGAATACCGAAATTAAATCGAATCGATTCCGATATTAGTTATTCAAAGACCGAAGACGGTTTCACATCCTCAAGAATTCATATGCGCCGTAGCAGACTGTAATCAACCGCAACGATACTTGTATTTAGCAAATAAATTATGTATGCGGCATAAATGCAATGCAGTTTATTATCTGAATTAGTCATAGGACTTGTCGCGATGTTCGGAAATATCGTGCGACAGCTGGATTGATTCCCAAAACCTTATCCACCTTGAATGAGTCCATCATACATTATTGAGAATAACGAAGTAGAACAAAATAAAAACATTATTTGAATTCATTTATTAAATTTGATTTAAAATTTCTTCACTTAGTTTGTGACAATATCAGCTAATTTCCACACATATTTTCTCAATTACGTACAGATTTGCAGGTTGACACGTATTTTGCCAACGCGGTGAAGCCAACATGATCATTTCGTGTGACGTCAGCTGTGGACAAAAACGCTTACGTAGCAAAATACTTGACAATGCCAATAAATCTTTTACTTAATAAATACAAAATATTGTACTCATTATTGTTTACCTAAAAATGTAAAATAAAACTTTATTCATAAGGCATATGTTGACACACAATTAACGCGTGATGTCAGTTGTGGGCATAGAACGTTGTTATCTTGGCTTCACTATGTGACAAGCGAGATATAGCACACGGCGCGTCTATAAGTGTATATGGTCTAAGGTTTTTGTATACATACTTGCGTTCAGTATACGACTGGCACTTAATAAGAACATTAGACCACTTTTTATTCATTACATGATTAACATTTGAAATATTTTATTGTAAAACGAGGGAGTTTAAGTTGTACAAAAGCACAAACTTGTGTTCAGTATACGACTGGCGTTGGGGGGGGGGGGGGGGGGAGTTGTTACTGATCACAAACTTGCATTCAGTATACGACTGGCACTTGATCAGAACATTTTTTTTTTAATTGATTGATATTCGGTTTGCAATCAAACTTAATGATCTGTAATTGTGATAAACAAACTAATACCTGAATTATATATTTTTATTGCAATAACATAACACTTTATTATACACAAAAGCACAACGAATAAATAATACTTAAATCTTATAAAAAAAATAAAAACATTTAAAAATTAAAACTAAAATAAATAATGCATAAATAAAATAAAACCGATAATGTGATCATTAAATTGATGGAGTTTGGGGATAAATATGGCGGGAGAGTCGTTTGGTTAATTGAATTAAATGGTCGGAATGTTTAGTACCTGAGAACGGATTGTTTTACAGTATAGCTAGCTAATAACATACTAATTTAACATAATCAGATACGTGGATCCGGTACTCCACCACCACTCGACGTTGTACATCTATTTTGCGTGTAGAATAGTTTAAAACCACGACCAGTTTGAGTGCTGCTTGTCCGGACTGGTACTATTATTGGTCCACCACTGAAATCTAAAAAAAATAATTTAAATTGATTCTAAGTTGCAATAGTTTTTTAAAGCGAGCGAAGCGATGTAAAGCGATGCGAAGCGAACAAAGCGATGCGAAGCAAAACTGCAAATTTTATAACATGCGAAGCGAATTGAGTTTTTACCTGTTACTGGTGCATTTAATGCAAAATTTTCCTGCGACGAACCATCATTCAATCGATCTCCACATAACCGAATCCCGTTAATAACTATATAATCATCCGGACAATTAATAACACCAACTCCTGCTTGTCCAGTGGGTACAGTAGGAAGACCATCTGCAATTTTACACGTTAGACAATTATAATTAACAAATTATTCTATTACCATCATCAAAATTTCTTAGCTGAAACGGATATTGAACATTGTTAGGGCCTACATTGGTATAAGTGACTGTACAATATCCTGGCTCCCTTTTGATGCAAATTGCATAATTAAGATTGTTCTAGAATGGTAATAAATAAATTATTAACAATTTACAATTAATTCTAGTTCTTACTTACCAAATATCCAGGAGTGCTTCTACTGAATGTAGCCGCTTGTTCGTAATTGAAACTAGTGATGGTACCGGTTATTCCTGTATAATATTGTAAACAATTCATCAAACCACTACATCCATCGGAATATTGGCAAATTTTCATTTTGTATCTTTTTCTATCTATATTGTTAGCCAACACTGATAATTGTAGTGGACCGGATAAGCTGGATACGTCCACATAGACTAAAATTGGTTGAAATGTTAGTGATAATTAGGTAACGCTTTATGACTTACTATGTTGTCCAGAGTTGTAACCGCATAAATTTGGAATTGTTGTACTCAAACCGGTGCCGGAAATGATTAATCTTTCATTTGAGCATACGCCATTGACTGGACCTCCGAGCTTGAATGATAAAATATAATAATTAGTCAATTAAACATTTTTGGCGCAGTCGGTAGCTAACAATTAATTGTAGTTTTATTTTTTGGCGCAGTCGGTAGGATGCAATATACATTTATACTTAAAATAAAGCGAGAGATTAAGTATTATTGTTTTTAGTTTAAGTGCATGCCGTGACATATTAATTGCAAAGCAACAGTTTGATTATGTTAACAGTTACGTGCATCCTGTGACGCATTTATTAATTGCAAAGCAACAGATTAAGTGTTAACATTTTTTTAAATTTAAGTGTTTGCCGTGACACGAACATAGCGACAAATGGAATATGTTAACATTTTGTAAATTATGTGCGTGCCGTGACGCATCTGTCAGGTTAAGTGTTGACTGTTTTAATCTTAAGTACATACCGTGACTCAATAACCGCTAAACGACAAATTGACTATGTTATGTGAATGCCGTGACGCGTTTGTCAACAAGTATGTACCGTGACACAACAATTGTTAAGCGACAGATTGGTTGCCTACTTTTTTTTTAGTTAAGTGCGTGTCAAGTTATTTGTTAATCACGAAGCAACAGATTAAAATGTAACATTGTTTAAGTTATGTGCGTGTTGTTGAGTTTTGGCATTTTTTAGGCTTAGAGCGTACCGTGACACATTTATTAGAAAGAGACAGATTAAATGCCCATATTGTTAGGTTATGTTTTGACACAAAAATTTGATTTTGAAAAGAATTTTAGGTTGAGTACGTGACGCATCAGTCAATTGCAAAGCTCTAGATTAGGTATCAACATTTTTACCGTGACACAATAATTATGAAGTGATTTTTTGTTTAAGTCAAGGATGTGCCTTATCATAATTTATTTTAGGTATTGTGAATAATTATGAAGCGACATATTAAGTGTTGACAATATTTGGCTTAAGTGCATACCGTGACTCATAAACCGCAAAATGACAAATTAGCTATGTTGATGTTTTTAAATTATATGAATTTTTTGACACATTTGTCAACTGCAAAACTCCTGATAAACTGTCAACCTTTTTTAGGTATGTATGTACCGTGACACATTACCTGCTTACGTTTTTTTAGTTAAAAACATATTTTTTTTGAGCTTATCTGTCAATTACGAAACAACAGATTAAATTGTAACATAGCTTATGTGCATGTTAAGTGCGTACCGTGACACATTTTTTACAAAACGACAGATTAAGTGCCGATATTTTTAGGTATGTTGTAAAACAAAAATTGATTTTGAAAAGATTTTTTAGGTTAAGTGCGTGCCGTGACACATTGATCAAAAAGCGACAAACATTCAGTAATATTTCAGTTTATTTTTAACTGTCAATTGCAAAGCAACAGTTTTTTTAGTTTAAGTGCCTTCCGTGACTCATTTATTGTTAGGCGACAAATTGACATATTAAGTTTGAATATTTTTGCTATAAGTGTACCGTGACACAATAATTGAGAAGCAACAAAATGGCTTCCAAATCTTGAAAAAAACGTTGACATATTTGAAAACAGATGTCAATTGCAAAGTGACACAATGATTGTCAACATTTTGTAGGTTAAGTACGTGCCGTGACACATTTAATCGCAAAGCAACAAAATACGTGTTTGGATTGTTTCAATGTTGTAAGATATTAATTGTAACAATGTTAATGTATACGTAACTGTAAATTGCAAATTGACAACGTTTAAGTGCATGCCGTGACACATAAATTTAGTTAAATTAACGTTTTTAAGTTATTTGCGTGCCGTGGTGCATCTGTCAATTGCAAAGTCACAAATTAAGTGTCTACAGTTTTAGGTATGCATGTACCTTGACACAATAATCGTACGTGCCATAACACAATAACTCCAAACAAACTGAAATATTGATGTTTTTGAGGTTAATTATTAATCGCGACGCGACAGATCTAATGGTAACATTGTTTATGTTTAAGTTTGTACCGTGACACATTTGTTGCAAAGCGACTGATTACATACCGATATTTTTAAATTTATTTGGATAAATCAGATTAAATTGTAATATTGCTTAGATTAATGACATTTTTAGTTTAAGTGCGTGCCGTGACACATTTGTTTCAAATTGTAGTTTAAAGGTTGTTGATGATTGAGACAGATTAAATTGTAACATTGTATAGCTTAGGTGCGTGTTGTGGCAAAATAAGTGTCTACAATTTTAGGTTAAGTGCGTGCCGTGACACATATGTTCCAAAGCAACTTTTTTATAGCTTATCTGAGCGGGGCAGATTAATTGTAATTGTTGTTAATTGTTTAGGTTTAAGTTTGTGCAGCAGAACAAAAGCAAAGATTTTTAGTTTGAGTGCGTGCCGTGACACATTTGTTCTAAAACGACAGTAAATCCTGATATTTTTAGGTTATTTTAGTGAGGCAGACTAAATTGTAACATATTTAGGTTATGTGCATACTGCGGCAGATTAAACGCCAGCATTTTTTAGGTCAAGTGCATACCGTGACACATTTATTGCAAAGCGACAGATTAAATTTTGATATTTTTAGGTTATTTGAGTGAAACAAATTAAATTGTAATATTGTTTAGGTTATGTAAATGCGGCAGAATAAATGCAATGTTATTTTTTAGGTTAAGTGCGTACCGTGACACATTTATTGCAAAGCGACAGATTAAACGTAGATATTTTAAGGTTATCTTAGTGAAACAGATCAAATTGTAACATTATTTAACTTTTTTTTTGCTTAATAGTGTACCGTAACAGAATAAGTGTTGACATTTTTAGGTTAGATTAGATGACACTAAATGTGCAAAGCAACTGATTAAATGCAGATATTTATAGGTTATCTAAATGAGATTAATTGTAACATTGTTTAGGTTAGGTGCGTGCTGCGGCAGAATAAGTGTTTTTTAGGCTAAGTGCGTGCCGTGACACATATATTGCTGATAGTATATGTGAATCTTGTGAGATATTTGAAAATTTTGTAATTTAGGAGATTAAACATTTTTGAGATGTATTTACCGTGACACAATAATTAGCCAAGTAGCCATCATTTTTTAGTGCTTACCGTGACACATTTATTACAAAGTAACAAATTGAATGCCGTTTTTTGAGTGAGACATGTTGAATTGTAAATCAAGGTTGTGTGCGCGTTACGGCAGAATTTTTAGGTTAAGTGCGTGCCGTGACTCATTTTTTCCAACTCAACAGATTAAATGCCAATATTTTTAGGTTATTGATGAATAAGACAGATTAAATTGTAACATTGTTTAGGTTATGTGCGTACTGCGGCAAAATAAATGCTAACATTTTTTTATTTAAGTACGTACCGTGACACATTTATTGCGAATTGACAGATTAAATGCCAATATTTGTATGTTATTCAAGTCAGAGTAAATTGTAACATTGTTTAGGTGTGTGTGCTGCGGCTGAATAAATGCTAACATTTTTAAGGTTAAGTGCATGCTGTGACTCATTTTTTAAAGTTATGTAGATTTTGAAATTGTTTTTTTTTGTTTTAATTAAGTATGTTCTATAAGAAATGCTTAAATTTTTAAGAATATTTGTCATTTGCGATACGTCAGATTAATGTGCAACATTGTTTAGGTTTAGTGCATGCCGTGACACATTTATTGAGAAGCAACAGATTAAGTGTTAATATTTTTTTAGTTATGTCTATGTTGAGAAAAAAAAACAATTCAAATGTCGATTGCAAAGCAATAGATGTGTTGACAATGTTTATGTTATGTGCGTGCCGTGACGCATCTAGTAGTTGCATAGCGGCACTTTAACTGTTAGCAGTATTTGATATGTAGTTATGTACCGTGACACACAAATTGTTAAGTGACAATTGCTTTAATGAAATAAAACAATAATTGTTTTATTTTTAGGTGCGTGCCGTGACACATTTATTGCAAAAGCGACAGTTGAATTTAGGTTATGATTGCTTTTACGCAATAATTGTGAAGCAACATTTTTAAACATTTTTTTAGTGTAATGTGCTTGGCGCATGACACATTAAATTATGGCATGCGTGTACCGTGACACAATAATTATAAAACAATAGATAAATGTATTAATTGTAAAAGGAAATGTTTATATTTTATTATGTTATGTGCGTTTTGTTGAGTGTAGACGTTTTTTTAGATTAAGTGCATGCCGTGACACATTTACTGCAAATTTAATAATAAAGTTTTGTAACTTTTAAGCGACACGTTAAATTTAAACTCTTAATTTAGGTTATGAGTACCTTTATATTTACAAAAAATTATGATTAACCTTTTTAGTTTAACGGTATGCCGTGACACATTAATTCTTAAGCGACAGATAGATTCTATTGATATGTTTATGCCATTTGTATGTTGTGAGAATTATCGTGAAGCAACAAATAAGTGTTTACAGTTTTCAGTTTAAATACATACCGTGACTCATTAATTGCAAAACGGCAAACAAACATTGTTTATATTTTTGAAGTTATGTGAGTGTCGTGACATGTTCATAATTGCAAAACGACAGATTAGATGTTATTATTATTTGGTATGTATGTTTGTACCGTGACACAATAAATTTAAAGCGACGAATTAAGTATCGATAGTTAATAGTTTAAGTGTATACCGTGACTCATTAGTTGCATAACGACAAATGGACTATGTTGACATATTTCAAGTTATGTGAGAGCCGTGACGCATCTGGTAATTGCAATGCGACAAATTAAGTGTCAACGTTTTAAGTATGTACCGTGACACAATAATCGTAAAGTGACAAATGAGTTTTTAGTTTAAGTACATACCGTGACTCATTAATTGCAAAACGACAAATGAACTATGTATTATGTTTTTAGTTATGTAAGTGCCGTGACATATCTGATACCGTGACACAATAATTGTAAAGCGACGGATTAAGTGTTGACAGTTTTCTACGTAAGTAGACTCATTAATTTGAGTACCGTGACACATCTGATAATTTTAAAACGAAAGATAATATATTAACATTTTTTGGTATTTATGTATGTACCGTGACACAATAATTTGTGAAGCGACAGATTAAGTGTTGACAGTTTTCAGTTTAAGTACATATTGTGGTTCATTAATTGCAAAACGACTACTAATGGATTATGTTGACATTTTTTAAGTTTTGTGAGTACCATGACGCGACTGGTAAATGCGTGCCGTGACACATTTATTCCAAGTTGACAGATTGAGTGTCAATATTTTTAGGTTATACAAATGTTGTGAGACACAATAGTTTTTAAGATTTATCTGTCAATTTCAAAAAAACGGATTAAATTGTGACATTGTTTAGGCTACATTTTTTTGGTTAGGTTAGTGCATGACGTGAGATTAAATGCTATTGATATGATATTTTTAGGTTATGTTAAATGGTTTGTTAAAGTTATGTTGAGTGTAGACATTTTTTTAGGTTAAGTGCGTGCTGTGACACATTTATTGAAAAGCGACAATTCAATGCCGATATTTTTGGGTTACCTAAATGTTGTGAGACAAAATTTGGTAAAATATTAATTTGTTTTTGACTATCAATTGTAAAGTTTATTTAAGGTTATGTGCGTGTTTTTATACAATAAATATAAAGCGAAATTTAATCGTATTTAACCCCAAATAAAAAAAAAATATGACAAGTAATAGATGATGCGCAGAATGTAGAATTTTGTGTTTGCGCATCTACCCCCTCTTAAATAAATGCGCTTTTTTAATAATTTGGTTTTTGCGCAATGCTTTTTCATTTAAGTTCTTACCTCCAAATCTATGAAATCAATCCTCATCTGTTTGATGTTATCATTGGCTTTATAAATTTTGTAGATACAAGACAATGCATTGGCTTCTTCCGTACCAGCCCTTCCTTCAAAATCCCATATGAACGGTAATCTAGGATCAGGTATCCCTGAACTGACTGTTGTATTTGTTCCAGGTACTGGAGTCACAACTCCACCACCTCCGGGAAAGTAATTGGGATAACCTGGACTTTCAAAGTAGGTACAATTTTGAGACCCAACATCACCACATGTTCCTCTAACTAGAAAAGAGTATTTATTGTTACAAGGTTTTTTATTTTTACTAATACTAGCGTTGAGTGAAGGAATATTAGGAAGAGGCGCAACGCTAATATATTTTTTTCATCTTAGAGATTTGCTGGATGGATAGTCATAAGCAATACATTTATATTTTGCATGCAAAGTACGCACAAATACGTTAGCGTTGCGCTTCTCTTACTCAACAGTACAATACTTACAAACACAACAAACTCCATGACCTTCAGCACAATTCCCCATAGCTATACCATTCAACGCAACACATTCTGAAGCCAAAAAACAGGTTCCTTCATATTCACTTAAAGCACTGGAAGCTTGACACTTATCATTAGAAAATTGTATTACAGTAAAGAGGCTTAAAAATTTATTAGCAAAAAACTTGGTTTTATTCTTTAAATGTTCTAAAGGTTCCGTAATATACTTCTTATGCGCATCTATTTTATAATTTGTTATAATCTGCGTTTTCTTATCATCAAACAGTTTCCCAATACTGTGAGCTATGGTACGATCGTGTTGCCTTTTCCTATCATCTCTAGTACCTTTCTTTTTATGCATATTGACTAAATATTTTCTTAATATATTAGTAACTCTTTGTTTTGTGTCACTACTTTTAATAGCGTCATGAGTGTTAGAACCTTGAACTATAATAATTTTTTCAGAGTTTGGATTGGGAGTTGCTGTGTTTGGTTTGGGTTTATTTTTCTTTCCAATTTTTCGTTTTCTAGTTGGTTTGGGAGTTGTTGTTGTTGTTGTTGTTGTAGAAGTTGTTGTTCTCTTAACAACACCGTTAAAATCGTTATGCATTACATTATGAAAATAATCAGGAAATTTGTCATCAGTTTGGAAATTGAATTGGTCAAAATAGTTGGTATAATTGCGCTTGGTTTGAAAATGAGGTCTATTTTCAACCTCAGCTATAAATTTATCCAATTTATTTTTGAAATTATTTGGTTGCTCTGCATCATCATAAGGTCGCTTAATGCTGTAATGATCGGTAGGGCGATAGTCGTTAAATTTCTGTCCTTGTAGATAAACATAGCGATCCGGATAGTCGTTAGTGTGGGTTTCTCTGTGATCATCAAAAACACCAAATTCAGATTCTAATACATCAGGTTTGTTATGTTTTGTATTATATTTGGTGTTATAGTGGTCTTTATAGTGGTAATCGTAATCCGGATGATATTTGTCGTAATAGTCGTCGTAATTCCTGGCATCTCTTGTAGATGCATTTAGGGTATCTACTTGTCGCTTCTGTTGTATGTTTTGGTATTCTTTTAAAGCAGCATCCGTGCTTGGATAGTTTGTAAAGATATCGATGACTTGTATTGGGCGGCTACTTTGTATTGGTGTTTCGTATTGTTGGGTGTTGTTAATGAAGATGGCGATGATGAGGAGGATGCGTTCCAACATGTTCATTCCATTTAATCTGAAATTTAAAATAAATTTATTATGATGCGCAGAGTGTGGAATTTAGTGTTTGCGCATCTACCCCCACTTAAATAAATGCGCAGCAACTATTTTTTTATGTACAAAGGCGTTTTGTTTAAATTAACTTTTTTTGGATTTGGGGAGTTTAGTGTGAGGATAACGAGCTATAGTTGGTTTGCCTATTACAAATTTTATAAAAATTGTTTAATTGGTTTTTGTTTTACGCAAAATTACGTCAGAATTTTACCGTTTTTTGCACTTTAAAGTTTAAGAAAACTAATTTGGCGTGACAATATTACGTTTTTTAAATTGTTCGTACATTCAGATACATATTAGTATATTAACTAACAAATTTGATAAAAATCGTTTGACTAACTTTTGTTTTACGGAGTATTACGTCAGAATTTTACCGTTTTTTACACTTTAATAATTTAGAAATCTAATTTGGCGTAACAATATTATTTTTTTTTTTTTAATTTTGTAAATATTTAGATGCACATAGTTCTATTAACTAACTAGTTTTATAAAAATTGTTTAACCGGTTTCTGTTTTACGGAATATTACGTCGGAATTTTACCGTCTTTTGCACTTTAAAGTTCAAGAAAACTAATTTGGCGTGACAATATTACGTTTTTTAAATCTTTGTACATTTAGATGCACATTAGTATACTAACTAACAAATTTGATAAAAATCGTTTGACTGGTTTTTGTTTTACGGAGTATTACGACAGAATTTTACCGTTTTTTGCTTTTTAATATTTAAGAAATCTAATTTGGCGTAACAATATTACGTTTTTTAAATTTTTTTTACACTCAGCAACGTATTAGTCTATTATCTATCAAATTTTATGAAAATTGTTCAACTGGTTTTTGGTTTACGGAATATTACGACAAAATTTTACCGTTTTTTGCACTTTAATGTTTAAGAAATCTAATTTGGCGTAACAATATTGAGTTTTTTTAAATTTTCTCTACATTTAAGTATACATTGGTTTATTATCTAACAAATTTTATAAAAATTGTGTAACCGCTTTTTGTTTTACGGAGTATTACGTCAGAATTTTGCCGTTTTTTGCACTTTAATGTTTAAGAAATCTAATTTGGCGTAACAATATTACCTTTTTTAATTTTTTTCTACACTCAGATACGTATTGGTCTCCTATTTATCAAATTTTATGAAAATTGTTTAACTGGTTTTTGGTTTACGGAGTATTACGACAGAATTTTACCGTTTTTTTGCTTTTTAATGTTTAAGAAATCTAATTTGGCGTATCAATATTACGTTTTTTAAATTTTTTATACACTCAGATACGCATTGGTCTATTATCTATCAAATTTTATGAAAATTGTTCAACTAGTTTTTGGTTTACGGAGTATTACGACAAAATTTTACCGTATTTTGCACTTTAATAATTTAAAAATCTAATTTGGCGTAACAATATTACGTTTTTTAATTTTTTTCTACATTCAGATACGTATTGGTCTATTATCTATCAAATTTTATGAAAATTGTTTAACTGGTTTTTGGTTTACGGAGTATTACGACAGAATTTTACCGTTTTTTGCACTTTAATGTTTAAAAAATCTAATTTGGCGTAACAATATAATTTTTTTTAAATTTTCTCTACATTCAGATACATATTGATCTATAAAATAACAAATTTTATACAAATTGTTTAACCGGTTTTTGTTTTACGGAGTATTACGTCAGATTTTACCGTTTTTTGCACTTTAATAATTTAGAAATCTAATTTGGCGTAACTATATAACTTTTTTTAAATTTTCTATATTTATAGATACACATTAATATTATAAATTGTTGTGTCCTCAGTTGTCATTTGTTAATTGCGAAGCGACATATTGTTTGTCGAAATTGTTAATTGTCAACTGTCAATTGCGAAGCGACATATAAAGACATTATTGATTTTTAATCAACTTGACTGTCAATCGCGAAGCGACACATTGTTTGTCAGTGTCCTTAGTTGTCATTTGTTAATCGCGAAGCGACATATTGTTTGTTAATCTTGTTAATTGTCAACTGTCAATCGTGAAGCGACATATTGAGACATTACTGAATAGTAATTTTTTTATTATTTTGTCATGTGTTGAATAACGCAAATTAAATAAGAGCAACAGTAGTACACTAATACAATAATACGATAATTGGCGCAGTTGGTAGGATAATGGTATCTGATGGTACTACCCGAAACATTAATAAGTTGCATTAATATTAGGTAATCTTTTTTAAACTGGCACAGTCGATTTGATAAAAGTGTCATATGAGATATTATAATTAGCAAGCAAACTATTTTACATGATGCGTTCGTTTTTAATATTACATGAAGTAAAGCAGTTAGTGAGACCGATATCTAATGTTGATGCAATTAGCTCTTTTAGTGTACAAACGTTTTGTTTAATTTTTTTTTGTTAAATCAGGATAAATTTAATTTAATAGAGTTGGTCCGGTAATTTTAGGTTAGTTTAATAACATATATTACATATTTTCTATACATTTAGACACACATTGTTCTGTTAACTAACAAATTTTATAAAAATTATGTATTTAGTTTTTGTTTTACGGAGAATTACGTCAGAATTTTACCGTTTTTTGCACTTTAATATTTAGGAAATTTATTTTGGAGTAACATTATTACCTTTTTAATTTTATTTTACACATTAAGATACACATTGGTTTATTAAATACCAAATTTTATAAAAGTTGTTTTACCGGTTTTTGTTTTACGAAGTATTACGTCAGAATTTTACCGTTTTTTGCACTTTAATGTTTAAAAAAACTAATTTGGCGTAATATTATTATTTTTTTTTAATTTTTTATACATTCAGAAACACATTAGTTTATTAACTAACAAGTTTTATAAAAATGGTTCAACTGGTTTTTGTTTTACGGAGTATTACGTCAGAATTTTTCAGTTTTTTGCAGTTTAATGTTTAAGAAATCTAATTTGGCGTAACAATATTACGTTTTTTTTAATTTTTTATACATTCAGATACCCATTGGTCTATTAATCAAAAAGTTTCATAAAAGTTGTGCAAGTGGTTTTGGTTTTACGGAGTATTACGTTAAAATTTTATCGTCTTTTGCACTTTAATGTTCAAAAAAATTAATTTGACGTAACAGTATTACGTTTTTTAAATTTTTTTACATTTAGATACACATTGATCTATTAATCAAAAATTTTGATAAAAGTTGTGCAAGTGGTTTTGGTTTTACAAAGTATTACATCAGAATTTTACCGTTTTTTGGACTTTAATGTTTAAAAAATACTAATTTGGCGTAACAATATTACGTTTTTTATTTTTTATTACGTTCAGATACACATTGGTCTTATAATTAAGAAATTTCATAAAAGTTGTGCAAGTGGTTTTTGTTTTACGGAATATTACGTCAGATTTTTACCGTTTTTTGCACTTTAATGTTTAAAAAAACTAATTTGGCGTAATATATTACGTTTTTTATTTTTTTTTACATTTAGATACACATCGGTCTCATAATTAAAAAAAATCATAAAAGTTGGGCAAGTGGCCTTGGTTTTACGGAGTATTACGTCAGAATTTTATCGTTTATTGCACTTTAATTTAAAAAAAAATAACTTGGCGTAACAATATTTTGTAATTAATTTTTTTTTAATTAAGATACACATTGGTCTATTAATTAAATTTTTTTATAAAAGTTGTGTAAGTGGTTTTGGTTTTACGGAGTATTACGTCAGAAGTTTACAGTTTTTTGCACTATAATGTTTAAAAAAACTAATTTGGCGTAACAATATTACGTTTTTAATTTTTCCTTACATTTAGATACACATTGGCCTTTTAATTAAAAAAAATCATAAAAGTTGTGCAAGTGGTTTTGGTTTTACGGAATAATACGTCAAAATTTTACCGTTTTTTGGACTTTAATGTTTAAAAAAAACTAATTTGGCGTAACAATATTACGTTTTTTATTTTTTTTTACATTCAGATACACATTGGTCTATTAATTAAGAAATTTTATAAAAGTTGTGCTAGTGGTTTTGGTTTTACGGAGTATTCCGTCAGAATTTTACCGTTTTTTGCACTTTAATGTTTAAAAAAACTAATTTGGCTTAAGAATGTTACGTTTTTAAAAAAAAATTACATTCCGATACACATTCGTCTTTTAATTAGGAAGTTTCATAAAAGTTGTTCTAGTGGTTTTGGTTTTACGGAGTATTATGTCAGAATTTTACCGTTTTTTGCTCTTTAATGTTTAAAAAAACTAATTTGGCGTAACAATATTACGTTTTTTAATTTTTTTTTACATTTGAATACACATTGATCCATTAATTAAAAAAAATCATAAAAGTTGTGCTGGTGGTTTTGGTTTTACAGAGTATTACGTCAGAATTTTACCGTTTTTTTGCACTTTAGATTAAAAAAAAAACTTGGCGTAACAATTTCTTTTTTTTTAGTTTTTATTTTAGATTTAGATACACATTGGTCTATTAATTAAGAAATTTCATAAAAGTTGTGCAAGTGGTTTTGGTTTTACGGAATAATACGTCAGAATTTTACCGTTTTTTGCAATTTATTGTTTAAAAATTAATTTGGCGTTACAATATTACGTTTTTAATTTTTTTAATGAATTAGATAGAGCGATTGAGACAATACTGAATTTTAATCAACTTGACTGTCAATTGCGAAGCGACACATTGTTTGTCAGTGTCCTCAGTTGTCATTTGTTAATCGCAAAACGACATATTGTCTGTCAAAGTTGTTGATTGTCAACTGTCAATCGCGAAGCGACATGTTGAGACAATACTGAATCTTAATCAACTTGACTGAATTGCGAAGCGACACATTGTTTGTCAGTGACCTTAGTTGTCATTTGTTAATCGCGAAGCGACATATTGTCTGTTAAATTTCTTAATTGTCAACTGTCAATCGCGAAGCGACATGTTGAGACAATACTGAATTTTAATCAACTTGACTGTCAATTGCAAAGCGACACATTGTTTGTCAGTGACTTTAGTTGTCATTTGTTAATCGCGAAGCGACATATTGTCTGTTAAATTTGTTAATTGTCAACTGTCAATCGTGAAGCGACATATTGAGACAATACTGAATTTTAATCAACTTGACTGTCAATTGCGAAGCGACACATTGTTTGTCAGTGACTTTAGTTGTCATTTGTTAATCGCGAAGCGACATATTGTCTGTTAAATTTCTTAATTGTCAACTGTCAATCGCGAAGCGACATGTTGAGACAATACTGAATTTTAATCAACTTGACTGTCAATTGCAAAGCGACACATTGTTTGTCAGTGACTTTAGTTGTCATTTGTTAATCGCGAAGCGACATATTGTCTGTTAAATTTGTTAATTGTCAACTGTCAATCGTGAAGCGACATATTGAGACATTTCTGAATTTTAATCAATTTGACTGTTAATTGCGAAGCGACACATTGTTTGTCAGTGTCCTCAGTTGTCATTTGTTAATCGCAAAGCGACATATTGCCTGTCAAAGTTGTTAATTGCCAACTGTCAATCGCGCAGCGACATATTGAGACAATACTGAATTTTAATCAACTTGACTGTCAATTGCGAAGCGACACATTGTTTGTCAATGTTCTTAGTTGTCATTTGTTAATCGCGAAGCGACATATTGTCTGTTAAATTTGTTAATTGTCAACTGTCAATCGCGCAGCGACATATTGAGACATTACTGAGTTTTAATCAACTTGACTGTCAATTGCAAATTGACACATTGTTGGTCAGTTTCCTTAGTTGTCATTTGTTAATTGCAAAGCAACATATTGTTTGTCAAAGTTGTTAATTGTCAATGATTGCAAAGAAACATTTGGTTTATATTTTTTGTTTAATTAATTAAATTTAAATTTTGATGTTTAAGCAACAAATTCATTTGCAGAATCATAACTTTTAATTTTTTAATAAAAAATTTAATTCTCAATAATGAATATTTAAATTTAGCTATTAGATATTAAACATGATTTGGTTTTCCAAAAATATTAGCATATTTTTTAAAATTATTTAGTTTTCTAATTTAAATATTTAAAACAAAATTTTTAAATTTTTAAACTGAACATCAACAAAATGTGGACAACAATCAGATTTTAATATTAATTTTTAACAAAATTTGTAATTGAAATACCAAAATCCGGTTTTAAGTATAAAAATATTTATTTTATTCAATACATGATGCGCAGCATCAATAATATTGATTATGCGCAATTACCCTCTCCATAATGATCAATTTGAAATATAAATTACTTAAAACATTTATTCCATCAACTTATATTAAATGATGTGCTTACATTATAGAAGTAAACCAATTTAATCCTAAAACGATGTTGATACTAACTAAGCAACACTCGCGCACTTAATGTAACGTGAAACAATAAAATAAATCACCTTGTAGTGCACAGTTTAATGTTAACTTGAAGACTGATCTGATGCGACGCGTCTAACTCAATATGCATTTTTCTTACCTCTCTCTTACAATCTCATTAACAGAGCGTAAAATCTGTCGTCCTATAAACATAGAAAGGAATGATTTTATTATGTTTTTGTCTCTCAATTTTAACTCCCACGGCATGTGTCTGTCGCGTTCTTTTGCACCGCGAAGCGTTAAAAAGAAACGCAAACACTGACGCCGATCAGACAATTAGCGTTGTAATTGAAACGTTTAACTTTTTTTTCTACTCGAAATTGAGGATCTTAGAAAGTGCCAATTTTCGATGAGAAAAATGCTAACGTTTATAAGTTTAATTTATTAGAAAATTGTTTGTAATTGTAAATATTACTTCTTTAATATTTTGCGATAATTTTATAAAATAATAATGCAGATAAAAATCATATTTTTGAATGTTATTAGTAATATTTAATTAGTAACTAAATCTTGGATTAGTCATTTTGTCCTTAGTCACAATTAATTCGTATGCACTTAGTCATAATAAATTGTGAAGCATCAAAATGTTGCAAAGTTACACTAGAACATTAAATCAATCTGCACTTAGTCACAAATAATTGCAAAGTGTAATACTATGCACTTAGTCATAATGAACAGCGAAGCAACAAAATGTTTTAAAATTATACTGCAAATAATCACAATTAATTTTAGTGTGACTAGAACATTTAGTCAATCTGCACTTACTCAGAATTAATTGCAAAGCTACAAAATGACTATGCACTTAGTTGCAATTGATTATATTGTAAAGCAACTTTTTTTTTTTTTTAATTATACTACAAATAACTACAATTAACTGTAAAGTGACATTTAGTTAATCTTCACTTAGTCACAAAGAGTTGCAAAGTGGCAAAATTTGTATGCACTTAGTCATAATTAATTGAGAAGCAACAAAATATTTTGTTATTGTTATGCACAAAGTCACAATCAATTGCGAAGCGACAAAATGTTTTTTTTTTAATATTTTACAGTTAGTCATAATATACTCCAGTTGAGTCATAATTAATCGCAAAGAAACATTTTGCAAATGTTACGCACAAAATCACAATCAATCGCGAAGCATCAAAATATTTTTTTTAATATTATGCACTTAGTCATAACCACAGTATAAATGTTATGCAGTTAGTCATAACATACTTCACTTGAGTCATAACTAATCGCGAAGTGACAACAAATTTTGTAAATATTACACACAAAGTTACAATCAATCGCTTCAATCAATCGTTTTTATATATTTTGCAGTTAGTCATAATATACTTCAGTTGAGTCATAATCAATCGCGAAGCAAGAAAACATTTTACAAATATGCACAAAATCACAATCAATTAGGAAGCGACAAAATGTTTTTTTTTATTATCCACTTAGTCATAACCATTATATAAATGTTATGCAGTTAGTCATAATATACTTTACTTGAGTCATAACTAATCGCGAAGCGACCAAATATTTTGTAAATATTGTACACAAAGTCACAATCAATAGCGAAGCGATTCCAGTTGAGTCATAATTAATCGCAAACCAAGGAAACATTTTTGAAATATTATGTACAAAATTACAATCAATCGCGAAGCGACAAAATGTTTTTTTTTTATATTATGCACTTAGTCATAATCATAGTATAAATGATATTCAGTTAGTCATAATATACTTTATTTGAGTCATAATTAATCGCAAGTTGAGTCATATTTAGTCGCGAAGCAAAATAACATTTTTCAAAAATTATGCACAAAAACACAATCAATCGCGAAGCGACAAAATGTTTTTTTTTAATAATATGCACTTAGTTATATAACCATAAGATAAATGTTATGCAGTTAGTCATAATATACTTTATTTGAGTCATAATTAATCGCGAAGCGACAAAATATTTTTTAAATATTATACACAAAGTCACAATCAATCGCGAAGCAACAAAGTTTTTTTTTATTTTTCAGTTAGTCATAATATACTCTATAGAGTCATAATTAATTGCAAAACAAGGAAACATTTTGCAAAAATTATGCACAAAATCACAATCAATTGCGAAGCTACAAAATATTTTTTTTAAATTATGCACTTAGTCATTATTATATTTTAATAACAGCACTTGAGTCATAATTAATTGCGAAGCGACAGAATATTTTGCACAAAGTCACAATCCATCTTGAAGTGACAAAATGTTTTTTTTTTAATATATTGCACTTAGTCATAATTATAATATACTGACTGCACTTGAGTCATAATTAATCCTTAAGCGACAGAATGTTTTGCACAAAGTCACAACCATTTTGAAGCGACAAAATTTTTTTTTTAAATTATGCACCTAGTCATAATTATAATATATTGACTGCACTTGAGTCATAATCAATCGCGAAGCGACAGAATGTTTTGCACAAATTTACAATTCATCTTGAAGCGACAAAATATTTTTTTTTAATATTATGCACTTAGTTATAATTATAATATACTGACTGCACTTGAGTCATAATCAATTATGAAACGATAAAATATTTTGCACAAAGTCACAATCCATCTTGAAACGACGAAATGTTTTTTTTTTAAATTATGCATTTAGTCATAATTATAATATACTAACTATACTTGAGTCATAATCAATTGTGAAGCGACAAAATGTTTTGCACAAAGTCACAATCCATCTTGAAGCGACAAAATGTTTTTTCAAATCCTGCACTTAGTCATATACTGACTGCACTTGAGTCATAATCAATTGTGAATAGACAAAATATTCTGCACAAAGTCACAATCCATCTTGAAGCGACAAAATATTTTTTTTTATGTTCTGCACTTAGTCATAATTATAATATACTAACTGCACTTGAGTCATAATCAATCGCGAAGCGACAGAATGTGTTGCACAAAGTCACAATCTATCTTGAAGCGACAAAATGTTTTTTTTTAATATTCTGCACTTAGTCATAATTATAATATACTGACTGCAGTTAAGTCATAATTAAGCGACAGAATATTTTGCACATAGTCACAATCTATTGCGAAGCGACAAAATGTTTTTTCAATTGTTTTTGTACTTAGTCATAATCAGAGTAGACTGCATTTGAGTCATAAGTAATCACGAAGCGACAGAATGTTTTGAAAATATTTTACATAAAGTCACAGTCAATCGCGAAGCGACAAAATGTTTTTCAATTGTTTTTGTACTTAGTCATAATCAGAGTAGTCTGCATTTGAGTCATAAGTAATCACGAAGCGACAGAAAGTTTGGTAAATATTTTGCACAAAGTCACAGTCAATTGCGAAGCGACAAAATGTTTTCTTAATTGTTTTTGTACTTAGTCATAATCAGAGTAGACTACATTTGAGTCATAAATAATCACGAAACGACAGAATGTTTTGTAAATGTTTTGCATAAAGTCACAGTCAATCGCGAAGCGACAAAATATTTTCTTAATTGTTTTTGTACTTAGTCATAATCTGACTAGACTGCATTTGAGTCATAAGTAATTACGAAGCGACAAAATGCTTGTAAATAAATTGCACAAAGTCACAGTCAATCGAGAAGCGACAAAATGTTTTCCTAATTGTTTTTGTACTTAGTCATAATCAGAGTAGGCTGCATTTGAGTCATAGTTAATCTCGAAGCGACAAAATGTTATTTTTTTAATATTATGCACTTAGTCATAATTATTTGAGTCATAAGTAATCACGAACCGACAAAATGTTTTCTTAACTGTTTTTGTACTTAGTCATAATCAGAGTAGACTACATTTGACTCATAAATAATCACAAAGCGACAGAATGTTTGTAAATAATTTGCACAAAGTCACAGTCAATTGCGAAGCGACAAAATGTTTTCTTAATTGTTTTTGTTCTTAGTCATAATTAGAGTAAACTGCATTTGAGTCAAAAGTAATTACGAAGCGACAGAATGTTTTGTAAATAGTCTGCACAAAGTCACAGTCAATCGCGAAGCGACAAAAAAATGTCTCAATAGTTTTTGTATTTAGTCATAATCAGACTGCATTTGAGTCATCAGTAATCACGAAGCGACAGAATGTTTTGTAAATAGTTTCAATAAAGTCACAGTCAATCGCGAAGCGACAAAATGTATCCTTAATTGTTTTTGTACTTAGTCATAATCAGAGTAGACTACATTTGACTCATAAATAATCACAAAGCGACAGAATGTTTGTAAATAATTTGCACAAAGTCACAGTCAATTGCGAAGCGACAAAATGTTTTCTTAACTGTTTTTGTACTTAGTCATAATCAGAGTAGACTGCATTTGAGTCATAAGTAATCACGAAGCGACAGAATGTTTTGTAAATAGTTTGCATAAAGTCACAGTCAATCGCGAAGCGACAAAATGTTTCCTTAATTGTTTTTGTACTTAGTCATAATCAGAGTAGACTACAACATTTGACTCATAAATAATCACGAAGCGACAGAATGTTTTGTAAATAGTTTGCATAAAGTCACAGTCAATTGCGAAGCGACAAAATGTTTTCTTAATTGTTTTTGTACTTAGTCATAATCAGAGGAGACTGCATTTGAGTCATAAGTAATCACGAAGCGACAGAAAGTTTGGTAAATAATTTGCACAAAGTCACAGTCAATCGCGAAGCTACAAAATGTTTCCTCAATTGTTTTTGTACTTAGTCATAATCAGAGTAGACTACATTTGAGTCATAAATAATCACGAAACGACAGAATGTTTTGTAAATGTTTGGCGCAAAGTCACAGTCAATCGCGAAGCGACAAAATATTTTCTTAATTGTTTTTGTACTTAGTCATAATCAGAGTAGATTGCATTTGAGTCATAAGTAATCACGAAGCGACAGAAAGTTTGGTAAATAATTTGCACAAAGTCACAGTCAATCGCGAAGCTACAAAATGTTTTCTCAGTTGTTTTTGTACTTAGTCATAATCAGAGTTGACTGCATTTGAGTCATAAGTAATCACGAAGCGACAGAAAGTTTGGTAAATAATTTGCACAAAGTCACAGTCAATCGCGAAGCGACAAAATGTTTTCTTTACTGTTTTTGTACTTAGTCATAATCAGAGTAGACTGCATTTGAGTCATAAATAATCACGAAGCGACAGAATGTTTTGTAAATATTTTACATAAAGTCACAGTCAATTGCGAAGCGACAAAATGTTTTCCTAATTGTTTTTGTACTTAGTCATAATCAGAGTAGGCTGCATTTGAGTCATAGTTAATCTCGAAGCGACAAAATGTTATTTTTTTAATATTATGCACTTAGTCATAATTATTTGAGTCATAAGTAATCACGAACCGACAAAATGTTTTCTTAATTGTTTTTGTACTTAGTCATAATCACAGTAGACTGCATTTGAGTTATAAGTAATCACAAAGCAACAAAATGTTATTTTTTGATATTATGCATTTAGTCATAATCATTTGAGTCATAAGTATTCACTAAGCGACAAAATGTTTCCTTAATTGTTTTTGTACTTAGTCATAATCAGAGTAGACTACATTTGACTCATAAATAATCACAAAGCGACAAAATGTTTGTAAATAATTTGCACAAAGTCACAGTCAATTGCGAAGCGACAAAATGTTTTCTTAATTGTTTTTGTACTTAGTCATAATCAGAGTAGGCTGCATTTGAGTCATAGTTAATCTGGAAGCGACAAAATGTCATTTTTTTAATATTATGCACTTAGTCATAATTATTTGAGTCATAAGTAATCACGAACCGACAAAATGTTTTCTTAATTGTTTTTGTACTTAGTCATAATCTGACTAGACTGCATCTGAGTCATAAGTAATCACGAAGCGACAAAATGCTTGTAAATAAATTGCACAAAGTCACAGTCAATCGAGAAGCGACAAAATGTTTTTCTAATTGTTTTTGTACTTAGTCATAATCAGAGTAGACTGCATTTGAGTCATAAATAATCACAAAGCGACAGAATGCTTGTAAATAAATTGCACAAAGTCACAGTCAATTGCGAAGCGACAAAATGTTTTCTTAATTGTTTTTGTACTTAGTTATAATCAGAGTAGGCTGCGTTTGAGTCATAGTTAATTTTGAAGCGACAAAATGTTATTTTTTTGATATTATGTACTTAGTCATAATCATAATATACTGCACATGAGTCATAATGAATACCAAAGCGACAGCATGTTTTGCAAATATCACGCTCAAAATCACAATCAATCGCGAAGCGACAAAATGTTTTTTAAGTTATTATGCAGTTAGTCATAACTATTATATACTTGAGTCATAATTAATCGCAAAGCGACAGAATATTTTGCACAAAGTCACTATCAATTGCAAAACGACAAAATGTTTTTTTTTAATTATTATGTACTTAGTCATAATTATAGTATACTGAACTTTAGTCATATTGTGCACTTATTGCAATCAATCGCAAACGATAATTTTTTTAAAATTACATTGAACATAGAACGTTTTGCGACTATTGTGCGCTTAATTCAATCAATTGCAAAGCGACGAAATGTTTTTTAATTATTTTGCACTTGTCATAATCAATCAACTTGTTTGGCAATTGTTGTGCACTTATTTCAACAAACCGCACTGTGCACTTAGTCATAATCAATTAACTTGAGTCATAAATAAACGCAAAGCGACAAATTGTTCTTTATTTACTGTGCACTTAGTCATAATCAATCAATTTGAGTCATAATAAATTGCAAAGTGACAGAATGGTTTTGCAGTTATTGCACACTTATTTCAATCGATCACGATTAAGTACTTAATAGTCATAATCAATAATTAATTGCAAAGCAATAGAATGTTTTGCAATCATTATGCACAATATCAAAATCAATTGCAAACCGACAGAATGACTTGCTAAATGATAAAACCTTCTTCAATTGTTCTAGAAGTAGACATTTTTATTTCAATATTTAATACAATCAGTCAACAGTTTGAAACCAATTTGCGTTTAACATGATCATCATAACTGCATCATCGATTTAAATGAAATGAAAGAAAAGATGCCGTGCTTACAACGACGGTATAACTGTCGCACCAAGGAGGTATCGCAAACAACACATTTGCTCCATATATTCGGTGCAATTTCACGCCGACGACTCACGCTAATGCGATTTTGCTTTCTTGTAATTAAATTAAAACAAAAAATTATTATGTCGAATCGAAACGACAAGCTCTGTCCCCAATTGTTGCAATTTATCACTAAACAATTATATTATTTTAAACTTTCTGTCTTGTTTCACGGGCTAATTAAGCTTTAATTATATCTAATATTATAATTAACGGATTATTGGGAGAGATTAAAATGCTTCAATTATATTTACATAAAAGCGTTTTGAAATAACAGATAAGTAGCTAGTCGGAAACCTAGGTTGATTGAATTATGCTGAAGTTATTGGGAATAATTTCTGAGGGTAGCTAGCCGGAGCCAATTATTGTACGTTGTAAAACAAAATATTCTTTTAAAAGGAAGTTCTTATTTTGGTAAAAAAATATTATAAGGAACAAATAATCTGAATAAATTAATTATAATTATTGAGGGTAGCTAGCCGGAGCCAATTAACTTTTCTGATAAGAATTTGATTCTTATTATTACAATTAATATAAAAAAAAAGTTTTGTTTATTATTTTTACAATACACTTTGGTTGAGTTTGTTGCTCTCTAATGATTATTATTTTGTTCATTATTTTTGATTATGATTACAACTTTTTCTTCCTTGATGGTATATAATTTATGAATATATCATCGTTTATAGTGAAAGTGTTATGACAGGTCCGTGTTGCCGTAACCACCACTCGATTCGTAACAATGTGTATGCGTCGTTTGTTCGCAAACGAAAAATGAATGATGAAGATGAGATGAGACAATGTAATAAAATGGCGCAGTCAGTCGACCGGGATTAATGATAGTTATTTTGATTACAATGGCGCTTCGCGGTCGGCGTGGGGGTCAATGGTATCACGTAACACACGACATCACTGAATTCAATGATCGTTGTAGTACAACGGTGAGTCGACGTTTTAATTGTATTACTTAACAATTTGTTTTATAATTTATTCATTTTGATACTGAAGGTCTTGCGTTCGATTTGTATACATTGTTTATTAAAGTTGGCAATCATATTTTTGATTAAGTATTTAGTTTCAATTCAAATCATCTTTCTGTTAGGTTGGATTTTTAAACAGTATTTACAGTAACTAATTAAATTATTAATAAATAAATCAAATATGAAAAATTACATGTAAATAACTGGTATTACAAACGTCAAATAAAAGTTGTTTTAAACGTCAAACGGCGAATGTGCTAAATGTCAATTGACAGTTATGCCAAACGTCTTTTTTGATAATTTACTAAATCAATAATAGCAAATTACATGTAAATAACTGCTGCTATGACAAACGTCAAATAAAAGTTGTTTTAAACGTCAAACGGCGGATGTGCTAAATGTCAATTGTCAGTTATGCCAAACTTTTTTTTTTTTTTGTTAATATACTAAATCAATAATGGCAAATTACATATAAATTACTGCTATGGCAAACGTCAAATAAAAATTGTTTTTAACGTCAAACGGCGTATGTATTAAATGTCAATTGTCAGTTATGCTAAACGTTTTTTTTATAATATACTAAATCAATAATGGCAAATTACATGTAAATTACTGCTATGGCAAACGTCAAATAAAAGTAGTTTTAAACGTCAAACGGCGGATGTGCTAAATGTCAATTGACAGTTATGCCAAACGTCTTTTTTGATAATTTACTAAATCAATAATAGCAAATTACATGTAAATAACTGTTATGGCAAACGTCAAATAAAAGTTGTTTTAAACGTCAAACGGCGGATGTGCTAAATGTCAATTGACAGTTATGCCAAACGTCTTTTTTGATAATTTACTAAATCAATAATAGCAAATTACATGTAAATAACTGTTATGGCAAACGTCAAATAAAAGTTATTTTAAACGTCAAACGGCGGATGTGCTAAATGTCAATTGTCAGTTATGCCAAACGTTTTTTTTTTTATAATATACTAAATCAATAATGACAAATTACACGTAAATTACTGCTATGGCAAACGTCAAATAAAACTTATTTTAAACGTCAAACGGCGGATGTATTAAATGTCAATTGACAGTTATGCCAAACGTTTTTTTTATAATATACTAAATCAATAATGGCAAATTATATGTAAATTACTTCTATGGAAAACGTCAAATAAAAGTTATTTTAAACGTCATACGGCGGATGTGCTAAATGTCAATTGTCAGTTATGCCAAACGTTTTTTTTGATAATATAATAAATTAAATATGGAAAATTACATGTAAATTACTGTATGGCAAACGTCAAATAAAAGTTGTATTAAACGTCAAACGGCGGATGTGCTAAATGTCAATTGACAGTTAATCCAAACGTCTTTTTTGAGAATATAATAAATTAAATATGGAAAATTACATGTAATTAACTGCTATGGCAAACGTCAAATAAAAGCTGTTTTAAACGTCAAACGGCGGATGTGCTAAATGTCAATTGTCAGTTATGCCAAACGTTTTTTTTTTTGGTAATATACTAAATGAATAATCGCAAATTACATGTAAATTACTGCTATGACAAACGTCAAATAAAAGTTGTTTCAAACGTCAAACGGCGGATGTGCTAAATGTCAATTGACAGTTATGCCAAACGTTTTTTTTTTGATAATTTACTAAATCAATAATGGAAAATTACATGTAAATAACTGCTATGGCAAACGTCAAATAAAAGCTGTTTTAAACGTCAAACGGCGAATGTGCTAAATGTCAACAGACAGTTATGCCAAATGTCTTTTTTGATAATTTATTAAATCAATAATGGCAAATTACATGTAAATTACTGCTATGGCAAACGTCAAATAAAAGTTGTATTAAACGTCAAACGGCGGATGTGCTAAATGTCAATTGACAGTTAATCCAAACGTCTTTTTTGATAATATAATAAATTAAATATGGAAAATTACATCTAAATAACTGCTATGGCAAACGTCAAATAAAAGTTGTTTCAAACGTCAAACGGCGGATGTGCTAAATGTCAATTGTCAGTTATGCCAAACGTTTTTTTTTTGGTAATATACTAAATGAATAATCGCAAATTACATGTAAATTACTGCTATGGCAAACGTCAAATAAAAGATGTATTAAACGTCAAACGGCGGATGTGCTAAATGTCAATTGACAGTTATGCCAAACGTTTTTTTTTTGATAATTTACTAAATCAATAATGGAAAATTACATGTAAATAACTGCTATGGCAAACGTCAAATAAAAGCTGTTTTAAACGTCAAACGGCGAATGTGCTAAATGTCAACAGACAATTATGCCAAATGTCTTTTTTGATAATTTATTAAATCAATAATGGCAAACTACATGTAAATAACTGCTATGGCAAACGTCAAATAAAAGTTGTATTAAACGTCAAACGGCGGATGTGCTAATTGTCAATTGTCAGTTATGCCAAACGTTTTTTTTTTTTATAATATACTAAATCAATAATGGCAAATTACATGTAAATAACTGCTATGGCAAACGTCAAATAAAAGCTGTTTCAAACGTCAAACGGCCAATGTACTAAATGTCAACTATGCCAAACGTTTTTGTTAATATACCAAATCAAATATGGAAAATAAAAACTAAATAACTAGTAAGACAAACGTCAAATACTAGTTGTTTTAAACATCAAACGGCGAATGTGCTAAATGTCAACTGACAGTTATGTCAAACGTTTATTTTGATAATATAATAAATTAAATATGACAAATTACATGTAAATAACTGATATGCAAACGTCAAATAAAAGTTTTTCCAAACGTCAAACGGCGAATGTGCTAAATGTCATTTGTCAGTTATGCCAAACGTTTTTTAAGAAGATTCTAAACTACTTACCCACAATCCATAAATTGGTGCATCCATTTACTCACCAGAGTGTTTGTGAGTAAAAAAATGGTAATTGCGCCCACTTTTAGCATTTTAATGAGAAATTACTTATTTCTTGGAGTTGCAGGAACATCATAGGTGTTTGATTGAGCTAACCTTTTGACTACTGACACTTGGGTGAGTGGGCGGGAACAAAATTCAAAACTACCCGCCCAGTTTACATGAATTGGTGCATCTCTTAATTCACCAGAGTGTTTGTGAATAAAAAATTGGTAATTGTGTCTAGTTTTGACTTCTTATTGACAATTGGCGTTTAATACTTATTTTTTAAAGTTGCTGGAACATTATAGGTGTTTGATTGAGCCATTTTTTTTTATTACTGACACTTGGGTGGGTGGCCGGAAACAAAATTCAAAATTACTAGCCCACAATCTATGAATTGGAGCACCTCTTAATGATAATAAGAAATTGGTAATTGCGCCCACTTTTGACATCTTAGTGACAATTGACGTTTAATACTTATTTCTTAAAGTTGCAAGAACATTATAGGTGTTTGATTGAGCCAACCTTTTGATTAGTGACGCTTGGTTAAGTGGCCGGGAACAAAATTCAAATTTACCTGCCTACAATCCATAAATTAGTGTTCTCCTATACCCACTCGAGTGTTTGGTGTTAAGAAAATTGGTAATTGCGTCTACTTGTGACATATTAGTCACTTGACGTTTAATACTTGTTTCTAAAAGTTTTAGGAACATCATAGGTGTTTGATTGTGCCAACCTTTTGATTACTAACACATGGGTGGGTGGGCGGGAACAAGATTTTAATTATTTGCTCACAATCTATGAATTGGTGCACACCCCTACACCCACCCGAGTGTTTGTGAATAAAAAATTGGTAATTACGCCCACTTTTGATATTTTAGTGATTTAATACTTATTTCTTAAAAATGCAGGAACACTTTAGGTGTTTGATTGAGCTAACAACCTATTGATTACTGACACTTGGGTGGGTGGGCGGGAACAAGATTCAAAACTACCCACTCACAATCTATGAATTGGTGCTATCCGGCCACCCACCAAAGTTTTTGTCAATAAGAAATTAGTATTTTTGCTCACTTTTGACATCTTATTGACAATTGACGTTTAATACTTAGTTCCTAAAGTTACAGGAACATAATATGTGTTTGATTGAGCCAACCTTTTGATTACTAACACTTGGGCGGGTGGGCGGTAACAAGATTTAAAACTATCCTCCCACAATCTATGAATTGAAGCTCTCCTACACCCACTCGAGTGTTTGGTGTTAAGCAATTGGTAGTTGCGTTCACTTTTGACATGTTAGTGACAGTTGACGTTTAATACTTATTTCTTAAAGTTGCAGGAACATTATAGGTGTTTGATAGAGGCAACCTTTTGGTTACTGGCAATCGGGCGGGTAGGCGGGGACAATATTTAAAATTACCCGCCTACAATTCATGAATTAGTGCTCCCCTACATCTACTTGAGTATTCAATGTTAAGCAATTGGTAGTTGCGTCAACTTTTGACATGTTAGTGACAGTTGACGATTAATACTTATTTTTTAAAAATGCCGGAACATTATAGGTGTTTGATTGAGCTAATAAATACAAGTTCCAATAAGAAATTCCATTTTAATTATAAAAGAAATATTTATTTATTCTTTAGTACAACCTCTGCGATTACTTATGGAAAATGATATTCAGTAAGCGCTCATCTCGACTCTGTCACTCCAATATATGAGTACAGATGGCGGACAGATAGTATGAACTACACGCCCAAATTATTTAAACTTTGTTCCCGCCTACCCACCCAAGTGTTGCTGATAAAAAAAAAGTTGATACACAAACACTCAAGCGGGTGGGTGGGCAACACAAGTTTAAACTACACGTTTACATTATTCGAACTTTTATTCCCGCCCACCCACCCAAGCGTTTGTTATCTAGAAATTGGATCACAATCACTTGCGAAAGGAATAACAACTTCACGCCGACAAGGCTTAAACTTCATGCCCTCCCACCCAAAGGTTGGTAATAAAAAAAATGATCACAAACGCTCGGGCGGATGGGTAGGCAACACAAGTTCAAATTACGCCCAAATTATTAAAACTTTGTACCCGCCCACCCACCCAAGTGTTTCTTATCAAAAAATTAAATCGCAAACTCTTGCAACAATTTCACGCCTACAAGACTTAAACTAAGTTCATCCCCGCCCGCCCAAAAGTTGATAATAAAAAAATTGGATCACAAACACTCGAGCGGGTGGGTGGGGAACACAAGTTTAAACTATACTCCCAGATTATTTAAACTTTGTTCCCGACCACCCACCCAATTGTTTGTTATCAAGTAATAGGATCACAAACACTTAGGCGGGAAATATCAATTATCCGCCCAGAAAACTTAAACTCATAAGTTTATGCCCGCCCACCCTAAAGTTAGTAATTAAAAAAAAAAAAACACAAAAACTCGGGCGGGTGAGTGAGCAACAAAAGTTTAAACTACATGCCCACATTATTTGAATTTTGTTCCCGCCCACCCACTCAAGTGTTTGTTATCAAATAACTGGATCACAAACATTTGGGCAGGAAATAACAATTTTACGCCCACAAAATTTAAATTAAATTCTCGGCCACCCACCCAAGTGTTTGTAATTAAAAAATTGGGCGGGTGGGTGGGCAACACAAGTTAAAACTACACGCCCACATTATTAAAACTTTGTTCCTGGCCACCCACCCAAGTGTTTGTTGTCATGTAATTGGATCACAAACACTTGCGCGGAGAATAACAACTTTACGCCCACAAGACTTAAACTTAGTTCATGCCCGCCCACCCAAGGGTTGACAAAAAAAATGAATTACAAAAACTCTGGCAACTGGGTGGGCAACACAAGTTTAAACTACGCGCTTCTTCACAAAATTCAAAACTACCCGCCTGCAATCCATGGTTTGGTGCTCTCCTACACCCACTCGAGTGTTTGGTATTAAGCAATTGGTAGTTGCGTCTATTTTTGACATGTTATTGACAGTTGACACTTAATACTTATTTCTTAAAGATGTAGTAACATCATAGGTGTTTGATTGAGCTAACTTTTTGATTACTGACGCTTGGGTGGGTGGGCGGGAACAAAATTTAAAATTTCCCGCCTACAATCTATGATTTGGTGTTCCCCAACACCCACTCGAGTGTTTGGTGTTAAGCAATTGGTAGTTGCTTCCATTTTTGACATGTTAGTGACAGTTGATGTTTAATACTTCTTTCATCATAGGTGTTTGAATGAGCCAACCTTTTGATTACTAACACTTGGGTGGGTGGGCGGGGACAAGATTTAAAATTAACAACAATTCATGAATTAGTGCAAACAGGCTCTTAATAAACAATAATCGCAAAGCGACTAATAAAAAATCAACAAAATTTAAATTAAGCTTTTTGCGGTCGCTCAATTGTCAATCGCGAAGCGACAAATTAAACGTCAACAGTTTTTTTTTAACTCAAAAGCTTAAGTAAACAATATTCGCGAAGCGACTAATAAGGATTCATCAAAATTTTAATTTAACTTTTTGCGGTAGCTCAATTACCAATAAAAGATAAAATAATCGCCTAAGGCATAATTTATTATTGATTTTTTTTATATAAATAAAATATATGAATCTACCCTCGTAGACAACGATTGCTGCGGCGCAATTGACCGTCCTCCGAATAAGAAGCCTACTTCCTCATTCCCCCTCTCAACTCCGCCGTGTCCCGCTGACACAAACAACGTGCACCACTCGTCGGTGTGTACATGTGTGTGTGAGTGTCTCTGTATTTATGTCGGTTGTGTCAATTTACATTATGAATTTGAAATTATAATCAATGAAGAGCGTAACAATGGTCGTGGATAATTGACGACAACGAACGACACGACCGGACGCGTGCTTCTTACTACACGACGAGTGTATGTAGGTGTTGGTGTTGACCAAAGGGCAGCCAGTAGCTTCCCAATCATAACAAGTCAGTGTAATGTGCGAGACATTCAACCGCCGACCAAGCACAAGCAGTGGACTATCTGTGCTGAGTGCGGAAATTATTAGTGCGATTTAGGTTATGTTGAGGAATTTTGTTGGTGACACCCCCCCACGGTTAGCCTCCCTCCACGACCGTTACTATTCATTACCATCATCCGGATATCGAGGAAATTAGGTAATCAAAATAAATACACATAACCTCACATGATTTTTAATGAAATCTTATTAAGTTAATTAAATTTTTTTGTCTTAAGTTTTGTATTCTGACCCACTTCACTTGTTTATTAAGAAATTGTTTCAATTGAATTTTATTGGTTACAATTAACATTGACAGATGGTGAAGTATGTCATGTTTGACTCAATTGACAAGTAATTTGTGATTGATATGAGAAACATTCAGTGACTCATTAAATAATTTAATTGACAAAAGTATTCAGTGGCAGTTTGGAAATTAAATTATTACTCGTTTTTATGCATTTTTGACTCAATTGACAAATTATTTAGTGATTGAAATGGCAAAAATGTTTAGTGACTCATTAAGAAAAATTTAATAATGATTCAATTACAATTTGGAAAATATATCATCACTTGTTATCAGTAATTTGTGACTCAATTGACAAAATATTTAGTGATTGAAATAGAAAAATATTTAGTGACTCATTGACAAATTTAATAATGATTCAATTGACAAATGTATTTAATGACAGTTTAGAAAATATATCATCACTTATAGTCAGTGATTTGTGACTCAATTGATGAAGTATTTAGTGATTCAAATAGCAAAATATTTAGTGACTCATTGACAAATTTAATAATGATTCAATTGACAAAAAAGTGTGACAGTTTGCAAATTATATTATGACTCGTTGTTAGCTATTGACAATATATTTAGTGATTGATATATGACAGTTGCAAAATATGTCATGATTCATTGTCAGTAATGTTTGACTCAATTGACTAAGTGATTTAAATGACGAAAATATTCAATGATAATTTGCAAAGTATGTTATAAATTTTTGACATTATGACTCAATCAATAACATCAAAGTATTTAATACTTTAAAAGACTCAAATATTTTAGTGACTCATGAACAAATCAAATTGTGATTAAATTCACTGTTGGCACAAGTTAAGGTACTTTATGATTCAATCAACAATCGCATATGACTCCTAAACAAAGCTTAATTGACACTTGTCAATATTATGATTCATTGCTGTTTTTGAGTCAAATATTTAATTTAGTAATTTAATTGAGTGACTTATAGGCAAAGCAAAATTGACATAATTGACAAATGACTAAATGGTTTCTGTCAAGTGACTCAATTGAAAAAACTATTGACTTTGACACTACATTATGACTCATCATTAGAGACTATTGATGAAAGTATTGTATTAAATAATTGACAAAAGATATAATTAATAGTATTTTGTGACTCGGTATTAGCAGTTGACAGTGACTGCATGACTCATTATTCAGTGAGTCAATTGATATTAAAACTTTGTGAATTATATGTGTTTATTTGACTCATTTCTTTAAAACATTTGATGTTTGTTTGAGAATAAAGACTGCAATGTCATACTGATTTTATGACTGATTAGTCAAAGTAATTCATGCTTTAATTGACTACTAAACAAATTATTTGGTGATTCAATTAACAATTAACAAATATTTTCATGTTTCAATTGGTAAAATACTTTTTGACTTGTTTGTAAAATATTTCACGAATATTTGACAATGGAGTCATGAACTCAAGTTTTTCAAGACTCATATGACAGTTGACAAAATACTTCTTACTCTTGGTTATTATTCTATTGACTTAAATTCATTGTTAAAGTATTTTGTATTTGACAGTTTGACTAGTTGACAAATATTTTAGTTTTGAGGTTAAAGTCAATTGAATTTGACTTGTGACTCATTGCCTGTTTTTAGTGACTCGATTGTTGAATATTTTATACTACTCACTGTCAGCATATTGTGACTCAATTGTGATTAATTAATTGTCAGTATTTTATGAATGAATTAAAATAGTATTGTATGAGTCATTTTTAGGATGTAGTGACTCAGTTGACAATTATTTCTAAATTTATTACATTTATCAATTGTTAGCATTTAGTGACATAATTGACATATTTTATGAGTTATTGTTAGTATTTAGTGACTCAATTGGACATAGTTTTTGATGATTTGTTTTCAGTGACTCAATTGTTAAATAAAAAAATATACAATGACAATTTGCAAAGGTTTCTTTGGCTCTAATTTGTGATTCAAGCAATTGAATTGACAGATGACTCAATTGACAAAGTATTTTGTCATCAAATTAACAATTGACAGTGAGTATCATACAAAGTATTTACTGACTCATTGACAAAGTATTTAGAACCTTCACTGACACTTTGGATGCATGACTACTTCGACTCATTGGTAATGTATTTTTGATAAAACACTATGTGACTCATTTGAAAATTATTTTATGACTCTCTATAAAGTATTGCAAGACTCATTTGACAGTTGACAAAGTATTTTCTGATTTTTGGTAATATTTTTTGATTGACTTACTTTATGGTTCCTCAATTGACAATTTGTGACTTATTGCCGATTTTCAGTGACTTATATGACAAAAATTTAATTTAATTTACTTTATTTTTGATGACTCATTGCCAGGATATTGTTATTCAGTTGATAATTATTTATTAATTAAAAATTAGTGACTCAGTTGACGAATATTTTATGGTTCATCAATTGTCATTATTTAGTGACTCAGTTGAACATTTGTTTTTTGAATTATTAAAAGTTTGGTGACTCAATTGACATAGTATTGTATCAGTTATTATCAGAATGTAGTGACTCAGTTGACTCTTATTTTTTTATTCATTAAAGTGTTTGGACTTAATTAACGTCGCATTTAATGACTCATTAATTGTCATTATTAAGTGACTCAGTTGACATTTGTTTTTTGATTTATTAAAAACTTAATTGAAGTATATTTTATGATTCATCAATTTCGGTATTTTGTGACTCAATTGACATAGTGTTGTATGAGTCATTGTTAGGATATAATGACTCGGTTGACAATTATTTCTTGATTCATTATTTAATCACGCAATTGACATAATATTAAATGAATTATATCCAGTATTTTGTGACTCAATTAAGAAACTATTCACGGACTCACTTGATTGCTTCGGTGTCAGTAATTATTGACTCAACTATAGTATTTTATTACTCATTGCTTGCATATAGTGATTTATTGACATTCAATTGACAGTTACATGTTACAGTGTCTTAAATGACAAAGTTATTTATGACTCGTTGCCAATGCATAATGAATCAAATGACTAAATAGTGACTCAATTGAAAATTTACATAATACTGTATGATTCAATTGCCACAATATTTTAAATCTTTAGACACTTTTCACACGCAGTTTACAATCCTCGCGTATTTGATTCGCGACTGTATAATTTTATGAAGTATTTGATGACTCATTGACTCAATCATGAATGAGTAATTGGACAAATGACGATGTTTGATTGGTTATTTACATCATCAATTGTGTTTATAAGCACAGAATTATTTAATTTGTCTTTTGCTATCATGTGATGCTGTGGTCATACAAGGCACACTGACGAGGCTTGTAAAACCGAAACAATTGTCTGTGCTTTGAATAAATTATTTCATAACTGACGACGTATTTTGATTAATTTCATGTTTAATTTTTTATTAATTTTACTAACATTTTGTTTTACATGAATAATCACTTACTAAATCCAATTGAACAGGAAATGTATAAACATAGCAAACATATTTACAATTGTAAAAAATGTCATTTTTTTCCTTACAGATTATTTTTGTATAATCATTCTGATTTAATTGTTCATTGTTTGCTGATAATGTACAAAATTTATGAATTATTTATTCGGCTGACCTGTGCACGCATAACAACTTTCCAAGGTTGGAGATCATGAATGTATGTAGTATTTAGTTAATCCAACGTAATAGCAATAAAAGAAGCAACAATTTATTCTTATTATCAAACAACAAATTTAACCAAATAAGGGTTAATAATTCTACTAAAAATACAGGATATGTTTACATCTTTATATTTAGACTTGCTAGTCTATAAATATATGCTGTGGAGCAATTTACCGTGCACCGATTCAGCGCATTTGAACTTGACATTGCGTCACGATTGGTGGACCGTACGTCATCTGAGTTGTATGGAGTGTTCTTATTGGTCGTGTTTGAACAGGCCACATGTGTCTTCATTGATCTTCTGCGGCATACGCACCACCGCCACCGCACCGTCGCTTGTTTCAACAGTTAACTATTCTTTTGTTTTGTTTCACACCTAACATTAGTGCAATACGGGTTGTATACAATAAAATTGAATATTGTGTACAACGTCTTAAGACATGTTAGGATTTACTGAAACAATCAAAACAGTTTTTTGTATTTTTAAATTTTTTTTGGAAGTAAATTAAACTTAACATTATGAGTAAACGTTGATTGAAGTTGCAATTGATAGAATTTTTGTTCGAAATTTTCACAAAACAGTCTTAAGACATGTAAGAATATACTGAGACAATAAAAGCAATTTTTAAAAAATGTTTAGTATTTTTTGTGATTTCTAAAAAATTTTGAAATTAAATTAAAGTTGACTTTTTGAATAAACGTTGGTCGAGGTTGCACTTTATAGAATTTTTTTACGAAATTTTCACAAAACAGTCTTAAGACATGTAATAATGTATTGATGAATTCAAACAAATTTTTAAAAAAATTTAAGTGTTTTTTGTGATTTTTAAAAATTCTGAAATTATTTTAAAATTGACTTTTTCAATAAAAGTTGGCTGAGGCTACATTTTTTACAATTTTTGCACAAAATTTTCACAAAACAGTCTTAAGACATCTTAAAATGTGTAGTGAAAATAAAAATAATTTTTAAATAATTTTAAGTATTTTTTGTGATTTTTTAAAAATTTTGAAATTATTTTAAAATTGGCTTTTTGAATAAAACTTGGCTGAGGCTACATTTTTTAGAGTTTTTGCACAAAATTTTCACAAAACACTCTTAAGACATCTAGGAATGTATTGTTAGAATCAAAATAATTTAAAAAATTTTAAAGTATTTTTTGTGATTTTTTCAAAAATTTTGAATTATTTTAAAATTAGCTTTTTGAATAAAAGTTGGCTGATGCTACATTTTTTAGAATTTTTGCACAAAATTTTCACAAAACACTTTTAAGACATATAGGAATGTATTGTGAGAATCAAAATAATTTTAAAAAATTTTGAAGTATTTTTTGTGATTTTTTCAAAAAATTTGAAATATTTTAAAATTAGCTTTTTGAATAAAAGTTGGCTGAGGCTACATTTTTTAGAGTTTTTGCACAAAATTTTCACAAAACACTCTTAAGACATCTAGGAATGTATTGTGAGAATCAAAATAATTTTAAAAAATTTAAAAGTATTTTTTGTGATTTTTCAAAAATTTTGAATTATTTTAAAATTAGCTTTTTGAATAAAAGTTGGCGGAGGCTACATTTTTTAGAGTTTTTGCACAAAATTTTCACAAAACACTCTTAAGACATCTAGGAATGTATTGTGAGAATCAAAATAATTTTAAAAAATTTTAAAGTATTTTTGTGATTTTTTTTTTAAATTTTGAATTATTTCAAAATTAGCTTTTTGAATAAAAGTTGGCTGAGACTACATTTTTTCGAGTTTTTGCACAAAATTTTCACAAATCACTCTTAAGACATCTAGGAATGTATTGTTAGAATCAATATAATTTTAAAAAATTTTAAAGTATTTTTTGTGATTTTTCAAAAATTTTGAATTATTTTAAAAAATAGCTTTTTGAATAAAAGTTGGCTGAGACTACATTTTTTCGAGTTTTTGCACAAAATTTTCACAAAACACTCTTAAGACCTCTAGGAATGTATTGTGAGAATCAAAATAATTTTAAAAAAATTTAAAGTATTTTTTGTGATTTTTTCAAAAATTTTGAATTATTTTAAAATTAGCTTTTTGAATAAAAATTGGCTGAGGCTACATTTTTTAGAATTTTTGCACAAAATTTTCACAAAACAGTCTTAAGACATCTAAGAATGTATTCTGAGAATCAAAATAATTTTAAAGAATTTTTAAGTATTTTTTGTGATTTTTTAAAAATTCTGAAATTATTTTAAAATTGGCTTTTTGAATAAAAGTTGGCTGAGGCTACATTTTTTAGAATTTTTGCACAAAATTTTCACAAAACAGTCTTAAGACATCTAAGAATGTATTGTTAGAATCAAAATAATTTTAAATAATTTTTAAGTATTTTTTGTGATTTTTTAAATATTCTGAAATTTTTTTTAAAATTGGCTTTTTGAATAAAAGTTGGCTGAGGCTACATTTTTCAGAATTTTTGCACAAAATTTTCACAAAACAGTCTTAAGACATCTAGGAATGTATTGTGAGAATCAAAATAATTAAAAAAAAATTGTAACTATTTTTGTGATTTTTTTTAAATTTTTGAATTATTTTAAAATTGGCATTTAGAATAACAGTTTTAAGACATCTAAGAATGTATTGTGAGAATCAAAATGATTTTAAAAAAATTTCAAGATTTTTTTGTGATTTTTTAAAAATTCGGAAATTATTTTAAAATTGAATTTCTGAATAAGTTGGCTGAGGTTACATTTTTTAGAATTTTTGCACCAAATTTTCACAAAACAGTCTCAAGACATTTTAGAATGTACTGCGATAATCAAAATAATTTTAATTTTATTTGGTAGAAATAAATTAGTGCACATTTACCAACTCGTAAATCTTCGTGCAACTTCGTACCAATTTTAATGGCCGCCACTTTTTGAGTCCGGTTCACAATATCACAACATTTATTTAATTTTAGTTAAGACCAGTTCAGATAACTTTAAATAATTTGATAAATTTTTTTAAAACCGTCTTAAGAGAATCAAAACAATTTTTTTTAAATTTCAGAATTAATTTTATGAAGTAAACGTAGTGACTTGCGGTGTTTTAGTTGAAACTTATTGGGGATGAAATGATGAAGTATTGTTCAGAATGAATTGATTTAATTAATTTAAACAAATCTATAACTATTTATTATTATTATGTATTAAATAATCTAACTCTTATCAATAGAGAATTGCAAAATTCGATCATATTATTCACTATCAGTGTTAATGAAATCCACGACGCACACATTAGATCTCTCATGCACTGATAAGGTGGTCAGTATTTAAAACTTGATTTTGGAAAAAGGTCACCTCATCTGCATGTGCTTTTTTTATTCAACCTTGGGATAAGAACGATGCCCTAGCGTACTAATCAACCAGTCGAGAATCAAAAAGCGTGTGGTGTGGTGCTGTTTTGTGTGTTGATGCATCGCGAAAGGGGATGATCTACTAAAGAGAAAGTAATGAATTAATTAATTTGTAATTAAGTTAACTAGTTTCGACCATTATTAACTCATCAATATTTTAATTTAATTTTTTTTTATTGTTTTGTTTCAGTATATGTTACACATAATTGCTGTGTTCGCAGTCGCCATTTTTCTTCATCAGTTTATCAAGTGGTTCCGTGGGGAACGTAATCTGAGTAAGTATGATTTTTATGGTTTTAATATTATATTTTTGTATATTTTTGAAATTGTTCACCTCTTCACCTTGACCTTATAAAGTTACGTTACTTGTAAATAAATGATCGTTATATAATTTGTTATCTACGAATTTGCTTATCGACACGCAAAACATACACAAAATGATAATAAATAACAGCAGATGATCGCATGTTTAATCGTCAAGTGACACATTGATTGTTACTAACTTTTATAAATACAATAGAAGCAGGTTTTTTTTACAATCAATAAAATTGCGTTCAGAATTTATTTCTTTAAATATGTTACATGACGAATATGCCTGGTAAAGTTTAGCGTTTGGTGGTCGTGAAGGCAGCATGTTTTCTACAAGCCCCACTTTGGGCGTCATTTCTTACTAGTTTTTGCTTTGCTCAGTAAAATAATGGTGGTGTGCAGGTGTGGTGGAAGATCATGATTTTGAGTTATGGTATATTCTGAACTGATGCATGTGCGGTTTTCTAGCGGTTGGGAACGTGCGGCAGTTATGAGTACAGACTACATGGGGAGGGGGTTGGTAGTCTTCTTCAGAGAATGGATCCAACAATCAGTCTCAGACCTGGTGGAGGTTGTTTTTGATGAGGATTCTACTTTTCACTCTCTGGAGAAGTTCCCCAGGTGCGGAGAAGCTTGTGGGCTTTTAGTGATTTTAGGTGTTAAGTTGTGCGATGACATACGTTGGGCGCCATTTGTTACCGGCACGTTTCTTACAAGTGCTTCGGGTACATAAGAATTAAATTTTACTGTCCTATGGACCTGGAGGCGACTCGGCAAGAACGCAACGCTTTGAAGATGCGTCATTTGTTACGGGTTTGTCTCTTGCTAATGCTCTAGGAACATTTGAAGAAGCAAATCTTACTGTTCTCTGGACCTGGAGGCGATCCGGAAGGACGGAACGCTTTGAAAAATCTATTAGGTTTTCTATTTTATATAATGGAACTTTATGGTGCTGAGAAGCCTGGGTTTTGTGATTCTAGGTGTTAAGTTGGGCGCCATTTGCTGCAAGTGCTTCAGGAACATTTCAAAAGTCAGAAGTTACTTTCTTCTGGACCTGGAGCTAAAGACGCTTTGGAGATGTTTTGTGACGCATTATATATTAGCTTCCACGTAGCGTGTGGTGGAACTTTGTGTTTGTGAGGGTTTCTTTTTTTCATGGACAACTCTCTGGAGAAGTCTTCTAGGTGCGGAAAAGCCTGGGGTATTGGGTGTTTGGTGATTTCTTGTATTAAGTTTACTTTTTTTAGCAATGTTGTGAGTAGGCGTTATGAAAGCACTATTACAGAGTTTTTTTGCCCCAAGTTGGGCGCCATTTGTCTCTAGGTGCGGAGAAACCTGGTGGCATTGCGTGTTTGGTGATTTCAGGTGTTAAGCTGTGCAATAACACTCTTTAAGCGCCAATTGTTTCAGGCACGTCTCCTGCAAGTACTCTAGGCATATTCAAGAAGCAGATGTTACTGTTTTTTGGAGCTGGAAACCCATTATCTATGCGTAGCCTGTGGAGGAACTTTATAGTGATTTTGAGTTGTGAGAGGGTTCTAACTTTCCACGGCCAACTCTCTAGGTTTTTTTAGTCTTGTTTTGAGGATCGAACTTTGGACTATTAGATTATAAAGAGCGGGGTTGATCGATAGTATTTTGGAAGGGGTGGGGGGAGGGGGAGTATACTAGTAAATATATTTTTTGTTAAAGTTTAACATGTCTCTTGGGCGGAGTTGATTGATGGTGCTAATTGGGGGTTCTTGGTGTCTTTTGCTGTTTAATGTTTAACATGTCATGTTGGCCGGGGCACGAAAGGCGGAGTAGTTGATTTATGGCAGTAATTGTGAGGGGGGGGAGTAGTCTTTAATATTTTTTTTTGCTTTTAACATGCTTCTCACGTTTGTCACAGTGGCAGGGTTTTAGTTATAGTTGTAATTGTTAACATGTCTCACTTGGTTGTGGGGGGGGGGGGGGGTCGTTGGAGTGTGTTTGCTGAAGTGCGGAGGGGGGAGGGGATATTGTTGTTTAAACTACTATTTTTTAATTGTTGAAATTGTTAGGGGGATGAAATATATTTGTTATAGTCTCTTGCTCTTTTGTTAACTTATTATGGGCGGGGTTCATTGGGGGTGGGGCGGGGTGCTGACGTATTTTGTCAAGTCCTAAAGAGCGGGGTTGATCGATAGTTTGGGGGGGGGGGGGTATTCATAGCTCTTATTGTTTCTTGTTGTTTAATGTTTAACGTGTCTCTCATTGCTAATATTTTTTTTGCGTTTAACATGCTTCTTATGCTTGTCACAGTGGCAGGGTTTCAGTTGTGGTACTAATTGTTGGAGGGGGGGGGGGGTAGCTGTTACAATTTTTAATTGTTTAAATTTCAACATGTTTTTCACTTGTACTATTTTCTATTTATTAACTTATTATGTGAAGGGAGGAGATCAACAACGTCAAATCTGAATCATTGTTTATTTATTAAGTTTTGCATACTTCTTAGCTTGATGGTACTAATTGTTGAGGGGGGGGGGGGGGTGATTTGTTGGACAGTTTCAATTAATTTGCTGTACATATGATTTTAAGAGTTTTTATTTTCTATTTATGTTTGGAGGGTGAGCGGGGCGCACACGCAATCATATTTTACATAATATGTGAAGGAGAAGAAATCAACAACGTCAAATCTGAATTGAAATATCGGTTTTGGTCTATGGAGGGGGGGTGCAATATTGCTATGGGGGGGGGGCATTATAATTGTTTTTATTGATGTGCAGTGTAGTGCAACGAATTAACGTGCAATTGCTATGTATACTACGGTATTAAGGTACTTTTATGGGGGACTGGGGATTATTTTTAGCAAATTGGGGGGGGGGGGGGGGGTCAAATAATGATCTTGTTACATTGCGTTGGCTGTCTTGCGGTTGTTGGCATATAAGGTGCACACTCATTGTTTTATTCTTGCAGTTTATGCTGGGGGGGGGGGGGGGGGGGGGGTATTACTTACTAATTGATTTGTCTGCTGCTTAATTGCTTAAGATAAGTATTGTTAAACTTCTAGGGCTCCCACTTTGCTTTTGATATTCAGATTGATAGATGATTGCAACTATCAAAGTATTTTGACTGTAACCTGTGGCGTTGGAGGGGATGAGTTTTGCGACGGAAATATACTGGGTTAAAAATTGCTTTAGATTTTGGTTTACGCAGTAACAGCGTTTTGCCGGGGATGAGCGCGGAGTGGGGAACTAAAATGTGTAAATGATTTTGTTTTGAGATGTTTATTGTCTATTTTCTGTATCAAAGAAATGGGGGGGGGGGTGAAGTATAGTTGTCATTAATTATTGTTGTTTTGTTGTTTAATGTCCCTCGAAGCAATTGTTAACATTTTTTGTTGTTTCAAATTCAACATGATTTGCCCGTTTATCAGGCCATCAGCAGCGGGGTTGATTGGTGATATTAATGATGAGGGGAGGGGGGGGGGGGTTGTTAAGTACAATTCTAATACTAATTATTATTATTTTATGTGATTTGTAGGGTAAAAATGATTTTTGTTTGTTTTTATAAAAAAGTTGAGACATTATTAATTCATTGAATGCACGCTTTTGGGGAGGGGGGGCAATGTACATTTTTTGTCTTTAGTGAGCAGTGTACCGCAATGAATAAACGTGGTGTCGATGACTGTATCAAGACACTTTTATGTGGACCTGAGAATTATTGTTTAAGTTTTAGTTATCTAGACCGTCTTTGTTTGAGTTAAAGGGAGGGGGGGTGGAAGAATACTTTTGACTTAAATGATGGTGGGGACAATTAATTAACTTGTTGTCTAGGAGCGGGGATGAAACATAGCTTTTAATTTGACGTTAAAAGTAAGCTTTTCACAGAAGTGACCTGAGGGGGGGGGGGGGGGACAATGGGTTATTTGTTTTACAGTGTAACCCAACTGATTAACTTGGTGTTTGAAGGGGAGGGATGAAACATTCTAACTGTGTATATCGATCTTGAATTACCTTATTTATTTGCTGCCAAGGGGGGGGGGGGGGGGAATACTTTTATTTTTATTTTATATGATTTGCAGTGTAACGCAACTAATTGACTTGTTATTGGAAGGGGGAGAGATTATTGAAACATTCTAACCGTGTATACCGACTAGGATTAACTTTATTTCTGAATATTTGTAAGAATGTTATTTATCTTACATAATTAATGCAAATATGCCATGAACGCTGTTTATAAACTTTATAGTAGATACTTTACGTAGTTGCGGAGTTATGCTATTAATATGTTTTTATTGCGCACGCTGCTTAGGAGAAATTTGTGCGACTGCTGGACGCAGCTTCTATCCAATGATGTCAGGTATTTAGATCAATAGTAGTCAAACAAACTACAATAGACAACATAATACTCTCTTAATGATCAGTTTATGTTATCGTATTACTTTTAATGATTTTTTAATTAAATAAAACTGCTCATAAAGGGTGTTTAAACAATGATGACAAAAAAATTAGATCATGTAAAACAAAATTGAATGGTTTATGAAATAATAAAACAATTACATCTGTAGAAGGCGCCAGTAGAGCCGAAACTGCTAAATTTTATTATTTCATAAACATGAATTATCATTATATTGTCTGAATGATTTCTAATTTTGACTTACCAACTTGTTTCAGCTCCGGAACCGATACAAGCCCATCCGATTTTACAATCAGTCAAAGAAGAAACTGAAGCGAAAATTGCGGACGTGAGCAGAAGCTCCAGCGACGAGAGCGACGAATTCGTCATCGTCGACAGCGGAAACGTAGTCAGTGTGGACGAAATACGTCTCGAAGTTGTCGAAGATAAGAAGATGACGGACGCTAAGATTCAATGGACGATGGGCGATGAAGGTCGCGACGAAGCTGAAGATGTTTTTCCTCATCACGACGAAAACAACCAACCACCTGCTGCTCCTTCAAATGGCAAAGGGGGGCTTACGAGAGAGCAGGCCAATCTTCTGCAGGAGAAAAGGAAACGACTAAAGTGAGTGATTTATTTAGTAGTATAATAAAAGGCTTGAGGCTAGTTGTTGTCAGATTGTTAAAGAAAATGAGTTTGTTAGTAATTAAAATTAGGCTTTAGGATAGAATTTTTATGTTTAATAATTGGCTTGCGGCTAGTTGTCGTCTACTATTGTAGTTAATAGATTAACATTTCCTGTAAAGCTTGCGGCTAGCTGTTGTCAGATCTTTAAAGAAAATGAGTTTGTCTCAAAAAGGCTTTAGGACAGAATTTTTATGGTTATAAATTGATCAATAGGATTGCGGCTAGTTGTCGTTGGCTATTGCAATTAATAGATTAAAGTTTTCTGTTAGGTTAATGAAATTATTATAATATTGCATGACTTTGGCTAGCTGTCGTCAATGAAGGTGGTTTGGTTAGCTATTGGTCTCCAAAGAAGATCAAATATTGTATTCATATTATGTGGTTTTGTCCTAGCTGTTATTGTCATTGGATTCGATTGGATGGCTTGGCTTACCTACCTAGTAAATAGGTTTTGTCTATGTTTATTAATTGATATGGCTTCCGGCTAGTTGTTGTTAAGTTAGTTATTAAACAGATTATATTGAATTGTTTATTAAATAATAAATTGCGGCAAGAACAATATTTTCGTTAAAATTAAATAATTTGTTTGTTATTTGCGTTAATTTTTAATAATATTTTGTTACTGGTAATTTGAAATATTAATATTTTATAAATTAATTAAATTCTGCGCAGAGAGAACATATTCAAGGCGGAAATTATATATAATAATAGCCACTTGAATAATTGATTTTATACGATCAATTCTTTCCAAAATGTTTGTACTCTGCACTATTACGCGAGCGTCCACTTAAAATCCATTCTTGGCCACTTGTAACACAACAAAAGAGTTAATTCTACGTCAGTCACGAACAACTATTCTTATCTCTAAGTTACTTCATTATTACTTCGATATCATTTAATAAACTAGAAAAAATGTTGTTTTTATTGTGTAACGTTTTTTGCGATAAAATAATATCTCAAGATAAAACATATTTCAGTCAGTAGTGAGCGGTGCTTAGAGAAACACATTCTAAACAAATATTAATAACATGGATGATGAATTACTCAGGTAATTAGTACATTTTTAATGTGTTTTACAAGGTAACCGTTTGAGTTTTATTGCCACAATCTAATTTATTGCATATTGCAATCTTTGTATTGTACGAGGGTTGTTTAATAAATAATCCTACAGTTGGCTTCGGCTAGCTAGGTTTTTCTGTATAATTAACATTAATTTAATTATTATTAGCTACCTAGGATCAAGCTTTGCTAGCCGGAAGTCAAATTTAGAAATAATTACGCAGTATTGATTTTACGGTGATAAAAAAGGTTGTTATATTTATTAACAGAAATGTTTCTGAAGTGATAACGTATCGGACTTAATTATAAAACAATTCAATTGATTGTTGTTGATTACAAATATAAGGTGGTTTTGATCGTGTGATAAGTTAATTTTTGATTTCCTGTATTGACATTTTTGCTTTGCATGTACAGAAGCAATTGATAACAACGAAATTGTCTTAAGACATGTAAGAATGTATTGACAGAATCAAAATATTAAAAAAAATGTTTTTTTTTTAAGTTTTGAATTTTTTTTAAATTGGCTTTTTGAATAAAAGTTGGCTGAGGCTACATTTTTTTTAAATTTTTGCACAAATTTTTTACAAAACAGTCTTAAGACATCCAAGAATGTATTTGTGAGAATCAAAATAATTTTTTAAAAATGTTAAGTATTTTTTTTGATTTTTTCAAAATTTTGTATTTTTTTTTAAATTGGCATTTTGAATCAAAGTTGGCTGAAGCTACATTTTTTAGAATTTTTGCACAACATTTTTACAAAACAGTCTTTAGACATCTAAGAATGTAGTGTAAGAATCAAAATATTTTTTTAAAAATGTTAAGTATTTTTTGTGATTTTTTAAAAATTTTGAAATTATTTTAAAATTGGCTTTTTGAATAAAAGTTAGCTGAAGCTACATTTTTTAGAATTTTTGCACAAAATTTGTACAAAACAGTGTTAAGATATCTAAGAATCTATTGCGACAATCAAAATAATTTTTAAAAAATGTTAAATATTTTTTGTTATTTTTTTAAATCTTGGAATTTTTTTTCAAATTGGCTTTTTGAATAAAAGTTGACTGAGGCTACATTTTTTATAATTTTTGCACAAAATTTTCACAAAACAGTCTTGAGACACCTAAGAATGTATTGTGAGAGTCAAAATAATTTTTAAAAATGTTAAGTATTTTTTGTGGTTTTTTAAAAATTCTGAAAATATTTTGAAATTGGCTTTTCGAATAAAAGTTGGCTGAGGCTACATTTTTTAGAATTTTTGCACAAAATTTGTACAAAACAGTGTTAAGATATCTAAGAATCTATTGTGACAATCAAAATAATTTAAAAAAAATGTTAAATATTTTTTGTTATTTTTTTAAAATCTTGGATTTTTTTTTCAAATTGGCTTTTTGAATAAAAGTTGGCTGAAGCTACATTTTTTAGAATTTTTGCACAAACTTTTCACAAAACAGTCTTAAGACATCTAAGAATGTATTGTGAGAATCAAAATAATTTTTAAAAAATGTCAAGTATTTTTTGTGATTTTTTAAAAATTCTGAAAATATTTTGAAATTGGCTATTTGAATAAAAGTTTGCCGAGACTACATTTTTTAGGATTTTTGTGCAAAATTTTTACAAAACGGTCTTAAGACATCTAAGAATGTATTGTGACAATCAAAACAAGTTTAAAAAATTGTAAGTATTTTTTAAAAATTTTGTAATTATTTTAAAATTTGATTTTTGAATAAAAATTGGCAGAGGTTACAATTTAAAGAATTTTATTACAAAATTTTAACAAAACATTCGCAAGACATGTAAGAATGTATTGTGAGAATCAAAATATGTTTAATTCCATTTGGTAGTAAATTACTGCACATTTACCAATTCGTAAATCTTCGTGCAAGTTCGTACTAATTTTAATGGCCGCCACATTATTAAGTCCAGTTCACATCATCATAATATTTATTTAATTATAATTAAGACCAGTTCATATAAAAATAATTAATTAATATTAATTTTTACAAAATAGTGTAAGAATGTACAGTGAGATCAAAACAATAAAAAAACTATTTAAATTAGCTCAACTGTAATATTTAGAAATCATATATTTGTTTCGACTATTTTATAACTAATTTCGACGATTATATTCTTGCACGCAACGTCGGTTTTCCGCATTATATTAAAAAACCCATTAAGTTAAAAATAATCATTACACGATCATTTTTGTTGATTATTTGCTAATAAAATTGTTCAAATTTCACGGCTAACAATAACACTGACATTTGCAGAGACTTTGACATTGACTCGTTAAGTATACATGTGCGCCGTTCCGTTTGTTGTTTCATCCCAACTTGATAGTGTAGATTACTGTGTCATTAGCCCAGGTGTTCGGCAACATTCGTGCAATCACCTGTTGCTCTCTAGCACGCACGAATCGAGACCGAAACGATTCCCACCCACCTCGGCGATGTTTGTTCGATCCAAAAGTTGAACACACGACAGTCGCGCTTGGCCTCGTTTCCGCGTCGCGTTATTTGTGAATAAAAATTTATCTCATATATACAGAAAGAAAATTATTAACAATGTGCATCAAATTTTTGTGATAATAATATTAAGTGCCTCGACGCGTGGGTAAAAAATAACTAATTATATTTAAGGTTATGTTGTAAAGCTGACATTTTAAGGCTGCCCAAATTATTTCAATTATTGATTTCGCCATAAGGAGTCATTTCAATTTGACAGATGTCCAACATGTGACTATGTTTACAAAATAAACTATTAATAAAACAATTGAATTATTACGTGTGATATAATAAAGCATTATTTATTATACTAATAACATTAACATAATTCCTAATGCGGTAAAATTAATATTGATGTAATTAAGTAAAAATAAATAATTAATTACAATTAAACGATTACTATTTATAATCAATTAAAGGTTTCAAGGACGTGATTACCGCAACAAAGTCGCAAATCAAAATATTTTATTTATAAAAATTAAGACAAATCACACGTGTATCTTTATGTACTTGGGTGACTTGCTTGAAATTAATTAATTGAGTCAGTAAATTATTTATATAATTAACCTTCAAATTACGCACTATGGATGTAAGTAAATGCGTGCAATTTAAGTCAATATAAGTGCAATATTGTTAGTTTTAAAATGGAATTTCCAATCGCACGTGCTTAATCCTGTATGTGAATGCAAAGAATGAGAAACGTTGAATATAAGCCAAAACACATGTCTGTAGTTGGGCCATATAACGACAAATGTATTAAGAAATAATATTTTTTAATAAATTTAGTTTTTAATTAAGCGAAAGTGATTAACTAAAAACGTTAATGCAAAACAATTGAAGGTAAAACACTGTTTGTTTTGCTAACTAAAATGCATTAAGAAACTAATGTTTTTTTTAAAGATCGTTTTAATTGCACGTGAAGGAACCCATCGAAAATCTGCAATTTTAAATTTTTGTTTTGACTACTGAAATTTTGTTTTCAAGTTGTTCAAATATTACAAAAGAGAAAATCAAACAGTTTCTTGATGATAACACTTTGGTGGATGGACAGGGCACGATAGTAAAAGCCCCGCTCATTCACCCGAGTGTTAGCTATTAACATATTGGTTGAAAAATATTCAGTGTAAGTCACTATATCGCTTTGCCAATGATTAGAAGAAGTTGCAAATTTTCTGTAAGTCAATGTCGCTTCGCGATTGATTGAAACTTATTTTATTTAATCAAACCTCAATAATTAAAACGTTTAATTGACTCAACTCAATAAGACAATTCTTGATTGATTAGAAAAAAGTTTTTAGACGTTTTTATGTCGCTTCGCGATTGATTAGAAAAAACTTCTGTCACTATGTCGCTTTACGATTGATTGAAATCGATTTAATTGACTCATAACTCAATCTTTCTGTGAGTCACTATGACGCTTCGCAATTGATTGAAACACTTTTACTTTACTCAGAACTTAACGACCAGTCACTTTGCGGTTAAATTGAAAAAGGTCAATGTTGTTGTGAGTCACTATGTCGATTCACGGTTGATTAGAACATGTTTCAAAGTGTCTGTAAGTTACTATGTTGCTTTGCGATTGATTGAAACACGTGTCCTTCACTCATGTCACTTTGCGAGTTACTATGTTACTTCGCGGTTGATTAGAAAAAGATTCAAAATTACTTTAAGTTACAATATCGCTTCGCGATTGATTGAGACATGCGTTTTTCACTCAAAACTTAATATGTCAATTTGCGAGTTGCTATATCGCTTAGCGGTTGATTAGAAAAAGTTTCAAAGTTTCTATAAATCACTATGTCGCTTCGCAATTGATTGAAACACGTGTTCTTTACTCAAGACTTAATATGTTACTTTGCGAGTAAGAGTTAGAAAAAGTTTCTGTAAGTTACTATGTTGCTTTGCGATTGATTGAAACACGTGTTATTCACTCAGGGCTTAATATGACACTTTGCGAGTTACTATGTCGCGATTCACTAAAAAAATGATTAATGTTTTGTGAGTCATTATGTCGCTTCGCAATTGATTAGAAAAAAGATTACTCTTTTTGTGAGTCACTAAAAGTCGCGATTGAATAGAGAAAAGATCAATGGTTTTGTGAGCCACTATGTCGCTTTGCGGTTTAATAAAAGAAAGTTTGATATTTTGTGAGTCATTATGTCGCTTTGCGATTGATTAGAAAAGATCACTTTTTTGTGAGTCTCATTATGTCGCTTCGTGATTGAATAGAAAAAAGATCAATGGTTTTGTGAGTCACTATGTCGCTTGCGGTTTAATAAAAGAAAGTTTGATATTTTGTGAGTCATATCGCTTTGCGATTGATTAGAAAAAAAGGTGACTTTTTTGTGAGTCATTATGTCGCTTTGTGATTGAATAGAATAAAGATCATTTGTCATCATTTGTCGCTTTGCGATAGATTAGAAAAAAGCTTACTCGTTTTGTGAGTCACTAAGTCGCTTCGCGATTGAATAGAGAAAAGATCAATGGTTTTGTGAGTCACTATGTCGCTTTGCGATTTAATAATAGAAAGTTTGATATTTTGTGAGTCAGTCATTATGTCGTTTCGCCATTGAATAGAAAAATTATTAATAGTTTTGTGAATCACTATGTCGCTTCGCGATTCAATAAAAGAAAGATTGATGTTTGTGAGTCATTATGTCGCTTTGCGATTGATTAAAAAGCAGATTACACTTTTTGTGAGTCACTATGTTGCTTTGCGATTAAATAGAAAGAAGATCAATGGTAATGGTTTTGTGAGTCACTATGTCACTTCGCGATTCAATAAAATGAAAGATTGATGTTTTGTGAGTCATTATGTTGCTTCACTATTGATTAGAAAAAGATTACTCTTTTTGTGAGTCACTATGTCGCTTCGCGATTCAATAGAGAAAAGATCAATGGTTTTGTGAGTCAGTATGTTGCTTCGCGATTCAATCAAAGAAATATTGATGTTTTGTGAGTCATTATAACGCTTTGCGATTGAATAGAGAAAAGATTAATGGTTTTGTGAGTCACTATGTCGCTTTGCGATTCAATAAAAGAAATATTGATGTTTTGTGAGTCATTATGTCGCTTCGCGATTGATTGAAACACTTTTAATTTACTCAGAACTTGATGAGTAACTTTGCGATTGAATAAAAAAAATATTACTTTTTTTGTGAGTCACTGTCGCTTCGCGATTTAATAAAAAAAAAGATTAATATTTTGTGAGTCATTACGTCGCTTAGCGATTGGTTAGAAAAAAGATTACTCTTTTTGTGAGTCATTATGTTGTTTTGCGATTGAATAGAAAAAAGATCAATGGTTTTGTGAGTCATTATGTTGCTTTGCGATTAATTAGAAAAAACATCGATGGTTTTGTGAGTCAGTATGTCGCTTCGCGATTCAGTAAAAGAAATATTGATGTTTTGTAAGTTATTATGTCGCTTCGCGATTGATTAGAAAAAATATTACTCTTTTTGTGAGTTACTATGTCGCTTTGCGATTGAATAGAATAAAGATCAATGGTTTTGTGAGTCACTATGTCGCTTCGCGATTCAATAAAAGAAAGATTGATGTTTTGTGAGTCATTATGTCGCTTTGCGATTGATTAATAAAAGATTACTCTTTTTGTGAGTCACTATGTCGCTTCGCGATTCAATAGAGAAAAGATCAATGGTTTTGTGAGTCAGTATGTTGCTTCGCGATTCAATCAAAGAAATATTGATGTTTTGTGAGTCATTATAACGCTTTGCGATTGAATAGAGAAAAGATTAATGGTTTTGTGAGTCACTATGTCGCTTTGCGATTCAATAAAAGAAATATTGATGTTTTGTGAGTCATTATGTCGCTTTGCGATTGATTGAAACATTTTTAATTTACTCAGAACTTGATGAGTTACTTTGCGATTGAATAAAAAAAATGTTACTTTTTTTGTGAGTCACTGTCGCTTCGCGATTTAATAAAAAAAAAAGATTAATATTTTGTGAGTCATTACGTCGCTTAGCGATTGGTTAGAAAAAAGATTACTCTTTTTGTGAGTCATTATGTTGTTTTGCGATTGAATAGAAAAAAGATCAATGGTTTTGTGAGTCATTATGTTGCTTTGCGATTAATTAGAAAAAACATCGATGATTTTGTGAGTCAGTATGTCGCTTCGCGATTCAGTAAAAGAAATATTGATGTTTTGTAAGTCATTATGTCGCTTCGCGATTGATTAATAAAAGATTACTCTTTTTGTGAGTCACTATGTTGTTTCGCGATTGAATAGAGAAAAGATCAATAGTTTTGTGAGTCAGTATGTTGCTTTGCGATTCAATAAAAGAAAGATTGATGTTTTGTGAGTCATTATGTCGCTTTGCGATTGATTAATAAAAGATTACTCTTTTTGTGAGTCACTATGTTGTTTCGCGATTGAATAGAGAAAAGATCAATAGTTTTGTGAATCAGTATGTTGCTTTGCGATTCAATAAAAGAAAGATTAATGCTTTGTGAGTTATTATGTCGCTTCGCGATTGAATAGAGAAAAGATTAATGGTTTTGTGAGTCACTATGTCGCTTCGCGATTCAATAAAAGAAATATTGATATTTTGTGAGTCATTATGTCGCTTCGCGATTGATTGAAACACTTTTAATTTACTCAGAACTTGATGAGTTACTTTGCGATTGAATAGAAAAAAGATTACTTTTTTTTGTGAGTCACTGTTGCTTTGCGATTTAATAAAAAAAAAGATTAATATTTTGTGAGTCATTATGTCGCTTAGCGATTGGTTAGAAAAAAGATTACTCTTTTTGTGAGTCATTATGTTGCTTTACGATTAATTAGAAAAAACATCGATGGTTTTGTGAGTCAGTATGTCGCTTCGCGATTCAGTAAAAGAAATATTGATGTTTTGTAAGTTATTATGTCGCTTCGCGATTGATTAGAAAAAATATTACTCTTTTTGTGAGTTACTATGTCGCTTTGCGATTGAATAGAGAAAAGATCAATAGTTTTGTGAGTCAGTATGTTGCTTTGCGATTCAATAAAAGAAAGATTAATGCTTTGTGAGTTATTATGTCGCTTCGCGATTGAATAGAGAAAAGATTAATGGTTTTGTGAGTCACTATGTTGCTTCGCGATTCAATAAAAGAAATATTGATGTTTTGTGAGTCATTATGTTGCTTTGCGATTGATTGAAACACTTTTAAGAACTTAATGAGTCACTTTGCGGTAGAACTGAAAAATGGTCAAAATTGTTGTGATCACTATGTCGCTTCGCGATTGAATAGAATAAAGATCAATGTTTATGTGAGTCATAATGACGGTTTACAATTGAATATAGCTTTAATTTACTCAGAACCTAGGGAGTCACTTTGCTGCGGTTGAAAAAAAAGGTCAATTTTTTTAATGAGTCACAATGTCGCTCATTATGTTGCTTCGCGATTGATTGAAACACGTTTAATTTACTCAGATCCTAACGAGTCGATTGAATAGGAAGAAGGTCAATAGTTTTGAGAGTCACTGTGTTGCTTTGCGATTTAACATAGCGACTTCTACGCTTGCAAAAACGAAAAAGTTTTTTGATAACAAACACTCGGGCGGGTGGGTGGAGCTTTCCAGTGTAAACTACTTGCTTATAATTATGATCTGGAGTGACCTAACCGCCTACCCAAGTGTTGATTATTAAGAGATTAGATATCACTTTTTTCTTCTTGGACAAAGAGACTTCCAACGCTTGGAATGACAAGAAACTTCCAATTATTTTATAACAAACACTCGGACGGGTGGGTGGGCACTCCAGTTAAACTACTTGCTTGTAATTATGATCTGGAGTGACTCACCCGCCTACCCAAGTGTTGGTTATACAAAGATTGCATATTACTTCCGGCTTTTTGCACAAAGAAACTTCTAACACTTGCAATGGGAAAAAAACTTCTAATTTTTTATTAACAAACTATTGGACGAGTAGGTATGCATTCCACTTTATACTATTTGATGGTAATCATTATCTGGAGTGACCCACTCACCCGCTAGACTAGATATCACCTCATCTTTTTGGGTCAAAAAGACTTCTAACGCTTTCAATGAGAAAAAAATGCTAATTTTGTGATAAGAAACACTTGAGCGGGTGGGTGAGTGGGCACTCCAGTTTAAACTATTTGCTGGTAATCATGATCTTCTGGAGTGACCCTAACACCCGCCCAAGTGTTAATCACTAAGAGATTGGATATCATCTTTTTTTTTAACAAAGAGACTTCTAACGCATGCAATGAGGAGTTACTTTTAATTCTTTGATAACAAACACTCGGGCAGGTGGATGGGCACTTCAGTTTAAACTACTTTATGGCAATGATCTGAAGTGATCCACCCACTCACCAGTCTAAGTGTTGGTTATACAAAGATTGCATTTCGCATCCTCCTTCTCTGACTAAGGGACTTCTAACACTTGCAATAAGGAAAAACTTTCAATTTCTTGTTAACAAACTGTTGGGCGAGTGGTTTGGAATTCCAGTTTAAACTATTTGCTGGTAATTATGATCTGGATTGACCCACCCACTCGCCCAAGTGTTGGTCATCTAGAGATTAGATATTACTTCCTTATTTTTGAAATAAAGATACTTCTAACGCATGCAATGAGGATTAATTTTCAATTCTTTGATTACAAACACTTGGGCGGGTGGATGGGGCACTCCAATTTAGACTAGTTGCTGGTAATTATGATCTGGAGTGACCCACCCACTCGCCCAAGTGTTGGTTATACAGAGATTTGATATCACTTTTTCTTCCTCAGACTAATAACTTCTGACACTTCCGGAGAGGAGAAACTTTAAATTTTTTCATAACAAACTTTTGGGCGGTTGAGTGGGCACTTTAGTTCAAACTTCTTGCTAGTGATTATGATCTGGAGTGACCCACCCACTTGCTCAAGTGTTGGTTATACAAAGATTGCATATCATCTTCTCCTCTTCAGACTAAGGGACTTCTTCTTCTGAGGGTTAAGCACAGACAATTGTTTTGGTTTTACAAACTTTGTCAGTGTGCGTTGTACCACGCAGTGGCGTAGCTAGTATTTTTGGCCCTACCGCAAAATATTGTAATAATCTTTGAGCCAATCTCTGGCCACTTCATTATTAGCAGTACCGTACCTATGGTATTTTGATACCGTCGCAAAACATTGTAACGGTCCTGAGAGCAAGTTTTGAAAAAGTGAATAGAATATATCTCTGGCGCTAGATATTTTAGCCTTACTTCAAAATATTGTAATAATTTTTTGATCCGATTTGGAAAAAATGTGAAGAATATATCTATGGAGCTACTATTAATCAGACAGTGACGTAGCTGGTTGATTTTTGGTCTCGCTGAAAAATAGTGTAATGGTGTTCAGAGCGCGTTTTGAAAAAAGTGTGTAGAATCACGCAGTGGCGTACCTAGGATTTTTTGGCACCACCGCAAACATTGTAATGGTCTTTAGAGCCGATTTTTAAAAATATATATAATATATATTTGACGCTATTGCTAATCACTCCAGTGGCGTACTTATAATTTTTGGCACCGCCGCAAAATATTGTATTAATTGTTAGAGCCGATTTTGAAAAAGTATCTAGTCTATATTTCTGGAACTAATGTTGATTACGCAGTGGCGTAGCTAAGATTTTGTTACCTCATTGCAAAATATTCTAAGGGTTTAGAATAGTTAATAAAAATATATTAAATTAACAATTACAAATTTTAACCATTTTAGCTCGACTATTTTTATCTTAATCATTAGTGAATGCATCGTACGTGATAGAATGTGCATAAACATGCGTCACGTTCTAATCATGTTTTTTTTTTTTACTTTACTGTATATAATATATTGTATATAAATATAAACAAACACATTTAGTTTTAATTTATGACTAATTGTATTGACGTTAATAATCAGACATCGTTAAGTAGTCAAAATTTATTATTAATTAATTTTTTATTTGTTATTGAAATAAGGAAAAAAATTCCGCTCGTCCTTGTTTGGTGAATTACGTTCTAATGAAGGCCTACAACGCACCAAAATGAAATCTAATTAAATTGTGGTTTAAAAATGTAATACGCAATGTAACACACAACAAATTAATTTTAATATTGACAGAGATGATTACATCGTTTATATATTATTGATTGAGCATTTTTCTGCTCGTCACCAAAACGAAATGATATTACGCAACAACCGGTCGCGCTATTATTTTTTTTGCATTGCAAATATTTGCAATTGGTTTCTCAAACAAATTGAATGGCATTGAGGGCTATCATGGGCAATTTAAAATCAATTACATGTAATGATGGAATTGGATAGAAGTAGTTAAATTAATTCTTATCTATGCTAATCGATTCGAAAGTTTTAAGCAATTTGCGTACTTATCGGTTTGCTATTGAAAGGGTAAAAATAGGGTACGCATAATATTATGCAATCGTCAATAAATGATTTTGCATTAATTTATGTATAATTGGATGGGCAGCTTTTAAAATGGTCAGTCGTTTGTATGCACTAGGCTCAAACAGATTGCCTTCCAGGTGTAGCGGACCTCATCGCGTCATTAATGAACTTTATCCGCGGTATCTTCTACGGCTACGACGACGACGTTGCTGTGGGGGAAAGTGAATCAGTGGTGGTGGATCGCAGCGTTGAAACGGAACCGATTAATACAAAGAGCTTCAGAGAGGCGAAATATATGGACGAAAGTTGTGGTGAAGTCGATCGCAGCGTCGAGTTTGGTATAGGCGGCGCTTCGCCGACAACGACGCCAAACTTTCAGGAGAATTTCGCCTCCCTGAAGTTTATCAAACCTGTCGGCCCTTTAGCGATGGCTAAAAAGCTCAATAGACGCAATAGTAAACGTTTTGTTATCGGCGACGAAGAGGATGAGTCGTCCGCGCAAACTCCCTCCATTAGTGTTACTGAGGCAACTGGACCACAGTTGCCTCCGGTCGTTACAACCCCGGCATGGACCAATCACGGCCGATTACTCAGGCCAGGGACCACCATGACGTAAGTTCATCCAGATGATTGTAATCAGGACAATTGTTAACTAATTCATCAAATACTAACAACTATAAGAGTAGGAGGCACAAAAAGTTTTGATAATAGCAAATTTTAATATGTTTTGGATATTAAAAAAATGGGTTTCTAGACTTTTTAATCTCGTTTATACTAATTTTGTAGATTATAGTTAATTCAATTCCAAGGTAGAGTGCGGGAAAACAAACAATAACATGCGATTAGCCAATCAGGCGCAAATCTAATGTTGCACTATATAGTTCAGTTAGAATACAATGCATGAAGGTTAATCTTTCATTATACCGTACTCTATCTTGGAATTGAATAGGCTATAGTATGCGTTTGATGTTTTTATTATATATTTTATACTCTTGTGGTTTTATAATATGCTTACAGTATTGTTATAGCCTCGAAGCTTTTTTGAGATATCCTGAAATTTAAATTTTATGAGAATTTATATTGAATATCCAATTTCTAAAGTACTTAACCATACTTCAGTTTTTTTTAGATTTTGAGGTTATGCTTTAATGAATCTTTTTTTTTTAACTTTATTTATAGTTTTTGTATTGTTTGTTCTTTAATCTTTGGGTCCACTCTTTTGGGTATCTATTACTGTTTTGTCGAATCTTGTTCTTTAATTGACCTAATAGGTAATGGGGCAATTGAGCCTGGGAACATTTTAGGTACCTTCCTATTCATACATTTAACCATTCACTTATTTATCGAATCATTCTTTCCTTTATGATTTGGCGGCTGGCTTCAAAGAAATGAAAAAGTTTTTACGATCTTTAAAATTACTCTTTTACTTACTCGACTTGGAGTGAATCCTTTAATCTTTCGAAGCATTGGACTCTTTGTTTAATATTGAGATTTTTATTGATTTGTTGAGACATAATTTTTTAGGATTTTGGAGTTCTGTTCTATTTTTTAGCCATATCTACTTTGCACGCAATGCTGGCAACTTACATTACAGCTGAACCTACAGTGATTATTCTTTGAAGTTTGCTGATTATCTATTATTTGGAGACGCTATACAGTTCTTAAGTATCTTGATGATGATCTATACTTTTCAAGGATTATTATCTAAACTTCTTAGAATTTTTGGTTGGCACTAATTTGTTAACTCACTAATCTTTTTTGATTTTGGAGTTTTATTTTATTGTTTTGCCGTATGCAGGCCACTTATTATATTTATTGATTTTCTTTAGTTGTATGCACGCCACTGATGGCGTATAGCATATTTTCGTAATGATGGCAACTTACATTACAGGTGGACCTACTATGAGGTGTAGATCATTCTCTGAACTTGCGGATTATCTATCATGATTTAAACTTTTCAAGAATGGCCTTACAGTTTTTCTTCTGTATGTATTGTCTTGCATTTTATCAACTAAAGCTTCATCTTTCTATCTTTTGAGGTTATATATATTAGGATTTGATACAAATTAGTTATCGTCTAAACCGGCCTTTATAAATGAATTGTCATAACTTTGCTGACAATACTGGATGACGTTACGTCAAATAGGTTAAGTAATCAGTTTTCTATTAATTATCCAACAAGAGTTAAGCATGACGAAGGTCCATGTACATTGATCTTTTCTTCTATTCCAGACCCAGCATGTCGCAAGGCACGGTCATGATACAGAACCGTCTGCAGGAGAAGGACTTCACCGTCGCTACACCAGAAGAATTTATCAAACGTTTTAACGGCACCAAAGTCATCAATAAGGTAATGAAACTGATCTTATTAGCGCATGCGCATCATAATTCAATGTTTTAGGTACTGATTGCGAATAACGGGATAGCGGCTGTGAAATGCATGAGATCAGTGCGTCGTTGGTCGTACGAGATGTTTAAAAACGAGAGGGCCGTGAGGTTTGTGGTGATGGTTACCCCCGAAGATCTCAAAGCTAATGCCGAATATATTAAGATGGCCGATCATTACGTTCCGGTACCTGGAGGCACCAACAACAATAATTATGCCAATGTTGAGCTCATCATTGATATTGCTGTGAGATGTCAAGTGCAGGTAATAAAGTAACTTTATAGTGATGGGGTAGAAAATTTCTGGTAGTTGAGGCTCTATCTCATTACAAAATTGCAGATTGTGTTAATGAAGAGCACGATGAAAGTAATTAATCGGTGATTAGATAGAGAAGGGGGGGGGGGGGATTTTCTGTGTTGTGCGTGAATTGAGAACGAGTACAAGAGTAGTATTTTGGGGTCTACTTCATTATTTACAAAATTGCAGATTTTAACACAGTTTGGGCATGCTGGAACTAATCAAATTTGGATAAAATTGAGGGAGGGGGGGTGAAGAACTTTTAGTGTTGTGTTGTAAATTGAAGCGAGTACTGAAGGGTTACAAGATTTTTAGTAGTAGTGGTATGCGCCCGTCATTACAAAATTGCATATTATGTTAAGGGCATGCTGGAACTAATCAGAAATCAGAAGAAGTTGGGGGCGGGTTTGGGAAGGATTTTTTGTGTGTTAATGTTTAGGGCGAGTACAGAGGTTTTTAAGTAGTGATTTTTTGAAAGTGGGGTACAAGGTTTTTAGTAGTAGATATAATCAGAAATCAGTGAAAGTTTGGATGGGTGAGTGGATTTTCTGGATTGTAAGTGGGCTGGCCAGTACTAGAGTACTAACTTTCTCTGATTTCTGTGTTTTTTGAAACCTGAATTACAGTTTTTGTGACATAATAGTTGGGGGAGGGGGAGGAAGTGTTTGCACAAATATTTTATGTTTGTCCTATTTCAGGCTGTGTGGGCTGGTTGGGGTCACGCTTCCGAGAACCCAAAGCTCCCGGAACTCTTGCACAAAAACAACATTGCCTTCATCGGTCCGCCGGAAAAGGCCATGTGGGCGCTCGGCGATAAAATTGCTTCCTCCATCGTAGCCCAAACAGCTGACATACCAACACTACCGTGGTCCGGATCCGAATTGAAGGCCCAGTATTCGGGCAAGAAAATCAAAATATCTTCTGAACTATTCGCAAGGGGATGCGTGCTTTCACCAGAACAGGGCTTAGTAGCCGCCCAAAAGATTGGATTCCCGGTCATGATAAAGGCGTCTGAAGGTGGTGGAGGTAAAGGTATCAGGAAGGTGGACAACGCCGATGATTTTGCAGCTGCATTCCGACAGGTAAGATAAAACTCTTTATATTCAAATATTTATTTGTAAATAACAAAATATATTTAGGTTCAAGCTGAAGTTCCCGGTTCCCCGATTTTCGTGATGAAGTTGGCGAAATGCGCGAGACATCTTGAAGTGCAGCTACTAGCCGATCAGTACGGAAACGCCATTTCTCTGTTCGGTCGTGATTGTTCCATCCAAAGAAGACATCAGAAAATTATAGAAGAAGCTCCAGCTGTGATAGCAGAACAGGCGGTTTTCGAAGACATGGAGAAGGCTGCTGTTAGGTTGGCCAAAATGGTCGGATACGTTTCGGCCGGCACAGTCGAATATCTTTACGACACGTCCGGACATTACTACTTCCTCGAACTGAATCCCAGATTGCAAGTCGAGCATCCTTGTACCGAAATGGTTTCTGATGTTAATTTACCTGCTGCACAGTTACAGGTAAGAATTTAAAAAAAATATTCTAACTGAACGCAGTGTAATACAATATTATATCTATTTAGATTGCCATGGGTCTTCCGCTGCACTACATAAAAGACATTAGATTATTATACGGTGAATCGCCATGGGGTACATCAGAAATCGATTTCGATCAACCTCGTCACAAACCTCAACCATGGGGTCACGTAATAGCTGCAAGAATAACATCCGAAAATCCGGACGAAGGTTTCAAACCGAGTTCGGGAACAGTGCAAGAACTCAACTTCCGCTCGTCGAAAAATGTGTGGGGCTACTTCTCGGTAGCTGCGTCGGGTGGTCTGCACGAATTTGCGGATTCCCAATTTGGGCATTGTTTCTCCTGGGGAGAAAATCGCGAGCAGGCTAGGGAAAATTTAGTCATTGCTTTGAAGGAGTTGTCAATTAGGGGTGATTTTAGAACGACTGTTGAGTATTTGATTACGTTATTGGAGACGAAAAGTTTTCAAGAGAATACGATCGATACCGCTTGGTTGGATATTTTGATTTCTGAAAGGATGCAGTCTGAGAAGCCTGATATCATGCTTGGAGTTATATCTGGCTCGCTGCATATAGCCGATAAATCAATATCAGCAGCCTTCCAAGAATTTCAAAACAGTTTGGAGCGTGGACAAATACAAGGCTCAAATACGCTCAACAATACAGTCGACATCGAATTAATCAACGACGGCCATAAATACAAAGTGCAAGCCACAAAAAGCGGACCCAATACGTATTTCCTTGTAATGAATGGATCCTTTAAAGAAATCGATTTGCATAGATTAAGCGATGGGGGAATTCTATTATCAGTAGATGCAGCTTCATTTACAACTTATATGAAGGAAGAGGTCGATAGATATCGCATAGTTATTGGTAACCAAACTTGCGTTTTCGAAAAAGAAAATGATCCCACTTTGCTACGCTCACCATCCGCTGGAAAATTAATTGGTTTTCTTGTTGAAGACGGCGGACATGTTTATAGGGGACAAGCTTACGCTGAAATTGAGGTTATGAAAATGGTTATGACCGTTACTGCCGGCGAGGCTGGTTCCTTGTCGTATTCGAAACGGCCCGGCGCTGTATTGGATGCAGGTTCGATTATAGCTACATTGGAATTGGATGATGCTTCATTGGTTAGCAAGGCGCAACTTTATAAAGGACCTTTCCCGGAATTGGATGTGTCGCATCCGATTGGTCATGAAAAATTGAATCATATACATAATAGTTATAAAATTATTTTGGAAAACACTTTGGCTGGTAAGCATTAGTTTCAGTCGTATAATGGACCGATATTTTGCTTTATTACACGATTGAAACTAATAAGTTAATTTTTTTATCAGGTTATTGTCTTCCCGATCCGTACAACGCGCCCAGGTTGCGTGAAGTTATCGAAAAGTTTATGTCGTCATTACGCGATCCCAGTCTACCTCTTCTCGAATTGCAGGAAGTCATTTCTAGTATATCGGGACGCATTCCAGCGGCTGTGGAAAAGAAAATCAGGAAACTGATGTCGCTTTACGAAAGAAATATCACTTCTGTGCTGGCCCAATTTCCTAGTCAACAGATCGCCAGTGTCATTGGTAAGTCATTTCTCACTTTTTACAAATATGGAAGGGGGGGGGGGGGGATTTTTCTGATCTGTAGCAACGTTAGCTTCGCAATTTGGGACAGTTTCCGACTCATTTATGTTACTTTAAGTCACGTACATATCACAGATGTTAACGTTTTACATTTCTTCCACAGATAGCCATGCAGCTAGTATGCAGAAGCGTCCTGAACGTGACGGATTCTTCTTAGCAACCGAGGGCATAGTCCAATTAGTTCAAAGATATCGTAACGGTATAAGAGGCCGCATGAAGGCCGCAGTTCACGATCTATTGAGACAATACTACAACGTTGAAAGTCAATTCCAGTTGGGACATTACGATAAATGCGTATCATGTCTTAGAGACAAAAATAAAGATGATATGTCCGCTGTAAGCGCAACCATATTCTCTCACGGTCAGGTGGCCAAGAAGAATATGCTGGTCACAATGCTTATTGATCATTTGTGGTCGAATGAACCCGGTTTAACTGATGAATTGGCGGCCACTTTAAATGAACTCACATCGCTTAATAGGAGCGAACATTCACGCGTCGCATTACGGGCAAGACAGGTAAATTAATCAACAAAATTTGATGGTGTGAGATTTTAATGAATGAAATTTGCATAGGTTTTGATTGCGGCTCATCAACCGGCTTACGAATTGAGGCACAATCAAATGGAAAGTATTTTCCTATCGGCCGTTGATATGTACGGACACGAATTCCATCCTGAAAATTTGCAGAAATTGATCGTTTCTGAAACTTCAATATTTGATATACTTCATGATTTCTTCTACCATACCAATAGAGCCGTCTGCAATGCCGCACTTGAGGTTTACGTTAGGAGGGCCTACACTAGCTACGATATTACCTGTCTACAACATGTTGAATTGAGCGGAGAAGTTCCACTCGTTCATTTCCAGGTAAGAAATAGTCTTTTAATATGGCGGCGATGAATTCTGAACCACGCCCACTTCCAATATGGCCGCTATCATTGGAATGCTTCAATCTAGATTAATTCAAATATTTTTTTTTTAGTTCATGCTTCCGCCATCCCATCCAAACAGGCTGATCAAATTAGACTGCATCAAGGAGGACGGTGAGACCGTAAAGATATTCGATTCATTCCAACGCACCGGTTGCATGGCCGCTTTCGAAAACTTCCAACAATTCGAAACGTACGCTGATGAAATCTTCGATTTAATCGAGGATTTTTCCAACCCCGCCACAATTTCCGCTAAAGACCTCAATGTATTAGAAAGCGGAAGCGAATCGAGAACCAATTCCACTAGCATCAATGTTAGTTTATCGGTGGAAGGACAACGTGCACCGGAAGATGAGAAATTGCAAGAACCCATACATATCCTACACGTTGGGGTTAAAGATAAGGGCGAAGCTGATGATACAACAATGAGTAAAATATTTGGTAATTTCTGTTTGCGTCACAAAGATGAATTGGAGAATCGAGGCATCCGTCGTATAACGTTCGGAGCATTGAAGCACAAACAATTTCCAAAATTCTTCACATTCCGTGCACGCGATGGTTTTAAAGAGGATCGAATCTATCGTCATCTTGAACCTGCGTGTGCTTTCCAATTGGAATTAAACCGCATGCGAACGTATAATCTAGAAGCCTTACCTACTTCAAACCAAAAAATGCATTTATATCTCGGCAAAGCTAAAGTAGCACCCGGACAGGAAGTCACAGATTATCGATTCTTTATCAGATCCATTATCAGGCATTCAGATTTGATTACAAAGGAAGCTTCATTTGAATATTTACAAAATGAAGGTGAAAGGGTTTTGCTGGAAGCGATGGACGAGTTGGAAGTTGCTTTCTCGCATCCACATTCCAGACGGACGGATTGTAATCATATCTTCTTGAATTTCATTCCTACCGTCATTATGGATCCATCTAAGGTAAACATAATCACAACAAAACCTAGCTAACCTAATTTAATTGTAAATTTTTAGATTGAGGAAGCGGTTACGAGTATGGTGATGCGTTATGGACCCAGATTGTGGAAGCTTCGCGTGTTGCAAGCTGAGTTGAAGATGACGATACGTTCTACTCCCAATTGTGCCACCACTGCTGTCCGATTATGCATTGCTAATGACAGCGGATACTATCTGGATATTAATATGTATACTGAAGTTGTTGACATTGATACTGGAGTGGTGAGTGAAGTTTTATTGTTTGATTCTTACGATTTTTTAATTGGTTACAAAACCACGCCCATTTTAAAGATGGCGGATGGAGAGGGGGCAACTTTATATTTAATTTTTAATTGCAATTAATTCTTTTACGTCAAATTAGGTTACAGTTACATTGTTAAACTGTTGAGTGAAGGAATATTAGGAACAGGCGCAATATAATATATTTTTGGGTACTCGTGTATGCAAAATATAAATGTCCACGCACAGGCTAGCGACTATCTGCCTTTTTAGAACTTTGGTGACGATTTGGAAAGGTCGCTAACTTGTCTTCTGGCAGGACAGATACATTTATAGGAGCGTCAATATATTAGCGTTGCGTCTCTTTTTGATATTCCTTCACTTAGCGATCTTTTTTTGACACAAAAATGACATATTTTATAAATTTTCAGATTCGCTTCCAAGCTTACGGTCAAAAACAAGGCCCAATGCACGGTCTACCAATCTCCACACCGTATCTAACCAAAGATTACTTACAACAAAAACGCTTCCAAGCACAATCAGTAGGCACCACTTACGTCTACGATTATCCCGATATGTTCCGTCAAATGGTCGACTTGCACTGGAAACAATTCAGCCAAGAACGTCTCACCGGTAATAAAAATAATAAACTTCTCTTCAAACAAATTTAACCAAATTAACATTAATTTCAGAGGTCATTCAAATCCCGGACAAACTAATGGACATCGTCGAATTGGTATTGGATCCCGAAACTGAATCGCGTTTGTTCGAACAGAAACGTGTACCTGGAGAAAACAATGTTGGAATGGTTGCATGGAAATTGACATTGTATACGCCTGAGTATCCCGATGGAAGGGATATTATAGTAATAGCCAATGATATTACTTTCTTGATCGGTTCGTTCGGACCTCGGGAGGATAAAGTTTTTGGATTAGCAAGTGAAATGGCTCGTGAACTCAAAATTCCTAGGGTAAGTTGGTGTTAAAACATTTTTACTTACCAAATATGTTTCTTCAATACTGTTAGGTTAGATGGTACGCAAATTCTGTTCTTTGTGACTTTTGTCATTGAAGTTACTTAATTTCAGTGAAATGTGATTTGGAGCTGATGATACGCACTCGGTGTAGACCACGCCCATTTTCAAAATGGCGGCGTTGACGTCATTCTTAATGCGATTTTGAGGCGATGACGTCCCAAATGGTCCACTATTTACTATTTTTTTGGAAACTATTTTTTGATTCTATTTCCTGATCAGTTTATGTTGATTAATTGCTTCAGCTTTCCTAATTCAGTAAAACTAATCTCAACCAATTCTCTATAGATCTACATTGCTGCAAACAGTGGTGCAAGAATCGGTCTCGCTGAAGAAGTGAAAAAAGTCTATCGCATAGCGTGGGAAGATCCAAATGAACCCGATCACGGTTTCCGCTACCTCTACTTAACCCCAGAAGACTACGCAATTGTAAGCGCGACCAATTCAGTCCGCGCTGTTTTAATTGAAGATGAAGGCGAATCCCGCTACAAATTAACGGATATTATTGGCAAAGATGATGGCCTAGGTGTTGAAAACTTAAGATACGCCGGTATGATAGCCGGTGAAACCTCACAGGCTTACAATGAAATCGTTACCATATCAATGGTATCATGTCGTGCCATTGGTATTGGTGCCTATTTGGTCCGACTCGGCCAACGCGTGATACAAATAGAAAACTCGCATATAATCCTTACCGGTTATAGTGCTTTAAATAAGCTATTAGGACGTGAAGTATATGCTTCCAATAATCAATTGGGAGGAATTCAAATTATGTATAACAATGGCGTCACGCATAAAACAGAAATTAGAGATTTGGACGGAATTTATACAATTATTAATTGGCTATCTTATATACCAAAAGATAAAATGTCGCCAGTACCGGTAATCAAACCAATTGATCCAATTGATAGGGAAGTAGGATATATGCCAACTAAAGCACCATATGACCCTCGCTGGATGTTAGCTGGAAGACAAAATCCTTGTAAGTATACCAACAATATTATTAAGCAAATTACTGAATAGTTTTAATTGCAGCAAATCAAAATGAATGGGAGAATGGCTTCTTTGATAAGGATTCCTGGTCGGAAATTATGCAACCATGGGCTCAAACAGTTGTAACAGGTCGGGCTAGATTGGGTGGAATACCTGTTGGTGTTATTGCTGTTGAGACACGTACAGTAGAATTGAATTTACCCGCAGATCCAGCCAACTTAGATTCTGAAGCTAAGGTAATGTAACAATGCTTGCAATATTTCTTAATGATATTTATTTAATTTATTTAGACTGTATCTCAAGCTGGTCAAGTATGGTTCCCGGATTCGGCCTACAAAACATCACAAGCAATTCAAGATTTTAGTCGTGAAGATTTGCCTTTGATAATCTTTGCCAATTGGCGTGGTTTCAGTGGTGGCATGAAAGATATGTACGAACAAATCATGAAATTCGGCGCTTACATCGTTGACGGTTTGAAACAATACTCTAAACCTATAATAATCTACATTCCACCCAACGGCGAATTGCGAGGAGGCGCATGGGCTGTAGTCGATCCGACCATCAATACTCGTTACATGGAAATGTACGCAGATCCCGAATCTCGTGGCGGAGTTCTCGAACCGGAAGGTATTGTCGAGATTAAATATAGGAAAAAGGATTTGTTGACGACGATGCATAGGATTGATCCGATTTTGATGAGACTGGATGAATCGTTGAAGCAATTGAATAATGCTATTCCGGATATGTTGGAACGGAGAGGGAGTGTTACGCAACCTGTTGAAAGGAAGAAGACGTCTGAAATTATCGAGGTGGAGAATCAAATTGCTGAGAGGGAGAAGTATTTGTTGCCAATGTACCATCAAGTTGCTGTTAACTTTGCTGATTTACATGATACACCTGAACGGATGCACGAAAAGGGAGCGATACAGGTTGGTATTTAGACATATAACCTCAAAATTATGACATATTTAACTAAAATAAGTTCAAACTAAGCAATTATTATATTTTATTAGGAAATTGTACCATGGAGGAAGTCTCGATCGATCTTATACTGGCGTATGAGAAGATTGCTGCTTCAAGATCGTGTGATATCTCAACTTCTTGAAGCTCAGCCGAATTTAGGTGTTGGACAGGGTGAGGCTATGCTGAGGCGGTGGTTTGTTGAAGAAAAGGGAGCTTCAGAGGTAATTTGATTGAAATTGCTGCTTAATAATAAATCATTCCTAAACAAATTATTTAATTTCTCAGGGTTACAAATGGGAAAATAATGAAACGGTGGTGCAGTGGTTGGAAGAGCAGGAACAAGAGAAGTCAATAGTTTCTTACAATTTACATTGCGTCAAAAAAGACGCACTCATCACACAAATTAAAGCATCATTGGAGGTAAGAATATATAATTTTAATTTATTTGTTTATGGAATATATTTGAATATTTTTTCAGGATTGTCCCGACGTAGCATTGGATGCTGTAGTGGAAATTCTTCAAAAATTAAACGACAACCAAAAGGCGGAAGTTATTCGTACACTATCCCAAGTGACGGAACCAACGGAAACCTAACCTTAAATTAATAAAAATAATTCCTAGGTACAATTCCATCTCATGTAGATACAATTAGTTTATTTTTTTGTTATGTTATATAATTTATAATGGGTTTGCAAATAACTAATTTATTTTTTTATATTTATGTAATATATACAAAGTGATTCTCTTGTCTTTAAGGGCGGGGGGTATGCGGATTCCCAAAAAAACTGTTATTACTCTAATTTTTAGATGATTAAGGCACAAGGATGTTGTTACAGTAATTTGTTGAATAATAATTATGTTTCCTGTTGACAATTTTCTAGGGTAAAAAATATTTTTTTATCTAAAAAGAATGATGAAATTGTTAAATATATTTTTTTTTGTAAAGTTTGCTTTGATATCCTAAAATTCTGTTAAATTGCATATTGATAAATTACTTGGAATTTTTTATACATGAAATTCCGCTTTGAATCGGTATCTGCTCGGATTGGAGCGCTTTGGAATAGCGCAAGGTAAGGCACCAATGTTTTTGTGTACTGTTTTAATTGTTGCATATATTATGTATCTTGCTTACGAATTGTCTGTCAAAGAGGCGTGGGGTGGTTTAACAACAAAAAAGGTCTTGTTTGGCTTTAAAAATAAATGTTAGTGCCCGTTATTGAAATATTGTGTACGCCTATGTTTTAGCCCAGCATTAATGATCATTAAAGTAAATTTAGTTAAATAAGAATTGTGGAAGATGTCGCTCTATAATTGATTTTATATATTAATGCCCGTATTACACTGTCAATAATTATATCTTGAATTATATATATAAAAATATTTAAATCTTAAAATGTCTGTAAAATGCACAAATGATCATCAATTTTATTATAGATTGAAATTTAAAGTACATTTTTAGGTTTTCTTTATAATTAATACATAAAATGTGAGAAATAGCATTTATAATATAACCCAACTATTTTCTTAAAACTGTTAATGCGTACATTTTTTGTGTTAATTCTAAAGCAAAACTAAAAACATTCTTAAAATTTCAATCTACAATAAGATTGATGATTATTTGTGCATTTTACAGACTTTTTAAGATTTAAATATTTTTATATATATAATTATATAAAGAATTATAGATCAGTGTCATACGGGCATTATACAATACCAAAGCTTATTTTAAATAATTAGTAATCCTCGTGCATCTATAAGATAATTATATATTTAAATAATAATTTTGTAGCGTGCGAGTTTGTTGTGCGATGTAAGCGACATCTAGCTACTTAAAATAGAATTGAACTAGTAATTCATAAAAATAGTTTGAGGTAACGCTGATTAAAATGGTAATGTAGTACATTGTAATGCTGGTGGATTTGATGGATATTTGTGTGCAACTTTGGTTGCATGTATTCAAGTTTTTATAGTAATGTTAGTTGCCTAAGCAGTATATCTTTTGTTAAATCTTTCTGGATTCTATTTTTTTAATATTATTAGTAATGGATATTAATTCTATATAAACGTAAATAACACAATTTATGTTAAAAATACATAATATATTCTTTCTTCAAGCTACAATTTATTCTTTATAATACAAAGGAATGCCAAATTATAAATACAACTCAAAATCAATGCGATTAGATGAATAAAAATTGGAATCCTCGCTTCCACATTTGCGAACCCATACACCAGTCTTGAAATACCCTTCCAATGCCCACTTATTCATCTGTTGCGTATTAAACGGACCTTCAATTGTATCCTTATTTTGATCCCATTTAAATTCCCACATTAATTCCTTAACTTTCGATTCCTCCTGTTCCATTACTTCATCCTGTTGCTCTGTACCGTCCAATTTGTGTTTTTCTTGATTATCAAAATCATCTGCATACATATCCAATTCGGCTTCAACTATTTTCGCTGAAGATTTACTTTTTTTGGCATAATTATCCAACTATAATTAATTTTAATTAGAAATAATTATTTAAAATTTAATTCGCTTACCTTCAACCGTATATACTCATACGTTTCTTGATAAACATCCATATTCCCCATTTCAGTTAAAATTTCATTAGCAAGCTCTGTCAATTCTATTACTTCGGTACTCGATGTCAGTGTACCGGCTTTTTTTCGTCTAAGACGCTCAACACTTGACAATTTAGTTGTATCTCCTGTAATAAATGCCAATAAAATTAAATAATTTATTTATAAATATCAATTACAACTTACCAGCAAGTCGTCTTAATGATTTAGTAATAGTCTCCTTAGGTTTCATATAAACGATGATTTTCTTATAAGTTTCAATCTCATCAAAATGTTTAGGAATGATTTCCTCATCTGAATCACTATCCGCTCCTAATTGTTTCCCTTCGAGTGGATCGCCAGTTTTATCTTTATCCTTAATTTTATGCCAATCAATATTATCCAACCAATTATCTCGAACTTCCTTCTCGTTTTTCCAAATGAAATGGCCGTCTTTATCAAAATGTCCCATTTCCATTTCTTCTTGCATATTGAATGCAGTCATACGTTGCTCACCATCCTGTCTTGCAGCCCCATCTTCTTCTCCTTCAATATCATTTTCATCTAAAACATTATATTGTTCATCGGTTTCATCCTCTTCATCAGAATCCAATGTATGCTTCTTAACATTATCATCAAATTTGATTTGTTTGGATTTCCTCTCAGAATCAATTAATTCATCAACGCTACGTTTCAGGGACATTGTAATTAATGTTTTGATAATATTTTATGGTTATATTTGTCACAATAAGTGGCCATCTATATTTACAAAGGGTTGGAAAATAAGATTACAACAAACAGCTCATGCGCCATCTACACATAATCGATAAATTAATAGAAAATAAATAAAATAATATCTGAATTGTTTAATTAGATTAAACCTAGTTGGAGTATTAATTATTTAAACTAAAAGTTTAACTATTTTAAAAAATAATTATTGATATCAACGTTGAATATTAAAAATAAATAATTCCTGTTCATAAAATATTTTTTTTACGCCTATGGATTAGCCTGGCGCCATCTAGTGTTAATGTTTATTAATGAAAACTTAGTTAATAAGAATTGTGTAAGATGTCGCTCTATTAATTATATAAATCATTACAATGCTGAAGCTTTTCTTAATTAATTAACAATCCTAGTGCTTCTGTAAGATAATTATATATTTAATTGTAAATATTGTAGCGTATTAAAAAAGTTTGCAATGCGATGTAAGCGACATCTAGCTGTTTAGTTTGAGAGTGAACTAGTAGTTCATAAAAATAGTTTGAGATGGCGTTGCTTAAAATACGTAATGTTGTTTGGCAAAAGTAGTAAAAATGTTTTGATGATTTATATTTTGTTATATTTGAGGGATTGAAAGAGCCACTGCAAGATATATAGAAAATATTTAACAAAATCGTACCTTTTTAATTTGCTTATTTTAAAATATTTTGCTGCTTGTACCAAATTTATTGTAATATTTTAAAAAATACACAAAACAAAATTTTTATTTTTTATCAACTCTAAATGCGTTTCTAAGACATTTTTCTGAACGATTTTTACATTTTTATGCGTTTTTCAAAAGAAATAATTTGTGTTTTTAAGCGATTTTGAAGTATTTTAACAGTTTTATTGATTTTTTTTTTAAACCTAATATTAAATGTGTTTAATTAGATGTAAATGTTTTCAAAGCGTTTTTCTCAGGTTTTTTATATTTTAATTTATTTCAAGGTATTCAACAATTATACGAAATATTTTCGTTCCTGAAGATTTGGTCTTTATAGGCTGCTTGTTCATTAAAGCGGAATCGACAGTAGAGAATGATTTTGATTCATCGGGACTGAAGGGTTTTGGCCCGATTAAGCGGCTAGGCCATTTAAGCGGCTGGCCCAATTAACCGGCTGGTCCAATTAACCGGCTGGCCCAATTAAGCGGCTGGCCCGATTAAGCGGCTTGTTTGATTAGGCGGTTGGCTCGATTATTTCAAACAGAAAATCTAAATAACTTTTTTGTTTATCTCGCTTGGTTTTCGAGATAATCGAAAAATACACATTATTTAGAAAACTTTTAATTTTGGTCCGATTAAGCGGCTGGCACAATTCTCGTTATTATGATGTTTTGTTGCTGTTCTTGAAGATTTGGTCCTAATCGACTGTATAGAATGATTTATAGTCAATTTTTGATAAGGCGACTATTTCAAACAGAAAATCTTAATAATAACTTTTTTGTCTATCGCGCTTAGTTTGGGATAATCGAAAAATACACATTATTTAATAAACTTTTTATTTTGGCCCAATTAAGCGGCTGGCCCGATTAACCGGCTGGCCCAATTAAGCGGCTGGCCCGATTAACCGGCTGGCCCAATTAAGCGGCTTGTTTGATTAGGCGGTTGGCTCGATTATTTCAAACAGAAAATCTAAATAACTTTTTTGTTTATCTTGCTTGGTTTTCGAGATAATCGAAAAATATTATTTAGAAAACTTTTTATTTTGGTCCTATTAAGCGGCTGGCACAATTCTCGTTATTATGATGTTTTGTTGCTGTTCTTGAAGATTTGGTCCTAATCGACTGTATAGAATGATTTATAGTCGATTTTTCATAAGGCGACTATTTCAAACAAAAAATCTTAATAATAACTTTTTTGTCTATCGCGCTTAGTTCGGGATAATCGAAAAATACACATTATTTAATAAACTTTTTATTTTGGCCCAATTAAGCGGCTGGCTCGATTAACCGGCTGGCCCAATTAACCGGCTGGCCCGATTAACCGGCTGGCCCAATTAACCGGCTGGCCCAATTAAGCGGCTTGTTCGATTAGGTGGCTGGCCCGATTATTTCAAACAGAAAATCTAAATAACTTTTTTGTTTATCTCGCTCGGTTTCCGAGATAATAGAAAAATACACATTATTTAGAAAACTTTTTATTTTGGTCCGATTAAGCGGCTGGCACAATTCTCGTTATTGTGATGTTTTAACTCGATTTAATTTAATTTACTGGCCCGATAATCGGATCCAGAGGGTTTCGGTTTAATAATAATTAAGCGGCTAGTCCGATAATACGAAATTGGTTTTGTTTCTGTTCCTGAAGATTTGGTTCTTCGACGAAATCGCCTGTATAGAATGATTTATTGCTTAATCGAGATTGGAGGTTTTAGATCAAATTAAGCAGCTGACCCGATTAACCAGCTGGTCCGATTAACCGGCTGGCCCGATTAAGCGGCTGGACCAAATAAGCGGCTGGTCCAATTAACCGGCTGGCCCAATTAAGCGGCTGGCCCGATTAACCGGCTGGCCCAATTAACCGGCTGGCCCGATTAAGCGGCTTGTTTGATTAGGCGGTTGGCTCGATTATTTCAAACAGAAAATCTAAATAACTTTTTTGTTTATCTTGCTTGGTTTTCGAGATAATCGAAAAATACACATTATTTAGAAAACTTTTTATTTTGGTCCGATTAAACGGCTGGCACAATTCTCGTTATTATGATGTTTTGTTGCTGTTCTTGAAGATTTGGTCCTAATCGACTGTATAGAATGATTTATAGTCGATTTTTGATAAGGCGACTATTTCAAACAAAAAATCTTAATAATAACTTTTTTGTCTATCGCGCTTAGTTTCTGGATAATCGAAAAATACACATTATTTAATAAACTTTTTATTTTGGCCCAATTAAGCGGCTGGCTCGATTAACCGGCTGGCCCAATTAACCGGCTGGCCCGATTAACCGGCTGGCCCAATTAACCGGCTGGCCCAATTAAGCGGCTTGTTCGATTAGGTGGCTGGCCCGATTATTTCAAACAGAAAATCTAAATAACTTTTTTGTTTATCTCGCTCGGTTTCCGAGATAATAGAAAAATACACATTATTTAGAAAACTTTTTATTTTGGTCCGATTAAGCGGCTGGCACAATTCTCGTTATTGTGATGTTTTAACTCGATTTAATTTAATTTACTGACCCGATAATCGGATCCAGAGGGTTTCGGTTTAATAATAATTAAGCGGCTAGTCCGATAATACGAAATTGGTTTTGTTTCTGCTCCTGAAGATTTGGTCCTTCGACGAAATCGACTGTATAGAATGATTTATTGCTTAATCGAGATTGGAGGATTTTGGTCAAATTAAGCAGCTGACCCGATTAACCGGCTGGTCCGATTAACCGGCTGGTCCGATTAACCGGCTGGCCCGATTAAGCGGCTGGACCAATTAAGCGGCTGGACCGATTAAGCGGCTGGACCGATTAAGCGGCGAGTTTGATTAAACGGTTCGTCTGATTGTTTCAAACAGAAAATCTAAATAACTTTTTTGTCTATCGTGCTTTATTTACGGGATAATCGAAAAATACACATTTTTTAGACAATTTTTCATTTTGGTCCGACTAAGCGGCCGGTCAAGTTCTTGTTGATTCCTAATAAACTAGAATGTAGATCTCAATTTTATTTGAAAGTGTCAAATCGTTTCCGCTTAATCGGAATCGGAAAGTTTAAAATATTGCCCTTGTAGCGCGTTTTGTGGAAATTGGAACCGGAAAGTTTTGGTCCGATTAAGCGGCTGGCCCGATTAAGCGGCTGGCCCGATTAAGCGGCTTGTTTGATTAAGCGGCTGGCCCAATTATTTCAAACAGAAAATCTAAATCACTTTTTTGTTTATCTGGCTTGGTTTTCGAGATAATCGAAAAATATAATTTTTAGTAAACTTTTTATTTTGGTCCGATTAAGCGGCTGACACAATTCTTGTATATGAAAAATACACATTATTTAATAAACTTTTTATTTTGGCCCAATTAAGCGGCTGGCCCGATTAACCGGCTGGCCCAATTAACCGGCTGGCCCAATTAAGCGGCTGGCCCGATTAACCGGCTGGCCCAATTAAGCGGTTTGTTCGATTAGGTGGCTGGCCCGATTATTTCAAACAGAAAATCTAAATAACTTTTTTGTTTATCTCGCTCGGTTTCCGAGATAATAGAAAAATACACATTATTTAGAAAACTTTTTAATTAAGCGGCTGGCACAATTCTCGTTATTGTGATGTTTTAACTCGATTTAATTTAATTTACTGACCCGATAATCGGAACCAGAGGGTTTCGGTTTAATAATAATTAAGCGACTAGTCCAATAATACGAAATTGGTTTTGTTTCTGCTCCTGAAGATTTGGTCCTTCGACGAAATCGACTGTATAGAATGATTTATTGCTTAATCGAGATTGGAGGTTTTTGGTCAAATTAAGCAGCTGACCCGATTAACCGGCTGGTCCGATTAACCGGCTGGCCTGATTAACCGGCTGGCCCAATTAAGCGGCTGGACCAATTAAGCGGCTGGACCGATTAAGCGGCGAGTTTGATTAAACGGTTGGTCTGATTGTTTCAAACAGAAAATCTAAATCACTTTTTTGTCTATCGTGCTTTATTTACGGGATAATCGAAAAATACACATTTTTTAAGACAATTTTTCATTTTGGTCCGATTAAGCGGCCGCTCAAGTTCTTGTTAATTCCTAATAAACTAGAATGTAGATCTCAATTTTATTTGAAAGTGTCAAATCGTTTCCGCTTAATCGGAATCGGAAAGTTTAAAATATTGCCCTTGTAGCGCGTTTTGTGGAAATTGGAACCGGAAAGTTTTGGTCCGATTAAGCGGCTGGCCCGATTAAGCGACTGGCCCGATTAAGCGGCTGGCCCGATTAAGCGGCTGGCCCGATTAAGCGGCTGGCCCGATTAAGCGGCTGGCCCGATTAAGCGGCTGGCCCGATTAAGCGGCTGGTCCGATTAAGCGGCTGGCCCGATTATTTCAAACAGAAAATCTAAATCACTTTTTTGTTTATCTGGCTTGGTTTTCGAGATAATCGAAAAATATATTTTTTAGAAAACTTTTTATTTTGGTCCGATTAAGCGGCTGACACAATTCTTGTTATTGTAATGTTTTAACTCAGTTTAATTTATTTTACTGACCCGATAATCGGGACCGGAGGGTTTTGGTTTAATAATAATTAAGCGGCTAGTCCGATTGTACGAAATTGAACAGAGTTGAACCTTTTTTCTAGCTTTTAATTTAATAATATTAAAAATGTACTTATACCAAATTTGTTATGATATTTTAAATCATACACAAAACAAAATTTATTTATATATTCAATTCAGGACGTGTCCACAATTTATATTAATTCTTGATTAATTTCAAGCATTTTATATTTATACTTTAAAAATTGAATAGTGGTGGCCGTTACTATGTGATACTTCATTATAGAAAATAAATAGTACATGTGTTTTATTTATTTTCTATTTATACTTTAGCAGAAAAACCATCTTATTACAAGTTTTTTTTAAATTTTAATCGATTTAAATAAGTTTCCTAGCTATTTTTATTAGGAAAATGTATTTTTTAGTTTAGCGACTACAACAAAAACCGTCTCAATTTTGATAAGGTTATTGGTTATAAAAATTGGTGGTAATGGGTGTTGTTGTCTGCGTCTGTGTGTTGAATGAAAATATTTGTTCTACTTCGAGGCTGTCTGTCGGCTGGCTCTAACAAACTTTAGTAGGGTAGTTCTGAATAGTGTAAATTTTATTGCTAAAGGTGAATCTGATTATTGTAAATTTTATGAGTTATTGTTTGCTCTTTAAGACTTTGCTATTAAAGTATTGTATCCAAACTGCACCTTTAATGTCCACAAAGATCATGTGTAACCTCTGAAAAGTTGTTGGTAAAGGTTTCTGCTTAAAATTGAGTTCAAAATAGCTTTACTATTAAAACCTTTATTGCGTACGTAGAGAACCATAGAACTATACAATGCAATTGCCAAGAAAAAAATATATTATAATTTATATGTTCCACATGGCAGACGTATTTTTCTAAATTTGTATATGTTTAGACTTTAAATGACTTGGGCAACATTGCTGTAGAAAAGGTGATTACAAATTCAGATAATATAACATAAAAATTAAACAAATTTTAAGTATAGCTGTAGTAACTTAAACTTATCCACACAGATCTGCAAATTTTGGTTTGGAATAGTTTATTCAGTTTTATACTGAAAACAATTTTATTTATTAGTGATTTGACCTATTAGACAAATTTGATATCAAATAAAAAGCAATTTTATAAAACACAACGTTTATTTGAAGAATTTTTTATTATTAACATTTATTAATACATGAATATTTTGTTTCAGAAATAAACTCTCACTCTCTGCGTTGAGTAAGCTAAGCAATTCAGTCAGGCGGATTGGAAAGAGGGGGTAGAGTAGAGTAGGATCGGCCGGCGTTCGTTCAGTTCGGTACGGGTTGTCGTTTTGGTAGCATGTTCTCGCTGTGTATGTGTTTGAATAATAACGGTTAAGTGCATACGGAAATTAAATAAGAGTATTGTGAGTGACTATTGGGATAATTTAATACTTTGGTAAATAATTACTTATTTTAACAAACTTTATGTTAAAAATGTGTTTAAATAGGAAGCAGTGCTTTGGTTTAGTGTAAACGTGTTTTGGAGTTGCTTTACTTTTATTTAAATTTATTTATAACAATTAAACCGTTTTAATAATAAACTAATTATATTTTATAATAATATCTTTAAACAAACATAAATTAAAATTCAGTTATATATTTAATATTGAATGAAAGATTAGTTTAATCAACAAAAATTTGTCACTAGTTAAATTAATGCAAAATCCCTGGTTTTATTTTATTGTATGTTTTAGAAAAGAACTCTCACTCTTAGTTTTGAGCGTGCTACACTACACAGAGCAAACGGCTCGGTCATTCAATTCAGTGCGGTATTCCAATGTGGTAGTAGTAGCACATGTTTTTATATGTAACAGTTAAGTGTAGTGCTTTTGTGGAACATCAATGCATTTTCGAGTTAGTTTAGAAGTGCTTCTGAATCTTAACGTTTGACGAAATAGGCGTTCCAGGAAGAAGGAGGAAATGCATTCATTTAAGGAGCAATAGGTAGGAATTATATTTGACTGCAATAAAAAAAAACATAATGCAAACCAATTAAATTTATTTTTTAATAATTGATTGTAATTGTTTCAGCTCCTTTTATGGCAGAAGATGCTGAGTTGTAAGTAATTTTGTTTTAATTAGTTGGTGATGTTACTGCTGGTAATATCCCACCTCAATTTCTGCTTGTAGGGTGGATGCTATGATTGTGGCTCATTTTTATATAGTAACACTATGCTTACGCGGAAGCCTACAAGCTTAAATTGTTGTATAGATGGTGCTTAGTGATTAGTTCTGGTTGCTACTTGTTTCCGGATCTGTCTGACCAAATATTGGGGCAGCTAAGGTTTCAAGTAATTATGGTAGTTCGCCGGCGTTAAACTTCTGGGCATCGAATTCAGTTGGATTAAACGCGCAGGTTGTAGTTGACTGTTTAGTGTGCCCAAACATTGCTTCTAGGCGAGTTGTCTTGTATTGACTTTCGTCATTATTGTTTGCTAGTTTGGGTTGTATGAGGTAGGCTCTTTACCAACGTAAGGAGGTGAGCAGTATTTAGTGCGTTTGCCATCAATTGCTCGATTGGTGCTTACGTATGGTGTAACGTAGAGTGTACGCGTCTGTATGAAAGCCCTCTATGATAGGAGCTAATTATATTTAGATATCCTTCATACTGCCTTTGCATATTGTGGATAACTTTTACAGGTCGGTGCCGTAGGGTAGTTAGAAATCTTTTTCTTCTTAAATCGATACATTCATTTAGCAGAAACTGACCGTTCTTCGGAATGCTTGCTAGTCTGTTATATACATGATTGTTTTCGCATAGATGTAGTGGTATTAGATGATGCATTGTTTTGATGTATCTTACATTGCCGAGTCCTTGTGTAATTGCTGTACTGACGTTTTTAATTGCTTGCAATAGTTAGTAGCCAGAATTCAACACGATTGCGAGGTGGTGCTTGTTTTGGTAGTTAGTTACTTCTAGCTGGTTTAAATATGGTATTCTCCAGCAGAGATGCTATTTTGCGTGCTAGTTTGGTTAGATCTTCTTAGTTGCTTTTCTATTTTAACAATTTCTAAAGTGCCAAGTTGATTTTAATTTGTTTAATAAATTAAATTTCAATTAATTATGTCAATCAATACTTAAACATAAATACTTTAATTTTTAATTCTACTTAAGTTAAGTTTAATTAAATAATTTGTATATGTAATTATGTTGTTTAAATTTTTAAAAAATTCTCAGTTTTTAGATTATTTCACTTGGTCACTTTAAAGCATGCGTAGTGTTAAATTTTCTTTTACTAATTCATACTGAAGTTCAGTGATTAATTTATTATTACAATGTTTCAGCTATTTCATACAAAGGAAAAATCTGTTGACACTAACGTTGCGCATACCCAATCGTACATGCCAATTCGTCCCCAATCAATTGGTACCAAATATTTTCAACGTTTCTATGTTGCAATTTCATGTTGTATCAATTAGACAAAATTTCACTATTAATTTTTAGTTTATTAAATTTATTTATACAACAAATGCATGTGAATTGTGGCAATTTTTTGACAAATTTGTATTACTTTTTATGACATGATTAGGTTAAACGAAAGCCCAACGTAGTCACATTAGTGATGACCTGTAGCCTGACCAAGGTTTAAGGTTTGATCTAGTGTAAGAGTCGACGCCGGCTTAGTGAGTCCCCACCATTCCAGTTGACGCTTAGCGCTTTGAAGAATTTGGTCATTCTTGTCAGTGTTATGCTATCAGCAGTTGGTCTAAAAAAGGGTAAACCCCTCATGCACAGGGACATCTTCCTCTGTTCTATAGGTGGTTCGACCTTGGTGGCACAGGTTATATGACTGTTAAGAGACTGTTAACATTAATTTATTTGAATTCATTGCTTTATCATAAATTCATAGTTTTTGTTATTTCAACGTTGGATAATATTTGATATTGGTTGCGAAATATTTAATTGAATTAAATTTTAATAATCATTAGTTACAGAAATCAATAATTTTTATATTGTTTTGTCAGTATTTTAAAATATGCGTGTCCTCCATTCAAACAATACATGTAAAAGTCAATTAATTTTATTAAATATAAAAAAAAATTACTACAAATTAATTAATTTAAATAACTACTTTTAAGCTAAAATTCAACATTATAAATTAAGCAAGTAAAATCCATTTACATGTAATGTTAGGAATATATGAAGTAAATTTTAAATTGGCATCAACGAATGGGTATTACAAATTTGGCGATTATCAAAATTTAGTACTAAATGCAGTCTTGTTTACAGTCCTTGCTCACATTAATTAAATTTTGAACAATTAAGTTGTTTTCAGTAATTATATAAAAGCTGTTTTTATAGTTATTAAGATTTTTTTAAATAAGTAAAGTTTTGATAAACCATCTTCTATTCAAGAAGTGTAAACGTATTTTGGCATATTGCAAATGCGACTAGTTTTAATGTTTTTTGCAATTTCAGTTAGAATTTTTTGTTTTATAAATTTAAATTTTGTTATATTTTTTTAGTAAAATTCTTTTTTAATATCAGTGTTTATAAATTTAAAGTCATGTGAGAATAATATGAGCAGGGATTGTATGCTATTACATTATAAATTTTATTAATTATTATTTTTTTTTGCTTAAACATATGATGAAGTTTTGTATTAAATTTTTCTTCCTTTGTTAAATGTTAATTAAAATGTCAGACAAATAGTAAAATCGCCAAATTTAACCTAACGCAACTTTAGCTGTTTAATACTTCAGATTTTTTCTTCAGCTCTATGTTCTGGATCGGAAGATGCAACCAAGGCAGTCGGTTCTTCAAATATTGGTTGGTATAAGGTACTTACGTGTGCTTGAATTAAGGAAAGCATGCAGGGTTGAGGAAGTTGATTGTTAGTGACGATCAATCTTCTTAATACTTTGAATGTTTTACTTGGTTTGAGATTTGTAAGGACCTTTTAACGGCTAATATTTTGATTGTTGACTGTGTTGGAGTTTTAAGGAGTGTTCAAATCGGAGAACACTTTCCATGTTTGTCTTAAAACGACAAACAACTTTTCCGGACTTGGAAAGTATTTATCGATTTGAAAACTCTTGGAGACTAGCTGAACTCCGAGAAGGAAATAGAATGCACTTTTTGGGTGTTAGGGTAGTAGACCCGGAGACTCTGGGAGTCTACCGGAAGGGCTAGACCAGAAAAGTAGGGGGAGCCCGTGTCGCCCGTGCCGAGGCGTTCCGGACGGTACCCGCCTTCGGCGGGTATATATTAATATATACCCGCCTTCGGCGGGTACTAATTAATAATAGCCGCCTTCGGCGGCTATTATATCCGCCTTCGGCGGATACTAATTAGTTTCCGCCTTCGGCGGAAACTTAAATAGCCGCCTTCGGCGGCTATTATTAATACTCGATCAACTTACCTTGACAAACTTAAAAATAATAATAGCCCCCGTGATGGGGAGGATTCCCCTGTAGAAAGGGGTATATCTTTGGGGGTAAGTATTGTTGGGGGAGGAGATTAGTAAGGTGATGATTGATATATTTAAAAAAATAATTAAGAAAATTAATTAAACCCTCCATGCTGAAATTGTTGATAAAAAAGGAAAATAAAAAAATGTATTTTGTACAACAAATTTATTTATTCATAAAAACAACATATACAACAACAAAACAATAAATTTTGCTTTCCCTTAAGCTAAGGTAGAGAACGTGAGCAACACGGGGTCTCCCGTGTAGTTCCGTTTTCCCCTAGACCTAAGGTAGAGAGCACAATCAGCTCTTCTAAGAGCTAATTTTAAGCTTACCTCCGGCTAAGGTAGAGAACGTGAGCAACACGGGCCTCCCGTGTAGTTCCGTTTTCCCCTAGACCTAATGTAGAAAACAGAATCAGCTCCTGTAAGAGCTAATCAAGCTTACCTTTGGCTAAGGTAGAAAACGTGAGCAACACGAGCTTCCCGTGCAGTTCCGTTTTCCCTTAGACTTAAGGTAAAAAGCATAATCAGCTTTTCTAAGAGCTAAATTAAGCTTACCTCCGTCCCCCCCGTTACTTAATAAATTACCGTCCCTTAATTTTTTTCCTATTTAATTAACAAATAAAAAAAAAAACATAAATAAAACATGTAGCCTATGAAGAACGTAAGCAACACGTATTTTCCATGTGGCTCACTATTCCTATAAGTCTACAGTAAACATTTGTTTTTTGTTTGTGTATAAACGCCAACATTAATCGACAAACAGTTATTGATTAAGATTGTAACTGCAAAAACTACAATTCCGATCAATAATTATTTTGATCAATGTCCATGCTTATAAACAAAGAAGCAACAAGCATTTACTGTAAACACATAACTAGAATTAACATCAAGAACAAGAATAAATAAAATACGACTTACTTAGAAGTTTGCAACAGTCATAAACAAGTCCAACTAGATAATTATTAAACTTACAACTTCCCCTAAAGATGTAAAACTGTTATACATCTTAAATGCCATAAACTGTTACAAACTTGCTAAACAGCCAAAACATCTATCAATTTATATTATACAATAATTAATTATAAGTATACATTATTAATAATTTTATTAATCAAATTACTAACAAATTTAAAAAGTGATATAATTGATTTACTCAACTCCTATCTATTAGGATATAAAATCTATTCGCAATTTACATTTACATCTATTACAATCACTTCCTAAATTTGTTGTACTTTAGATTAATTAAATTAAATACATTTACAACAATTAACTGTTTCAGTTATCAGTATTAAATTACAAATGTAATCGTCAGAAATATATGCTTAAAGTATTACAATTTAACTTAACTTAAAATGTACATTTATAACAATAAATAGCTTCAATAAAACTACAAATCTAAACATTTTTGTATCTGAAATATGATTAACTTAAATTTTATATTTCCATTTTACAATACTTATATTATAAATCTTCAAAATTAAAATGACTACGCCTATGAGTGCACAAAGCCGCTACCTGTTGCAGATACTGACAACTATTCATAAAGATTTAATAAATTATGATCAGATGGCACTACAATAGCTACTAACAAATTAAATTAAGTTTTAAAACAAACATTAATCAATTCACATCTAGAATATAAAACTACATTAATAATGTATTCAATTGTTAATAATGTTAAGTATTAACAAATTTTAATTAACTATTTTAACGACATCTGGCCATTAAGAACTCTTATAAACTCTATAAAAAGTAAACCGATTTCGAATACAAAATAGAGCTAACATTTAAAATTTTATCAATATTTTTAAAAGTAATGCAATTATATATAATACTGTTACAATTGTTTATTAGTCACTGTTGATTACTGGTATTAAATATCCTGTGATTATTTCTTTTGTATTCCTTGGCACAAGATGATTCCATTCCATTAAAAATGCAAGTACTTAAGCTGATCTGTAAGCAAAGAAAAATAATTAATTAAAAAAATGAATGTAAAGTTGCTTCCGTCTATTTCATTTAAGAAAAGAATATATCAGTCAGTATTAAACATTGTTATAGAATAAAATAATTATTTATTTACCTAAAATAAGTTCCAAGTTTACTGGTATAAACTTCGCAGGCGTGGACAGAATTTACAATCATAATTTCATCTTTGATATGAAGCACAATTTTCTGTTGCAGTAGTTCACTTCATAATGATCCATCAATGTTTTTTCAGGATTGACAAAATTAACTGCTGCAACGTCCATTTGACTTCTCATCTTTGATCTGAAGCTTTGTTATCCATTATTTGTAATTTCCCATTGCAGAAGTAGCTTACTGCATCTATGCTCTTTTAGGATTAACAAAACTAATTGTTACTAGCTTCCTTAAAGGCGGCAGATTTTCCATTCATCCATTTATGTTTGAACTCAAGCTTTGTAGTCCATTATTAGTAATCTCCTGGTTTACAAACAGAAAGAATCTGCATATTTAGATCTTCTTCCTGTGAGTGTTTCCTTTGCATTGCTATAACCATGATGCTTCTATTCCATTAAAAAAAAAATGAGATGTAGAATCTGTAAAAAACAAAAATAATTATTATAAAAATAATTAAAATAATATACAAAATGTCAAGACAATTAATTAATTAACCATTTTAATTTATTACATAATAAAATAACTATTTATTTTTACCTAAAGTATGTTCCAACCATGTTCATTAGTAGATAGAAGTTTCAATCTTCATTCCATATTTGAGGTAAATCTTTGGTGCAGTTTCTTATTGCAGAAGTAGCTTACTGCATAAGAAAAGAAGCTTTTTCCAAACTTACAAATTCAATTCATATTTAAACTGAAGCTTTGTGGTCAATTCGTAATTGATATAGCAGATGTTCATTACAGCATAATATATAAGAACCAATCAATACTTCTCCTAGACTGAAAAAAAAATTAAAATAAAAATTCAAAAGAATTTCTATTATTATTCAAACCCAATTTTTAATTAAAACAAAAAACATGATCAATTTATGTAATCTAAGAAGTTAAAAATAAACTTTGATGGTTTTACCCACTTCTGCCTGCCCTGTCCCAGCTACAATATTCCATGCACTTCTAGTTGTCTCCAAGAAAATATTAATGCAGACTTTGTTTTGCAAAACACTGCTTCACACCTCAAGAATAGATAACAAAGGCTACCAAAACAACCATAGCGTTTGTCATAAAATAAAAGCAACAATCCATCCCTTAGATTTTTTGTAGAGCCCATAATTCAGGTTTGAATACTAATAATAAGAAATACAAATCTGTAAATAAAAAAAATAAAAAAAATTGTTAACAATTTTATCAACTATTAAACATCAGAAAATCATTAAATTAATTAATTATCAAATACTAACTTCATTTTTGTTATTATTAAATTTAATTGGATTAATAAACTAATATTTGAAAAGCTTTTAAATTAGATAATTAAAAATTATATACCCAGAATACAAAGTCACTAAACAATAACTAATAAAGTTTTTTAATATTACCTTAAAGATATTTTAATTGTTTATTTAAAATATTATTAGATACTCCAAAACTTAGCAAAGGTCTACAACGACTGTCAATTTCTTTGAAGAAAGTAGCAATTTAACTTACTGAAATATATTTTGTTATAACTTGCAACCTACTCTCTCTTATCCTTTAGTTTTCACTGTGATGCATTAAACAGTTCTAAATTACATCCACCAACTGTGCGCCTACGCTATTACACTGGTAACGATCCACCGACGACGATGTCCCGCTCTAAACTGAACGTCTGCGGCTTGACTCCGCTCGCTCGATGCAATCGCCCGATTTGCATTGGAGGGGAGACGATTCCAATCTAAAATATAAAATAATTTTATAAGATAAATAAACAACTTTAATTAAACGTTTATGTTAAATGATGGTGGAAAAATATAATTCTTCATCAAAAGTTAAATTAACTTACTCCGCTCGTATTTGCTTAGATTTATTTAATTATTTATAAACAAAACAAATATAAACAACCCCTTTCTAATATTAAATTTACCTAAAATAAATTCCAAGTTTGCTGGTATAAACTTTGCAGGCGTAGACAGAGTTTTCAATCACAATTTGAGCTTTGTCCATTATTCACAATTTTCTGTTACAGTAGTTCACTGCATAACAAAAATTATCCATCGATGTTCTTTCAGGATTGACAAAATTAACTGATGCAGCTTCCATTTGTCTTCTCATCTTTGATCTGAAGCTTTGTGATTCAGTATATGTAATTTCCCATTGCAGAAGTAGCTTACTGCAAAAAAGGTCCATCTATGCTCTTTCAGGATTGACAAAACTAAGTCATAGCAGCTTCCTTAAGGGCAGCAGGGTTTCCATTCATCTATTCATGTTTGAACTAAAGCTTTGTAGTCCATTAGTAATCTCCTGGTTCACAAACAGAAAGAATCTGCATATTAGGGTTTGCTTTTTGTGAGTATTTCCTTTGCATTGCTCTAACCATGATGATTCTATTCCATTAAAAAAATAAGAAGCGGATAGCAAAATCTGTAAAAAATAAACGTACTTAATTATTAATAAATATAAATATATAAAAATAATATACAAAATGTCAAAAAAATTACAAACAAATAAATAATTCATAATAAAAAAAAAATATTACAGACAAACTTCTAAAGTTGGTTCTATCTTATTTTATTTAAGAAAAGGAAAATGAATTTATCAGTCAGTTTTAAACATTGTTATACAATAAAATAATTATTTATTTACCTAAAATATATTCCAAGTTTACTGGTATAAACTTCCCAGGCGTAGACAGGATTTTTGATCATCATTTCATCTTTGATATGAAACACAATTTTCTGTTGCAGTAGTTCACTGCATAACAAAAAATGATCCATCAATGTTCTTTCAGGGTTGACAAAATTAACGTTCATTTGACTTCACATCTTTGATCTGAAGCTTTGTGATCCGTTATGTGTAATTTCCCATTGCTAAAGTAGCTTACTGCAAAAAAGGTCCATCTACGCTCTTTCAGGATTGACAAAATTAACTGTTAGCAGCTTCCTTAAAGGCAGCAGGATTTCCATTCATGTTTGAACTGAAGCTTTGTAGTCCATTATTAGTATATTATTGCTTAATAAATTACCCTCCTTAATGACCTACTAATTTATAAACAAAAACATATATTTCCTAAAGTATAAAATTTAAAACGTGAGCAACACTTTTCATGTGTAGCTCAGTTTTCCACTAGACCTAAGGTCAAAAGCAAAAAAAATACATCAATTTGTTCTAAAGTCTAAGGTTGAGAACGTGGCGAAACTTTTGTGTTGATTTGTTTTCCATTAGACCTAAGAACAAAAACAAAAAACTGTACATCAATTAAACTTATTTAAAATATAAACTACCAATAGTAGTAGTAATAATAATAATAATAATAAGATCAATCAATCAAATCAGTCAAAAGCATCAACAAAATAAAGTGCAGTTCAAAGTAAACACTAGTTGTGTGTTTGCTTGCAAAAAGTAATTGAAGACAACACTAATTAGTATAATTATTAAATATATTTCCAACCAATAATTATATCAAAAAGAATTGGCGCTGCCAAACAATTAGAGTTTACCTAGAATGCTTACAAAAATCAAAAACGTAAGCAACCTGTGTAGTTCAGTTTGTCATTAGACCTAAGGTAAACAGCAAAAGTGAAACAATAAGCAAAATTTATAAAACAATAAAGTACTAGGTACTAATCAGGTACAAATTTAACCGTCACAAACAGGCTCAAATTAATCAAGAACGTCTGCAAAATATTTTTAAAAATATTGTTAACCCCAAACTATTTAAATTCCAAAAAGAAAAAGCCATTCGCGCGTAGCACAGTTAAATATGTACAGTAATCCCAGAACATCGTGGCTCACAGAGTGTATAAAATTTAAGCGCGAATAAAGGTTGCTAAAACGGGCAAAGGCATAAGTTCAACAGAGCCAACATAACTTTTATGTATATTAAGTTGCTCGTTGTACCGACCAATCTGTTCTAGGATTAATATAGTATTCATTCCAACGAGAGATATGAACACTACGTTCAAGTATCCTAAACACCAGTTTGAACAACAAAAAAATGTATTTTTTTGCGCACATGTACAAAATATACATTCTCACATATCTCTCGTTGAATTGAATGCAAAAAAATACAATAATTAATTATAAATGCACTAACATTTAATATTAAATTAACAACAAACTTAAAAAGTGATATCATAAAAAATATCTACTCAATTACAGAACTAATTAAGCAGTCTTTACTTTATTACAAATAAATTTACCACCAGTAGTGAGCACAGTTGATGCTTCTAACTGCATTTACTTCTATTCAATCACTTTCTAAATCTGCTGTACTGTAAATCGTAAATTAAATACATGGTATTAGCTAAAACTACTAAATACAATCGTTTAATAAAAAATATTAATATTATTTGAACCCTTTTCCATATTAGTTACTACGCCTATGCGTAGACGACGTCGCCATCTGTTAGAAGTATTAACAAACTACCTACACAAGTTAATTGCATTATGGTAAGGTGGCGCTACCCTTAATTTAAAAACCAAATAAAATATTCAAGCAAACATTAGTTAATTAACATTTATAATATAAAAATTAATTGTTAATAACACGCATTAACAAATTTAAATATACTATGCTAGCGACATCTCACCATAAACTTTGCGTATAAACTATAAGTTCATTGCATTGCCTACAGATGGCGTAAGCAAGAAACCAATAAAGTAAAAATAGAATAGAGTACAGTGGCGTTACATATTTTAAATTTAAACTGTAAAATTAATAAATTTTTAAACAATTCTATTTTATCTTTAATAGTAAATACAAAGTAAATTTTAATATATTTCTTCCTTTAATTCCTGTGGATTGTTTCCTTTGAATTGATGATTCCATTCCATTGAATGTAGGGAATTGCCAAGTCTATAAAAAGCAAACATAATTATTAATAAAAACTGAAATGATATAAAAGATGTTTAAAAATAATTTCAACAAACTTAAGACTTGTACTATATTAACATTTAAAGATTTATTTACCTAACGTGTAAAGATATTCACTGGTTCAGTTCTCTTGAAGACGAGCAAAATTTCCATTCATTATTTCATTTCAAATCATGGCCAATTGTTCATCATTTCAATTATATTCTTAAAAAGACTTCTTTATGGATATCCACTGTACCAGTTCTCTTCAAGACTGGCATGGTTTCCATTAATTATTTCATTTCACATAAGGCTTCAGCAGTGGTTAATTGTTCATTTCTAATTGCAGAAGTTGCTTGTCAATGTTGTTTCAAAACTTCATCCATAATAATTCAATTCCATTCATTTTAATTCAAAAATAAGTGTAGAATAACCATGACTATAAAAGAAACAAAAATTATTAATAATAAGAAAATATAAATAAGATATAAAATAGCATCAAACTTATGATAATAATACTTTAATTATGAAATAAATAAATCATTTACACAAAACAGCACAAAAAATTGTTTTAGTTTTACAAACTTCGTCAGTGTATCGCATGATGGCGATAGACTAGTGGAAATAAATAAGTTTGTGCTTATAAATACAATTAATAAAATAATTCTTTTACTGATAAAAGAAAGTATTACTAAGTTAGCTGGCGTCACTTTTAAACACTTATACAATGAAATAATGATTTATTTACCTAAAAATTTAAATCATAAAGAAGTTCACTGGTATCTGTTTTCTTAAAGACAGGCAGGGGGACATCAAATATATTTCAATCAAAATTTTATACAGCTAGGGTTTAAGCAAGGTTCTTTACTTATCATTTCCAATTGCAATAGTTGATTGCAGTTGCTTTCAAAAAAAAAACAAGTAATATTGTTTCAAGACTGAAATAATTAATCATAAAATTATAATTCATGGTAACTGTTAAAACAAAAACAAACTAATCAATCACTGCTGACGTTCCCACTGTTATTAAGTTGATGATAAATTAAATTAATTAAAAACTGCTTACCACAATCCATTCTATCCGTAAACATATAAGATTGCATTTATCTACGTGATAACAGCTAATCCATCCACAATAATTCACTTGTAAATCTAATGCACTGAACGGTTATAATTCCTCGTCACTCACACACGCACAGCGAGCACATACTACGGCGACAAGCCGGAGCGTACTGAATGAACGTCGACTCAATGCATCGCTCGCTTACTAGACCGAGGAAAGAGGGGAGAATCCATTCTAAAATGTGTAATATTAACATTAATATATGCTATATCAAAAAAGTCTTTAAATAAACATTGTGCGCAGTCAAATTTACTTTTATTTAATACTAAATTTGTTATAATTAATTAACGTTGAATATTTATAATTAAAAAATTTAATAGTTCAATTGAATTAACTCTTGTTATAAAGTATTAATTCAATTAAATATTTTATGTTTATGATCTTCTACAGTTAAAATAATTTCATAGCACTAAAAAGGCAAAAAAGACGTATTAATACTAACCCTTAATAAGATGTTCAGCCAATTGGTATATGTAAAATAGATCCACCAAAGCTGTAGCTTGCTTTCTTCTTTTTCTTGACGTGCTCATTCATCATGCGCTGTTTTCTTCGTCGTGTTAGACGCCAATAACGGAGTTTGGTGAAATGCCGTATGGACTACACACGTCGCGTTGAAGGTTTCGCCGGGCTCAACTGAAAATTGTTTCGGTGTAACTTCTTTAATTTCCCCTGGCAGGTCCAATATGAAGATAGATAAAATATGGCCTGTCTGTGTTTTATCCAATACTTCTGAGGTGCAGAGAGGTAAGATGGTCTTTGTTATGTCCGGTGAAGTCAGAGCTGTTGGTGTAACACTTCTTCGTATCACTTTTCCTCAACGCATTCTGCAAGACTGTTATCTGTGTAGTCCTAATCGTTTGCTGTGTTTGATGTTTTATGATAACCACGTCTTAGATATTAATTTGTTACGGTATATATTCCTGAACTACTTTGGTCTACTCGGTAATGACATTGAGACTAACATGATGTCCTCAATCTTGCACTATATGTCTGTGTATTTTAAGTACATGATGACGTGTCATTTGTTAATAGCAGATGTAGTCGGGATTTTCAATTATCGTCTTATAAGCTCGTTTATTAAGTTATTCCCTCCAGTATTTTTCTAGTGTTCTTCCTAGCTGAAAAACTGAGGAGTCGTAAATTCTTCAGTCTTGTAGTTTCCATGTCGCAAGTGACCTGATGTTTGTCCGGAATATGAAAATAACCATGTCCCGTGACTGTAGTCACAACCCAGATAACTAATTGATTGTTTGAGAATGCAATGCCGCGAGTTTGGATGTTAATTTGCATCGGAAAAGTTTCCATAATGATAGGAGTTTTCAAAGGAGTAGTTTATGTTATCAGATCCAGAAGAAACAGAGTTCCTGTCTGCCAGGATGCCATCAGTGACGTCTCTAACTTGCTCTTCAGAAATGACTTGTTGCTCGTATGGCGGCTCACTGAAAACTATTGGACGCAATCGGTAGCAAGTGAACGTATTCTTTGATGTTAAACGCTTCTTAGCGGCTGTAACAAAATACTTGTAATCTAATCTATTGGGATTACTTTTTAAGATCTTAGCGCCACTGTGACTGGAATAATAATAACTAATGCATGTGCCGGTGTTGCCATTAATATGTGGAATCACTTTTTAAGCTCTTAGCACCACTGTGGCTGGAATGATAACTATTGCATGTGCCGGTGTTGTCATTCGTATGTGGGATTACTTTTTAAACTTTTAGCGCCATGATGGTTAAAATGTGAATTAATGCATGTTGCTACACGTGCTTTATTCTGTAGAATTTAAAATGCCGAAGAACAATTTAACACTTTCAAATAAAATTGAGGTTCTGAATTAAGTTTTTTTGTGTTAATTTTGCATAATCGGACCATCCGCTTAATCGAACTAAAACAATCCGCTCCCGATGTTGTCCGATTAAGCAAAATCGACTCAGTTAATAAGTAATAAACAAATAGTTTTAACTAAAGTGCCTCGCTCACCCGCTCATCATCAAAATTTAGTAAAAATTAAAAAAAAATACTAAAACAAAATTTTGTTTTAAACTATCAAAAATACAAAAACCAAAATTTAAAAAAAAGTTTTTGTTTAAATGACAGTCACAAAAAACTGAAAATTTAGTAAAAAGTTGAAATTTTCTTTATTAAAATCATTAAACATGCAAAAACGTAAAATTTTGTAAAAAGTAAAAAAAAAATTTGTTTGTTTAAATTATCAAAAATGCAAAAAAAAAATTAGTTAAGTAAAAAAAATTTTTTTGTAAAAATTACAGATTAACTAAATTTTTTTTTTAAATCATCAAAAAAGTTAATACATTTTTTTTTGTTAAAAATATAAAAAATGCAAAAATTAAAAATTTAAATTAATAAAAAATGTTATGTAAGAATTTCATATGTGAGAAAATTATCATAAAAAAGCAAAAACTGAAAATTTAGTAAAAAGTCAACACAATTTTTTTTGTAAATATCATTAAAAAAATGTATTGTTAAATTGACAGATTTACCATCAAAAAAGTAAAAGTTAAAATTTAGTGAAAGTAAAAAAAAAATTTTTGTTTAAGTTTACCATCAAAAATGCAAAAATTAAAAAAATAAAAATTTTGTTTAAATACATATTAATAACGCAAAAAAATAAAAAAATTTGTAAAATTAAAACAAAATTATAAAAATGTCATGTGCAAATTTATATCAAAAATGCAAAAAAATTAAAAAAAAAATTTCAAATGACAGATATATGTACATATGTATGTACTATCAAAAATGAAAATATTAAAAAACTTTTTTTTGTTAAAATCATCAAAATTGCAAAAACTAAAAATTTATTTAAACATAAAAATTAATTTATTTAAAAATAACCAATTTTTTTTTTGTTAAATTGACAGATTTACCATAAAAAATTCAAAAACTGAAAATTTAATATAATTTTTTTTTGTTAAAAAGTAAAAAAAAATTATCAAAAATGCAAAAAATTATATTTTAATAAAATAAAAAAAAAATAAATTATAAAATTGCAGATTTACAAAAAAAATTTAAAAAAATTGTTAAAATTTACTATAAAAACTGCAAAACCTGAAAAAATGTTTTGAAATTTTTAAAAATGACAAAATTACTATAAAAAACTGAAAAAATAGTAAAAAGTAAAAACTTTTTTTCTTAAATTATCAAAAATGCAAAAAGTAAAAATTTTATAAAATTTAAAAAAAAATTGTTAAAATGCCAGAATTACTCTCAAAAATAAGAAGACTGAAAATTTATTAAAAATAAAAAAAAATTGGAAAAATGTCATCAAAAAAGTCAATAATTTTTTTTTGTTAAAAAATGCAAAAACTAAAAATTTTATAAAAAATAAAAAAAAATTGTTCAAAATATCAAAAGCGCAAAACTAAAAATGTATTAAAAAAATTTGGTTAAATTGAATAAGCTGAAAATTTAATAAAAAAATTTAAAAAAATTGTTAAAATAGCTGATTTACTATCAAAAATGCAAAAACTGAAAAAAAATAATAAAAAGTAAAAAATAAAATTTTTGTTTAAATTATCATAAATGCAAAAAATAAAAATTTTGTTTTTGTTAAAATCAAAAATGGATATACTAAAAAAATTGTAAAAATTAATTAAAAAAATTTGTCATCAAAATTGCAAAAACTATTATAATAATAAATTTTTAATTAAATGTTTGTAAATACATATTATCAAAACAGAAAAAACAAAAAATTTTGTAAATAGAAAAAAAAAGTTTGTAAAAATTTAATTAAAAAAAAATATTTTTTTCTGTAAAAATTATCAAAATTCCAAAAACTACAAATTTATTTAAAAATAAAAAAAAAAAAAAAAAATTGGAAAAATTTTATGTGACAAAATGATCATAAAAAATACTAAAAAATTAGTAAAAAGTCAACGCAAATGTTTTTTTGTAAATTTTATCAAAATTTTTTTTTAACAAATTTACCATCAAAAATGCAAAAACTAAAAATTTATTAAAAAAAAAATTTTTTGATAAAATGACAAATGGAAAAATAAAAAAAAGTAAAAATTTAGTAGTGAAAGCAAAAAGAAAAAAAATTGTAAAAAAAAAAATTTTGTTAAAATCATCAAAATTGCAAAAACTAAAAATTTTATAAAAAAATCAATTTTTGATTAATTTTTTGTTTGTTAAAAATTATCAAAATTGCTAAAACTAACAATTTGATCAAATGTTTTGTTAAAATTATCAAGAAAGTCGATCCATTTTTTTTGTTAAAAATCATAAAAATTGCAAAAACAAAAATTTTTATAAAAAATAAAAAAAAAATGGTTGTTTAAATTATTAAAAAATCTAAAAATTTATAAAAAAATTGTAAAAATTCCAAATGTTAAAATGAGATTTACCATCAAAAATGCTTCTTTGTAAAAATTTCATGTGACAAATTTATCATAAAAAATGCAAAAAATAAAAATTTAGAAATTTTTTTTTTTGTAAAAATCATCAAAATTGCAATAACTATAAATTAAAAAAAAAAATGTTCAAATCATCAAGAAGTCAATATTTTTTTGTGTTAAAAATCATCAAAATTGCAAAACTTGTTAAAATGACAGATTTACTATCAAAAATAAAAAAACTAAAAATGTTTTTGTTAAAATGACAGATTCATCAAAAATGCAAAAACAAAGAATTTCGCAAAAAAATGTGTTCAGATTTACCTTAAAAAATTAAAACAAAAACTTTGTAAAAAGTAAAAAAAAAAATAACTGAAAAATATTTAAAAATCAAAACAAATTTTTTTTGGTTAAAATGCAAAAACTAAAAATGTTTTTTTGTAAGAATGTTAGATTAAAAAAAAAATGCAAAAATGTAAATTTAAAAAAAATCAGTTTTTTTGTTAAAATGACAAAATTCTTATCAAAAGTGCTAAAACTAAAAACATTGTAAAAAATAAATTTTTGTTAAATGTTAACAGGTTCCATAAAAAATGCAGAAATATTTTTTTTTGTAAAAAACAAAAATTTTTTGTTGTTAAAATAACAATTTCTTTTAAAAATGCAAAAACTCAAAATTTAATAAAACTAAAAATTTTTTTTTCAAATTGCAAATTCCCACAAAAATTATAAAACTGAAAATTTAGTAATCATTAAAAAAAAAATTTGTAAAAATGTAAGATCATCAAGAATTAAAAAACTAAAAATTTTGTAAAAAGTCAATTTTTGTTTGTTAAAATATAATAAAAACTAAAATTGTATTAGCAATAAATCAAAAAACATTTTTTTTGATAAAATGACTGATTTATTATCAAAAATGCAAAAACTGAAAATTTAGTAAAAAGACAAAAAAATTTTTTTGTTAGAATGACAGATTTGCCATCAAAAATGCAAAAATGCAAAAATTGAAAATTTAAAAAAAATTTCTAAAAATATTTTTTTCGTAGAAATGTCAGATTAACCAAAAATGCAAAATCTGAAAATTTAATAAAAGTTTTTTTTGGAAAATTATCAAATTCACCAAAAAACAAAAAAAATTTTATTTTTGTTAAAATGTCAGATCAAAATGCAAAAACTGAAAGTTTAGTAAAAGTAAAAAAAAAATTAAAATTGTCAGATTAACTAACATTTTTTTTTTGTAAAATTATCAAATTTACCAAAATGCAAAAACAAATAATTTTATAAAAAATTTAAAAAAAAATGTTAAAACGTCAGATTCAACATCAAAAACGCAAAGTAATTTTTTTTTTTATATAATGCCAGATTAACCAACTAAAATGCAAAAACTGCAAACTTAGTAAAAATAAAAAAATAAAAATTTTGTAAAATTAAAAAATAAAAATGTCAGATTATACAACAAATTGCAAAATATCGATTTTTTTTTGTAAAAATGTCAGATTCGCCAAAACTCAACAGAAAATTTAATGAAAAAAAAAATTGTAACATCAGATTCACCATAAAAAAAGCAAAACTAAAAATTTATAAAAAAAAAATGGTATAATGACAGATTGATTCACTATCAAAAATACAAAAACTGAAAATTTTGTAAAATGTCAAAACTTTTTTTTTAAATGTCAAATTAACAAAAAAATAAAAAATTTATTAAAAATTCAACATTTTTTTTTTTTTTGAAAAAATGTCAGATTCACCTCCGACAAGTCAAAATGAAATTCAAAACTTTCAAAATTTTTGTCAAAACGCAAAAATATCAGAAACCGTTACCATGTTACCTGACCAAAAACTAAAAATTCCGAAAATTTCAAAACACAAACAAATCAGAGAAATAGACCTTTAGAAGATATTAATTGCTATAAGATGTTTTTAGTATTGTCAAGTCACACTCAAAACGGCCGCCGCAATATAATTTGCGTCACATAAATTGCAAATTGCTATTATAACTTCCTAACAGTTTTTTTTTTATATTTTACTCTGTAAGCACGTGTATCTCTATGTAAAGTATGCAATACACGATACACCTTCGTATAAAGCGCTGCTTAAACCACACGAACAAATTGCGCGCAATACAATAGTTTCAAACAATATTCCCCTCTTGCAAGCTTCGCGCAATCGTTAAATCGGTAAACAAACAATTAACAAGAAAAAAATTCAACAACGCGATAACATTAGCATAATAATGGAGGGGTCCGATCAAAGAATAATCACTATCTTTAATAAATACAACCTTGTAGTGGAGGCACGAAAAAAAGCGTGGGATAAACCAGTTATAGGGCCACAAAAAAAACAATAAAAAACTCTTAGTTCAGCATTTTAAAACGCAGGTTGAGAGAGAATAGAAACACATGACCGGAAGAAAAATGTCGGCTTATGCGGATTGGCGAAAAGCGCGTAGAGGCCGCGTTGAATCTGGTCTTACACATGAATGTGGTGTATTTGGTGCAATATTTAAATCAGATGAAGTTAATCTTGAAGCGGCTCAAGTGATTTTGGTCGGATTAGAGGCTCTGCAACATAGGTAAGAAAATATTAGTTTTTCTCCATGCGGTCTAATAAGAATAAATTTATATTTGATTGCATCAGATAACTTATGTTCGTATGGTTTTGGATTCATGAATCCGAGATTTATTCCGCTAATCGTTGATTGCAATTTTAGTCCGATCTTAATTAATTAAAAAGTATGCAACCCTGGACCTGGACCACCCAAGATCAATTTTAAAATATTACTTCTGACATTTAGTAATAGGTTATGTTCCAAAATAAATTTTGAGTAAATAATGACTGAAATTGATAAATGATCAATGACAATTATGTTTTACAAGTACAAACAGGGTCTATGGATTATAAGTATTTCACTATAAATTCCACAAACTAACAAATAAATCTCCGATTCTTGAACCCTTTTGTATCTAACCTAAGCTAACCTATTGACAGATAAATATTTTTTTTTCAGAGGTCAAGAATCTGGTGGAATAGTAACAAGCGATGGCTCCAACCATTACCACATGCAAAAAGGCATGGGTCTCGTCCGTAACATCTTCAACAACGATAATCTAAAAAAATGCGTTGGTTATTTAGGCATAGGTCATACACGATATTCAACGAGTGCTGCTTCCGATCAAGTAAATTGTCAACCGTTTGTCGTACATTCAATGCACGGATCGTTAGCAGTAGCCCATAATGGTGAACTTGTAAATTGTGCGAGTTTAAGAAAACAAGTATTGGATAGAGGAGTTGGTTTGTCGACACATTCCGATAGCGAACTTATAACGCAGGCTTTATGTTTGATTCCACCTGATGGCGAAGTTAATGGACCCGATTGGCCAGCACGGATTAAACATTTGATGAAATTGGCTCCGTTAAGTTATTCGGCTGTTATTATGTTGAAGGATAGGATTTATGCTGTGCGTGATCCGTATGGAAATAGACCACTATGTTTGGGGAAAGTTATTAGCTCCAAAGATGGTAATTTATTTTAACATATTATTTTGACAGTTGACAATTTTTTTTGACAAATTAGACACATTTTTTAAGATATCTTTCTTAATACCAACTTTACAAACATTATTATAAAAACTATTTTATAGAGAATTAAATTACTGACATAATTTGTTTAATTATGTTTTTCTCAATTCCTGCTTGTTGCCGAGTTATTTTGAGTTTTAGCAAAATTTCTTATTTTCCGTCACAAAATTCAAAATAACTTTCTTAATACCGACTTCACAAAAAATAATATAGAAACTATTTTATAGAGAATTAAATTCCTGACATAATTTGTTTAATTAAGTTTTTCTCAATTCCTGCTTGTTGCCGAGTTATTTTGAGTTTTAGCGAAATTTCTAATTTTCCGTCACAAAATTCAAAATAACTTTCTTAATACCAACTTTACAAAAATTATTATAAGAACTATTTTATAGAGAATTAAATTCCTGACATAATTTGTTTGATTAAGTTTTTTTCCAATTCCTGCTTGTTGCCGAGTTATTTTGAGTTTTAGCGAAATTTCTTATTTTCCGTCACAAAATTCAAAATAACTTCCTTAATACCAACTTAACAAGAATTAATATACCAACTATTTTGTATAGAATTAAATTTCCGACATAATTTGTTTGATTAAGTTTTTCTCAATTCCTGCTTGTTGCCGAGTTATTTTGAGTTTTAGCGAAATTTCTAATTTTCCGTCACAAAATTCAAAATAACTTTCTTAATACCAACTTTACAAAAATTATTATAGGAACTATTTTATAGAGAATTAAATTCCTGACATAATTTGTTTGATTAAGTTTTTCCCAATTCCTGCTTGTTGCAGAGTTATTTTGAGTTTTAGCAAAATTTCTTATTTTCCGTCACAAATTTTGAAATAACTTTTTTAATACCAACTTTACAAAAATTATTATAAAAACTATTTTATAGAGAATTAAAATCCTTACATAATTTGTGTGATTAAGATTTTCTCAATTCCTGCTTGTTGTCGAGTTATTTTGAGTTTTTGAGAAATTTCTTATTTTTCGTTACAAATTTCAAAATAACTTTTTTAATACCAACTTTATAAAATTTAATAAAGGAGCTATTTTATAGAGAATTAAATTCCTGTCATAATTTTATTGATCAAGTTTTTTTCAATTCCTGCTTGTTGCTGAGTTATTTTGAGTTTTTGCCAAATTTCTACTTTTCTACTTTTGATTGGTGTTCTCCGACCACCCACCCAAGTGTTGGTGATCCAATTACTAAGTTTAAATTTTTCGGGCGTTTGGTTTTGATTGGTGTTCCCCGCCTCCCCACCCAAGTGTTTGTGAGCCAATTTCTTCTTCACAAATAATATGGCGGGCGGGCGGGGACAAGTTTTCAAACCACCGGCCTATAATTCATAAACTTTATTTTGACAGATGACAAATTAATTTGCCAGCTAATTTATCATAATTAATTATTTACAATTTCAGGAGAAAATGAAGAGAAAGTTGAGGGATGGGTGGTGTCATCAGAATCATGTGCATTCTTGCACCCAATGCAATATTTCCGTGAAGTATTACCGGGCGAAATAATAGTAATGACTCGTGAAGGTGTAAAATCCATAGAAATAGTACCGAGACCGGAAAGCAAATCGCTGGCATTTTGCATTTTCGAATATGTATATTTCGCCCGACCGAATAGCATGTTTGAAGGCCAAGAAGTATATACAGTTCGATTACAATGTGGAGAACAATTAGCAATTGAACATCCAGTAGTAGCAGATGTTGTGGGTTCGGTACCTGAATCTGGAAACGCTGCAGCACACGGCTATTCGAGACAAGTATGCACCGAGCCACAGAGAAGACGTGTATGTTCGGTTGCCTATACTGCATGTCCTCTCTGCCGTATTGCCGACGAATATTAATTTAATTTAAAATTTCAGAGTAAAATTCCGTTTGGTGAATTGTTAGCTAAGAATACATACGTGGGGCGTACCTTTATTCAACCTTGTAATCGACTACGCCAACTTAATGTAGCTTTGAAATTTAGTAAGTAATTGCATTCAATAAATTGGGCAAATGTATACAATAATTATTTCAGGTCCAATCTCAACTAACGTTAACGGTAAACGTGTAATCCTAATCGATGATTCCATCGTCCGTGGCAACACAATCGGTCAAATCATCAAATTATTACGAAAAGCCGGTGCTATTGAGGTACACATAAGAGTTGCAAGTCCACCATTACGTTTCCCTTGCTATATGGGAATCAATATTCCCACCAAAAAAGAATTAATAGCAAATAGTATGGATTCGCAAGCGTTGGCCAAGGAAGTTGGTAATTATTTTTTTAGGTTATGTTAGAATGTTACTAATTGTTTGGATTCTAGGTGCGGATAGTTTAGAATATTTAAGTGTTGATGGATTAGTAACGGCCGTACAAAGAGATATTAAGAAAAAAGGTGAAATCGGTCATTGTACTGCCTGTTTGACAGGAGAATATCCGGGTGGAGTACCGGAGGACCTTGAATGGTAGTGTTAAGAGTACATAAATTATGTATTGAATTGCAATTATTTTTTTTAAGGTTTTGTAATAAATTGTACTAAATTAATCTCAAAATTGATTACCAATACAACTCCCATTCACAAAATGTCGATTTTCTGACAATTTTTTCATTCCGCTACAAATGTAGCTGTAGCTCCTGCCTTCCTGAACGCCTATTATAATGTACTATATTTGGATTGCTCCCCATTTATTGCGCTATATATATTATATATTACAATTGTATAAAAATATTGGTAAGAAATATATGTACAGATTATGCAGGAGAACTAGAGGATACAGATCGTTTTCTTCGCTTTTTCGATTTTTTCCTATGAGATTTCGATTCGTGTCTACTCCGACTTCTACTGGAACTTTTCCTAAACATAAAATTATTAATTTATAACCTATAACCCAATTAATACAATTTACCGTTTATGTGACTTCTTTTTACGACTAGAACTTTTCCTTTCACGTTTAATTTCACCTTCCTCCGATTCAGAATCATCGATTTTTAATATTTCGTCCTTTTTCTCACCACCGACGCGATCATCCGCTTCTTTTCTACTCCGATCATCATCTTTTTTACTCCGATGATGATCATCGGAATCTTTTTTACTACGATGGTAATCGACACGATCATCAGACTCTTTTTTACTACAATGATGATCGGCGCGATCATCAGCTTCTTTTCTACTACGATAATCATCCGATTTGGTAACCGTTCTTGTTTCCCCATCACCGGATTCTCCTTTCATTTTTAGGAACATTGCGGCACGTTTACGACGTTCCAATTGTAAAGCACGATCTTTCGAACGTGATGATGATAATCTTTCTTTTGCCGCCATCGCCAATTTGTCTTTTAATTTCACTTCAGCTGAAATAAATTATTATTGTGGTTATGTTAATTACAATCGAACAATTTCTTAATTCAAAGAGCAGAGCAAATTCCCGGAAAAGACATAATTAATCTAATTTAACAATACCTCTTTTAATCTCCTTCTTCTCCTCCAAATCATTAGTCAAATCAATCATTTCCAATATCGGATTCTCAGGTTCTTTAAAGCTATCACCATTCGTCGTTTTCTTAGGAGGTTCCATTTCCGGAGTCTCAGATCGAATTTCGATTTTCTCCACTTCAATTTTCTCCGATACTTCCTCAATGATTGTAATCGAATTTTCTTCAATTGGTTTGTCTTCAACGATTATAGGAGGCGATTCAGGAACCACTTCAACGACTTGAACAAGCGATGTACCAACCAATTGCGGTTGTATGATGACTTGACTGATTATATTAATAACCGGAGCAACTACAGTCGGTTTAAGTTCTTGTGCTTCCTCATCTTCATCGCTTTCTTCAACCGGTAAAGCGCTTTTAATTGAATTTTCATCCCTCGGTTTCTTAATTGAAAACGATACAGGAGCTACAACAATTAAAATTAAAACAAAATCAAATTATAACAATCGAACTTACTAATAATTTTTTTCTCCTTTTCTTTGGCTTTCTCTGCTACATCTTTGTTCTTTTTTTCGACTACAGGAACTTCACTTTTAAACTCCTCCAATTTATGTTTGTAATATTTATAAAACTCATGCGATTCGTGCAGGAACTGAAAACGCGAGTCACCTTTAGCACGAACAATATTCTCGAAATCATTTCCATTTTTCGAAACGTAATTGGCCATTTTATCAATAATAATAGCAGTCTCATTCGGTGGCACTTTAAACGTCACTTTAGTATCCTGTTTTATTTCAACTGTTTCTTCTTCAGAATCGCTGCTATAATGAGCCAATGCAGCTAACGAACTTATAACCACTTTTTTCGGTTCGGGTGGTTTAGGTTGCGGTTTTTCTACCGGTACTGGGATCTCGACAACGGGTTCGGTTGTCGTTGGAGGTGTTTCTTTAATGTTTTGCGCTAAATTGGTTACGATTTGGGCGTACGGATTGGCGGCTGCTTGTTGCATGTATTGGGTGTATGATGCTTGGGCGTAATGAGCTGCTTGAGTTTGGATTTGCTCTTGAAGTTGGGGATTGGCTATTATTGTTTGGATATCACAACCGGCTGAAAGAGAATTCATAGGTTATTATTGTCACAAATTTAATTAAAAACAAACGTCAAAATTGTCACAAATTCAATAGGGAACAAACGTCAAAACTGACATAAACATCGAAATTGTCAAAAATTGAATAGAAAACAAAATGCTTAACTCTCAGAAACGTCAAAATAGATATAAAAAACAAAATTGTCACAAATTCAATGAAAAACAAACGTCAAAATTAAAATAAACATCAAAATGATCACAAATTGAATAAGGAACAAACGTCAGAGAACTGATATAAACATCAAAACTGTGACTGCTGCTTAATACCAGAGGCGGAGGAACCTGTAAGCAAGGGTTTCATTTTCAAAAAACAAAACAAATTCGAAACCGTTCCTTTTCTATATTTTGAGGTGAGGCCCAAAAATCCTAAATCCGCACTGAACAAAAGGGTCTTGTGTTGCAAAAAAACTCATTTATTGCACAAAAAACTCATTTATTGCACAAAAACTAGTTTATTTTAAATAGCTTTTATCAAAAATTGCTCCAAAAACTCAATACTTGCCCAAAATGTATTAAAAATTGCTCATAAAAAGTGATTTATTGCCTAAAAAATGTATTAGCTTTAGAATATTCATCAAAAATTGCAAAGAAAACTCATTTATTGCATAAAAAACATTTAAAATCGCTCAGAAAACCCAATTCTTGCAGAAAATCTTTTAAAAATTGTTCAAAAAAGTGATTTATTGCCTAAAATGTGTCCAAAAAATGTATTTGCTTTATAATATTTATCAAAAATTGCAGAGAAAACTCATTTATTCCACAAAAACCATTTAAAATCGCTCATAAAACCCAATTGTTACACAAAATCTTTTAAAAATTGCTCAGAAAAGTGATTTATTGTCTAAAAATGTATTTGCTTTAGAATATTCATCAAAAATTGCAGAAAAAAATCATTTATCACACAAAAATCATCCAAAATCGCTTAGAAAACCTAATTGTTGCAGAAAACCTTTTAAAAATTGCTCAAAAAGGTACATTTTTGCCGAAAAAATGTATTTGCTTTGTAATATTTGCCAAAAACTGCTCAATAAAGTAATTTTTTGCCTAAAATGTGTCCAAAAAATGCATTGGCTTTAAGATTTTTATCAAAATTTGCAGAGAAAATTCATTTATAACACAAAAATCGTCGCAAATCGCTTAGAAAACCCAATAGTTGCAGAAAACGTTTTAAAAATTGTTCAAAAAATGTATTTGCTTTATGCTATTTATCAGAAACTGCATTACACAAAAACCATCTAAAATCGCTCAGAAAACCCAATTGTTACACAAAATCTTTTAAAAACTGCTCGAAAAAGTGATTTATTGCCTAAAATGTGCCTAAAAATTTAATTGCTTTTCGAGATTTATCAAAAATTGCAGAAAAAACTCATTTATCACACAAAAATCATCCAAAATCGCTTAAACAACCCAAATGTTGCAGAATACGTTTTAAAAAATGCTCAAAAAAGCGCATTTTTGCCCAAAAATGGTTTTTCTTTACAATATTTATCAAAAACTTCAGAGAAAATTCATTTATTACACAAAAACCATTTAAAATCGCTCAAAAAAACCAACTGCTGCAAAAAATCTTTTAAAAATTGCTCAAAAAAATGATTTATTGCCTAAAATGTGTCAAAAAAAATGTATTTGCTTAAAGATATTTATCATAAATTTCAGAAAAAACGTATTTATCACACAAAAATCATCAAAAATCGCTTAGAAACCCCAAATGTTGTAGAAAACGTTTTAAAAACTGCTCAAAAATGCACATTTTGCCCAAAAAATGTATTTACTTTATATTTACAAAAACTGCAAAGAAAATTCATTTATTAAACAAAAACCATCTAAAATCGCTCAGGAAACCTAATTGTTGCATAAAATCGTTTAAAAATTGCGCAAAAAAAGTAATTTATTGCCTAAAATGTGCCCAAAATTTTTATTGCTTTATGATATTTATCAAAAATTGCAGTGAAAACTCGTTTATTACACAAAAATCATTCAAAATCGCTTAGAAAACCCAATTGTTGCATGAAACTTTTTAAAATTTGCTCAAAAAAGCAAATCTTTGCTTAAAAAAACACGAAAACCATCTAAAATCGCTCATAAATTCTAACTGTAGGACAAAATCTATTAAAAAAACGCTGCAAAACGTGATTTATTCACTAAAACGTGTAAAAAAAAAATTATTGTCCAAATTGTGCCCAAAAACGTATTTGCTTTATGATATGTATCAAAAACTGCACTGAAGACTCATTTATTACACAAAAATCGCTCAGAAAACCGAATTGTAATTTATTGACTGCTGAAAAATCATCATAAATTTCGCAACAAACCCATTTATTGCATCAAATTAAGAAAACAAATTGATTTCTTATTAAATTCATTATAAAACCATCTCTTGTGGTAAAATGACTTCTGACGTCCGCAGAGAGGTCAAACTACAAATTCCTTGATAACGAACACTTGGATGGGTGGGTGAGCCACTTCATAATAAAATAATGGGTCAGTAGTTTGGACTGGAGTGGCCCACCCGCACACCCAAGTGTTCGATATCAAAAGATTGCATCACGACCTTCTCTTGTGATAAAATGAGTTCTGACGTCCGCAGAGAGGTCAAACTACAAAGTCCTTGATAACGAACACTTGGGTGGGCCACTCCATAACAAAATAACAAGTCAATAGTTTGGACTGGAGTGGCCCACCCACCCACCTAAGTTTTCATTATCAAAAGATTGTATCACAACCTTCTCTTGTGATAAAATGACTTATGACATCCGCAGAAAGGTCAAACTACAAATTCCTTAATAACGAACACTTGGGTGGGTGGGTGGGCCATTCCGTAACATGATAACAAGTCAGTAGTTTGGACTGGAGTGGCCCACCCGCCCACCCAAGTGTTCGTTATCAAAAGATTGCATCACGACCTTCTCTTGTGATAAAATGACTTATGACGTCCGCAGAGAGGTCAAACTACAAATTTCTTGATAACGAGCACTTGGGTGGGTGGGTGGGCTACTTTATAACAAAATAACAAGTCAGTAGTTTAGACTGGAGTGGCCCACCCACCCACCAAAGTATTCGTTATCAAAAGATTGCATCACGACCTTCTCTTGTGATAAAATGACTTATGACGTCCGCAGAGAGGTCAAACTACAAATTCCTTGATAACAAACACTTGGGTGAGTGGGTGGGCTACTTTATAACAAAATAACAAGTCAGTAGTTTAGACTGGAGTGGCCCACCCACCCACCAAAGTATTCGTTATCAAAAGATTGCATCACGACCTTCTCTTGTGATAAAATGACTTATGACGTCCGCAGAGAGGTCAAACTACAAATTTCTTGATAACGAGCACTTGGGTGGGTGGGTGGGCCACTCCATATCAAAATAACGAGTCAGTAGTTTGGACTAGAGTGGCCTACACACCCACCCAAGAGTTCCTTATCAAAAGATTGCATCACGACCTTCTCTTGTGATAAAAATGACTTCCGACGTCCGCAGAGAAGTCAGATGCAAATTCCTTGATAATGAACACTTGGGTGGGTGAGGGGGCCACTCCACAATAAAATAATAGGTCAGTAGTTTGGACTAGAGTGGCCCACCCGCCCACCCAAGTGTCCGTTATCAAAAGATTGCATCACGACCTTCTCTTGTGGTAAAATGACTTCTGACGTCCGCAGAGAAGTCAGATGCAAATTCCTTGATAACGATCACTTGGGTGGGTGGGTGGGCCACTCCATAATCAAATAATGGGTCAGTAGTTTGGACTGGAGTGGCCCACCCACCCATGTGTTCGTTATCAAAAGATTGCATCACAACATTCTCTTGTGGTAAAATAAATTCTTACGTCCGCAGGGAGGTCAAACTACAAATTCCTAGATAACGAACACTTGGGTGGGTGGGTAGGCCTCTCCATAACAAAATAACGAGTCAGTAGTTTAGACTGGGGTGGCCCACCCGCCCACCCAAGTGTTCGTTATCAAAAGATTGCATCACGACCTTCTCTTGTGATAAAATGAATTCTGATGTCCGCAGAGAGGTCAAACTACAAATTCCTTGATAACGAACACTTGGGTGGATGGGTAGGCCACTCCATATGAAAATAATGAGTCAGTAGTTTGGACTGGAGTGGCCCACCCAAGTGTTGGTTATCAAAAAATTGCATCACGACCTTCTCTCGTGGTAAAATGACTTCCGACGTCCGCAGAAAGATCAAAGTATAAATTCCTTGATAATGAACACTTGGGTGGGTGAGTGGGCCACTCCACAATAAAATAATGGGTCAGTAGTTTAGACTAGAGTGGCCCACCCGCCCACCCAAGTGTCCGTTATCAAAAGATTGCATCACGACTTGTGGTAAAATGACTTCTAGTCAAACTACAAATTCCTTGATAACGAACACTTGGGTGGGTAGGCAATTCCGTAACATGATAACTAGTCAGTAGTTTGGAATGGAGTGGTTCCACCCGCCCACCCAAGTGTTCCTTATCAAAAGATTGCATCACAACTTTCTCTTGTAATAATATATCTTCTGACGTCCGTAGAGAAGTCAAACTTCTAATTTCTTGATAACAAACACTTGGGTGAGTGGGTGGGCCACTCCGTAACATGATAACAAATTAATCATTCGGACTGGAGTAGCCCACCCACCCGCCCAAGTGTTCCTTATCAAAAGATTGCATCACAACTTTCTCTTGTAATAATATATCTTCTGACGTCCGTAGAGAAGTCAAACTTCTAATTTCTTGATAACAAACACTTGGGTGAGTGGGTGGGCCACTCCGTAACATGATAACAAATTAATCATTCGGACTGGAGTAGCCCACCCACCCGCCCAAGTGTTCCTTATCAAAAGATTGCATCACAACTTATGACGTCCGCGGAGACGTCAAACCATCATTCCATAACAAAATAACTAGTCAGTAGTTTAGACTAGAGTGGCCCACCCACCCATCCAAGAGTTCGTTATCAAAATATTGCATCACGACCTTCTCTCGTGGTAAAATGACTTCTGACGTCCGCAGAGAGGTCAAAATACAAATTCCTTGATAACGAACACTTGGGTGGGTGGGTGGGCCACTCCATAATCAAATAATGGGTCAGTAGTTTGGACCGGAGTGGCCCACCCACCCACCCAAGTGTTCGTTATCAAAAGATTGCATCACAACCTTCTCTTGTAGTAAAATAAATTCTGACGTCCGCAGAGAGGTCAAACTACAAATTCCTTGATAACAAACACTTGGGTGGATGGGTGGGCTATTCCGTAACATGATAACAAGTCAGTAGTTTGGACTAGAGTGGCCCACTCACCCACCCAAGAGTTCGTTTTCAAAATATTGCATCACAACCTTCACCTGTGATAAAATGACTTCTGACGTCCGCAGAGAGGTCAAACTACAAATTCCTTGATAACGAGCACTTGGGTGAGTGGGTGAGCCACTCCATATCAAAATAACGAGTCAGTAGTTTGGACTGGAGTGGCCCACCCACCCACCCACCCACCCAAGAGTTCGTTTTCAAAATATTGCATCACAACCTTCACCTGTGATAAAATGACTTCTGACGTCCGCAGAGAGGTCAAACTACAAATTCCTTGATAACGAGCACTTGGGTGAGTGGGCGAGCCACTCCATATCAAAATAACGAGTCAGTAGTTTGGACTGGAGTGGCCCACCCACCCACCCACCCACCCAAGAGTTCGTTTTCAAAATATTGCATCACAACCTTCACCTGTGATAAAATGACTTCTGACGTCCGCAGAAAGGTCAAACTACAAATTCCTTGATAACGAACACTTGGGTAGGTGGGTGGGCCACTCCATAAAAAAATAATGGGTCAGTAGTTTGGACTGGAGTGGACCACCCACCCACCCAAGTGTTCGTTATCAAAAGATTGCATCAAGACCTTCTCTTGTGATAAAAAATGACTTCTGACGTCCGCAGAGAGGTCAAACTACTTTTGATAACAAACACTTGGTTGGGTGGGTGTGCCCGTCCATAACAAAATAAAAATGACTTTTGACGTCTGCGGAGAGGTCAAACTATCAATTCCTTGATAACAAACACTTGGGTGGGTGGGCCACTCCGTAACATGATAAAGAGTTTGGACTGGAAATACCACAAAAAACTAATTTATTATATAAAACTGATCATCAATTGTGCAAACAAATTATTTATTACATAGAATGATAAAACTTTATTTTTATCTCAAGGAATTCATCATAAATTGGGCAAGTAACCCATTTATTGCACAAAATTAGCACAAAAAACTAATTTATTGCAAAAAATTCATCATAAATCGAGCAAAAAAAAACAATTTATTAGATAGAAACATCACAAAAAACTAATTTCTTAAAAAGAATCATTATAAATCGCGTAGAAAACCCATTTATTGTACAAAATTAATACAAAAAACTTAACTATCTCAAAAAAATCATCATAAATTGCACACACAACCCTAAATATTGCACAAGAACTAAAATTTATCATAAATTGTAGAGAAAACTTTTTTATTGCATAGAATGAGAATATAAAACTTGTTTAGTTCAGAAAATTCACTATAAATTGCATAAAATTAGCACAAAAAGCTGATTTCTTACTAAATTCATTATACATTGCACAATTGACCCATTGATTGCATAAAATTGGCGCACAAAAGGCTAATTTAATTTAAGAAATGTATCATAAATTAGCACAAAAAACGGATTTCTTATTAAATTCATTTTAAATTGCACAATAAACCCATTTATTGCTTAAAATTGACACAAAAAGTTAATTTATTTTAAAAAATTTATCATAAATTAGCACAAAAAACGGATGTCTTATTAAATTCATTATAAATTTGTGCAAATTGCATTAAAATTAGCACAAAAAGCTGATTTCTTATTAAATTCATTATAAATTGCACAATTAACCCATTTATTGCTTAAAATTTGCACAAAATGATAATTTATTTTAAGAAATTTGTCATAAATTGCTTAAAATCAGCACAAACACTGTTTTATTTCATAAAATTTATTATAAATTGCACAAAAAACATTTATGACTTCAACCTAGTTCCCACCACCAAGTTTTGGAAGCCTAAAGTATGCTCAAAAAGTGCCTAAAAAGATCCTAAATATGGTACCAAACAGCAAAAGCTTCAAAAGTATCCAAAACAATTCAGCACGACTAAAATAAAAAGCAGAAATCTTAAACAAGTTCTGGAATAACTAACAAAAGCTTAAAACTAGTTTGAGAAGCCCAAAATATGCTCAAAAAGTGCATAAAAAGGTTGAAGCAAACTCCCAAATATAGTACCTAATAGCAAAAGCTTTAAAGTTTCCAAACAGTTCAGAAAGCCTAAAATAAAAAGCTGGAAACAAGTTCTGAAATGATTAACAAAAGCTTAAACTAGGTTTTAGAAGTCTAAAGTATGCTTAAAAATGATCAAAGCAAGCTCATGAATATTGAACTTAATAGCAAAAAGATTTAAAAACTTCCAAGCAGTTCAACAAACCTGAAAAAAAAAGCAAAAATCTGAAACAAGTAAACCAGTCTGAATGTTGGTTCTAATAACAGAAGCCACAAACAAAATTTTGAAAAGCTTGCAAGCTGTTCTTGATGTCAATATGCGATTCAAGCTTCAACCTATCAACACAAACTTTTTCTTAATTTAAAAAGACTTTATAGTTAGTTAAATAAACTAAAAGCAGAAAAACCAAACAAAATCTGTAAAAGGTCAAAGCTCAATAAACTTTGTTAAAGATTATTTACCTTGAACAGCATACTGTTGAGCAATCTGCTTGTAGTACTCATAGTACTGCATGGAATAGTAATATTGATAGTACTGCTGCTGCTGTTCCTGAGTGGCCTGTTTGGGAGGTTCATCTTCAGGAGGCGGAGGTGGTGCTGCTGGAGGTGGTGGAGTGTTGTTGCTTTCGAGATGTGGATTGTTGCCTTGTATCCTAGTAACGAGCTGACTGTAGGCGCAATCGGCATTCGGTTTGTATGGCATCTGGGGCAACCTGATTGCAACCTGTACAACAAAACGTCACCCAATTATCACACTGGAATAAAACGGGACGGTCCGGACCCACAAGGAGTTCATCATCAAACGCAACAAACTTGCGGGTATTAACCAAATTAAAATAATATCAATTCACTCTTCCGGTTATAGACTTTTGTGTCGATCGTTATGGAAACCCCCCTTGCTATCGCAATATAATAAAATAAATATATGTATACTATAAAAACAATGCGACCTGCGAACAGACAAAAAGATACAAAGGGATTAGTAAGTGGTTGTGCAGTGGCTTTTAAATTAAAAGACAGTAATTTTTAAGAGACATACCATTTTTATTTCGGACGCCGTGCGTGCGTTTTTTCGTCTACATCGGACGATTAATACACTAGATAGAAGGGATGGTAATACAATTATCAATACATTTATAGCTAAAATGTCATTAGGGCACCGTACGGTTACAAAAACACCTACCGGTGGTGGGGCCGACGGTTGACCCAGACTCGGATGCAAGTAATGTTCATCAGATGGCGTTTCTTCCGATTCTTTCACCTCTTCTTGTTGCTCTGAAACAACACAACATTATAGACACGCCTTTTGCCGTGTGACGTCACTTGTGGGCATGGAAAGTTATGTTGGCTTCACCATGTGACAAGCACAAAATAGCATAATTTTAAAAATAATATTTTTTATTATTACCTTCACTTTGCGGTCGATAGCGACCATTCTTGATGGCGGACAGCACGTGCCTATAATATTTATAAAGCGAATCGCTCTGATTCATAAAATTGAATTGAGGATTGTCCGCCTGTTTAGCCTTAATGAGAATCTCCATTTGAGGTCCTTGTATGCTGACGAAAACTGCAGTCTTCTCGATCCGCGCGTTCTCCTTCATTGTCTTCGGCTACAAAACAAACATAACCTCAAATGTTTTTTTGACGTAATTAAAGCGTTTTATTTTAACCTACAATGTTAATATCAACAGGAACGTCTAATTCCGTGGGTGGAACGAATGGTGTGGAATCCTCTTCGCATGTTTGAACTGAATCTTGGGAATTTTCTTGTTCCGGATCACGAGGCACGTCGTAACTGTATTGGAATTCGTTTGCTTGTTTCCGTTTTAATTCTTCCTCTATAAGATATAAGGTGTCATAGTCAAAATTGAATTTATAAAAACAAAAATCATTTTTTTTTAATTTCTTAAATTAGTTTTGCTTAAATTGATACCGAGGTCACAATTTTCAAATTAGCAACTCAAAATTTTGACTAAGCACAGTCCATAAATACAATGTAAAGTGTCATAGTCAAAATTGAATTTTTGAAACCAAAAATATTTTTTGTAATTTTTTGAAAACTTCTTAAATAACAGTTTAGCTTAAATTGGTACTGAAGTCACAATTTTTAGATTAGCAACTTAAAATTTTGACTAAGCACAGTCCATATAATACAATGTATGGTGTAATAGTCAAAATTCAATTTTTTAAATCAAAAATATTTTTTGTAATTTTTTGAAAACTTCTTAAATAACAGTTTTGCTTAAATTGGTACTGAGGTCACAATTTTCAGATTAGCAACTCAAAAATTTTGACTAAGTAGAGTCCATATAATACTTTGTAAGATGTCATAGTCAAAATTTAATTTTTGAAACCAAAAATATTTTTTGTAATTTTTTTTAATTTCTTAAATTACAGTTTTGCTTAAATTGGTACTGAGGTCACAATTTTCAGATTAGCAACTCAAAATTTTGACTAAGTAGATTCCATATAATACAATGTAAGATGTCATAGTCAAAATTGATTTTTTAGAATCAGAAATATTTTTTGTAATTTTTTTTAAATTTCTTAAATTACAGTTTTGCTTAAATTGATACTGAGGTCACAATTTTCAGATTAGCAACTCAAAATATTGACTAAGCACAGTCCATATAATACTTTGTAAGATGTCATAGTCAAAATTAAATTTTTGAAACCAAAAATATTTTTTTAATTTTTTTTAATTTCTTAAATTACAGTTTTGCTTAAATTGGTACTGAGGTCACAATTTTCAAACTAACAACTCAAAATTTTGACCAAGTAAAGTCCATATAATACAATGTAAGATGTCATAGTCAAAATTGATTTTTTAGAATCAGAAATATTTTTTGTAATTTTTTTAAAATTTCTTAAATTACAGTTTTGCTTAAATTGATACTGAGGTCACAATTTTCAGATTAGCAACTCAAAATTTTGACTAAGCACAGTCCATATAATACTTTGTAAGATGTCATAGTCAAAATTTAATTTTTGAAACCAAAAATATTTTTTGTATTTTTTTTAAATTTCTTAAATTACAGTTTTGCTTAAATTGATACTGAGGTCACAATTTTCAAACTAACAACTCAAAATTTTGACTAAGTAAAGTCCATATAATACAATGTAAGATGTCATAGTCAAAATTGATTTTTTAGAATCAGAAATATTTTTTGTAATTTTTTTAAAATTTCTTAAATTACAGTTTTGCTTAAATTGATACTGAGGTCACAATTTTCAGATTAGCAACTCAAAATTTTGACTAAGCACAGTCCATATATGACTTTGTAAGATGTCATAGTCAAAATTTAATTTTTGAAACCAAAAATATTTTTTGTATTTTTTTTTAAATTTCTTAAATTACAGTTTTGCTTAAATTGATACTGAGGTCACAATTTTCAGATTAGCAACTCAAAATTTTGACTAAGCACAGTCCATATAATACTTTGTAAGATGTCATAGTCAAAATTAAATTTTTGAAACCAAAAATATTTTTTGTAATTTTTTTAAAATTTCTTAAATTACAGTTTTGCTTAAATTGGTACTGAGGTCACAATTTTCAGATTAGCAGTTCAAAATGTTGACTAAAGACAGTCCATATAATACAATGTAAGGTGTCATAGTCAAAATTTAATTTTTGAAACCAAAAATATTTTTTGTAATTTTTTTAATTTCTTAAACTACAGTTTTGCTTAAATTGGTACTGAGGTCACAATTTTCAGATTAGCAACTCAAAATTTTGACTAAGTAGAGTCCATATAATACAATGTAAGATGTCATAGTCAAAATTGATTTTTTAGAATCAGAAATATTTTTTGTAATTTTTTTAAAATTTCTTAAATTACAGTTTTGCTTAAATTGATACTGAGGTCACAATTTTCAGATTAGCAACTCAAAATTTTGACTAAGCACAGTCCATATAATACTTTGTAAAATGTCATAGTCAAAATTAAATTTTTGAAACCAAAAATATTTTTTGTAATTTTTTTAAAATTTCTTAAATTACAGTTTTGCTTAAATTGGTACTGAGGTCACAATTTTCAGATTAGCAGTTCAAAATGTTGACTAAAGACAGTCCATATAATACAATGTAAGGTGTCATAGTCAAAATTTAATTTTTGAAACCAAAAATATTTTTTGTAATTTTTTTAATTTCTTAAACTACAGTTTTGCTTAAATTGGTACTGAGGTCACAATTTTCAGATTAGCAGTTCAAAATGTTGACTAAAGACAGTCCATATAATACAATGTAAGGTGTCATAGTCAAAATTTAATTTTTGAAACCAAAAATATTTTTTGTAATTTTTTTAATTTCTTAAACTACAGTTTTGCTTAAATTGGTACTGAGGTCACAATTTTCAGATTAGCAACTCAAAAATTTTGACTAAGTAGAGTCCATATAATACAATGTAAGATGTCATAGTCAAAATTGATTTTTTAGAATCAGAAATATTTTTTGTAATTTTTTTAAAATTTCTTAAATTACAGTTTTGCTTAAATTGATACTGAGGTCACAATTTTCAGATTAGCAACTCAAAATTTTGACTAAGCACAGTCCATATAATACTTTGTAAGATGTCATAGTCATAATTTAATTTTTGAAACCAAAAATATTTTTTGTAATTTTTTTTAATTTCTTAAATTACAGTTTTGCTTAAATTGGTACTGAGGTCACAATTTTCAGATTAGCAACTCAAAATTTTGACTAAGTAGATTCCATATAATACAATGTAAGATGTCATAGTCAAAATTGATTTTTTAGAATCAGAAATATTTTTTGTAATTTTTTTAAAATTTCTTAAATTACAGTTTTGCTTAAATTGGTACTGAGGTCACAATTTTCAGATTAGCAGTTCAAAATGTTGACTAAAGACAGTCCATATAATACAATGTAAGGTGTCATAGTCAAAATTTAATTTTTGAAACCAAAAATATTTTTTGTAATTTTTTTAATTTCTTAAACTACAGTTTTGCTTAAATTGGTACTGAGGTCACAATTTTCAGATTAGCAGTTCAAAATGTTGACTAAAGACAGTCCATATAATACAATGTAAGGTGTCATAGTCAAAATTTAATTTTTGAAACCAAAAATATTTTTTGTAATTTTTTTAATTTCTTAAACTACAGTTTTGCTTAAATTGGTACTGAGGTCACAATTTTCAGATTAGCAACTCAAAAATTTTGACTAAGTAGAGTCCATATAATACAATGTAAGATGTCATAGTCAAAATTGATTTTTTAGAATCAGAAATATTTTTTGTAATTTTTTTAAAATTTCTTAAATTACAGTTTTGCTTAAATTGATACTGAGGTCACAATTTTCAGATTAGCAACTCAAAATTTTGACTAAGCACAGTCCATATAATACTTTGTAAGATGTCATAGTCATAATTTAATTTTTGAAACCAAAAATATTTTTTGTAATTTTTTTTAATTTCTTAAATTACAGTTTTGCTTAAATTGGTACTGAGGTCACAATTTTCAGATTAGCAACTCAAAATTTTAACTAAGCACAGTCCATATAATACTTTGTGAGATGTCATAGTCAAAATTGATTTTTTAGAATCAGAAATATTTTTTGTAATTTTTTTTAAATTTCTTAAATTACAGTTTTGCTTAAATTGATACTGAGGTCACAATTTTCAGATTAGCAACTCAAAATATTGACTAAGCACAGTCCATATAATACTTTGTAAGATGTCATAGTCAAAATTAAATTTTTGAAACCAAAAATATTTTTTTAATTTTTTTTAATTTCTTAAATTACAGTTTTGCTTAAATTGGTACTGAGGTCACAATTTTCAAACTAACAACTCAAAATTTTGACCAAGTAAAGTCCATATAATACAATGTAAGATGTCATAGTCAAAATTGATTTTTTAGAATCAGAAATATTTTTTGTAATTTTTTTAAAATTTCTTAAATTACAGTTTTGCTTAAATTGATACTGAGGTCACAATTTTCAGATTAGCAACTCAAAATTTTGACTAAGCACAGTCCATATAATACTTTGTAAGATGTCATAGTCAAAATTTAATTTTTGAAACCAAAAATATTTTTTGTATTTTTTTTAAATTTCTTAAATTACAGTTTTGCTTAAATTGATACTGAGGTCACAATTTTCAAACTAACAACTCAAAATTTTGACTAAGTAAAGTCCATATAATACAATGTAAGATGTCATAGTCAAAATTGATTTTTTAGAATCAGAAATATTTTTTGTAATTTTTTTAAAATTTCTTAAATTACAGTTTTGCTTAAATTGATACTGAGGTCACAATTTTCAGATTAGCAACTCAAAATTTTGACTAAGCACAGTCCATATATGACTTTGTAAGATGTCATAGTCAAAATTTAATTTTTGAAACCAAAAATATTTTTTGTATTTTTTTTTAAATTTCTTAAATTACAGTTTTGCTTAAATTGATACTGAGGTCACAATTTTCAGATTAGCAACTCAAAATTTTGACTAAGCACAGTCCATATAATACTTTGTAAGATGTCATAGTCAAAATTAAATTTTTGAAACCAAAAATATTTTTTGTAATTTTTTTAAAATTTCTTAAATTACATATTTGCTTAAATTGGTACTGAGGTCACAATTTTCAGATTAGCAGTTCAAAATGTTGACTAAAGACAGTCCATATAATACAATGTAAGGTGTCATAGTCAAAATTTAATTTTTGAAACCAAAAATATTTTTTGTAATTTTTTTAATTTCTTAAACTACAGTTTTGCTTAAATTGGTACTGAGGTCACAATTTTCAGATTAGCAGTTCAAAATGTTGACTAAAGACAGTCCATATAATACAATGTAAGGTGTCATAGTCAAAATTTAATTTTTGAAACCAAAAATATTTTTTGTAATTTTTTTAATTTCTTAAACTACAGTTTTGCTTAAATTGGTACTGAGGTCACAATTTTCAGATTAGCAACTCAAAATTTTGACTAAGCACAGTCCATATAATACTTTGTAAGATGTCATAGTCAAAATTAAATTTTTGAAACCAAAAATATTTTTTGTATTTTTTTTTTAATTTCTTAAATTACAGTTTTGCTTAAATTGGTACCGAGGTCACAATTTTCAGATTAGCAACTCAAAATTTTGACTAAGCACAGTCCATATAATACTTTGTAAGATGTCATAGTCAAAATTAAATTTTTTAAACCAAAAATATTTTTGTAATTTTTTTTAATTTCTTAAATTACAGTTTTGCTTAAATTGGTACTGAGATCACAATTTTCAGATTAGCAACTCAAAATTTTGACTAAGCACAGTCCATATAATACTTTGTAAGATGTCATAGTCAAAATTAAATTTTTGAAACCAAAAATATTTTTTGTATTTTTTTTTTAATTTCTTAAATTACAGTTTTGCTTAAATTGGTACCGAGGTCACAATTTTCAGATTAGCAACTCAAAATTTTGACTAAGCACAGTCCATATAATACTTTGTAAGATGTCATAGTCAAAATTAAATTTTTTAAACCAAAAATATTTTTGTAATTTTTTTTAATTTCTTAAATTACAGTTTTGCTTAAATTGGTACTGAGATCACAATTTTCAGATTAGCAACTCAAAATTTTGACTAAGCACAGTCCATATAATACTTTGTAAGATGTCATAGTCAAAATTAAATTTTTGAAACCAAAAATATTTTTTGTATTTTTTTTTTAATTTCTTAAATTACAGTTTTGCTTAAATTGGTACCGAGGTCACAATTTTCAGATTAGCAACTCAAAATTTTGACTAAGCACAGTCCATATAATACTTTGTAAGATGTCATAGTCAAAATTAAATTTTTTAAACCAAAAATATTTTTGTAATTTTTTTTAATTTCTTAAATTACAGTTTTGCTTAAATTGGTACTGAGGTCACAATTTTCAGATTAGCAACTCAAAATTTTGACTAAGTACAGTCCATATAATACTTTGTAAGATGTCATAGTCAAAATTAAATTTTTGAAACCAAAAATATTTTTTGTAATTTCTTAAATTACAGTTTTGCTTAAATTGGTATTGAGGTCACAATTTTCAGATTAGCAACTCAAAATTTTGACTAAGTAGAGTCCATATAATACAATGTAAGATGTCATAGTCAAAATAGATTTTTTAGAATCAGAAATATTTTTTGTAATTTTTTTAAAATTTCTTAAATTACAGTTTTGCTTAAATTGGTATTGAGGTCACAATTTTCAGATTAGCAACTCAAAATTTTGACTAAGCACAGTCCATATAATACTTTGTAAGATGTCATAGTCAAAATTAAATTTTTGAAACCAAAAATATTTTTTGTATTTTTTTTTAAATTTCTTAAATTACAGTTTTGCTTAAATTGGTACTGAGGTCACAATTTTCAGATTAGCAACTCAAAATTTTAACTAAGCACAGTCCATATAATACTTTGTGAGATGTCATAGTCAAAATTAAATTTTTGAAACCAAAAATATTTTTTGTAATTTTTTTTAATTTCTTAAATTACAGTTTTGCTTAAATTGGTACTGAGGTCACAATTTTCAGATTAGCAACTCAAAATTTTGACTAAGCACAGTCCATATAATACTTTGTAAGATGTCATAGTCAAAATTAAATTTTTGAAACCAAAAATATTTTTTGTATTTTTTTTTTAATTTCTTAAATTACAGTTTTGCTTAAATTGGTACTGAGGTCACAATTTTCAGATTAGCAACTCAAAATTTTAACTAAGCACAGTCCATATAATACTTTGTGAGATGTCATAGTCAAAATTAAATTTTTGAAACCAAAAATATTTTTGTAATTTTTTTTAATTTCTTAAATTACAGTTTTGCTTAAATTGGTACTGAGGTCACAATTTTCAGATTAGCAACTCAAAATTTTGACTAAGCACAGTCCATATAATACTTTGTGAGATGTCATAGTCAAAATTAAATTTTTGAAACCAAAAATATTTTTTGTAATTTCTTAAATTACAGTTTTGCTTAAATTGGTATTGAGGTCACAATTTTCAGATTAGCAACTCAAAATTTTGACTAAGTAGAGTCCATATAATACAATGTAAGATGTCATAGTCAAAATTGATTTTATAGAATCAGAAATATTTTTTGTAATTTTTTAAAAATTTCTTAAATTACAGTTTTGCTTAAATTGGTACTGAGGTCACAATTTTCAGATTAGCAACTCAAAATTTTAACTAAGCACAGTCCATATAATACTTTGTAAGATGTCATAGTCAAAATTAAATTTTTGAAACCAAAAATATTTTTTGTAATTTTTTTAAATTTCTTAAATTACAGTTTTGCTTAAATTGGTACTGAGGTCACAATTTTCAGATTAGCAACTCAAAATTTTGACTAAGTACAGTCCATATAATACAATGTAAGATGTCATAGTCAAAATAGATTTTTTAGAATCAGAAATATTTTTTGTAATTTTTTTAAAATTTCTTAAATTACAGTTTTGTTTAAATTGGTACTGAGATCACAATTTTCAGATTAGCAACTCAAAATTTTGACTAAGCACAGTCCATATAATACTTTGTAAGATGTTATAGTCAAAATTAAATTTTTGAAACCAAAAATATTTTTTGTAATTTTTTTAAAATTTCTTAAATTACAGTTTTGCTTAAATTGGTACTGAGGTCACAATTTTCAGATTAGCAACTCAAAATTTTGACTAAGCACAGTCCATATAATACTTTGTAAGATGTCATAGTCAAAATTAAATTTTTGAAACCAAAAATATTTTTTGTATTTTTTTTTAATTTCTTAAATTACAGTTTTGCTTAAATTGGTACTGAGGTCACAATTTTCAGATTAGCAACTCAAAATTTTAACTAAGCACAGTCCATATAATACTTTGTGAGATGTCATAGTCAAAATTAAATTTTTGAAACCAAAAATATTTTTTGTATTTTTTTTTAATTTCTTAAATTACAGTTTTGCTTAAATTGGTACTGAGGTCACAATTTTCAGATTAGCAACTCAAAATTTTAACTAAGCACAGTCCATATAATACTTTGTGAGATGTCATAGTCAAAATTAAATTTTTGAAACCAAAAATATTTTTTGTATTTTTTTTTAATTTCTTAAATTACAGTTTTGCTTAAATTGGTACTGAGGTCACAATTTTCAGATTAGCAACTCAAAATTTTAACTAAGCACAGTCCATATAATACTTTGTGAGATGTCATAGTCAAAATTAAATTTTTGAAACCAAAAATATTTTTTGTATTTTTTTTTAATTTCTTAAATTACAGTTTTGCTTAAATTGGTACTGAGGTCACAATTTTCAGATTAGCAACTCAAAATTTTGACTAAGTACAGTCCATATAATACTTTGTAAGATGTCATAGTCAAAATTAAATTTTTGAAACCAAAAATATTTTTTGTAATTTCTTAAATTACAGTTTTGCTTAAATTGGTATTGAGGTCACAATTTTCAGATTAGCAACTCAAAATTTTGACTAAGTAGAGTCCATATAATACAATGTAAGATGTCATAGTCAAAATAGATTTTTTAGAATCAGAAATATTTTTTGTAATTTTTTTAAAATTTCTTAAATTACAGTTTTGCTTAAATTGGTATTGAGGTCACAATTTTCAGATTAGCAACTCAAAATTTTGACTAAGCACAGTCCATATAATACTTTGTAAGATGTCATAGTCAAAATTAAATTTTTGAAACCAAAAATATTTTTTGTATTTTTTTTTAAATTTCTTAAATTACAGTTTTGCTTAAATTGGTACTGAGGTCACAATTTTCAGATTAGCAACTCAAAATTTTAACTAAGCACAGTCCATATAATACTTTGTGAGATGTCATAGTCAAAATTAAATTTTTGAAACCAAAAATATTTTTTGTAATTTTTTTTAATTTCTTAAATTACAGTTTTGCTTAAATTGGTACTGAGGTCACAATTTTCAGATTAGCAACTCAAAATTTTGACTAAGCACAGTCCATATAATACTTTGTAAGATGTCATAGTCAAAATTAAATTTTTGAAACCAAAAATATTTTTTGTATTTTTTTTTTAATTTCTTAAATTACAGTTTTGCTTAAATTGGTACTGAGGTCACAATTTTCAGATTAGCAACTCAAAATTTTAACTAAGCACAGTCCATATAATACTTTGTGAGATGTCATAGTCAAAATTAAATTTTTGAAACCAAAAATATTTTTGTAATTTTTTTTAATTTCTTAAATTACAGTTTTGCTTAAATTGGTACTGAGGTCACAATTTTCAGATTAGCAACTCAAAATTTTGACTAAGCACAGTCCATATAATACTTTGTGAGATGTCATAGTCAAAATTAAATTTTTGAAACCAAAAATATTTTTTGTAATTTCTTAAATTACAGTTTTGCTTAAATTGGTATTGAGGTCACAATTTTCAGATTAGCAACTCAAAATTTTGACTAAGTAGAGTCCATATAATACAATGTAAGATGTCATAGTCAAAATTGATTTTATAGAATCAGAAATATTTTTTGTAATTTTTTAAAAATTTCTTAAATTACAGTTTTGCTTAAATTGGTACTGAGGTCACAATTTTCAGATTAGCAACTCAAAATTTTAACTAAGCACAGTCCATATAATACTTTGTAAGATGTCATAGTCAAAATTAAATTTTTGAAACCAAAAATATTTTTTGTAATTTTTTTAAATTTCTTAAATTACAGTTTTGCTTAAATTGGTACTGAGGTCACAATTTTCAGATTAGCAACTCAAAATTTTGACTAAGTACAGTCCATATAATACAATGTAAGATGTCATAGTCAAAATAGATTTTTTAGAATCAGAAATATTTTTTGTAATTTTTTTAAAATTTCTTAAATTACAGTTTTGTTTAAATTGGTACTGAGATCACAATTTTCAGATTAGCAACTCAAAATTTTGACTAAGCACAGTCCATATAATACTTTGTAAGATGTTATAGTCAAAATTAAATTTTTGAAACCAAAAATATTTTTTGTAATTTTTTTAAAATTTCTTAAATTACAGTTTTGCTTAAATTGGTACTGAGGTCACAATTTTCAGATTAGCAACTCAAAATTTTGACTAAGCACAGTCCATATAATACTTTGTAAGATGTCATAGTCAAAATTAAATTTTTGAAACCAAAAATATTTTTTGTATTTTTTTTTAATTTCTTAAATTACAGTTTTGCTTAAATTGGTACTGAGGTCACAATTTTCAGATTAGCAACTCAAAATTTTAACTAAGCACAGTCCATATAATACTTTGTGAGATGTCATAGTCAAAATTAAATTTTTGAAACCAAAAATATTTTTTGTATTTTTTTTTAATTTCTTAAATTACAGTTTTGCTTAAATTGGTACTGAGGTCACAATTTTCAGATTAGCAACTCAAAATTTTAACTAAGCACAGTCCATATAATACTTTGTGAGATGTCATAGTCAAAATTAAATTTTTGAAACCAAAAATATTTTTTGTATTTTTTTTTAATTTCTTAAATTACAGTTTTGCTTAAATTGGTACTGAGGTCACAATTTTCAGATTAGCAACTCAAAATTTTAACTAAGCACAGTCCATATAATACTTTGTGAGATGTCATAGTCAAAATTAAATTTTTGAAACCAAAAATATTTTTTGTATTTTTTTTTAATTTCTTAAATTACAGTTTTGCTTAAATTGGTACTGAGGTCACAATTTTCAGATTAGCAACTCAAAATTTTAACTAAGCACAGTCCATATAATACTTTGTGAGATGTCATAGTCAAAATTAAATTTTTGAAACCAAAAATATTTTTTGTATTTTTTTTTAATTTCTTAAATTACAGTTTTGCTTAAATTGGTACTGAGGTCACAATTTTCAGATTAGCAACTCAAAATTTTAACTAAGCACAGTCCATATAATACTTTGTGAGATGTCATAGTCAAAATTAAATTTTTGAAACCAAAAATATTTTTTGTATTTTTTTTTAATTTCTTAAATTACAGTTTTGCTTAAATTGGTACTGAGGTCACAATTTTCAGATTAGCAACTCAAAATTTTGACTAAGCACAGTCCATATAATACTTTGTAAGATGTCATAGTCAAAATTAAATTTTTGAAACCAAAAATATTTTTTGTATTTTTTTTTAATTTCTTAAATTACAGTTTTGCTTAAATTGGTACTGAGGTCACAATTTTCAGATTAGCAACTCAAAATTTTAACTAAGCACAGTCCATATAATACTTTGTAAGATGTCATAGTCAAAATTAAATTTTTGAAACCAAAAATATTTTTTGTAATTTCTTAAATTACAGTTTTGCTTAAATTGGTATTGAGGTCACAATTTTCAGATTAGCAACTCAAATTTTTGACTAAGTAGAGTCCATATAATACAATGTAAGATGTCATAGTCAAAATAGATTTTTTAGAATCAGAAATATTTTTTGTAATTTTTTTAAAATTTCTTAAATTACAGTTTTGCTTAAATTGGTATTGAGGTCACAATTTTCAGATTAGCAACTCAAAATTTTGACTAAGTACAGTCCATATAATACAATGTAAGATGTCATAGTCAAAATTGATTTTTTAGAATCAGAAATATTTATTGTAATTTTTTAAAAATTTCTGAAATAACGGTTTTGCTTAAATTGATACTGAGGTCACAATTTTCAGATTAGCAGCTCAAAATGTTGACTAAAGACAGTCCATATAATACAATGTAAGGGTGTCATAGTCAAAATTTAATTTTTGAAATCAAAAATATTTTTTGTATTTTTTTGAAAATTTCTTAAATAACAGTTTTGCTTAAATTGGTACTGAGGTCACAATTTTCAGATTAGCAACTCAAAATTTCAACTAAGCACAGTCCATATAATACTTTGTAAGATGTCATAGTCAAAATTAAATTTTTGAAACCAAAAATATTTTTTGTAATTTCTTAAATTACAGTTTTGCTTAAATTGGTATTGAGGTCACAATTTTCAGATTAGCAACTCAAAATTTTGACTAAGTAGAGTCCATATAATACAATGTAAGATGTCATAGTCAAAATAGATTTTTTAGAATCAGAAATATTTTTTGTAATTTTTTTTAAATTTCTTAAATTACAGTTTTGTTTAAATTGGTACTGAGGTCACAATTTTCAGATTAGCAACACAAAATTTTGACTAAGCACAGTCCATATAATACTTTGTAAGATGTCATAGTCAAAATTAAATTTTTGAAACCAAAAATATTTTTTGTATTTTTTTTTTAATTTCTTAAATTACAGTTTTACTTAAATTGGTACTGAGGTCACAATTTTCAGATTAGTAACTCAAAATTTTGACTAAGCACAGTCCATATAATACTTTGTAAGATGTCATAGTTAAAATTAAATTTTTGAAACCAAAAATATTTTTTGTATTTTTTTTTAAATTTCTTAAATTACAGTTTTGCTTAAATTGGTACTGAGGTCACAATTTTCAGATTAGCAACTTAAAATTTTAACTAAGCACAGTCCATATAATACTTTGTAAGATGTCATAGTCAAAATTAAATTTTTGAAACAAAAAATATTTTTTTGTAATTTTTTTTAATTTCTTAAATTACAGTTTTGCTTAAATTGGTACTGAGGTCACAATTTTCAGATTAGCAACTCAAAATTTTAACTAAGCACAGTCCATATAATACTTTGTAAGATGTCATAGTCAAAATTAAATTTTTGAAACCAAAAATATTTTTTGTAATTTTTTTAAAATTTCTTAAATTACAGTTTTGCTTAAATTGGTACTGAGGTCACAGTTTTCAGATTAGCAACTCAAAATTTTGACTAAGCACAGTCCATATAATACTTTGTAAGATGTCATAGACAAAATTAAATTTTTGAAACCAAAAATATTTTTTGTAATTTTTTTAAAATTTCTTAAATTACAGTTTTGCTTAAATTGGTACTGAGGTCACAGTTTTCAGATTAGCAACTCAAAATTTTGACTAAGCACAGTCCATATAATACTTTGTAAGATGTCATAGACAAAATTAAATTTTTGAAACCAAAAATATTTTTTGTAATTTTTTTAAAATTTCTTAAATTACAGTTTTGCTTAAATTGGTACTGAGGACACAATTTTCAGATTAGTAACTCAAAATTTTAACTAAGTAGAGTCCATATAATACAATGTAAGATGTCATAGTCAAAATTGATTTTTTAGAATCAGAAATATTTTTTGTAAATTTTTTAAAATTTCTTAAATTACAGTTATGCTTAAATTGGTACTGAGGTCACAATTTTCAGATTAGCAACTCAAAATTTTGACTAAACACAGTCCATATAATACTTTGTAAGATGTCATAGTCAAAATTAAATTTTTGAAACCAAAAATATTTTTTGTAATTTTTTTAAAATTTCTTAAATTACAGTTTTGCTTAAATTGGTACTGAGGTCACAGTTTTCAGATTAGCAACTCAAAATTTTGACTAAGCACAGTCCATATAATACTTTGTAAGATGTCATAGACAAAATTAAATTTTTGAAACCAAAAATATTTTTTGTAATTTTTTTAAAATTTCTTAAATTACAGTTTTGCTTAAATTGGTACTGAGGACACAATTTTCAGATTAGCAGCTCAAAATGTTGACTAAAGACAGTCCATATAATACAATGTAAGGTGTCATAGTCAAAATTTAATTTTTGAAATCAAAATATTTTTTGTAATTTTTTGAAAATTTCTTAAATAACAGTTTTGCTTAAATTGATACTGAGGTCACAATTTTCAGATTAAAAACTCAAAATTTTGACTAAGCACAGTCCATATAAGACAACGTAAGGTGTCATAGTCAAAATAAAAATTTTGAAATTGAAAATATTTTTTGTCACAAATTTCAAAATAACTTCCTTAATACCAACTTTACAAAAATTAATATAGAAACTATTTTATAGAGACTTAAATTGCTAACATAATTTGTTTGACTATGATTTTCTTAATTCCTGCTTGTTGCCGATTTATTTTGAATATTTGCAAAATTTCTTGTTTTCCGTCACAAATTTCAAAATAACTTCCTTAATACCAACTTGACAAAAATTAATATGAATACTATTTTATAGAGAATTAAATTCTTGTCATAATTTGTTTGATTAAGTTTTTCTCAATTCCTGCTTGTTGCCGAGTAATTTTGAGTTTTTGAGAAATTTCATATTTTCCGTCACAAATTTCAAAATAACTTCCTTAATACCAACTTTGCAAAAATTAATAAAGGAACTATTTTATAGAAAATTAAATTCTTGATATAATTTGATTGATTAAGATTTTCTTAATTCCTGCTTGTTGCGGAGTAATTTTGAGTTTGAGAAATTTCAAATTTTCCGTCACAAATTTCAAAATAACTTTCTTAATACCAACTTCACAAAAATTAATATAGAAACTATTTTATAGAAAATTAAATTACTGACATAATTTGATTGATTAAGTATTTCTCAATTTCTGCTCGTTGCGGAGTTATTTTGAGTTTTTGCAAAATTTCTCATTTTCCGTCACGAATTTCAAAATAACTTCTTTAATACCAACTTCACAAAAATTAATATAAGAACTATTTTATAGAGAATTAAATTCCTGACATAATATGAATAATTAAGTTTTTCCCAATTCATGCTTGTTGCGGAGTAATTTTGAGTTTTCGCAAAGATTACAAAAAATATAACTAATTCATCGTTTTTAGTATTTAATCAAAACATATAAAAACCTTTATACATAGCCTCCTCTTCCTCGTTAGTATGCAATGAATAAAACCGTTCCTCATCACACAACTGTTCAATTTTCCGTTCAGAATCGCTTAAATCCAACCATCGAGTTGCATCATACCCTTCCTTACTAGCTTCGCAAGAATTCAAATCGGATAAAGCTCCTCGACCATCATATCTAAAACCATTTAACATAAAACCAAATAATAAAAAAATAAACACAAACCTAACCTATCAATTTTGAGCTTGTCATCACCCATCCATGGTATAAGATGTTTTCCTTGATCAATATACTGTGCTTTCTCATCATCTCTGAACAATTTACAAGCATATCCGAACACCAATAGATCATCATAATTGTCTTTCACCTGCTTTTTACGTAAAATTCCAGTCTCGTTCCACTTTGACATGTTGTGGAAATAAAAATCAGATTGCTTGATTTTATAGTTGATAACATATGAACAGTAAGGATTCAAACCAAAATAATTCGCCAATTATTTTCTTGGGATTAGGAAAATCTTTGCATTGCTTTGCAAAGTTTGCATGTTGCAGATGCGAAAAATAATTAGAGGAATGCTTTAATAAATTATGTAATTTTGGAATATTTGTCTATAGATGGCAGCACAAATTGAAGTGGTTAATGCCACATTATGCACGTCAGTCGCCATCTGTTGATAGCTTTTAACAACAAATAATCAGATTTGAATATATTTTTATTTACAAAAGCTCACTACAAAAAAGAATTAAATATTCCTCAGTACTTAAAAAGTGGCTCAACAGCCCTTAAAAATTCATCCTGAAATTTCTTACTACTAAACCGATCCACGCTAGCTTTAGCCCTTTCACGTATCTCATTAAGATCCTCTTCACATAAATACAAAATATATTTAATCGTCCGTGCATACTCTTCAGGAGTAACAGCCAAAAATCCCAATCTAGACGCCTCCGATGTTTCTATAATATCCAATAAAGGACCTCCCGATCTATGCGCAATTGTAACCAATCCTGCAGCCATCAATTCAACCACACCAATCCCAAAATGCTCATCGAACATAGTATGAATTCCAATATGAGCCTCCTCAAATTCTTTAATCAATTCATCAAAATTAACGTTAACACGAAACTCGACATTATTTTCCAAACTGAAATGTTTACTCAAATCGCGCAAATCTTTAACCCGAGTATTATCATCAGCATTGCGACAACTTCCGCATAAAACTAGAGTAATTTTCGAGAATAATTGTTCGGGAATAATTTCACGCAAATCGTAAAGCGCTTGTAATTGCAACGGATGATCCTTTTCAGGTCTAAATTGTGCTAAGGAAAGTATACGAATTCTATCAGGCTTTTTATTATCCCGCGGCAGCTTCTTCAAATGATCCACTTCACAAGGCGGATAGACTAAATGCAAAGGACGATTCCATAATTCATTCAAGTGTTCCATGGTGAATGTCGAATTGACTAGAGTGATATCGCTACATTGTCCGGCCAATGAGTAGAGCTAAAAACAATTGATTAATTTGAGGTTAGAAATTTCGATTGTCACTTACCCATGCAAATATGCGATAGTAGAAAAGTTTACCGGATGTGAAAAATGGATTGTTTGCGATTAGGCTACGATTGTTGTACATTGCACGTCTGCTAGCGACACGTCTTAACATTTCGGTAGTTATGGTCGGATAGTGGACGTAGCAACTGATTTTAGAACCACCGATGTATTTGAATAGTGGGAGGGTGAACGCGAATCCAGTTGTATCAATAAATATATCTGAAATAGATTAGTTAGAAAAAATATTGATAATTCATATGTCAAACTACTGTCATGTGTCAAACTAAAGAGCTTATCAAATGTCAAACCCCGTTAATTAAAAGTTATTCCTCTCTGCAAGCGTTAAAAGTCTTTGCATTCAAAGCGGAGGTGGTGATATTTACTTCTTTAATGACAAACACTTGGGCGGGTGGGTGGGTCACTCCAGAACATAAGTACGGACAGGTAATTTGAACTAGGGTTCCCGCCCACCCGCCCAAGCGTTAGATATCAAAAAAATTTAGTATCTCTTCTCTGCAAGCGTTAAAAGTTTCTATGTTCAAAGCGGAGGTGGTGATATTTAATTCTTTGATGACAAACACTTGGGCGGGTGGGTGAGTCACTCCAGAACACGAGTACGGACGCATGGTTTGAACTGGGGTTACCGCCCACTCACCCAAGTGTTAGTTATCAAGAGATTGTTAGCTACTCCTCTCTGCCGCCCACCCGTCCAAGTGTTGGAGATCAAGAAATTTAATGTTTCTCTACTCTGCAAGCGTTAAAAGTCTCTAATGCGGGTGGGAGGGTCACTCCAGAACATGAGTACAGACCAGTAATCTAAACTGGGGTTCCCGCCCACCCGCCCAAGCGTTAGATATCAAAAAAATTAAGTATCTCTTCTCTGCAAGCGTTAAAAGTTTCTATGTCCAAGAAGGTGATGGTGATATCTAATCCTATGACGACAAACACTCGGGTGGGTGGGTGGGTCACTCCAGAACATGAGTACGGACGGTCGTTTAATCTGGGATTTCCTCCCATCCATCCAAGTGTTAGTTATCAAGAAATTTGAAGTATCTCTTCTCTGGAAGCGTTAAAAGTCTCTATATCACATGAGGTGATGGTAATATCCAAACCTATGATGACAAACACTTAAACGGGTGGTTGGGTCACTCCAGAACATGTGTACGGACCGGTAATTTGAACTGGGGTTCCCGCCCAAGTGTTAGTTATCAAGAAATTTAATGTTTCTCTACTCTGCAAGCGTAAAAAGTCTCTATATCCCATGAGGTAATGGTAATATCCAAACCTTTGATGAGAAACACTTGAGCGGGTGGATGGGCCACTCCGGAACATGAGCTATCACACAATAGGCTAAAAAATCATTTATCAAGGTCACCCGTCCAGCGATCAAAACACCGACTCCTAGACTTGTGACTGTCTTCTTCTCCAACGAACTCCCGGGCCGGTAACAAATGGCGCCCAACTAGAGTGCAGAATTTGAAGCAAAGCGATTCAAAACCACGTATACCCTGAGAGGAAAGAATGAAAAATAGAACATCATGGCTTCTAGACGCAATAGCAAAAGACGTGCACGCACGATACAGTCACGACAGACCCTGACAAGAGACGTGTACACACCTTAGACCATATACACTCATAGACGCGCCTTGTGCTATTTTCCGTTCGTCGCATGGTGAAGCCAACATAACATTCATGTCACCAACATCATTTAAGGTCACGTACGCGATCAAATAACTCAATTGAACGATAATTTGGCAAATTCACAGATGCTAGACGACATTAATGCAGAGTGTGAGCAAGTTTTGAAGATATTCATGCAAACGAGATACTTATTTGATGTTACAAGCACAAACCTTGACAAAGCCGCAGAAATGAAAGCAGCAAACAAAGACATCTTGAATCCATAAGCTAAACAACACCAGAAGATGTGCACTATCAGACTACCTACTCGGCGGAGAGTGTCTTAGACAAAGTAAACTTCGCACCGCTATACGCTTGTGAAGTAACCGACGTAGACGCACCGGAATACAAAGTGACCGAGAATTTGCATGATCTAGTGACAGGACTGTTGAGTAGACAACCCGCAATATCTAATTTGTCAAATATATTTCGATGCGGTCGTCTCCTTCGCAAGACAATGGCAAACCAGCAAAGTATTCGCCTAGTAAACCCCTGTAGTAGTGTGAGTCAAACTCCACGTTAAACTGTAGGCCCCGCATGTTTGTGTAGAACTTTTATCGCAAACCACAAAGATACAAGACGGGAGCCCACGCTCGTAGCAAGCACGGCGCTATAAGAAGAGGAGTTGTACTTGGAAACAATATCGAGAGAGAAAGCAATTTGCATAGTTGAGGACAGAAGCTACTTCACAGCTGATATCAACCTACCAAACGTGAAGGAAGATAATTATCGAACTATTCACAACTTAGACGCAACAAGCGACACCCCGACCGACTGAACTTACCGTCGATAGACAAACCCCAAGCGTTTCAAGTTTGTAAAATAAACATGAACAAGGATAAACAGAGAAAGAAGAGATACACCATCGAGGTCGCCCGTCCAGTAATCAAAACCGTTTCCTGGACTTCTCCAGCAAACTACCGTACCGATAACACCTGATTTCATAGTCTGGGCGTTACCCAATGACATCAGGAAGCCCATAGACAAACAAAACCCAACTGAAATGCAGTCCACCAATGAGAGCAAGAATCACTTGAACAGAGCAGATACAAAAAGCGACAATTTTCAGCCAAAAATCAGTCACCAACGACCTCAAAAACTAGCTGAACAACTGGCAGGTCAAAGTGAATCCAGAGAAAAGCGAGACTGTTCTCTTCACACTGCAACGAACCACCCCCTATGAGAAAATCTTTCTAAACGACGTCCCCATACCGTGGTCCAATGCTGCCAAGTATCTGGAGATAACTTTTGTCAAAGGACTTTAGCCAAAATGGCTAAAAATCTTCTTGTTCCGATGCTGCGGCTCAGAAACCACCGCAAACTGGCAACTCTATCGTCTCGAGATCTTCGAAAGTCTGACTTTCCAAATGCTCGTCGGAGCTCTATGGTTCGTCCAAAAGTGTAAAACTCGAAACGATCTCGGAATTCCCCGCGACCAAAAAGTACTTCAATAATCTCGCGGTTCACTCCAATCCTGATCTGGCCCGACTCGCCAAACTAGACAAGGAAGTTTGGGACTATAAGCGACAGGTTAACCAATTAGTTAACAAAATCCTAACCTAAATTGACAAACTATCCTAAGCCACCTCCTAAATTCATCATCTGCAAACAGAAGGTCCATGAGCCAAGTTTCAAACTTCCAAGTATTCTACACTAAAGGGGATTTAGACGGTAAGCACTTTCCTCTTGAAACAAGTTAAGTCTTTTGAAGATTCCCCTCCTAAACCACAAAAAAGCCGTAAACAAGTCGAAGTCCGCGCACACCTGAAGAACTTCACTCCCGTCGGCCGAACGCCGTCCTCTCCAGCTCGAATGTTTGTATCCAGAAATTGATTATCTGACAATTGTCAAATGAACGAGGTACTGCCCACCCATAATTATAAAATGCGTAACCCGCCCACCCGTTCGAATGTTTGTTATCCAGAAAATGGTTATCTGAGAATTGTCTTAAGGTTTAATGACAATTTTTTACAGTTTAATGACAACTGACGTTCATTCTGTCAAATGTCAAAGCTGTAAAGAACGTCAAAAGTGGATTTCTTGATTACAAAGAAACAGGCGAGTGGGCGGGGTACACCATAACAAACTACCGATCCATAATTATAAACTGCGTAAATCTTGAAAAGACTGAACTAACAATCAATCGCAAAGCGACATTTGGTGCCTTGAGGACACTGAATTAACTTACAATCGATCGCAAAGCGACATTTGAAGCATTGAGGATACTAAATTAGTTTAGAATCAATCGCAAAGCGACATACTGAGTCTTGAGGACATTGAACCAACATACAATCAATCGCGAAGCGACATTTGGATCCTTGAGGATGCTGAGTTAATGTAGTATCAATCGCGAAGCGACATACAGAGCCGTGAGAAAACTGAACTAACTTATAATCAATCTAAAAGCGACATTTAAAGCCCTGAAGACACTAAACTAACTTACAATCGATTGCGCAGCAATATTTGGAGCCTTGAAGACCCTGAACTAACTTACAATCGATCGCAAAGCAACATTTGGAGCACTGAGGTTACTGAATTAATTTAGAATCAATCGCGAAGCGACATTCTGAATTGTAAGACAATCAGCCCGCCCACCCGTTAGAATGTTTGTAATCCAAAATTGGTTATTTGACCATTTTTTACAGTTTAATGACAACTGACGTTCATTCTGTCAAACATCAAAAATAAATTTCTTGATTAAAAATAAATAGACGGGTAGGCGGGGTACACCATAACGAACTACCCGCTCATAATCATAAACTGCAAACCCGCCCGCCCGCCCGAGTGTTTGTTATCCAAAAATTGATTATCTGACAATTGCCCAAGGTTTAATGACAACTGACATGTATTCTGTCAAATGTTAAAGCTGCAAAAAAGTGAAAAGTTGACAAAAGTTTAATTTCTTAACTACAAACAAGTGAGCGGGTAGGTTAGGTACACCATAACAAACTACCCGCTCATAATTATAAACTGCGTAACCCGCCCGCCCACCCGAGTGTTTGTTATCCAGAAATTGATTATCTAACAATTGTCTAAGGTTTAATGACGATTGACATATATTCTGTCAAATGTCAAAGCTGCAAGAACGTCAATAGTGAACAAAAGTTCAATTTCTTAATTACAAACAAGTGGGCGGGTAGGCGGGGTACACCATAACAAACTACCCGCCCATAATTATAAACTGAGTAACCCGCCCGCCCACCCGAGTGTTTGTTATCCAGAAATTGGTTATCTAACAATTGTCTAAGGTTTAATGACGATTGACATATATTCTGTCAAATGTCAAAGCTGCAAGAACGTCAAAAGTGAACAAAAGTTCAATTTCTTAATCACCCGCCCGAGTGTTCGTTATCCAGAAATTGGTAATCTAACAATTGTCTAAGGTTTAATGACAATTGACATATATTCTGTCAATTGTCAAAGCTGCAGGAACGTCAATAGTGAACAAAAGTTCAATTTCTTAGTTACAAACAAGTGAGCGGGTAGGCGGGGTATACCATAACAAACTACCTGCCCATAATTATAAACTGCGTGACCCGCCCGCCCACCCGAGTGTTTGTTATCCAGAAATTGGTTATCTAACAATTGTCTAAGGTTTAATGAGAATTGACATATATTCTGTCAAATGTCAAAGCTGCAAGAACGTCAAAAGTGAACAAAAGTTCAATTTCTTAATCACCCGCCCACCCGCCCGAGTGTTCGTTATCCAGAAATTGGTAATCTAACAATTGCCTAAGGTTTAATGACAATTGACATATATTCTGTCAATTGTCAAAGCTGCAGGAACGTCAATAGTGAACAAAAGTTCAATTTCTTAATTACAAACAAGTGGGCGGGTAGGCGGGGTACACCATAACAAACTACCCGCCCATAATTATAAACTGAGTAACCCGCCCGCCCACCCGAGTGTTTGTTATCCAGAAATTGGTTATCTAACAATTGTCTAAGGTTTAATGACGATTGACATATATTCTGTCAAATGTCAAAGCTGCAAGAACGTCAATAGTGAACAAAAGTTCAATTTCTTAGTTACAAACAAGTGAGCGGGTAGGCGGGGTATACCATAACAAACTACCTGCCCATAATTATAAACTGCGTGACCCGCCCGCCCACCCGATTGTTTGTTATCCAGAAATTGGTTATCTAACAATTGTCTAAGGTTTAATGAGAATTGACATATATTCTGTCAAATGTCAAAGCTGCAAGAACGTCAAAAGTGAACAAAAGTTCAATTTCTTAATCACCCGCCCACCCGCCCGAGTGTTCGTTATCCAACAATTGGTTATCTGAGAATTGTCTTAAGGTTTAATGACAACTGACATATATTCTGTCAAATGTCAAAGCTGCAGGAACGTCAAAAGTAGACAAAAGTTCAATTTTTTAATAACAAACAAGTGAGCGGGTAGGCGGGGTACACCATAACAAACTACCAAGTCATAATTTAAAAACTGCATAACCCGCCCGGCCGCCCCAGTGTTTGTTATCCAGAAATTGGTTACCTAACAATTGTCTAAGGTTTAATGACGATTGACATATATTCTGTCAAATGTCAAAGCTGCAAGAACGTCAATAGTGAACAAAAGTTCAATTTCTTAGTTACAAACAAGTGAGCGGGTAGGCGGGGTACACCATAACAAACTACCCGCCCATAATTATAAACTGCGCGACCCGCCCGCCCGCCCTAGTGTTCGTTATCCAGAAATCTGACAATTGTGTTAAGGTGTAATGATAATTGACATAAATTCTGTCAAATGTCAAAGCTGCAGGAACGTCAAAAGTGGACAAAAGTTCAATTTCTTAGTTACAAATAAGTGAGCGGGTATTTAATCAATCGCGAAGCGACATACTAAGCCTTGAGGACAATGTACCAACTTACAATCAATCGCGAAGCGACATACTGAGTCTTGAGGACATTTAACAAACTTATAATCAATCGCGAAGCGACATTTGGAGCCCTGAGAACACTAAACTAACTTATAATCGATCGCGAAGCGACTTCCTAAACTATAAGACAATTATTTTGTTCGTAATCAATCGCGAAGCGACATACTGAGTTTTGAGGACATTGAACAAACTTACAATCAATCGCGAAGCGACATTTGGAGCCCTGAGGACACTAAACTAACTTACAATCAATCGCGAAGCAACCTACTGAATTATAAGACAATTCTCTTGTTCGTAATCAATCGCAAAGCGACATACCGAGCCTTGAGGACACTGAACTAACATATTTTCTAAAAATTGTTTATCTGACAATTGTTTAAAGATTTAACAACAAGTGACATATATTCTGTCAAATGTTAAAGCTGCAGGCTTTACATTAAGAATTATTTTGATAAAATTAAAAAAATTTAGCCTTAAATGCAATGTTGCCATAGTTTGGTTAAATTAATACTAACTTGAGCATGTTATGCGTCATTTTGAAAGGAATTTAATTGGCTTAAATTTATTTAAACAAAATAATTTAATCTAAGCTTTAGTTTAGGAATTATTTTGAAAAACTAAGAAATTTTGATTTTAGGCAAATCTGCAATGTTAGCATAGTTTTGTTTAATTAATATCAACCTTAACATTTTATAATGTCATATGTCAAACTACTGTCACCTGTCAAACTACTGTCATCTGTCAAACTACTGTCATCTGTCAAACTAATGTCATCTGTCAAACTAATGTCATCTGTCAAACTACTGTCATCCATCAATCAAATTAACAACATATCTTACCTGGATTTAATTGACTCAAAGCTTCGAAACCGAGATAAATAGATCCCAAACTTTGTCCCAACAATGTAAAATAAGGATACATAACAGCCTCAACCCAACGCCTCTTATGTAAATAAACAAATTTAATCCCCTTATCCAATTTAACATTCAGATTCTTATCAACCCTTTCGAGAATTTCTGTGGGTGTCACTTCAACATCACCAGTATAAACGGAAAACTCAGCATCCGGATATCTAAATAATAACAATAATTAAATTAAGATATTTTTAACAAACTAACTTACTTCTTCTGTAAAGCTTGTAGTGCAACCCAAAGCACCTTTTCACCACCGCCTCCAGCATTACAATAGGGATGAAAAAATCCAACTGATAGTTTTTCACGCTTCTCTTTCCTCTTCATCGATTGATATTTGTAACGTAACAATAAAAAAACGCACGGAAGTACTATGAATATGAATGTGAGTATGCATAGAAGGAATGCAAACATCATTTTTAATGTTAGGAATGTATCCATGCTGAAATAATGCCATATGTTGATGTACTTGAATTCTTATCAGATTTTAGTTGATTGGTTATGTTTATAGGAAAGCTTACAGAAATGTGAAGAATTCCCTCATTTTGTGGCCGGATGTTGTTGTGAATTGTGGAAATTGTTGTTACTTTTTCATATTTAATGGATTTGTTATTGCCGGAATTATTGAATTTGTCAAAATGTAGAGATTTTGTTGTATTGACGTGTTGTTTATGCAACTAGAATAGCATGCACGTATTTGTAGTTATATACAATAAAAGTCGCCATGTGTTTAAAATAGGCATCTAAAGATACACAATTGTATCGCCGGTTGCATACTCGTGTAACATACGAGGGGCAATCAAAAAGTTAGCAAATTAAATCGAAGGTTTTAAAATTAAAAAAATACACAATATTCCTTTTACCTGGCTGCTAAAGAGCTATATTATTCATTTATTTGTATTACTTTGGCACTTCCTACATGATTATAAATACTTAACATTAAGTTGTTTCCGTGCATTTCGCTCTAGCTACATAAAGGTAAGCATTAGAAATAAAATATATTGCAATAAAAGCAATCAATCACCTTCAGCTACAAAATTGTGCAAAAAAATGGAAGACGCAAATTGGAAATCATTTGATTGACTAGAAACCAAAATTGCAATTAGCTAATCAATTTTGACATATGCAACATAACCTGAAATAAGTTTAATTCTAGGTTATGTTGCTTGTCAAAATATGAAAGGTGATCGATAAGTGATTCCTGGTTTAGTTATTTAAAAGTAGAATCAAGAATGTGATTCAGTGTACAACAACTGGGTTTTGTTTATGTTTTTTAAAACCGCACGCACAACAAGTTCGTAACAACAATTCAATCAATACAACAATCTATCAATAAATATTTCTTCATAATATATGTAAATCATCTAGTTATTGTACCCTAGAAAGTGCAACATTTTATTTTAATAAAGTCCAATTCACATAACCTTTAAATTAAGATTAATGTGAATCGAATGTGATATAGTTTTGATCCCCTATGAATATGTATTATAACCATCACATTGACGACTAATTTTAACGTTCTTTTTATATAAATCATATAGAAATTGGCAACAACGCGTATATATTTAAAATAATATATCGCCAGGCTAGTAATGTAATAAAAAAATCTGTACGTATACACCGAATAAATAAAAATGTAATACTGCGTTTCATTACTGAGCGGGTTAAAAATATAATAAATTTGCGTAGGATAAAGTGATTTCAGATCGTTGGTAATATTCACATTATCCGCTCGGTATTAATAAAATTAAGTGTGCAAATGCACAATCAGCACCTAACCTATTAAAACTAAAAAGAGAATAAAAAAATAAAATATTCTTAAAGATTAATAAATAATAAAATCTAGATATGTGATCGCGGTTCGTCCCCCTTACATAATTGGACCCGATTCATCGTATACCCCCCTCCCCCGTTTCACGTTGACAAACCGCAATCTTCTACTCCGACACCTCATTAAGGCCTACTCGGGATGATGAAATGAATGTGTGTATGTGTGTGTGTGTGTGTGTGATATCATTGACTTTTGATAAGCGTGTGCAACACGACTAAGGGGTTTTTATTCGTTGCCGGCCCTGATATATATATATTGAGTTAGTTCTGTTTTTGTTATAGTGAGTGGTGCAGGTTGCCCGCTATGTCAAACTGGAAGAGTAGTGGAGTAGGCGGCAACTGTATGAGGTCCCCGTTATACAGGGATTGGCTCGGAAGTAGCGGAGAGAGCCATCTTTGAGAGAGTGGATAGACTACGCCGAGGAAAACTGCTCCCGCTGCTGCCCTCGGAAAAGATCTTCCGAAAACTGAAACATAAATTCAAATATCACCAAAAAAAATGTCAAATTGGACCTAACCTAACTTAAACTGTATCAATCATAGACATAACCTTAAATTTATAACCTCACATTACCATAGAAAGATAATTTTCTAATATAACCTCTAAAACTAACAAACTCAGACCTAACCTAAACTCATGACATAATAAATTGACAAAACTAAAATTACAGTTAAATTTTGGCCCAACCCAACTTCGAAAACAAAATCAATCATTAATATAACCTTAAATTTATAACCTTAAGCATAATAATTTTTTAATATAATCTCAAACTGCAACTAAAACTGTCAAACTCAGACCTAACCTCATTGATATAATACTGACGTAACTCCAAATATGTGGCATAACCTCAAACAATTAACTGAAATTATTGTCAAAGTCAACTTACAACTTTCTTATTCCAGATTCTGATGATTTCTTCCACGGAGCATCATCCGGCTCATATGGCAACGGTCCTTGTACGGGCGCATCTTCTTCAATAATTCTGCAGAAAAGAAAATTGTTAAAATATTTTATTTGAACAAAATGTCAAACTGTAAAGTCAATACCCATATTTTAGACGTTTCATAAGCTGCCAAATAAAAAAATCATATTTTGACAGTTAATTGTCAAATTTATGTCATTAATGGCAACCATTTTGGTTTTTAAACATTATTGGCAGCCAACTTAAATTGCAAATGTCAAAATGAAAAAAATTATACACTTTACTCACATTTTGACAGTTAATTGTAAAATTTATGTCATTAGTGGCGTTCATTTTGTTTTTTTAAACATCATTGGCAGCCACCTTGAATTTGAATAGTATCAAAAATTAATTCTGTCAAAAAAAAATCAAATGCATGATATTTTTTTAGCACAAATTGTCTTTGATTGCGGCTATTTTGGATTTCAAATGTCATCTTTCTTGAACAAATGTTTTATTTTCTGGTGGCCAATAAATTTTAAATTGTTCTCACTTTCCATGCAGTTCGGAAATAGTGCAACACATCGCTCAACTATTCTAAATGTCAGCCTTGGATCATGAATTTCAAAAATCATTTTGTAATTGATAATTTGTGGAGAACATTCTACTACCTTAAATTGTGTTTTTTTACCATTAACAACTGTCAAAACACATAGATGACTGATAACCAAACAATTGACATAATATGTAAAAACAACGTCATCTGTCAAATTAAAATCTTACTTAATAAAATGCATTAAAAATTCATTAAAAAAAAAACACAAAAACCCATTTATTGCATAAAGTAATGCAAAATTGCTCAAAAAAAACGTTTCTTGTATAAAATTGATCAAATATTGTGCAGAAAATGTATTTAGTACATGAAATTGATAAAAAATCATGCAAAAACCCATTTATTGCATAAAATTAGATTAGAAATTCATCAAAAACTGTGCAGAAACTACATTTACTTAATAAAATCTTGCACAAAGCGCATGAAACTCATCCAAAATCACAAAGTAAATCAATTTATTGCATAAAGTAATGCAAAAATTGGGCATAAACTCCATTTGCACTAAAAAATCATCAGAAATTGTACAGAAAAGACATTTATTGTATAAAATTAATCAAAAATCACGCAAAAAAACCATTTAGTGCATAAAGTAGTCCAAACATCGTACATAAACCATATTTATAACATGAAGTAATAAAAAAAAAGCGTTTAGTAATTTGTCATAATAAGTTCATAAAAAATCGCATAAAATTAATCAAAAATGACACAAAAAAACCATAAAGTAATGCAAAAATCACACTGAAAACTCATTTTTTAATTAATCCAAACACGGCACTTAAAACCCATTAGTATTTTCATCTTAAATTAAACAAATAAAAATTTACTGCATAAAATTTATCAAAAGTCGTACAAAACCTCTATTTATTGCATAAAATATTACAAAAATTGCGCAGAAACCGTTTAAGGTAATTTTTTATCAAAATCATCAAAAATTGCACCATTTATAGCATAAAATTCATACAAAATTGCATAGAAAACCCATTTATGCATAAAGTTGTCGAAACATCATACAAGAGAATCGTTTATAGTGTAAAAATGACCAAAAATTGCACAAAAAACCATTTATTACATAAAGTATTGCAAAAAACACACACACACACACACCCCATTTGTCCTAATAATTTAAACTTAAAAGTTCTATAGAAAACGTCTCTATTGCATAAAATTGATCAAAATCACACAGAAAACTCATTTATTGCATAAAAAATTGCACAAATTGCTCAGAAAACCCAATTTTACATAAATTTAATGCAACAGTCACGATTAAAACCAATTTGCTTTAATATTTTCATCTTAAATTAAACAAACAAAAAATTTATTGCATAAAATTGATCAAAAAGCGTACAAAAGTCCCATTTATTGCATAAAATATTACAAAAATTATGCAGAAAAACCGTTTATAGTATAAAATTTGTGCGATTTGACATAAAAATTTAGCTCACAAAACATTTATAGCATAAAATTTATCAAACGTTGCACAGAAAACCCATTTATTGCATAAAGTTGACAAAAATTCGTACAAGAAAACCGTTTATAGTGTAAAAATGACCAAAAATAGCACATAAAATCAACTTATTACATGAAGTAGTGCCTATATATCCTAATAAATTTATCAAACTTTCTATAGAAACCCTTTTATTGCATTAAATTCAAACCAAAACCTCATTTATTGCATACAAAAATGTAAAAATTGTACAAAAATCAAACAAAAAATCCATTTTTTACAAAAAGTTATAGAAAAATCGCGTTTGCCCTAGTAAATTAATCTTAAATTTAATTAAAAAACATTTATTGCATAAAACTGATTTAAAAAAGCACAAAAATCCATTTATTGCACAAAATAATCCGCAGAAAAATCGTATATGGTAAAAAATAAATGAAAAAAATCAATTTTTTAATAATTATTGACATAAAGTAGAGCAACATTTGTGTATTAACCTCATTTGCCCTCAAAGAACTTATTTATTATATGCAGTAATCCATAGATCATGCAGAAAATGTATTTAATACATAAAATTAGTCAATAAACAACATCTCCATTTGCAGAAAACGTATAAAATTCATCAAAAATCCTGCAGAAAACCTATTTATTGCACAAAGTAATACAAAAATTGAGTAAAAAAACCGTTTATGTTATAAAATTGACCAAAATCGCACAGAGAACTCATATACAAATCAAGTCCTAGTTAATTCATCTTAAATTAAACAAATTTGCATAAAATGAATCAACAATCATACAAAAAAAACATTTATTGCATAAAATAATGCAAAAGTTGCACAGACAAACCGTTTATAGTATATAATTTATCAAGAATATCGCAGCAAACCCATTTGTCTTAGTAAATTCATCAAAAATGGTATAAACAAAATCATTAAAAATCGCACTAAATCCATTCATTGCATAAAATGATTTAAACTATTTTATTAAAAGCGTTTGACAATAAAAATCGCTCAGAAACTCCATTTGTCGCATAAAGTAATATAAAAAGAATTGTAATTGCATAAAATTCATCAAAAAAATGCACAAAATCCCATAAAGTAGTCGAAAAATTGCACGAGAAAACTGATGACTTGCACATAACATTTTTGTACAATTTTTGATAAATCTTATGCTCTTTCTGAACAAACCATTGATGAATTTATGCAATATTTATTGCATAAAATTTATAGAAAATTGCACAAGAAACCCATTTATTGTATAAAATAATGCAAAAGACCGATTATGATATAAAATTGATCTAACATCGCGCAGAGAACCCATATATTTCATAAAATAATGCAAAAACTCATTTGTCCTAATAAATTTATAAAAATTGTACAGAAAAATGCTTTATTGCATAAAATAATTGCGCAGAAAACTCATTTGTACTAATAAATTAAATCAAAAATTTAACGGAATACAAATTAATTATATTAAGAACCTAATTATTGCATTAAGTAGTCCAAAAAGCGCACAAAAAACCTATTTATTACATAAAGTAATGCAAAAAACGCGCATAAACCCCCTTTGTCCTAATGATTAATCAAAAACTGAACATTAATGCTTTTTAATTGCATACAATCGTATAAAAAACCTGTTTATTGCATCAAATTTAGTAAAAATTGCAGAGAAAAACTTTTATGGTATAAAATTGATCTAAACCCGCACAGAAAATTCATTTATTACATAAAGCAACACAAAATTCGCACAGAAAGCCAATTTGTCTTAATAAATTCAACAAAAGTAGTACAAAAAAAAGCATAGATTGCATAAAATTCATCAAACATTGCACAAAAAGCTCATTTATTGTGTAAAGTAGCCCAAAAATTGCATAAAAAATAGTTTATGTTAGAAATATATAAAAAATCATAGAGAAAACCCATTTGTGGTATAAAATTCAGTAGTAAAAAAGTCGAAAAAAATATATAAAATTTGGTGGTGTGATGAAAATCGCATATTTTAATCATTTTGGTACTAGGAACACAAATCTGACATTTAAAAATCTAAAATATTAACAGAAATAACTAAAATCCGGCCAAAAACGATTGAAAAGTGTAAAATTCTATTTATAAAACGTTATAAATATCAAAGTTAAGTCTTAAAACATCAAAATATTGTCATAAAGCACCAAAAACAGTTAAAGTTTTCATAAAACCTTAAAAATAGCAAAATCCAGCTATAAAATATTGTTAAAATTCAACCATAAATTGTTGAAAAGTGTAAAATTCATTAAATTTCAAAAATAACAAAATCCGGCCTTGAAACATTATTAAAAAGTAACAAAATCCGACAATAACCAGTTAAAAAATGCAATTTTTATTTAATAAAATGTCAAAAATGGCAAAATTGCTCTCAAAACATCAAAATAAATTAAAAAGTGCAAAATTTCAATTAATAAAATTTAAAAAATAGCATTTTCCAGCTTTGAAATATCAAAATATTGTTTGATAGTAACAAAATTTGGCTATGAACTATTTAAAAGTGCAAAATAATATCTTAACGTTAGTCATTAACTGTTAAAAAGTTCAAAACTCATCATATAAAGTAAAAAATAGCTAAATTCGGTCATAAAACATTAAAATTATTTCAGATAGAATCAAAATCCGACCAAAAATGGTTAAAAAGGCCAAAATTATAATCATAAAATATCAAAAATAGCAAATTCCGCCATATAACATTAACATATTGTTGGAAAGCACCAAAATCCGGTCAGAATTTGAGCGTTTGGATTCATCAATGTTTCAATTGATTATTAAAGATTGTCAATTGATCAAAATTGATTGATCAGAAATAATTTTAATCAATAATTTGAGCTTTTAGCTTCAACAACGTTTCTACTATTTATTAAAGATTCTTGATGGCCAATTTGTTTAAAATTGATTGATTGGATTCTGTTTTATTGCAAATTTAATAATTTCTTGGCAGAAATTTTGAAAATAAACTTTTATTTAATATTATAAATTAATAATTTGAGCTTTTAACTTCATCAATATTGTAACTGTTTAGTTAAGAATGTTGATGACCATTTTGATTGAAATTGATTGATTGAATTCGGTTTTATTGCAGATTTAGTGATTTATTGACTGAAACTTTAAATTTTTTTTTTTTTTAAATATTTTCACAACCAATAATTGAGTTTTTGGTTTCATTAACGTTTCAACTGTTTATGGCCAATTTGATTGATTAAAAAAGCGTTAAGAAGTTATAGAATCCCAAAAATAGCAAAAGAAACACCATAATCTAGTCGAAAGAAAAAAAATTCTATTTATAATTGTTAATAACAACAAAATCTAGCTATAAAGTATGAAAATATTGTCACAAAATACCAATATTTGGTCATAAACTGTTAAAATTTCAAAATTATGCTTTCAGTTGCAAATTTACCAAAGCAACAAATTCTGGTATTATCAAAAATTTTCAAAAAACTGCAAAAATTATTTAGAAAACTTTTAAATGTTTTTAGTTTGTTCAATAGTTTTTCACATATTTTGAGATTGTTCTGTAAAAATTTGGTACAAAAATATTTAAAATTGTGCAAAACAGTTTGAAACCACCGGTTTAATTTTTCTGAACTGTGTTCCCGCCCGCCCACCCAAGTGTTTGTTATCAAGTAATTTTTTACGTCATTATTTTCTTGTACATTAATGACTTTTGTCAGTTCATTTGTTAGGTTTTTTAGCTGCAGGAACACAGAAGGTGGTAGTAACTTCAAATTTCTTTATGACAAACACTCGGACGGGTGGGCGGGAACACAGTTTCAAACCACCAATCCAATTCTTCTAAACTGCGTTCCCGCCCGCCCGCCCAAGTGTTTGTTATCAAGAAATTGTTTACATCATCGCTCTCTTGTACCTTAATGACTTCTATCAGTCCTTCTGTTAATGTTTTTAGCTGCAGGAACACAGCAGGTAGTGATAACTTCCAATTTTTTTATAACAAACACTTGGACGGGTAGGCGAGAACACAGTTTAAAACCACCGGTCTAATTTTTTTGAACTTTGTTCCCGCCCGCCCGCCCAAGTGTTTGTTATCAAGAAATTGTTCACGTTATCACTCTCTTGTATTTTAATGACTTCTGTCAATCTTTCTGTTAGGGTATTTAGCTGCAGGAACACAGCAGGTGATGGTAACTTCAAATTTCTTTATGACAAACACTCGGGCGGGTGGGCGGGAACACAGTTTGAAACCACCGATCCAATTCTTCTAAACTGTATTCCCGCCCGCCCAAGTGTTTGTTATAAAGTAATTGTTTACATAATTACTTTCTTGTAGTTTAATTTAATTTAATGCAAGGACCAAGGACATGACTTAGATACAGATAACAGAAAAAAACAAAAAACAGTAAAAAATAAAGACAGTGCAAAAAAACAAACAAGCCGAATTTTGTTTTGGAACGTAGCTGGGATAGACAACAAAGATCACGAGTTCTGGGAGTACATAAAAACTTTTGACATAATTGGAATGGTAGAGACGTGGATAGATGACAAGAAATGGGAAAAGTTGAAGCTCAACATGCCAGCCGAATACATCTGGAAATGCCAACCAGCTATAAAAGAGAAAAAAAAAGGAAGAGCTAAAGGAGGCATAATTACCGGCATAAAAAAAGAAATGAGTCAAGAAGAGGATGATGTTATTGAAATGGAGGGAATACAAGAACGAAACTTTTTGAGGGGCGGAGAAAAATATAAAGCAATAACAGTATATAGTAGAGGCATGAAAAACACAAGACAAAAGTTAGATACGCTAATACCAGAAACTGAAGAAAGAAAATTGATTATAGGAGGGGACTTCAACGCAAGAATTGGAAAGAAGGGAGAAAAAATCAAACACGAGGGCACAAGAAACAGAGAATCAAAAGATACCACAGAAAATAGAGAAGGAAAAGAAATGATAGAAATGATAGAAGAGAGAGGTTGGGACATTTTAAATGGAAACATCACAGGAGATGAAGAGGGAGAATTTACTTATATAGGGACAAACGGGCAATCAGTAATAGACTACGTAGTTGTAAATGAGGAGGCGTGGGAAGAGATAGATAATCTTAAAGTAGGAATAAGAGTTGAATCAGACCACCAGCCATTAGAACTCAACTTAACTGGGGAAACTGTAAGAAGACAGGAAAATGAAGAAAAAAGTGAAGAAAAGATAACATGGACGGAAGAAAGTGTGATAAAGTACAAAAAAAATCTGAGAAAAATTAGAGAAAACGGAAGAAATGTCGAAGAGATAATGAAGGAATTAGAGGAAACAATTGGAGATGCGGTAGTAAAAAAACCATATAGAAGAAAAGAAGAAAAAATGAAAAAGAGCAAATGGTGGAACAGCGAATGTACTAAGAAAAAACAAGAAGCCAGAAAGATGTTAAGGCACTGGAGAAACAACAAAAGCACAAAAGAAGAATATATGAAAAAACAGAAGGCTTACAAAAATCAATGTAAAAAAGCTAAAAGTGAATTTATAAAAAAAGAAGAAATAGAAATTAAAAAAATAAAGACAGAAGCAGAAGCATGGAAATACATAAACAAAGAAATAAGAAGAAAACAGGGAGATATTGAGGAAATACCAATGGAAGCGTGGAAGGAACATTTTTCAAGTTTGTTTGGAGGAGAGAAGAAAAAAGAAAAAAAACTAGAAAGACAAAAGCCAATCCACCAAGCAGAAGAAATTTCAAAGGAGGCAATATGGGAGAAGATAAAAAAACTAAAAAAAAAGAAAGCGCCAGGTATGGATGGGATACAGAATGAAGCGTGGTTGTATGGTACGGAAGAACTGACTGAGAGATTGAGTGAGTTAATAAACAGAGTATGGAAGGGAGAAGGGTTTCCGAGTCAATGGAGAGAAGGTCTTGTATGCCCTATACACAAAAGTGGATCCAAAAAGCAAGTAAATAACTACAGAGGAATAACACTACTGGGTACGGCATACAAGATCTACGCCATGATATTAGAAGAAAAGTTGAATGAGGAACTAAGTATGAATGAGATAATTCCAGATGGGCAAGCCGGCTTCAGGAAGGGAAGAGGTACCATGGATAACGTATATATTTTACATCATATTGTGGAAAAAGAAATAGCAGAGAAAGGGGGGAAAGTATATGCGTTATTTCTAGATCTAAAGGCGGCATTTGATAGTGTGGATAGAGAGAAACTGTGGAAGTGTATGAGAGAGAAAGGAATTAGCGAGCACCTGGTAAGAAGAATAGAAGACGTGTATGAGGAGACAGCAAGTAGGGTATGTGTTAACGGAAAAATGAGTGAAAGATTTTGGACAACAAAAGGAGTAAGACAGGGCTGCCCATTGAGTCCTACTTTATTTGCAATCTACATAGCAGATGTAGAAAAAAAATTGAGGTTGGCTCAAGCAGGAGGGGTAATAGTTGGTAGAGAAAAAGTGTGGTCGCTAGCATACGCAGACGACATGGTAATACTAGCAAAAGAAGCGAAGGAAATGAAAGAGATGATGAAAAGTTTAGAAAAATATTTTAGAAAAAAAAGCTTAGAAGTTAACGTAGAAAAAACAAAAATTATGGTGTTTAAAAAAGGGGGTGGGAGAAAAAAAGTAGAGGACTGGAAATGGAATGGGCAAGGTATTACGGAAGTAAAATCTTTTAAATATTTGGGATATGTTTTTTGTACGAGTAACACCGAGAGCGAGCACATTAAAGAGATTGCTCGAAAAGCAAATAAAGTAGTGGGACAAGTTTGGGGAATAAGTGAAAGAAAATTTGAATGTATGAGAATAAAAGGGCTTATGTTTGATAGTTTAGTTAAGAGTATGATATTGTATGGGTCAGAAATATGGGGATGGAAGGAACAAGAAAAATTAGAAGCAATACATGTAAAATATTGGAGATGGGTGCTAGGTTTAAATAGAGAAACTCCAGCATATATTGTGCTGGAGGAAGTCAAAAAAGATAAGTTAAGAGTAGAAGCAGGAAAAAGAGCAATGAAGTATGAAGAAAGAATGAGACAGAGACACGAATGCAAAATATTACAAGAATGCATGAAAGAGAAAATGAGAGCAAGAAATGAAAAGCTAGGGGAGATTAGGGAAAATTATTACAATAGAAATGGATATGCGAGCCAAGAAATTGAAAGAATGAGAGAATCTGGGAGAGAGACATGGTACGAAATTATGGAAAGAGATAGAGATATACAAAAGCAAGAAAGGAGAATGCGAGTGAAAGAGTCTAGGTACAACGCAAACTATGAACATATTATAGAAAATGAATTGCCAATGTACTTAGTGAGCGAAAGATATAGTAAAGATGACAAAAAGATGATTGCAAGATTCAGATGTGGTAATGAAGAGCAAGTGACAAGATTTTGGATGGAAGAGGATTTGAAAATGTGCAGAATGTGCGGAGAGACTAAGGAAACTATAGAACATATGTTGAAAGAGTGTAACGAAATGAGAGAAGAACAGATGGAAAAAAATGAGATATTGAAAGGGGACGGAAGAGGGGTAGAATGGATGAGGGCAGTTAAAAAACGAAGAAAAGAAATAGACGAACAGAGAAGAAAATATTCTTAATTGTGTTAATTTTATAAGGATTAATTTTTATTATTTTGGGAAGTTGTAAATGTATTTGTAAATGTAATTTTCAAGGCCGAAAGGCAAGAAATAAACGTATTATTATTAGTTTAATGACTTATGTCAGTCTTTCTGTTAAGGTTTTTAGCTGCAGGAACACGGCAGGTGATGTTAACTTCAAATTTCTTGATAACAAACACTTGGGCGTGTGGGCGGGAACACAGTTTGAAACCACCGGTCCAATTCTTCTAAACTGTGTTCCCGCCCACCCGCCCAAGTGTTTATTATCAAGAAATTGTTTACGTCATCACTCTCTTGTACCTTAATGAGTTTTGTCAGCCCTTCTGTTAAGGTTTTTAGCTGCAGGAACACGGCAAGTGACTTCAAATTTTTTTTAGACAAACACTTGGGCGGGTGGGCAACAAAAAAACAGTTTGAAACCAAAATCTGGCTATAAAGTATAAAAATATTGTACAAAATACCAAAATTTGGTCATAAACTATTAAAAAACGCAAAATTCTTATTATAAAAAGTCAAAAATAGCTAAATCTGGCTATGAACTATCAAAATATTGTAAGAAGCACTACAATCTAGTCAAAAGATAAAAAATTCTATTTATAATTGTCAATAACAACAAAATCTGGCAATAAAGTATGAAAATATTGTCCCAAAATATCAAAATTTGATCATAATCTGTTAAAAAACGCAAAATAGTAATTATAAAAAGTCAAAAATAGTAAAATCTGCTCTAAAATATTAAAAAGAATAAAAATCAGACCTAAAATGATTAAAAACTGCAAAATTCTGTTCATAAAATGTCAAAAATTGCAATATCTGGCCTTGACATTTTAAACAATTGTAAAAATGCACCAAAATTCGCACATAAACTTTTAAAAGGTGTAATATTTTTTATAAAATCTTAAAAATAGCAAATCCAGTTTTAAAATACCAAAAATATAAAATTTCAAATGTCAAATTGTTTACTAGTCATAACCTACTAATATCTAAATTAGTAAAAAAAATAAAATTGAGTTATAGGAAAGAGTATCCATATCCATATCAATTTGACATAAATATTTCAGCTGCAAACCAAATAATAAAATAAAATAAATAAAAAAATGATAATGACTTACTCCTGAGTGGGTGAGGTAGGTGGACTGAGATATTCGATTGGATTGAACATAATACTACTACATGCGTCCTCAATTTTCTCTATAAACGAATCAAATTTCCGCAAGGTACTAAAACGATGAAATGAAAAACAAAAATAAAATAAAACAAAAGCAAATTAAAATCATAAAAAAAAATATGAAGCATTACGTTTCTGGATCCTTTTTGGGCCGATACGTATCCAATTCGTCCTCCAAATCGCTGACACGTGCTTTCAACTCGTTGCGTTCATTAAGAATATCTTTGAGCTCGGAAGTTGTAAATCGTGGCCTATTCGGATCATCCAAATCGTAAACAGCTTTGTTACTCGGGAATGTTATATCACACTAAACAGAATAATATTTTAAATTATGCTAATTAAAAAAAAAAAAAATTACTTTGGCCAAATCTTCATTTTCCTTCTGCGCTAACCCAAGTCGTTGTCTCAAAGCGGTGATATCTCTCTGCTGATCCTGCAGCTGTACGAGAAAATCAGCCCGCTCATCGCACAAATTCCGAACCTGACTTTGAAGCACTTTATGCTTACGGCGTAGCTCCCGGCTCGTTCCCGTCAAGCGTTCAACTTGAGATTTCAACTAAAAATTAAATTTTTGTAATAAAATTTTTCGCAATTTTAGTAATTGCTTACAGTATCAATATCACAGCACTTATCATGAAGGAGATTATCCTTCATGCGTATCTCATCCCGTTGTTTCTCCAGAGAAGCTTTAAGCCGTTGCAGCATCGCTCCATCGCATGATATTTCAGTCGGCGATATCGGTCCATCATCGCGATGCTTTTGCGTGCTATCTTGTTCCTTCACCAATCGACGATTTTCATCTTGCAAACGTGATACTAAAGCAACCAGTTCTTTCGTTTCCGAGCGCCATTGTTCTTCAATCGCTTCCAAATCCTAGAAAATTAAATACAATTATAACCTTAACTGTCAAAAAATGACAAATGTCAAAGAATATGTTTAGTATATAAATTACCTTTTCAAACTTCTGTCGATACTCAGCCTTCTCAATCTTATCATTCTCGAGCTGTGAGATTCTCGATTTAAGCTCAAACAGTTGTGTGTTTTCTCGTTCATTTCTTGTAGCTAAATTTTCCAATAGCTCCAATGCATTGATAACCTTTGGCATCAAAGCAGTCACAGCATCAGCTCCATACTGGTCAATGATCTTCTCACATTCCTTTCCAATATCAGATGCAATATCATACACATCAACCACTGTAACCTCACCACTTATATCATCAATCTCCTGCATCCTACTCCTCGGACGCGTGTACCGATTCTTTGGCATTTAAAATTCACCGGAATGCATTTATTTTAACGGGAGATACTCGCGCTATGAATCACTGGACCACAACTGCAGATGACATTTTTGCAGCAGGTATCGATCTGTCAAAGCGAAATGTCAGTCAGTGGCGTGACGCACGCGACCAGATCGATTCAATCACTGCTGAAAATTATATTCAATTAGAATACAATGAGCAAAGTTTAATTTAATCATAATTAAACATCTAATCATCAATAACATAACTACGCATTTATAATTAAATTAATTAATAGGCAACTTCTAAATCATTAATTAAATGATGAAGAAGTTGCCTATTCATTATTTATGTCAAGTCGATACTCGTATTATGGCATTAGTGAAAGGGTTTTTGGGGTTCCTTACTATGATTTATATGTATACAATAATTTTTTTGATTAGATTGTAGTGCTTTTTACAATGTTTTAATAATTCATAGCAAAATTTAGCTATTTTTGACTTTTCATAATAAGTATTTCGCGATTTTTAACAGTTTATGACCAAATTTTGGTATTTTGTAACAATATTTTCATACTTTAAAGCTAGATTTTGTTATTATTGACAATTATATATTGAATTTTTTATCTTTTAACTAGATTGTGGTGTTTCATACAATATTTTAATAATTCATAGCCAGATTTGGCTATTTTTGACTTTTTATAATAAAAAAATGTGTTTTTGAACATTTTATGACCAAATTTTGGTATTTTGTACAATATTTTTATACTTTATAGCCAGATTTTGGTTTCAAACTGTGTTTTTGCCCACCCGCTCAAGTGTCTGTCATAAAAAAATTGTTAGCATCACTTGCGGTGTTTCTGCAGCTAAAAAACCAAACAAAAAAACTGATAGAAGTCATTAATGTACAAGAGAGTGATGACGTAAACAATTTTTTGATAACAAACACTTGGGCGGACAGGCGAGAACACAGTTTAGAAGAAATGAACCGGTGATTTCAAACTGTATTCCCGCTCACCCACCCAAGTGCTTGTCATAAAGAAATTGGAAGTTACAACCACCTGCTGTGTTCCTGCAGCTAAAAAATCTAACAAAAAAACTGACAGAACACAGTTTGGAAGAGTTAAATCGGTGGTTTCAAACTATGTTCTCGCCCACCCGCCCGAGTGTTTGTTATAAAAGAATTTGAAGTTCCTGTAGCTAAAAACCTTAACAAAAGGACTGACTGAAATCATTAAGATACAAGAGAGTGAAGATGTAAACAATTTCTTGATAACAAACACTTGGGCGGGCGGGCAGGAACACAGTTTAGAAGAATTGGACCAGTGGTTTCAAAATGTGTTCTTGCCCACCCGCCCAAGTGTTTGTTATCAAGAAATTTGAAGGTACCAAAACTTTCCGTGTTCCTACAGCTAAAAACCTTAACAGAAAAACTGACAGAAGTTATTAAAGTACTAGAGAGTGATGACGTAAACAATTTCTTGATAACAAACACTTGGGCGGGTGGGCGGGAACACAGTTTAAAATCACCGGCCCAATTCTTTTAAACTGTGTTCCCGCCCACCCGCCTAAATGTTTGTTATCAAGAAATTTTAAGTTAAGATCACTGCCGTGTTTCTTTAGCTAAAAAACCTAACAAAAGAACTGACAGAAGTCATTAAAGTACAAGAGAGTTATGACGTAATTTCTTAATAACAACCATTTGGACGGGTGGGCAGGAACACAGTTTAGTATAATTGAATTGGTAGTTTTAAACTATGTTCCCGCCCACCCGCCCGATTGTTTGTTATAAAGAAATTGGAAGTTACCACTACTTACCGTGTTCCTGCAGCTAAAAACCCTAACAGAAAGACTGACAGAGGTCATTAAGGTACAAGAGAGTTATGACGTAAGCAATTTTTTGATAACAAACATTCGGGCGGGCGGGCGGGAACACAGTTTAGAAGAATTGAATCGGTTGTTTCAAACTGTGTTCCCGCCCACCCGCCCGAGTGTTTGTATTCACAAAATTTGAAGTTATCACCACCTGCTGTGTTCCTGCAGCTAAAAAACCTAACAGAAAGAATGACAGAAGTCATTAAGGTACAAGAGAGTGATAACGGGAACAATTTCTTGATAACAAACATTTGGGTGGGTGAGCGGGAACACAGTTTAGAAGAATTGGATCGGCGGTTTCAAACTGTGTTCCCGCCAACCCGCCCAAGTGTTTGTTATCAAGAAATTTGAAGTTAACATCACCTGCCGTGTTTCTGCAGCTAAAAACCATTCAGAAAGACTGACAGAAGTCATTAAGGTACAAGAGAGTGATAACGGGAACAATTTCTTGATAACAAACATTTGGGTGGGTGAGCGGGAACACAGTTTAGAAGAATTGGATCGGCGGTTTCAAACTGTGTACTCGACCACCCGCCCGAGTGTTTGTCATAAGGAAATTAGAAGTTACCACCACCTGCCGTGTTCCTGCAACTTAAAAACCAAACAAAAGAACTGAAAAAACTGAACAAGATCAACTCAACTATCTTCCAAATTTGTTCATTGGATTCAAATCATGCTTCAATCAGCTCTGGTCATTGATTACAATTTTTGTTTGATTAATTTAAAGGTAACATAACAAGCCTGAATTAGTTTAGCATAATTCCTGCAATTTTTAACATTTTCTGATACTTAGTTTTAAACCAAGTTATCAAAATTTGGCTAAAAATTGCAATATTTTGATTTAAAATTAGTTAATTTATTTCTTTCTCAAATTTTTGTAGAGTTTTTGGTAAGAACTTGAAAATTTTATTAACTTAAGCAGGTACATAAGTCATTAATGTACAAGTAAGTAATGACGTAAACAATTTCTTGATAACAAACACTTGGGCGAATGGGCGGTAACACGGTTCAAAAAAATTAGACATAGATAAAGAAATTTGAAGTTACTACAACCTATTGTGTTCCTGCAGCTAAAAAATCAAACAATCAAACTGACAGAAGTCATTAAAGTACAAGAGAGTGATGACGTGAACAATTTCTTGATAACAAACAATTGGGTGGGTGGGCGGGAACACAGTTTAGAAGAATTGAATCGGTAGTTTCAAACTGTGTTTCCGCCCACCCGTCCAAGTGTTTGTTATTAAGAAATTTAAAGATAACATCACCTGCCATGTTCCTGCAGCTAAAAACCTTAACAGAAGAACTGACAGAAGTCATTAAAGTACAAAAAAGTGATGAAGTAAACAGTTTCTTGATAACAAACACTTGGGCGGGTGGGCGGAAATACAGTTTAGAAGAATTAAATCGGTGGTTTCAAACTGTGTTCCCGCTCACCCGTCCAAGTGTTTGTTATTAAGAAATTTGAAGTTAACATCACCTGCCGTGTTCTTGGAGCTAAAAACCTTAACAGAAAGACTGACAGAAAACATTAAGGTACAAGAGAGTGATGATGAACAATTTCTTGATAACAAACACTTGGGCGGGTGAGCGGGAACACAGTTTAGAAGAATTGGACCGGTAGTTTCAAACTGTGTTCCCGCCCACCCGCCCAAGTGTTTGCTATCAAGAAATTTGAAGTTAACATCACCTACCGTGTTCCTGCAGCTAAAAACATTAACAGAAGAATTGACAGAAGTTATTAAAGTACAAGAGAGTAATAACGTAACCAATTTCTTGATAATAAACATTTGGGCGCGCGGGCGGGAACAAGTTTAAAAAAAATTAGACCGGTGGTTTCAAGCTGTGTTTCCGCCCACCTTCCCGAGTGTTTGTCATAAAGAAATTAGAAATTACCACCACCTATCGTGCTCCTGCAGCTAAAAAGTCTAACAGAAAGACTGACAAAAATTATTAAGGTACAAGAGAGTGATGACGTGAACAATTTCTTGATAACAAACACTTGGGCGGGTGGGCGGTAACACAGTTTAGAAGAATTGGACCGGTGGTTTCAAACTGTGTACTTGCCAACCCGCCCGAGTGTTTGTCATAAAGAAATAGAAAGTTACCACCACCTACCGTGTTCCTGCAGCTAAAAAACCTAACAAAAGAACTGACAGAAGTCATTAAGGTACAAGAAAGTGCTAACGTAAACAATTTTGTGATAACAAACACTTGGGTGGGCGGGCGGGAAAACAGTTCAGAAAAATTGAACCGGTGGTTTCAAACTGTTTTGCACAATTTGCACAATTTTAAATATTTTTGTACCAAATTTGTACAGAACAATCTCAAAATATGTGAAAAACTATTGAACAAACTAAAAATATTTTAAAAGTTTTCTAAATAATTTTTGCAGTTTTTTGAAAATGTTTGATAATACCAGAATTTGTTGCTTTGATAAATTTGCACAGTTTTGAAATTTCAACAGTTTATGACCAAATTTTGGTATTTTATGACAATATTTTTATACTTCATAGCCAGATTTTGTTATTATTGACAGTTATGAATAGAATTTTATATTTTTTGTCTAGATTGTGGTGTTTCTTTTGCTATATTTGGGATTTTATAACTTTTTAGCGCTTTTTTACCAATCAAATTGGTCATAAACAATCTTTAATAAACAGTTAAAACATTGATAAAACCAAAAGCTTAAATTATTGATTAAAAGTATTAAAAAAAATTAATTTCCAAACTTTTGGTAAATAAATCACTAAATCTGCAATAACACCGTATTTAATCAATCAATTTCAATCAAAATAGCCATCAACAATCTTAAATAAACAGTTACAATATTGATGAAATTAAAAGCTCAAATTATTAATTTAAAATATTAAAAAAAAGTTTATTTTCAAAATTACTAAATTTGCAATAAAACAGAATTCAACCAATTTTAAACAAATTGGTCATCAAGAATCTTTAATAAATAGTAGAAACGTTGATGAAGCTAAAAGCTCAAATTATTGATTAAAAATATTTCTGATCAATCAATTTCGTTCAAATTAGCCATTGACAATCTTTAATAAACAATCGAATCATTGATGAAGCCAAAAGCTTAAATTATGACCGGATTTTGGTGCTTTCCAACAATATGTTAATGTTTTATGGCGGAATTTGCTATTTTTCATATTTTATGAATATAATTTTGGCCTTTTTAACCATTTTTGGTCGGATTTTGATTCTATCTGAAAATATTTTAATGTTTTATGATTTGGACTTAGCTATTTTTTACTTTTTATGATAGAGTTATGAACTTTTTAACAGTTAATGACTAACAAATTAATATTATTTTGCACTTTTAAATAGTTTATAGCCAAATTTTGTTACTTTCAAATCATATTTTCATGTTTCAAAGCAGGAAAATGCTAATTTTTAAATTTTATGAATTAAAATTTTGCACTTTTCAATTTATTTTGATGTTTTGAGAGCGATTTTGCAATTTTTTACAATTTATTAAATAAAAATTTCATTTTTAACAGTTTATAGCCGGATTCTGTTACTTTCTAACAATATTTTCATGTTTCAAGGCCAAATTTTGTTGTTTTTGAAATTTAATGAATAGAATTTTACACTTTTTAACAATTTATGGTCGAATTTTAACAATATTTTATAGCTGGATTGTGCTATTTTTAAGATTTTATGAAAATTTTAACTGTTTTTGATGCTTAATGACAATATTTTGATGTTTTAAGACCAAACTTTGATATTTATAATGTTTTATAAATAGAATTTTACACTTTTCAATCGTTTTTAGCTGGATTTTAGTTCTTTCTGTTGATATTTTAGATTTTTAAATGTCAGATTTGTGTTCCTAGTACCAAAATGATTAAAATATGCGATTTTTATCACACCACCAAATTTTATATATTTTTTTTATTTTTTTCTACTGAATTTTATACCACAAATGGGTTTTCTGCATAACTTTTTAAATATTTCTAACATAAACTATTTTGTATGCAATTTTTGGGCAACTTTATGCAATAAATGAGCTTTTTGTGCAATGTTTGATGAATTTTATGCAATATATGCTTTTATTTGTACAACTTTTGTTGAATTTATTAGGACAAAATGGCTTTTTGTGCAATTTTTGTACTGCTTTATGCAATAATTGAATTTTCTTTGCGGTTTTAGATCAATTTTATACCATAAACGTTTTTTTTTCTACTATTGTTACTAAATTTGATGCAATAAACAGGTTTTTTATACGATTGTATGCAATTAAAAAGCATTAATGTTCAATTTTTGATTAATCATTAGGACAAAGGGGGTTTATGCGCGTTTTTTGCACTACTTTATGTAATAAATAAGTTTTTTGTGCGCTTTTTGGACTACTTAATGCAATAATTGGGTTCTTGATGTAATAAATTTGTATTCCGTTAAATTTTTGATTTAATTTACTAGAACAAATGTGTTTTCTGCGGAATTATTTTATGCAATAAAGAGTTTTTCTGTACAATTTTTATAAATTTATTAGGACAAATAGATTTTTGCATTATTTTTTTAAATATATGAGTTCTCTGCACGGTTTTTGATAAATTTTATATCATAATCGGTTTTTTGCATTATTTTATGCAATAAATGGGTTTATTGTACAATTTTCTATAAATTTTATGCAATAAATGTCACATAAATTCATCAATGGTTTGTTCAGAAAAAGCATAAGATTTATCAAAAATTGTACAAAAATGTTATGAGCAAGTTATCAGTTTTCTTGTGCAATTTTTTGACTACTTTATAGAATTTTGTGAATTTTTTAATGAATTTTATGCAATTACAATTCTTTTTATATTACTTTATGCGACAAATGGAGTTTCTGAGCGATTTTTATTATCAAACCCTTTTACTGAAATAGTTTAAATAATTTTATGCAATGAATGGGTTTAGTGCAATTTTTAATAATTTTGTTTATACAATTTTTGATGAATTTACTAGGACAAAAGGAGTTTCTGCAATTTTCTTGATAAATTATATACTATAAACGGTTTGTTTGTGCGATTTTTGCATTATTTTATGCAATAAATGTTTTTTTTGTACGAATGATCTATCAATTTTATGCAAATTTGTTTAATTTAAGGTGAATTAATTAGGATTCGATTTGTAAATGAGTTTTCAGCGCGATTTTTGGTCAATTTTATAACATAAACTGTTTTTTTACTTAATTTTTGTATTACTTTGTGCAATAAATGGGTTTTATGCAGGATTTTTGATAAATTTTATACGTTTTCTGCAAATGGAGATAACATGCGTTTTTTGACCAAATTAATCTATTAAATACAATTTTCTGCATGATTTGGATGGATTACTGCATGTAATAAATAAGTTCAGAGGTTAATACACAAATGTTGCACTACTTTATGTTAATAAATATTAAAAAATTGATTTTTTGAACAATATTTCATTTATTTTTTACCATATACGATTTTTCTGTGGATTATTTTGTAGTATAAATAGGTTTTTGTGCTTTTTTAAATCAATTTTATGCAATAAATGTTTTTTTTTGTCAAATTTAAAATAAATTTACTAGGGCAAACAGGTTTTAAACGCATTTTTTTATAACTTTTTGTAAAAAATGGATTTTTTGTTTGATTTCTGTACAATTTTTAATTTTTTTTATGCAATAAATGGATTTTTGGTTTAAATTTGATGCAATAAAAAGATTTCTATAGAAAGTTTGATAAATTTATTAGGATAAATGGGCACTACTTTATGTAATAAGTTGGTTTTATGTCCAATTTTTAGTCATTTTTACACTATAAAAGGTTTTCTTGTACGAATTTTTGTCAACTTTATGCAATAATTGGGTTTTCTGTGTAATGTTTGTTAAATTTTATGCTATAAATGTTTTCTGTGCTATATTTTTAGGTCAAATCGCACAAATTTTATACAATAAATGGTTTTTCTACATAATTTTTGTAATATTTTATGCAATAAATGAGACTTTTGTACGCTTTTTAATCAATTTTATGCAATTAATTTTTTGTTTGTTTAATTTAAGATGAAAATATTAGAGCAAATTGGTTTTAATTGTGGCTGTTGCATTAAATTTATGTAAAATTAGGTTTTCTGAGCAATTTGTGCATTATTTTATGCAATATATGAGTTTTCTGTGTGATTTTGATCAATTTTATGCAATAAAGACGTTTTCTGTAGAACTTTTGATAAAATATTAGGACAAATGGGGTGTGTGTGCGTGTTTTTTGCAATACTTTATGTAATAAATGTTTTTTTGTGCAATTTTAGGTCATTTTTACACTATAAACGATTCTTTTGTACAATTTTTTGACAACTTTATGCAATAAATAAGTTTTCTATGCAATTTTGTATAGATTTTATGCTATAAATGGCAATTTTTTATAATTTTGATAAAAAAATTACCTTAAACGGTTTTTCTAAGCATTTTTTGTAATACTTTATACAATAAATAGAGGTTTTGTACGACTTTCAATAAATTTTATGCAGTAAATTTTTATTTGTTTAATTTAAGATGAAAATACTAAGGCAAATGGGTTTTAAGCGCCGCGTTTGGATTAATTTGGGTAAAAATTAAGTTTTCAGCGAGATTTTTGCATTATTTTATGGGATTTCTGTGTAATTTTATGCAATTTTTTATGAATTTATTAGGACAAATGACGTTTAAGCGCTTTTTTTATTATTACTTTATACAGGGAGTTTATAAATGAATGGGATTATGTAATCACCTTAAATATGCCGCCTTTTTGAAATCGTTCACTATACTACATATGTTTTCATATGTTTGCTTGACAGCTGTCAAAGTTGATCTGTCAAAACAAATAGTTTAGTGAACAATTTAACAAAAGCGGCACATTTAAAGTGATTACATAATCCTATTCATTTATAAACTCCCTGTATAATAAATAGGGTTTAAGTGCAATTTTTGAACTATTTTATGCACTAAATGGTTTTTTATGTAATTTTTGATTAATTTTATGCAATAAATGTCTTTTCTGTACAATTTCTGAAGATTTTTTAGTGCAAATTGTGTTTATGCCCGATTTTTGCATTACTTTATGCAATAAATTGATTTACTTTACGATTTTGGATGAGTTTCATGCGCTTTCTGCAAGATTTTATTAAGTAAATGTAGTTTCTGCGCAGTTTTTAATAAATTTCTAATCCAATTTTATGCAATAAACGGGTTTTTGCTCAATTTTCTATCAATTTCATGTACTAAATACATTTTCTGCACAATTTTTGATCAATTTATACAAGATATGTTTTTTATGAGCAATTTTGCATTACTTTATGCAATAAATGGGTTTTCTGTGTTTTTTTAATGAATTTTTAATGCATCTTGTCAAGTAAGACAACATTTTTTGACAAATGTGTCAATTTTTTTTTGACAGGTGACTGCTTTTTATGTCAATTGTTTGGCAACCAACTGTCATCTATGCGTTTTGACAGTTGTTAATAGGAAAAAAGACACAATTTGAGATGATAGAATGTTCTCCGGTAATTTTCGATTAAAAACTGATTTTTGAAACCCAAGATCCAAGACAGACATTTAGAATAGTTGAGAGATGTGTTGCACTATTTCCGAACTGCATGGAAAGTGAGAACAATTTAAAATTCATTGGCCACCAGAAATAAAACATTTGTTCAAGAAATATGACATTTAAAATCGAAAATGACCGCAATCAAAAACAATTTGTGCAAAAAAATTATCATGAATCGGATTTTTTTTTGACAGAATTTTTTTTTGAGGCTATTTTGACATTTCAAATTCAAGGTGGCTGCCAATGATATTTAAAAAACAAAATGGCCGCCACTAATGACATAAATGTGACAATTAACTGTCAAAATGTAAGTAAAGTTGTATGATTTTTTCATTTTGACATTTGCAATTTAAGGTGGTTGCCAATAATGTTTAAAAATTAAAATGGTCGCCATTAATGACATAAATTTGACAATTAACTGTCAAAATATGATTTTTTTTTATTTGACAGGTTATAAAACGTCAAAAATATGGGTTTTGACTTTACAGTTTGACATTTTGTTCAAATAAAATATTTTAACAATTTTTTTTTTCTGCAGAATTATTGAAGAATATGCGCCCGTACAAGGACCGTTGCCATACGAGCCAGATGATGCTTCGTGGAAGAAATTATCAGAATCTGGAATAAGAAAGTTGTAAGTTGAGTTTGACAATAATTTCAGTTTATTGTTTGAGGTTATGCCACATATTTGAAGTTACGTCACTATTATATCAATGAGGTTAGGTCAGAGTTTGATAGATTTAGGGTTTTTGTTGCAGTATGAGGTTATATTAGAAAATTATTAATGTGTGAGGTTATAAATTTAAGCTTATGTCAATGATTGTTATTGTTAAGTTAGGTTAGGTCAAAATTTAACTGTAATTTCAGTTTTGTCAATTTATTATGTCAATGAGTTTAGGTTAGATCTGAGTTTGTTAGTTTCAGAGGTTATATTAGAAAATTATCTTTTTATAGTAATGTGAGGTTATAAATTCAAAGTTATGTCAATGATTGATACAGTTTAATTTAGGTTAGGTCCAATTTGACAATTTTTTGGTTGATATTTAAATTTTTGTTTCAGTTTTTGAAAAATCTTTTTTGAGGGCAGTAGCGGGAGCAGTTCTCCTCGGCGTAGTCTATCCACTCTTTAAAAGATGGCTCTCTCCGCTACTACCGAGCCAATCCCTGTATAACGGGGACCTCATACAGTTGCCGCCTACTTAACTACTCTTCTAGTTTGACATAGCGGGTAATCTGCACCACTCACTATAATAAAAACAGAACTAACTCAATATATATATATCAGGGCCGGCAACGAATGAAAACCCCTTAGTCGTGTTGCACACGCTTATCAAAAGTCAATGATATCACACACACACACACATACACACATTCATTTCATCATCCCGAGTAGGCCTTAATGAGGTGTCGGAGTAGAAGATTGCGGTTTGTCAACGTGAAACGGGGGAGGGGGGTATACGATAAATCGGGTCCAATTATGTAAGGGAGCCGAACCGCAATCACATATCTAGATTTTATTATTTATTAATCTTTAAGAATATTTTATTTTTTTATTCTCTTTTTAGTTTTAATAGGTTAGGTGCTGATTGTGCAGATGCACACTTAATTTTATTAACACCGAGCGGATAATGTGAATATTACCAACGATCTGAAATCAATCACTTTATCCGACTCAAATTATTATATTTTTTAACCCGCTCAGTAATGAAACGCAGTATTACATTTTTATTTATTTGGTGTATACGTACAGATTTTTTTATTACATTACTAGCCTGGCGATATATTATTTTAAATATATACGCATTGTTGCCAATTTCTATATGATTTATATAAAAAGAACGTTAAAATTAGTCGTCAATGTGATGGTTATTGTACATATTCATAGGGGATCAAAACTATATCACATTCGATTCACATTAATCTTAATTTAAAGGTTATGTAAATTGGACTTTATTAAATAAAATGTTGCACTTTCTAGGGTACAATAACTAGATGATTTACATATATTGTGAAGAAATATTTATTGATAGATTGTTGTATTGATTGAATTGTTGTTACAAACTTGTTGTGCGTGCGGATTTTAAAAACATAAACAAAACCCAGTTATTGTACACTGAACCACATTTTTGATTCTACTTTTAAATAACTAAACCAGGAATCATTTATCGATCACCTTTCATATTATGACAACCTAAATAATTTAAAATTAAACTTATTTAAGGTTATGTTGCATATGTCAAATTTGATTAGCTAATTGCAATTTTGGTTTTTAGTCAATCAAATGATTTCCAATTTGCGTCTTTCATTTTTTTGCACAATTTTGTAGCTGAAAGTGATTGATTGCTTTTATTGCAATATATTTTATTTCTAATGCTTACTTTTATATAGCTAGAGCAAAATGCACGGAAACAACTTAATGTTAAGTATTTATAACATACAAGAGCCAAAGTAATACAAATAAATGAATAAAATAGCTCATTAGCAGCCAAATAAAAGGAATGTAGTGTATTTTTTCAAATTTATAAACTTCAATTTAATTTGCTAACTTATTGAATGCCCCTCGTATGTTAAACGGATTTGCAACGCGCAATACACATTTGTATGTAACGTTGCCTATTTAAAATTTAAAATTTTATAAAATAGTTTTCTAATCATTTTAAATTAAACAATATTCAAGCCCTCTATTGAACCTATTTTTGGTTTTAATTATTAAATTGATTAGAGATAACTTTTTCGTTTTCTATTCTCAGCTGATTGACGTCATCTGACGTTTGTCATGATGTAACTTCAATCAGTTGAAAAGAAAATATTTTTAGTCAACAAAATACAATTCAACAAAAACAACAGTGAATTAGCAGCTGCACAACAATAAATTCAGAAAATGTGGTCAAAATCTGATATCAACCATTAACCTAATCTCAATCATGTTTGCTTATCATAAAATTTGGCAGAACATGTCTCGAGCTATTTCCACATCAACAAATTTATTAAGGAATCATTACGATATATTAGGAATTACACCGAGCAGCACCCAAGCTGATGTCAAAGCTGCTTATTATAAATTATCGAAAGTTTACCATCCGGATCGAAATAAGGATAATGTAGATGCCGCCGATAAATTTAGAAGTATAACAGAAGCTTACGAAGTTTTAGGGAATGTTAAATTACGCCGGCTTTATGATAAAGGTAAGAATTATTTGGCTTAGTTTCCCACTTGACTTGTGTCAATTTTTTCAGGAATGCACCATGTAAGTGGTAGCGGTTTCTCGCAAAATTATAAACATCCCGCTTACGATGACGATGATCCCACAACACGATTCTTTCGGTCTCGTGATCAACGACATCGACCTCCTCCACCTTCTGGACGGACTCCTATTTATGATTTTGATGAATGGGCGAAAAATCATTACGGTGCTACTTTTGCTTACGATCAACAAGTTAAGAAGAATCAAACATTGAGGCGAAGAATGGCTGATGAAACGCGGAATGATGTTAAGCTTGAAAAGGTGTTTCTTGCTATGGGTATTATGGTTGCTTTCTTTATTTATATGAACAACGATAGGAGCGAGGATAATGTTGTTTTTAGGAGGTCTGAGAATAATACCGTTCCTGATAAGATTGATGGAAGAAAGTGATGTGATATTTTAGTAATATTTTAGCTGAATTGTGTAAATAAAATGTTTGTTTTTTAATTAAAATGTTTTTAATAATAGTTAACTTCCTGAAATTAATTATTTTGTAATTAATTTTGAGAAATTTTGGATTAATTTTGGAATGCATCTAGATTCTTTTATTGCATTGTCATTTTTGGATATAGAATAATTGTTTTAATTAAAAACAAGTTATAGCAAGTATTTGCAATACTTACCACTTGAAATTAATTATTTTGTAATTAACCGTTAATGTTTTTGGTGGTAATCTTAATATTGACAGAGAAATGCCAAGAATTATTTCGCCGAAGGTAAACCCTTTGACCTACGGACTTCCGGTTTGGATCAACATCTGCCGGGGTCTGTTGGCTTGCGGCAGGACTAATTGCGTCCTCCTCGGTCTCTTAAAACTATATTTGTTTCACACGTTTTTTGGTATGTTTTGACTCTTTTGATCGCCGAAAGAGAACCCCTTGAAGCACGGACTTCCGCTTTCTCCGACCACCTACTGGGGTCAGTGGCTTACCATAAAAAAAATCTGCGACCCCATCCGCCGACTAGGAGTATGTTAGTTTCACGCTTTTAGAACTTTCAAATTGACCGAAAATAGCCATATGTGGATAAGAGGGAGAAATGTTGGGAGTATCAAAACGGCGATATCAAAATCGTAATCAGGGCTCCAAATTACCCCAAAAAGCAAAAAATTACCAACTTTCATCCACATTTGTGGTTTTTACTCTGAAAAAACACGAGCTTATGTACGTAATAAGCAATACAATCGATCGCCGAATGAAAACCCTTTGACCTACGGACTTCCGGTTTGCATCAGCATCTGCCGGGGTCTGTTGGCTTGCTACAGGAGCAATTGCGTCCTCCTCGGCCTCTTAAAACTATATTTGTTTCACACGTTTTCGTAATAAAAACACACCAAAAAACCGCTATGGATTAGAAGGTGAACGGTTGAGAATATCGAAACGGCGATTCCGGAATTGTAATCAGGGGTCCAAATTACCCCAGTAACCAAAAAATTACCAACATTGGTCCACGTTTGCGAATTTTAGTGTGGCGACGTGAGCTTATGTACGTATTCGCGATAAAACCGAAACTTTCGTCGATCGCCGAAGGAAAACCCTTTGACCTACGGACTTCCGGTTTGGCACGAACTTAGATGGGTCTGTTGACTACCCTCAGGAGCAATTGCGTCCCTGCCCTTCACCGTTTAGTGCCTTTTTTGCTCTTTGAAACGCAAAAAAAACGTGTTTTTTGCGGTTATTTTAAAATTGCCGCCAGGGTGCTAGGAATATCGGAGTCGGACCCCCAAAATCGTAATCAGGGGTTCATTTTACGTCAGGAAATGTTAAAAAACCGACCTTTTTCTCCAAAAATTGAAAAAATCCTAGTCCAAAAAGAAGAAAGACCCCCCTCTTTGGTATGTTTTGACTCTTTCGATCGCCGAAGGAGAACCCCTTGAAGCACGGACTTCCGCTTTCTCCGACAACCTACTGGGGTCAGTGGCTTACCATAAAAAAAATCTGCGACCCCATCCGCCGACTAGGAGTATGTTAGTTTCACGCTTTTAGAACTTTCAAATTGACCGAAAATAGCCATATTTGGATAAGAGGGAGAAATGTTGGGAGTATCAAAACGGCGATATCAAAATCGTAATCAGGGCTCCAAATTACCCCAAAAAGCAAAAAATTACAAATTTTCATCCACATTTGTGGTTTTTACTCTGAAAAAACACGAGCTTATGGACGTAATAAGCGATACAATCGATCGCCGTAAGAAAACCCTTTGACCTACGGACTTCCGGTTTGCATCAACATCTGCCGGGGTCTGTTGGCTTGCCACAGGAGCAATTGCGTCTTCCTCGGCCTCATAAAACTATATTTGTTTCAAAACATTTCAAACAAAAATACACCAAAAAACCGCTATGAAGTAGAAGGTGAACGGTTGAGAATATCGAAACGGCGATTCCGGAATCGTAATCAGGGGTCCAAATTACCCCAGTAACCAAAAAATTACCAACATTGGTCCACGTTTGCAAATTTTAGTGTGGCGACGTGAGCTTATGTACGTATTCGCGATAAAACCGAAACTTTTGTCGATTGCCGAAGGAAAACCCTTTGACCTACGGACTTCCGGTTTGGCACAAATTTAGATGGGTCTGTTGACTACCCTCAGGAGCAATTGCGTCCCTGCCCTTCACCGTTTAGTGCCTTTTTTGCCCTTTGAAACGCAAAAAAAACGTGTTTTTTGCGGTTATTTTAAAATTGCCGCCAGGGTGCTAGGAATATCGGAGTCGGACCCCCAAAATCGTAATCAGGGGTTCATTTTACGTCAGGAAATGTTAAAAAACCGACCTTTTTTTCCAAAAACTGAAAAAATCCTAGTCCAAAAAGAAGAAAGACCCCCCTCTTTGGTATGTTTTGACTCTTTTGATCGCCGAAAGAGAACCCCTTGAAGCACGGACTTCCGCTTTCTCCGACAACCTACTGGGGTCAGTGGCTTACCATAAAAAAATCTGCGACCCCATCCGCCGACTAGGAGTATGTTAGTTTCACGCTTTTAGAACTTTCAAATTGACCGAAAATAGCCATATTTGGATAAGAGGGAGAAATGTTGAGAGTATCAAAACGGCGATATCAAAATCGTAATCAGGGCTCCAAATTACCCCAAAAAGCAAAAAATTACAAATTTTCATCCACATTTGTGGTTTTTACTCTGAAAAAACACGAGCTTATGGACGTAATAAGCGATACAATCGATCGCCGTAAGAAAACCCTTTGACCTACGGACTTCCGGTTTGCATCAACATCTGCCGGGGTCTGTTGGCTTGCCACAGGAGCAATTGCGTCTTCCTCGGCCTCATAAAACTATATTTGTTTCAAAACATTTCAAACAAAAATACACCAAAAAACCGCTATGAAGTAGAAGGTGAACGGTTGAGAATATCGAAACGGCGATTCCGGAATCGTAATCAGGGGTCCAAATTACCCCAGTAACCAAAAAATTACCAACATTGGTCCACGTTTGCAAATTTTAGTGTGGCGACGTGAGCTTATGTACGTATTCGCGATAAAACCGAAACTTTTGTCGATTGCCGAAGGAAAACCCTTTGACCTACGGACTTCCGGTTTGGCACAAATTTAGATGGGTCTGTTGACTACCCTCAGGAGCAATTGCGTCCCTGCCCTTCACCGTTTAGTGCCTTTTTTGCCCTTTGAAACGCAAAAAAAACGTGTTTTTTGCGGTTATTTTAAAATTGCCGCCAGGGTGCTAGGAATATCGGAGTCGGACCCCCAAAATCGTAATCAGGGGTTCATTTTACGTCAGGAAATGTTAAAAAACCGACCTTTTTTTCCAAAAACTGAAAAAATCCTAGTCCAAAAAGAAGAAAGACCCCCCTCTTTGGTATGTTTTGACTCTTTTGATCGCCGAAAGAGAACCCCTTGGAGCACGGACTTCCGCTTTCTCCGACAACCTACTGGGGTCAGTGGCTTACCATAAAAAAATCTGCGACCCCATCCGCCGACTAGGAGTATGTTAGTTTCACGCTTTTAGAACTTTCAAATTGACCGAAAATAGCCATATTTGGATAAGAGGGAGAAATGTTGAGAGTATCAAAACGGCGATATCAAAATCGTAATCAGGGCTCCAAATTACCCCAAAAAGCAAAAAATTACAAATTTTCATCCACATTTGTGGTTTTTACTCTGAAAAAACACGAGCTTATGGACGTAATAAGCGATACAATCGATCGCCGTAAGAAAACCCTTTGACCTACGGACTTCCGGTTTGCATCAACATCTGCCGGGGTCTGTTGGCTTGCCACAGGAGCAATTGCGTCTTCCTCGGCCTCATAAAACTATATTTGTTTCAAAACATTTCAAACAAAAATACACCAAAAAACCGCTATGAAGTAGAAGGTGAACGGTTGAGAATATCGAAACGGCGATTCCGGAATCGTAATCAGGGGTCCAAATTACCCCAGTAACCAAAAAATTACCAACATTGGTCCACGTTTGCAAATTTTAGTGTGGCGACGTGAGCTTATGTACGTATTCGCGATAAAACCGAAACTTTTGTCGATTGCCGAAGGAAAACCCTTTGACCTACGGACTTCCGGTTTGGCACAAATTTAGATGGGTCTGTTGACTACCCTCAGGAGCAATTGCGTCCCTGCCCTTCACCGTTTAGTGCCTTTTTTGCCCTTTGAAACGCAAAAAAAACGTGTTTTTTGCGGTTATTTTAAAATTGCCGCCAGGGTGCTAGGAATATCGGAGTCGGACCCCCAAAATCGTAATCAGGGGTTCATTTTACGTCAGGAAATGTTAAAAAACCGACCTTTTTTTCCAAAAACTGAAAAAATCCTAGTCCAAAAAGAAGAAAGACCCCCCTCTTTGGTATGTTTTGACTCTTTTGATCGCCGAAAGAGAACCCCTTGAAGCACGGACTTCCGCTTTCTCCGACAACCTACTGGGGTCAGTGGCTTACCATAAAAAAATCTGCGACCCCATCCGCCGACTAGGAGTATGTTAGTTTCACGCTTTTAGAACTTTCAAATTGACCGAAAATAGCCATATTTGGATAAGAGGGAGAAATGTTGAGAGTATCAAAACGGCGATATCAAAATCGTAATCAGGGCTCCAAATTACCCCAAAAAGCAAAAAATTACAAATTTTCATCCACATTTGTGGTTTTTACTCTGAAAAAACACGAGCTTATGGACGTAATAAGCGATACAATCGATCGCCGTAAGAAAACCCTTTGACCTACGGACTTCCGGTTTGCATCAACATCTGCCGGGGTCTGTTGGCTTGCCACAGGAGCAATTGCGTCTTCCTCGGCCTCATAAAACTATATTTGTTTCAAAACATTTCAAACAAAAATACACCAAAAAACCGCTATGAAGTAGAAGGTGAACGGTTGAGAATATCGAAACGGCGATTCCGGAATCGTAATCAGGGGTCCAAATTACCCCAGTAACCAAAAAATTACCAACATTGGTCCACGTTTGCAAATTTTAGTGTGGCGACGTGAGCTTATGTACGTATTCGCGATAAAACCGAAACTTTTGTCGATTGCCGAAGGAAAACCCTTTGACCTACGGACTTCCGGTTTGGCACAAATTTAGATGGGTCTGTTGACTACCCTCAGGAGCAATTGCGTCCCTGCCCTTCACCGTTTAGTGCCTTTTTTGCCCTTTGAAACGCAAAAAAAACGTGTTTTTTGCGGTTATTTTAAAATTGCCGCCAGGGTGCTAGGAATATCGGAGTCGGACCCCCAAAATCGTAATCAGGGGTTCATTTTACGTCAGGAAATGTTAAAAAACCGACCTTTTTTTCCAAAAACTGAAAAAATCCTAGTCCAAAAAGAAGAAAGACCCCCCTCTTTGGTATGTTTTGACTCTTTTGATCGCCGAAAGAGAACCCCTTGGAGCACGGACTTCCGCTTTCTCCGACAACCTACTGGGGTCAGTGGCTTACCATAAAAAAATCTGCGACCCCATCCGCCGACTAGGAGTATGTTAGTTTCACGCTTTTAGAACTTTCAAATTGACCGAAAATAGCCATATTTGGATAAGAGGGAGAAATGTTGAGAGTATCAAAACGGCGATATCAAAATCGTAATCAGGGCTCCAAATTACCCCAAAAAGCAAAAAATTACAAATTTTCATCCACATTTGTGGTTTTTACTCTGAAAAAACACGAGCTTATGGACGTAATAAGCGATACAATCGATCGCCGTAAGAAAACCCTTTGACCTACGGACTTCCGGTTTGCATCAACATCTGCCGGGGTCTGTTGGCTTGCCACAGGAGCAATTGCGTCTTCCTCGGCCTCATAAAACTATATTTGTTTCAAAACATTTCAAACAAAAATACACCAAAAAACCGCTATGAAGTAGAAGGTGAACGGTTGAGAATATCGAAACGGCGATTCCGGAATCGTAATCAGGGGTCCAAATTACCCCAGTAACCAAAAAATTACCAACATTGGTCCACGTTTGCAAATTTTAGTGTGGCGACGTGAGCTTATGTACGTATTCGCGATAAAACCGAAACTTTTGTCGATTGCCGAAGGAAAACCCTTTGACCTACGGACTTCCGGTTTGGCACAAATTTAGATGGGTCTGTTGACTACCCTCAGGAGCAATTGCGTCCCTGCCCTTCACCGTTTAGTGCCTTTTTTGCCCTTTGAAACGCAAAAAAAACGTGTTTTTTGCGGTTATTTTAAAATTGCCGCCAGGGTGCTAGGAATATCGGAGTCGGACCCCCAAAATCGTAATCAGGGGTTCATTTTACGTCAGGAAATGTTAAAAAACCGACCTTTTTTTCCAAAAACTGAAAAAATCCTAGTCCAAAAAGAAGAAAGACCCCCCTCTTTGGTATGTTTTGACTCTTTTGATCGCCGAAAGAGAACCCCTTGAAGCACGGACTTCCGCTTTCTCCGACAACCTACTGGGGTCAGTGGCTTACCATAAAAAAATCTGCGACCCCATCCGCCGACTAGGAGTATGTTAGTTTCACGCTTTTAGAACTTTCAAATTGACCGAAAATAGCCATATTTGGATAAGAGGGAGAAATGTTGAGAGTATCAAAACGGCGATATCAAAATCGTAATCAGGGCTCCAAATTACCCCAAAAAGCAAAAAATTACAAATTTTCATCCACATTTGTGGTTTTTACTCTGAAAAAACACGAGCTTATGGACGTAATAAGCGATACAATCGATCGCCGTAAGAAAACCCTTTGACCTACGGACTTCCGGTTTGCATCAACATCTGCCGGGGTCTGTTGGCTTGCCACAGGAGCAATTGCGTCTTCCTCGGCCTCATAAAACTATATTTGTTTCAAAACATTTCAAACAAAAATACACCAAAAAACCGCTATGAAGTAGAAGGTGAACGGTTGAGAATATCGAAACGGCGATTCCGGAATCGTAATCAGGGGTCCAAATTACCCCAGTAACCAAAAAATTACCAACATTGGTCCACGTTTGCAAATTTTAGTGTGGCGACGTGAGCTTATGTACGTATTCGCGATAAAACCGAAACTTTTGTCGATTGCCGAAGGAAAACCCTTTGACCTACGGACTTCCGGTTTGGCACAAATTTAGATGGGTCTGTTGACTACCCTCAGGAGCAATTGCGTCCCTGCCCTTCACCGTTTAGTGCCTTTTTTGCCCTTTGAAACGCAAAAAAAACGTGTTTTTTGCGGTTATTTTAAAATTGCCGCCAGGGTGCTAGGAATATCGGAGTCGGACCCCCAAAATCGTAATCAGGGGTTCATTTTACGTCAGGAAATGTTAAAAAACCGACCTTTTTTTCCAAAAACTGAAAAAATCCTAGTCCAAAAAGAAGAAAGACCCCCCTCTTTGGTATGTTTTGACTCTTTTGATCGCCGAAAGAGAACCCCTTGAAGCACGGACTTCCGCTTTCTCCGACAACCTACTGGGGTCAGTGGCTTACCATAAAAAAATCTGCGACCCCATCCGCCGACTAGGAGTATGTTAGTTTCACGCTTTTAGAACTTTCAAATTGACCGAAAATAGCCATATTTGGATAAGAGGGAGAAATGTTGAGAGTATCAAAACGGCGATATCAAAATCGTAATCAGGGCTCCAAATTACCCCAAAAAGCAAAAAATTACAAATTTTCATCCACATTTGTGGTTTTTACTCTGAAAAAACACGAGCTTATGGACGTAATAAGCGATACAATCGATCGCCGTAAGAAAACCCTTTGACCTACGGACTTCCGGTTTGCATCAACATCTGCCGGGGTCTGTTGGCTTGCCACAGGAGCAATTGCGTCTTCCTCGGCCTCATAAAACTATATTTGTTTCACACGTTTTCGTAATAAAAACACACCAAAAAACCGCTATGGATTAGAAGGTGAACGGTTGAGAATATCGAAACGGCGATTCCGGAATCGTAATCAGGGGTCCAAATTACCCCAGTAACCAAAAAATTACCAACATTGGTCCACGTTTGCGAATTTTAGTGTGGCGACGTGAGCTTATGTACGTATTCGCGATAAAACCGAAACTTTCGTCGATCGCCGAAGGAAAACCCTTTGACCTACGGACTTCCGGTTTGGCACGAACTTAGATGGGTCTGTTGACTACCCTCAGGAGCAATTGCGTCCCTGCCCTTCACCGTTTAGTGCCTTTTTTGCTCTTTGAAACGCAAAAAAAACGTGTTTTTTGCGGTTATTTTAAAATTGCCGCCAGGGTGCTAGGAATATCGGAGTCGGACCCCCAAAATCGTAATCAGGGGTTCATTTTACGTCAGGAAATGTTAAAAAACCGACCTTTTTCTCCAAAAATTGAAAAAATCCTAGTCCAAAAAGAAGAAAGACCCCCCCCTTTGGTATGTTTTGACTCTTTCGATCGCCGAAGGAGAACCCCTTGAAGCACGGACTTCCGCTTTCTCCGACAACCTACTGGGGTCAGTGGCTTACCATAAAAAAATCTGCGACCCCATCCGCCGACTAGGAGTATGTTAGTTTCACGCTTTTAGAACTTTCAAATTGACCGAAAATAGCCATATTTGGATAAGAGGGAGAAATGTTGGGAGTATCAAAACGGCGATATCAAAATCGTAATCAGGGCTCCAAATTACCCCAAAAAGCAAAAAATTACAAACTTTCATCCACATTTGTGGTTTTTACTCTGAAAAAACACGAGCTTATGTACGTAATAAGCAATACAATCGATCGCCGAATGAAAACCCTTTGACCTACGGACTTCCGGTTTGCATCAGCATCTGCCGGGGTCTGTTGGCTTGCTACACTAGCAATTGCGTCCTCCTCGGCCTCTTAAAACTATATTTGTTTCACACGTTTTCGTAATAAAAACACACCAAAAAACCGCTATGGATTAGAAGGTGAACGGTTGAGAATATCGAAACGGCGATTCCGGAATCGTAATCAGGGGTCCAAATTACCCCAGTAACCAAAAAATTACCAACATTGGTCCACGTTTGCGAATTTTAGTGTGGCGACGTGAGCTTATGTACGTATTCGCGATAAAACCGAAACTTTCGTCGATCGCCGAAGGAAAACCCTTTGACCTACGGACTTCCGGTTTGGCACGAACTTAGATGGGTCTGTTGACTACCCTCAGGAGCAATTGCGTCCCTGCCCTTCACCGTTTAGTGCCTTTTTTGCTCTTTGAAACGCAAAAAAAACGTGTTTTTTGCGGTTATTTTAAAATTGCCGCCAGGGTGCTAGGAATATCGGAGTCGGACCCCCAAAATCGTAATCAGGGGTTCATTTTACGTCAGGAAATGTTAAAAAACCGACCTTTTTCTCCAAAAATTGAAAAAATCCTAGTCCAAAAAGAAGAAAGACCCCCCCCTTTGGTATGTTTTGACTCTTTCGATCGCCGAAGGAGAACCCCTTGAAGCACGGACTTCCGCTTTCTCCGACAACCTACTGGGGTCAGTGGCTTACCATAAAAAAATCTGCGACCCCATCCGCCGACTAGGAGTATGTTAGTTTCACGCTTTTAGAACTTTCAAATTGACCGAAAATAGCCATATTTGGATAAGAGGGAGAAATGTTGGGAGTATCAAAACGGCGATATCAAAATCGTAATCAGGGCTCCAAATTACCCCAAAAAGCAAAAAATTACAAACTTTCATCCACATTTGTGGTTTTTACTCTGAAAAAACACGAGCTTATGTACGTAATAAGCAATACAATCGATCGCCGAATGAAAACCCTTTGACCTACGGACTTCCGGTTTGCATCAGCATCTGCCGGGGTCTGTTGGCTTGCTACACTAGCAATTGCGTCCTCCTCGGCCTCTTAAAACTATATTTGTTTCACACGTTTTCGTAATAAAAACACACCAAAAAACCGCTATGGATTAGAAGGTGAACGGTTGAGAATATCGAAACGGCGATTCCGGAATCGTAATCAGGGGTCCAAATTACCCCAGTAACCAAAAAATTACCAACATTGGTCCACGTTTGCGAATTTTAGTGTGGCGACGTGAGCTTATGTACGTATTCGCGATAAAACCGAAACTTTTCGTCGATCGCCGAAGGAAAACCCTTTGACCTACGGACTTCCGGTTTGGCACGAACTTAGATGGGTCTGTTGACTACCCTCAGGAGCAATTGCGTCCCTGCCCTTCACCGTTTAGTGCCTTTTTTGCTCTTTGAAACGCAAAAAAAACGTGTTTTTTGCGGTTATTTTAAAATTGCCGCCAGGGTGCTAGGAATATCGGAGTCGGACCCCCAAAATCGTAATCAGGGGTTCATTTTACGTCAGGAAATGTTAAAAAACCGACCTTTTTCTCCAAAAATTGAAAAATCCTAGTCCAAAAAGAAGAAAGACCCCCCCCTTTGGTATGTTTTGACTCTTTCGATCGCCGAAGGAGAACCCCTTGAAGCACGGACTTCCGCTTTCTCCGACAACCTACTGGGGTCAGTGGCTTACCATAAAAAAATCTGCGACCCCATCCGCCGACTAGGAGTATGTTAGTTTCACGCTTTTAGAACTTTCAAATTGACCGAAAATAGCCATATTTGGATAAGAGGGAGAAATGTTGAGAGTATCAAAACGGCGATATCAAAATCGTAATCAGGGCTCCAAATTACCCCAAAAAGCAAAAAATTACAAATTTTCATCCACATTTGTGGTTTTTACTCTGAAAAAACACGAGCTTATGGACGTAATAAGCGATACAATCGATCGCCGTAAGAAAACCCTTTGACCTACGGACTTCCGGTTTGCATCAACATCTGCCGGGGTCTGTTGGCTTGCCACAGGAGCAATTGCGTCTTCCTCGGCCTCATAAAACTATATTTGTTTCAAAACATTTCAAACAAAAATACACCAAAAAACCGCTATGAAGTAGAAGGTGAACGGTTGAGAATATCGAAACGGCGATTCCGGAATCGTAATCAGGGGTCCAAATTACCCCAGTAACCAAAAAATTACCAACATTGGTCCACGTTTGCAAATTTTAGTGTGGCGACGTGAGCTTATGTACGTATTCGCGATAAAACCGAAACTTTTGTCGATTGCCGAAGGAAAACCCTTTGACCTACGGACTTCCGGTTTGGCACAAATTTAGATGGGTCTGTTGACTACCCTCAGGAGCAATTGCGTCCCTGCCCTTCACCGTTTAGTGCCTTTTTTGCCCTTTGAAACGCAAAAAAAACGTGTTTTTTGCGGTTATTTTAAAATTGCCGCCAGGGTGCTAGGAATATCGGAGTCGGACCCCCAAAATCGTAATCAGGGGTTCATTTTACGTCAGGAAATGTTAAAAAACCGACCTTTTTTTCCAAAAACTGAAAAAATCCTAGTCCAAAAAGAAGAAAGACCCCCCTCTTTGGTATGTTTTGACTCTTTTGATCGCCGAAAGAGAACCCCTTGAAGCACGGACTTCCGCTTTCTCCGACAACCTACTGGGGTCAGTGGCTTACCATAAAAAAATCTGCGACCCCATCCGCCGACTAGGAGTATGTTAGTTTCACGCTTTTAGAACTTTCAAATTGACCGAAAATAGCCATATTTGGATAAGAGGGAGAAATGTTGAGAGTATCAAAACGGCGATATCAAAATCGTAATCAGGGCTCCAAATTACCCCAAAAAGCAAAAAATTACAAATTTTCATCCACATTTGTGGTTTTTACTCTGAAAAAACACGAGCTTATGGACGTAATAAGCGATACAATCGATCGCCGTAAGAAAACCCTTTGACCTACGGACTTCCGGTTTGCATCAACATCTGCCGGGGTCTGTTGGCTTGCCACAGGAGCAATTGCGTCTTCCTCGGCCTCATAAAACTATATTTGTTTCACACGTTTTCGTAATAAAAACACACCAAAAAACCGCTATGGATTAGAAGGTGAACGGTTGAGAATATCGAAACGGCGATTCCGGAATCGTAATCAGGGGTCCAAATTACCCCAGTAACCAAAAAATTACCAACATTGGTCCACGTTTGCGAATTTTAGTGTGGCGACGTGAGCTTATGTACGTATTCGCGATAAAACCGAAACTTTCGTCGATCGCCGAAGGAAAACCCTTTGACCTACGGACTTCCGGTTTGGCACGAACTTAGATGGGTCTGTTGACTACCCTCAGGAGCAATTGCGTCCCTGCCCTTCACCGTTTAGTGCCTTTTTTGCTCTTTGAAACGCAAAAAAAACGTGTTTTTTGCGGTTATTTTAAAATTGCCGCCAGGGTGCTAGGAATATCGGAGTCGGACCCCCAAAATCGTAATCAGGGGTTCATTTTACGTCAGGAAATGTTAAAAAACCGACCTTTTTCTCCAAAAATTGAAAAAATCCTAGTCCAAAAAGAAGAAAGACCCCCCCCTTTGGTATGTTTTGACTCTTTCGATCGCCGAAGGAGAACCCCTTGAAGCACGGACTTCCGCTTTCTCCGACAACCTACTGGGGTCAGTGGCTTACCATAAAAAAATCTGCGACCCCATCCGCCGACTAGGAGTATGTTAGTTTCACGCTTTTAGAACTTTCAAATTGACCGAAAATAGCCATATTTGGATAAGAGGGAGAAATGTTGGGAGTATCAAAACGGCGATATCAAAATCGTAATCAGGGCTCCAAATTACCCCAAAAAGCAAAAAATTACAAACTTTCATCCACATTTGTGGTTTTTACTCTGAAAAAACACGAGCTTATGTACGTAATAAGCAATACAATCGATCGCCGAATGAAAACCCTTTGACCTACGGACTTCCGGTTTGCATCAGCATCTGCCGGGGTCTGTTGGCTTGCTACACTAGCAATTGCGTCCTCCTCGGCCTCTTAAAACTATATTTGTTTCACACGTTTTCGTAATAAAAACACACCAAAAAACCGCTATGGATTAGAAGGTGAACGGTTGAGAATATCGAAACGGCGATTCCGGAATCGTAATCAGGGGTCCAAATTACCCCAGTAACCAAAAAATTACCAACATTGGTCCACGTTTGCGAATTTTAGTGTGGCGACGTGAGCTTATGTACGTATTCGCGATAAAACCGAAACTTTCGTCGATCGCCGAAGGAAAACCCTTTGACCTACGGACTTCCGGTTTGGCACGAACTTAGATGGGTCTGTTGACTACCCTCAGGAGCAATTGCGTCCCTGCCCTTCACCGTTTAGTGCCTTTTTTGCTCTTTGAAACGCAAAAAAAACGTGTTTTTGCGGTTATTTTAAAATTGCCGCCAGGGTGCTAGGAATATCGGAGTCGGACCCCCAAAATCGTAATCAGGGGTTCATTTTACGTCAGGAAATGTTAAAAAACCGACCTTTTTCTCCAAAAATTGAAAAAATCCTAGTCCAAAAAGAAGAAAGACCCCCCCCTTTGGTATGTTTTGACTCTTTCGATCGCCGAAGGAGAACCCCTTGAAGCACGGACTTCCGCTTTCTCCGACAACCTACTGGGGTCAGTGGCTTACCATAAAAAAATCTGCGACCCCATCCGCCGACTAGGAGTATGTTAGTTTCACGCTTTTAGAACTTTCAAATTGACCGAAAATAGCCATATTTGGATAAGAGGGAGAAATGTTGGGAGTATCAAAACGGCGATATCAAAATCGTAATCAGGGCTCCAAATTACCCCAAAAAGCAAAAAATTACAAACTTTCATCCACATTTGTGGTTTTTACTCTGAAAAAACACGAGCTTATGTACGTAATAAGCAATACAATCGATCGCCGAATGAAAACCCTTTGACCTACGGACTTCCGGTTTGCATCAGCATCTGCCGGGGTCTGTTGGCTTGCTACACTAGCAATTGCGTCCTCCTCGGCCTCTTAAAACTATATTTGTTTCACACGTTTTCGTAATAAAAACACACCAAAAAACCGCTATGGATTAGAAGGTGAACGGTTGAGAATATCGAAACGGCGATTCCGGAATCGTAATCAGGGGTCCAAATTACCCCAGTAACCAAAAAATTACCAACATTGGTCCACGTTTGCGAATTTTAGTGTGGCGACGTGAGCTTATGTACGTATTCGCGATAAAACCGAAACTTTCGTCGATCGCCGAAGGAAAACCCTTTGACCTACGGACTTCCGGTTTGGCACGAACTTAGATGGGTCTGTTGACTACCCTCAGGAGCAATTGCGTCCCTGCCCTTCACCGTTTAGTGCCTTTTTTGCTCTTTGAAACGCAAAAAAAACGTGTTTTTTGCGGTTATTTTAAAATTGCCGTCAGGGTGCTAGGAATATCGGAGTCGGACCCCCAAAATCGTAATCAGGGGTTCATTTTACGTCAGGAAATGTTAAAAAACCGACCTTTTTCTCCAAAAATTGAAAAAATCCTAGTCCAAAAAGAAGAAAGACCCCCCCCTTTGGTATGTTTTGACTCTTTCGATCGCCGAAGGAGAACCCCTTGAAGCACGGACTTCCGCTTTCTCCGACAACCTACTGGGGTCAGTGGCTTACCATAAAAAAATCTGCGACCCCATCCGCCGACTAGGAGTATGTTAGTTTCACGCTTTTAGAACTTTCAAATTGACCGAAAATAGCCATATTTGGATAAGAGGGAGAAATGTTGGGAGTATCAAAACGGCGATATCAAAATCGTAATCAGGGCTCCAAATTACCCCAAAAAGCAAAAAATTACAAACTTTCATCCACATTTGTGGTTTTTACTCTGAAAAAACACGAGCTTATGTACGTAATAAGCAATACAATCGATCGCCGAATGAAAACCCTTTGACCTACGGACTTCCGGTTTGCATCAGCATCTGCCGGGGTCTGTTGGCTTGCTACACTAGCAATTGCGTCCTCCTCGGCCTCTTAAAACTATATTTGTTTCACACGTTTTCGTAATAAAAACACACCAAAAAACCGCTATGGATTAGAAGGTGAACGGTTGAGAATATCGAAACGGCGATTCCGGAATCGTAATCAGGGGTCCAAATTACCCCAGTAACCAAAAAATTACCAACATTGGTCCACGTTTGCGAATTTTAGTGTGGCGACGTGAGCTTATGTACGTATTCGCGATAAAACCGAAACTTTCGTCGATCGCCGAAGGAAAACCCTTTGACCTACGGACTTCCGGTTTGGCACGAACTTAGATGGGTCTGTTGACTACCCTCAGGAGCAATTGCGTCCCTGCCCTTCACCGTTTAGTGCCTTTTTTGCTCTTTGAAACGCAAAAAAAACGTGTTTTTTGCGGTTATTTTAAAATTGCCGCCAGGGTGCTAGGAATATCGGAGTCGGACCCCCAAAATCGTAATCAGGGGTTCATTTTACGTCAGGAAATGTTAAAAAACCGACCTTTTTCTCCAAAAATTGAAAAAATCCTAGTCCAAAAAGAAGAAAGACCCCCCCCTTTGGTATGTTTTGACTCTTTCGATCGCCGAAGGAGAACCCCTTGAAGCACGGACTTCCGCTTTCTCCGACAACCTACTGGGGTCAGTGGCTTACCATAAAAAAATCTGCGACCCCATCCGCCGACTAGGAGTATGTTAGTTTCACGCTTTTAGAACTTTCAAATTGACCGAAAATAGCCATATTTGGATAAGAGGGAGAAATGTTGAGAGTATCAAAACGGCGATATCAAAATCGTAATCAGGGCTCCAAATTACCCCAAAAAGCAAAAAATTACAAATTTTCATCCACATTTGTGGTTTTTACTCTGAAAAAACACGAGCTTATGGACGTAATAAGCGATACAATCGATCGCCGTAAGAAAACCCTTTGACCTACGGACTTCCGGTTTGCATCAACATCTGCCGGGGTCTGTTGGCTTGCCACAGGAGCAATTGCGTCTTCCTCGGCCTCATAAAACTATATTTGTTTCAAAACATTTCAAACAAAAATACACCAAAAAACCGCTATGAAGTAGAAGGTGAACGGTTGAGAATATCGAAACGGCGATTCCGGAATCGTAATCAGGGGTCCAAATTACCCCAGTAACCAAAAAATTACCAACATTGGTCCACGTTTGCAAATTTTAGTGTGGCGACGTGAGCTTATGTACGTATTCGCGATAAAACCGAAACTTTTGTCGATTGCCGAAGGAAAACCCTTTGACCTACGGACTTCCGGTTTGGCACAAATTTAGATGGGTCTGTTGACTACCCTCAGGAGCAATTGCGTCCCTGCCCTTCACCGTTTAGTGCCTTTTTTGCCCTTTGAAACGCAAAAAAAACGTGTTTTTTGCGGTTATTTTAAAATTGCCGCCAGGGTGCTAGGAATATCGGAGTCGGACCCCCAAAATCGTAATCAGGGGTTCATTTTACGTCAGGAAATGTTAAAAAACCGACCTTTTTTTCCAAAAACTGAAAAAATCCTAGTCCAAAAAGAAGAAAGACCCCCCTCTTTGGTATGTTTTGACTCTTTTGATCGCCGAAAGAGAACCCCTTGAAGCACGGACTTCCGCTTTCTCCGACAACCTACTGGGGTCAGTGGCTTACCATAAAAAAATCTGCGACCCCATCCGCCGACTAGGAGTATGTTAGTTTCACGCTTTTAGAACTTTCAAATTGACCGAAAATAGCCATATTTGGATAAGAGGGAGAAATGTTGAGAGTATCAAAACGGCGATATCAAAATCGTAATCAGGGCTCCAAATTACCCCAAAAAGCAAAAAATTACAAATTTTCATCCACATTTGTGGTTTTTACTCTGAAAAAACACGAGCTTATGGACGTAATAAGCGATACAATCGATCGCCGTAAGAAAACCCTTTGACCTACGGACTTCCGGTTTGCATCAACATCTGCCGGGGTCTGTTGGCTTGCCACAGGAGCAATTGCGTCTTCCTCGGCCTCATAAAACTATATTTGTTTCACACGTTTTCGTAATAAAAACACACCAAAAAACCGCTATGGATTAGAAGGTGAACGGTTGAGAATATCGAAACGGCGATTCCGGAATCGTAATCAGGGGTCCAAATTACCCCAGTAACCAAAAAATTACCAACATTGGTCCACGTTTGCGAATTTTAGTGTGGCGACGTGAGCTTATGTACGTATTCGCGATAAAACCGAAACTTTCGTCGATCGCCGAAGGAAAACCCTTTGACCTACGGACTTCCGGTTTGGCACGAACTTAGATGGGTCTGTTGACTACCCTCAGGAGCAATTGCGTCCCTGCCCTTCACCGTTTAGTGCCTTTTTTGCTCTTTGAAACGCAAAAAAAACGTGTTTTTTGCGGTTATTTTAAAATTGCCGCCAGGGTGCTAGGAATATCGGAGTCGGACCCCCAAAATCGTAATCAGGGGTTCATTTTACGTCAGGAAATGTTAAAAAACCGACCTTTTTCTCCAAAAATTGAAAAAATCCTAGTCCAAAAAGAAGAAAGACCCCCCCCTTTGGTATGTTTTGACTCTTTCGATCGCCGAAGGAGAACCCCTTGAAGCACGGACTTCCGCTTTCTCCGACAACCTACTGGGGTCAGTGGCTTACCATAAAAAAATCTGCGACCCCATCCGCCGACTAGGAGTATGTTAGTTTCACGCTTTTAGAACTTTCAAATTGACCGAAAATAGCCATATTTGGATAAGAGGGAGAAATGTTGGGAGTATCAAAACGGCGATATCAAAATCGTAATCAGGGCTCCAAATTACCCCAAAAAGCAAAAAATTACAAACTTTCATCCACATTTGTGGTTTTTACTCTGAAAAAACACGAGCTTATGTACGTAATAAGCAATACAATCGATCGCCGAATGAAAACCCTTTGACCTACGGACTTCCGGTTTGCATCAGCATCTGCCGGGGTCTGTTGGCTTGCTACACTAGCAATTGCGTCCTCCTCGGCCTCTTAAAACTATATTTGTTTCACACGTTTTCGTAATAAAAACACACCAAAAAACCGCTATGGATTAGAAGGTGAACGGTTGAGAATATCGAAACGGCGATTCCGGAATCGTAATCAGGGGTCCAAATTACCCCAGTAACCAAAAAATTACCAACATTGGTCCACGTTTGCGAATTTTAGTGTGGCGACGTGAGCTTATGTACGTATTCGCGATAAAACCGAAACTTTCGTCGATCGCCGAAGGAAAACCCTTTGACCTACGGACTTCCGGTTTGGCACGAACTTAGATGGGTCTGTTGACTACCCTCAGGAGCAATTGCGTCCCTGCCCTTCACCGTTTAGTGCCTTTTTTGCTCTTTGAAACGCAAAAAAAACGTGTTTTTTGCGGTTATTTTAAAATTGCCGCCAGGGTGCTAGGAATATCGGAGTCGGACCCCCAAAATCGTAATCAGGGGTTCATTTTACGTCAGGAAATGTTAAAAAACCGACCTTTTTCTCCAAAAATTGAAAAAATCCTAGTCCAAAAAGAAGAAAGACCCCCCCCTTTGGTATGTTTTGACTCTTTCGATCGCCGAAGGAGAACCCCTTGAAGCACGGACTTCCGCTTTCTCCGACAACCTACTGGGGTCAGTGGCTTACCATAAAAAAATCTGCGACCCCATCCGCCGACTAGGAGTATGTTAGTTTCACGCTTTTAGAACTTTCAAATTGACCGAAAATAGCCATATTTGGATAAGAGGGAGAAATGTTGGGAGTATCAAAACGGCGATATCAAAATCGTAATCAGGGCTCCAAATTACCCCAAAAAGCAAAAAATTACAAACTTTCATCCACATTTGTGGTTTTTACTCTGAAAAAACACGAGCTTATGTACGTAATAAGCAATACAATCGATCGCCGAATGAAAACCCTTTGACCTACGGACTTCCGGTTTGCATCAGCATCTGCCGGGGTCTGTTGGCTTGCTACACTAGCAATTGCGTCCTCCTCGGCCTCTTAAAACTATATTTGTTTCACACGTTTTCGTAATAAAAACACACCAAAAAACCGCTATGGATTAGAAGGTGAACGGTTGAGAATATCGAAACGGCGATTCCGGAATCGTAATCAGGGGTCCAAATTACCCCAGTAACCAAAAAATTACCAACATTGGTCCACGTTTGCGAATTTTAGTGTGGCGACGTGAGCTTATGTACGTATTCGCGATAAAACCGAAACTTTCGTCGATCGCCGAAGGAAAACCCTTTGACCTACGGACTTCCGGTTTGGCACGAACTTAGATGGGTCTGTTGACTACCCTCAGGAGCAATTGCGTCCCTGCCCTTCACCGTTTAGTGCCTTTTTTGCTCTTTGAAACGCAAAAAAAACGTGTTTTTTGCGGTTATTTTAAAATTGCCGCCAGGGTGCTAGGAATATCGGAGTCGGACCCCCAAAATCGTAATCAGGGGTTCATTTTACGTCAGGAAATGTTAAAAAACCGACCTTTTTCTCCAAAAATTGAAAAAATCCTAGTCCAAAAAGAAGAAAGACCCCCCCCTTTGGTATGTTTTGACTCTTTCGATCGCCGAAGGAGAACCCCTTGAAGCACGGACTTCCGCTTTCTCCGACAACCTACTGGGGTCAGTGGCTTACCATAAAAAAATCTGCGACCCCATCCGCCGACTAGGAGTATGTTAGTTTCACGCTTTTAGAACTTTCAAATTGACCGAAAATAGCCATATTTGGATAAGAGGGAGAAATGTTGGGAGTATCAAAACGGCGATATCAAAATCGTAATCAGGGCTCCAAATTACCCCAAAAAGCAAAAAATTACAAACTTTCATCCACATTTGTGGTTTTTACTCTGAAAAAACACGAGCTTATGTACGTAATAAGCAATACAATCGATCGCCGAATGAAAACCCTTTGACCTACGGACTTCCGGTTTGCATCAGCATCTGCCGGGGTCTGTTGGCTTGCTACACTAGCAATTGCGTCCTCCTCGGCCTCTTAAAACTATATTTGTTTCACACGTTTTCGTAATAAAAACACACCAAAAAACCGCTATGGATTAGAAGGTGAACGGTTGAGAATATCGAAACGGCGATTCCGGAATCGTAATCAGGGGTCCAAATTACCCCAGTAACCAAAAAATTACCAACATTGGTCCACGTTTGCGAATTTTAGTGTGGCGACGTGAGCTTATGTACGTATTCGCGATAAAACCGAAACTTTCGTCGATCGCCGAAGGAAAACCCTTTGACCTACGGACTTCCGGTTTGGCACGAACTTAGATGGGTCTGTTGACTACCCTCAGGAGCAATTGCGTCCCTGCCCTTCACCGTTTAGTGCCTTTTTTGCTCTTTGAAACGCAAAAAAAACGTGTTTTTTGCGGTTATTTTAAAATTGCCGCCAGGGTGCTAGGAATATCGGAGTCGGACCCCCAAAATCGTAATCAGGGGTTCATTTTACGTCAGGAAATGTTAAAAAACCGACCTTTTTCTCCAAAAATTGAAAAAATCCTAGTCCAAAAAGAAGAAAGACCCCCCCCTTTGGTATGTTTTGACTCTTTCGATCGCCGAAGGAGAACCCCTTGAAGCACGGACTTCCGCTTTCTCCGACAACCTACTGGGGTCAGTGGCTTACCATAAAAAAATCTGCGACCCCATCCGCCGACTAGGAGTATGTTAGTTTCACGCTTTTAGAACTTTCAAATTGACCGAAAATAGCCATATTTGGATAAGAGGGAGAAATGTTGAGAGTATCAAAACGGCGATATCAAAATCGTAATCAGGGCTCCAAATTACCCCAAAAAGCAAAAAATTACAAATTTTCATCCACATTTGTGGTTTTTACTCTGAAAAAACACGAGCTTATGGACGTAATAAGCGATACAATCGATCGCCGTAAGAAAACCCTTTGACCTACGGACTTCCGGTTTGCATCAACATCTGCCGGGGTCTGTTGGCTTGCCACAGGAGCAATTGCGTCTTCCTCGGCCTCATAAAACTATATTTGTTTCACACGTTTTCGTAATAAAAACACACCAAAAAACCGCTATGGATTAGAAGGTGAACGGTTGAGAATATCGAAACGGCGATTCCGGAATCGTAATCAGGGGTCCAAATTACCCCAGTAACCAAAAAATTACCAACATTGGTCCACGTTTGCGAATTTTAGTGTGGCGACGTGAGCTTATGTACGTATTCGCGATAAAACCGAAACTTTCGTCGATCGCCGAAGGAAAACCCTTTGACCTACGGACTTCCGGTTTGGCACGAACTTAGATGGGTCTGTTGACTACCCTCAGGAGCAATTGCGTCCCTGCCCTTCACCGTTTAGTGCCTTTTTTGCTCTTTGAAACGCAAAAAAAACGTGTTTTTTGCGGTTATTTTAAAATTGCCGCCAGGGTGCTAGGAATATCGGAGTCGGACCCCCAAAATCGTAATCAGGGGTTCATTTTACGTCAGGAAATGTTAAAAAACCGACCTTTTTCTCCAAAAATTGAAAAAATCCTAGTCCAAAAAGAAGAAAGACCCCCCCCTTTGGTATGTTTTGACTCTTTCGATCGCCGAAGGAGAACCCCTTGAAGCACGGACTTCCGCTTTCTCCGACAACCTACTGGGGTCAGTGGCTTACCATAAAAAAATCTGCGACCCCATCCGCCGACTAGGAGTATGTTAGTTTCACGCTTTTAGAACTTTCAAATTGACCGAAAATAGCCATATTTGGATAAGAGGGAGAAATGTTGGGAGTATCAAAACGGCGATATCAAAATCGTAATCAGGGCTCCAAATTACCCCAAAAAGCAAAAAATTACAAACTTTCATCCACATTTGTGGTTTTTACTCTGAAAAAACACGAGCTTATGTACGTAATAAGCAATACAATCGATCGCCGAATGAAAACCCTTTGACCTACGGACTTCCGGTTTGCATCAGCATCTGCCGGGGTCTGTTGGCTTGCTACACTAGCAATTGCGTCCTCCTCGGCCTCTTAAAACTATATTTGTTTCACACGTTTTCGTAATAAAAACACACCAAAAAACCGCTATGGATTAGAAGGTGAACGGTTGAGAATATCGAAACGGCGATTCCGGAATCGTAATCAGGGGTCCAAATTACCCCAGTAACCAAAAAATTACCAACATTGGTCCACGTTTGCGAATTTTAGTGTGGCGACGTGAGCTTATGTACGTATTCGCGATAAAACCGAAACTTTCGTCGATCGCCGAAGGAAAACCCTTTGACCTACGGACTTCCGGTTTGGCACGAACTTAGATGGGTCTGTTGACTACCCTCAGGAGCAATTGCGTCCCTGCCCTTCACCGTTTAGTGCCTTTTTTGCTCTTTGAAACGCAAAAAAAACGTGTTTTTTGCGGTTATTTTAAAATTGCCGCCAGGGTGCTAGGAATATCGGAGTCGGACCCCCAAAATCGTAATCAGGGGTTCATTTTACGTCAGGAAATGTTAAAAAACCGACCTTTTTCTCCAAAAATTGAAAAAATCCTAGTCCAAAAAGAAGAAAGACCCCCCCCTTTGGTATGTTTTGACTCTTTCGATCGCCGAAGGAGAACCCCTTGAAGCACGGACTTCCGCTTTCTCCGACAACCTACTGGGGTCAGTGGCTTACCATAAAAAAATCTGCGACCCCATCCGCCGACTAGGAGTATGTTAGTTTCACGCTTTTAGAACTTTCAAATTGACCGAAAATAGCCATATTTGGATAAGAGGGAGAAATGTTGGGAGTATCAAAACGGCGATATCAAAATCGTAATCAGGGCTCCAAATTACCCCAAAAAGCAAAAAATTACAAACTTTCATCCACATTTGTGGTTTTTACTCTGAAAAAACACGAGCTTATGTACGTAATAAGCAATACAATCGATCGCCGAATGAAAACCCTTTGACCTACGGACTTCCGGTTTGCATCAGCATCTGCCGGGGTCTGTTGGCTTGCTACACTAGCAATTGCGTCCTCCTCGGCCTCTTAAAACTATATTTGTTTCACACGTTTTCGTAATAAAAACACACCAAAAAACCGCTATGGATTAGAAGGTGAACGGTTGAGAATATCGAAACGGCGATTCCGGAATCGTAATCAGGGGTCCAAATTACCCCAGTAACCAAAAAATTACCAACATTGGTCCACGTTTGCGAATTTTAGTGTGGCGACGTGAGCTTATGTACGTATTCGCGATAAAACCGAAACTTTCGTCGATCGCCGAAGGAAAACCCTTTGACCTACGGACTTCCGGTTTGGCACGAACTTAGATGGGTCTGTTGACTACCCTCAGGAGCAATTGCGTCCCTGCCCTTCACCGTTTAGTGCCTTTTTTGCTCTTTGAAACGCAAAAAAAACGTGTTTTTTGCGGTTATTTTAAAATTGCCGCCAGGGTGCTAGGAATATCGGAGTCGGACCCCCAAAATCGTAATCAGGGGTTCATTTTACGTCAGGAAATGTTAAAAAACCGACCTTTTTCTCCAAAAATTGAAAAAATCCTAGTCCAAAAAGAAGAAAGACCCCCCCCTTTGGTATGTTTTGACTCTTTCGATCGCCGAAGGAGAACCCCTTGAAGCACGGACTTCCGCTTTCTCCGACAACCTACTGGGGTCAGTGGCTTACCATAAAAAAATCTGCGACCCCATCCGCCGACTAGGAGTATGTTAGTTTCACGCTTTTAGAACTTTCAAATTGACCGAAAATAGCCATATTTGGATAAGAGGGAGAAATGTTGGGAGTATCAAAACGGCGATATCAAAATCGTAATCAGGGCTCCAAATTACCCCAAAAAGCAAAAAATTACAAACTTTCATCCACATTTGTGGTTTTTACTCTGAAAAAACACGAGCTTATGTACGTAATAAGCAATACAATCGATCGCCGAATGAAAACCCTTTGACCTACGGACTTCCGGTTTGCATCAGCATCTGCCGGGGTCTGTTGGCTTGCTACACTAGCAATTGCGTCCTCCTCGGCCTCTTAAAACTATATTTGTTTCACACGTTTTCGTAATAAAAACACACCAAAAAACCGCTATGGATTAGAAGGTGAACGGTTGAGAATATCGAAACGGCGATTCCGGAATCGTAATCAGGGGTCCAAATTACCCCAGTAACCAAAAAATTACCAACATTGGTCCACGTTTGCGAATTTTAGTGTGGCGACGTGAGCTTATGTACGTATTCGCGATAAAACCGAAACTTTCGTCGATCGCCGAAGGAAAACCCTTTGACCTACGGACTTCCGGTTTGGCACGAACTTAGATGGGTCTGTTGACTACCCTCAGGAGCAATTGCGTCCCTGCCCTTCACCGTTTAGTGCCTTTTTTGCTCTTTGAAACGCAAAAAAAACGTGTTTTTTGCGGTTATTTTAAAATTGCCGCCAGGGTGCTAGGAATATCGGAGTCGGACCCCCAAAATCGTAATCAGGGGTTCATTTTACGTCAGGAAATGTTAAAAAACCGACCTTTTTCTCCAAAAATTGAAAAAATCCTAGTCCAAAAAGAAGAAAGACCCCCCCCTTTGGTATGTTTTGACTCTTTCGATCGCCGAAGGAGAACCCCTTGAAGCACGGACTTCCGCTTTCTCCGACAACCTACTGGGGTCAGTGGCTTACCATAAAAAAATCTGCGACCCCATCCGCCGACTAGGAGTATGTTAGTTTCACGCTTTTAGAACTTTCAAATTGACCGAAAATAGCCATATTTGGATAAGACGTCAGCTTATAAACGTATTGGCAATTTAAAAAAAAAAAAAAAAAAAAAAAAAGAACTTAAAATTTTTGATTTTACGCAAGTTTATTGATATGCTACTTATATTGCACATGTGAGTAAATAGTTATATAATTTAAAACTCAAACAGTGATTTAATAATACTGAGCACCTCGAGATTTATTGAGCCGGTTCGCATTAAACTCGAAAAAAATATTTTCAAGTATCTAATTATATTGTTTTGCTTATTATATATAATTAACATAAAGAATCAATTTATAGAAGAAAACTAGTTTACAGAATTCTCAGTTATGTGTAGAGAGGACAATAGATGGTGTCATTGTTGTTGTCCTTCATCACAGCAAGCAGCAACTTTACTTACACATAGACATAACATAACCCTTGAATCAGTGTGAGAAGTGCAAGGCAGATAAATAACAATACAATTGGAAATCAATTTGCAATTGTATTTGAAAATAATCAATTGTATTTTGAAGATAGAAAACAATGTCACTGAAGGCAGTAATTGTGTAAGTAAATAGTTATTACTTTACTTCATTAATAATTCAATTAATTAATTCAGAAAATCAAAGCAATCTAATCTTTAAGTTGACTATACTAAGGATTAGTAAGGATAATAAGCTATGATTGATTTCTACTTGTAGGTTATGAAAGTAATGTTGTTTTTAACTATTTAAGTAATGTGATGAGATAATGTATATTTTATAGCTTTAGATGGATAAATTGTTTGTATTGATTTACGTAAGCTGTAATATAATATTTTAGGTGGAATGGAGCGATGGAATCTAAAAATTATGAATTGGAACCTACTTAATATATAATGTGATTCGATTCAATGAATTGCTGTGATCCAATTGATGATGAGGACTCGATCCAGATCAGTAGGCGACATGAAACAAAAAGGAGAAACTGCTTAATGAGTTCACACAAGATGCAAATAGTAAGTATACTAACCGGGGGATGTGCCCCCATCATCCCTCTTTTTTTTTTCTTATCTGCTAACTCATCTTTTTCTTTCTATAGATATTTTGGTTTCTTAAATCCTAAAAATGAAGAAAGATTATCGAGATAAATTGAATTATATTAAATTAACGCAACTTCAATTATGATGAGGCTGAAACGGAAAAATATTTAATTAAATTAAAAATTTTGTTACCATTGTTCAATCAGTAGGCTGATGTCAATTAAAATAAATTCATTTATTGTTTCTATGGTTACCATAAATAAATAATTTCGCAAAAAAACATGTTTCATTCATTTGCAATTTTCTGGTTCTCTAAAACAAATATGCTAATTACAATATTTTAAATTTACTTACAATAGTCGCGGGAATTAAAAAGGTTAGTTATGATTTCATTTCTTGAATTAAATTACTTATTTTATATTTAAATTCTGCTTCCTCCAAATCCTTATCTGAAAATCCTACCTAACAAGACACCTAACGATTTGAAACAATGTTGGCTGAAAATCAAATTCCTAATCGCGACGCTTTAACAATTAATATAAAACTGAACATACAAATATTGTAATTGTGCACAAAAAATTGAATTCAAGTGACTTGATACACCATAAGTCATTAATATTAAGTTTGTTAACTTGGCCCAACTGATACAGTCAAATACCGTAACAGCCAGGTAATAAGTTTTAATTTTTTACAAATATTAATTGTTATTAAATTTAATGTTCAATATTGTTTATGATATCAGAGATATCGGCAAGGTGGTTTGACGGCCAAGTGTACAATTACGTCACGTCCAATCAAACCTGCCAACCACAAACTGTCAAGCATATAGACGCTTAACCAATTAACAACGGCTTCACTCCTAGCAAAAACTTAGCCCAGAGATCCATCCGTCTTGGAAGCAAAATACTGTGTTCAGAAAGTGGCCCAATACAAACATAAATTCATCAACAAAAATTATCAGCAAAAAACTAATCTAATTCTGAAAAATATAACGGTATAGCACTAATGAATTGTTATAATAATTTAAATTAAGCACTTTAATCAATATTTTTATCTAAAGTTTTAAATGAATATTATAACCGGTTCAAATCTACAATATTTCTGTTGATCAAACCCTAAACTGGCTTATCACGTAATTAATTTAAACACTTACTCTTTCTGTCTTGGCGTCTTGAACTATGTTGGCCTACCTGTATTCTTGTGATTTGCTAAAGCTGCTGGGAAGTTCTGGCTGAATCTCTGGCACCATTTCCACACCGTTTCACATAGTTTTAAATTATTTTTTAAACGTAAGATGAAAGTTTAGAGTGGTCTAGTAAAATTAATTTAGAAAGCTATTCAATTGCATATTTTTAAGATAATAGATTACATCTTCCACAACAGAAGTTTGGTCCACATAGCATGTTACAAGACACACATGGCTTACATCAGATTACTGTAGTTTTGGATGATCAATTATGCAACATGCATTATGAAAAGCTTTAGAATATTTAAAGAAAATGATTTTATATATAAACAGCTTAACAAATTGAAATATTAAGAATTTAAAATTAAATATTTTTTAATCAATTATAATATGTTTACAAGAATTAAAATTCCAAATTCAAGTAATTGACACTCATTAGTACCAACCTCAAGTAACAAAATTTCACTAAGCCAATCTGAATTTCCATCCTATCCGAACCGACGCCAACTTCATTATGATGTCACTTTGATCCCGATTTTAAATACTTTTTAAACACTAATATTTCACTTAATTTTAATTTTTCGACAAAAAACTCGCGGCCACGGCACGGATTAATTATTAACTTTGCTTGAAACACTCCCGGGCCTCAATCAGGCACTAAAACCACGGAGTTTAAGACCGGCATGCGCGTAGTAGAAGGCACTGCGAATTACTGAAAAATCATAGGATTTTTGCAACATGGCCGACATTTTCGTACGATCTGCGCATGCTCTTGAATTTAGGAAATAAATAAATTATTTTCAAAAATTAATTTTTGTTATTTAGAAAGCGGTTTAAGCAATTATATTAATTTTATAATAGCAAAAAAATCTGAATTTTTTGAATTTTATATTTTTAAAATCCGGTATTAATGGAATCTATGTGTAAGATTGACACAAACTCAAAATTTGCAAAAATTAAGTTTAAAGTTTTTTGAGTACTATTTAGAATTTTTTTAAATTATTAAAAATTTCAAAATCTACCCCTAATATTATCTAATTTATTTCAAAAAATTGCGAAAATCAAAATTTATTTTTTGGCAAAGTTATTTCATATTTGTTGGTCAACATTTAAAAAAATCATCCCTGCTTTATTTTTGAAAGGGGGAGGATGAAATTTGCTCAGTGCATCAAGGAAGGACCCAACTACCACCCCCAACTATTAAAATTCTTCAAAAATTATTTCAAGTCTCAAAATTAAATATAAAAGGAGAAACTTTTTTTTTTAATTTTTAACCATTAATAACTTTTACAAGTTTTATTTTATCAAAAATCCAAAACAACCTCTACATTATAAGTACTAAAATATAACTTTTCCAAAACCCTAAAAGTTTTTCAAAAATCAAAATTATTTAAAAAAAATTCAACTCTTAGTTTTCAACTATTTTAAACAATAGGCCTTTGCAAGGCAATGGCAAACCAGCAAAGTATTTGCCTAGTAAACCCCTCTAGTGGTGTGGTTTGGATTCCACTTTAAACTGTAGGTCCCGTATGTTTGTGTGGAACTATTATCGCGCACCACAAACATACGTGAGGGGTGCCGACGCTCGTAGCGAGTATGGCACTATAAGAAGAAGAAGGCCTATCATTTTAAAGCGCTTACTGTGTACTTTCTAATGGTTTTTGAAAAAATTCTGTAATTTAAAAATTTGCATCTCTATTTTGATTTTAGTGATTCGGATTAAATTAGCTCTCATGAGGTTATTTCTCAATTTTTTTTAATCAATATAGGAACACTTACTAAATCAAACGCAAGAATTTCAAAAATCAACTTTATTTTATTATAATTTGCTCTCAATTTGAGTTATTAATTTTTCAATTTTTTTTTTTTTTAAATTAAACTCAAATTTAATTTATTTTTTTCAACTCTTATAAATGTTTAAACTAAAAGGTTATTATATATCGTTAGAAAGCCTGAATCATTAGCTTCAAAATTAAGTAAATAGTTTTGAGTTTTGTTAACTTAACAACTCAAAATTTGCTAAAAACTCGGTTAGGGGTACTTATCTTTACAACGACATTATGGATTCAAATTAAGGGCTGCAAATTGCTATCATCAAAATTGCGTAATAATTAATGCTAACTTGATTATTTCAAAATGTATTTCTTATGGGAAAAAATCGACAATTTTTAAACTTAAATTTTGATCAATTTAAGCAAGTTAAGAATAATGTAATGCATTTTAGGGTACTTTTGGATTACTAAGATTATGGTAGGCTGCATTAAAAGGCTTGAACAAGCGTTTTTTATAAAATTTTAATTTTTGTGATTATAACCTCAAAATATGAGTTTTAATTGAAATTACATTTTAATAACACAATTTTGGCCTGATTAAACTTTATAATTGTAATCTGTGAATTAAATAGAATGCTTTGTATGTTATCACACAGTCTAATTGTGTTTGATTAAGCCAATATGAGAATTGGGTACTTGCAATGGTTCAAATCATCGCATGCTTAATACATGTAAACCAATGAATGAAACTGTATATCTTAAAAGGAATTAACATATTATTAGCAATAGTATTAAATAGTTTTATCAGATTTTCTTAATATAATGTTTATTGTAAAGAGCAACTTGCAAGTTTTTGGTGCTTATAACGATGTAATTTGTAAATAACTCAAAATTTACTGAATTAATTGAAAATCTGTTAGTGCACAGTGAATTTGAGCCAAAATTGATTTGAATAGATGTATCACACTTTATATTGTAGAAAGTAATAAACAAAATTCAATTTTAAGCTACGATTTAGGATTATTTCCATGTAATATAAGTTTATTTATGAAAATAAGGTTAGGTCATTTTATAGAAATGCAAACTACAAATTTTTGTTAAAATTGGTTATAATTTAATAAATTAATCAATTGTTTTTATTAATAAATAATTACAACATAACCTAATTGTAATAAATGCTACTTGTACAATCTTTAAATTAAATTGAATTGCTTATATTTTAAATTCTTGTTAAATCAATCGTTCTTATAAGATTAACATATGTGATGTACTTTTCCATATAACTTTTTAATCTTAAATTTTACAGGAAACATTAATAAGAATAAAATGTAGATTAATTGCTTCTCCTTCTTTTATTTATATGATTATTTGCATTATTTTTTATAGTTTATGAACAATTTGCTAATAATCATTTTTTTCATTCCTAATGGTTTGTATTGCATAATATATTAAGTTTAAACTCAGAAATAATAAAATACAAGAATTGTATAACTTATATTAATAGTAAATTACAATCAAAATGTGTTCAATCTTCTAGCTTATTTTTTTTATTGATGGACCTATTCCTGATTTAAATATATTGGGTAAAACAATAACATTGAACAAATAAATCTTTTATTTTGTTGATAAATGATAATAAATAACATAACAATTTCTGCTTCTCAAGAATTTCCTAATTTAGTGTTTTTTTGTTTTAGAATTTGCCTTGTTGAGCAGCTGTATATGCAGCAAACTTCATTTCTGGACGTGGAGTAAACAACCAACATTACTTTATAAATTTGCTTTAGATGGATTGCTAATGAATTAATCTGAAGAATTTCTTAAATCATTATGCTTATTGTGTTTTATTTCAGCACACCTTTACCTTCATAATTTGCGAAAAATTTTACCAGTTTTTTTGAAAGATTGATAATATTGTGGCAAAAACTCTCTTTGTTCTTTCTCTCGTTAAAGCATTAAATATTACTCTAAAGAACTGAAACTAGTGTCAAAAGATGCGCAATTTAATGTAAATTTACATAGTTAACTAGTTTATCTAAGCCTAGTACAAAGTTTTTAAGTAAAATGCTTGAAAATGGCACTTTTAATGTAAATGTCATGTTCTTTCTTATGTTAAATCCACAAATATTATTTAAAAGAGCAAAAACTAATCTGAAAAGATGCAAAATTAATGTAGATTTATGTGGTTAATTTGGTTTATATTGGTCCAATATAAAGTGTCTGAAAGTAGCACTTTTATCGCAAATGTCGTGTTTTTTTCTTCTTCTAAATCTTCAAAATTACTCTCGAAATCTGAAATTAGTTTCAAAAGTTGCAGAATTTAATGTAGATTTGCGTGTGTAACTTGTCCAAGTAAAAGTTTTTGATTAAAAGACGAAATAGTAGAACTTTTGATGCACTTAAACTGTATCTAGATGTTTTCAAGTTTAGTAAGCAGGCGGAAAGGGAATTGTGCATCAACACTATTGCACGGTAGCTTTGCTTTGGCAATGAGACTATCAACTCTTTCTTTCCTATTCCCTGCTATGAACATTTGACCACTCTTAGTCAAAACTCTTCAGTTTACTCTTGACCACTTTTAAAAATACACATCTTCTATCCTTTTTTCTTCTTCTTTCTTCTCAAAATAGATTGGAGAAACTACGACATCAACAAATCTGCCAGGAGGTATAAAATGGATGTAATTTGAAAACATAAAAATGTCAAAAAATTAAAATAAAATACTCCAAGGAAGTAACGGAAATGGACAATCATTCACTGCTCTACAGTTTCTGAACAAACAGCAAAAAAACACACGACGACCAGACAGCAACAGTATTTAGAAAACACCGCTCCAAGGTAAGGAAGGAAAGAGCACCAGAGGGTTAAAAGGTGGCTGCAAAAACAGAACCAGAAGGCCCAAGCAAAGGACAATAAAAACTGACTCTTGGAGAATCAAATTGAAGACTTTGACACATCAACTAAGGATAAGGATAATAATGTTTTGTCAATAATGTTTTGAAGTTGTCAATAATGTTCTTGAACTGTCAATAATGTTCTCAAACTGTTAAAACTGTTTATATATTTTCAGTAATATTTTAAAAATGTTCCTAAAGAGTCAATAATGTTCTGACAATCCAATCATGTTCTAGAACTGTCAATAATGTTCTTACTCTGTTAGAACTGTTTGTATGTATTCAGTAATGTTTTATATTTGTCCTTGAAGTGACAATTATATTCTGACAACGCCAATCATGTTTTGGAACTGTTAATAATGTTTCCGAACTGTAACTAGTGTTCTTACGCTATTGAAACTGTTTGTATATATTCTGTAATGTTTTATATTTGTTCCTGAAGTGACAATTATATTCTAACAAAGTCAATCATGTTCCGGAACCGTTAATAATGTTTCTAAACTGTAAATAATGTTCTTACGCTGTTGAAATTGTTTGTATGTGCTCAGTAATATTTTATATTTGTTCCTGAAGAGTCAATTATGTTCCGGAACTGTTAATAATGTTTCCGAACTGTAACTAATGTTCTTACGCTCTTGAAACTGTTTGTATATACTCAGTAATGTTTTATATTTGTCCTTGAAGTGACAATTATAATCTGACAATGTCAATCATGTTCCGGAACTATTAATAATGTTTCCGAACTGTAACTAATGTTCTTACGCTGTTGAAACTGTTTGTATATATTCAGTAATGTTTTATATTAGTCCTTGAAGTGACAATTATATTCTGACAAAGTCAATCATGTTCTGGAACTGTTAATAATGTTTCAGAACTGTAAATAATGTTCTTACGCTGTTGAAATTGTTTGTATGTGCTCAGTAATATTTTATATCTGTTCCTGAAGAGTCAATTATGTTCTGACAATGTCAATCATGTTCCGGAACTGTTAATAATGTTTCCGAACTGTAACTAATGTTCTTACGCTCTTGAAACTGTTTGTATATACTCAGTAATGTTTTATATTTGTCCTTGAAGTGACAATTATAATATGACAATGTCAATCATGTTCCGGAACTATTAATAATGTTTCCGAACTGTAACTAATGTTCTTACGCTGTTGAAACTGTTTGTATATATTCAGTAATATTTTATATTAGTCCTTGAAGTGATAATTATATTCTAACAATGTCAATCATGTTTTTGAACTGTCAATAATGTTTCTAAACTGTCAGAGTTTTTTATACAATTGCATAAAATAAGGTTATGATAATTTTTTGCTTTTAAAAACGTTAATGTTAGTAATATGTAAAAATGATTTATACAAATCAAGTAGGGAATTTTAGTTTGTTTAAATTAATTTTTATACATTTTTATTGTAGTATTTTTAATAAGCGAGTTATTGACACAAATGTATGAAATGAGGTTATGATAGTTTTTTGCTTTTAAAATCGTTAATGTTGGTAATATGTAAAAATGATTTATATAAATCAAGTAGGGAGTTTTAGTTTATTTAAAATGATTTCTATACATTTTTGTTGTTGTGTTGTTAGTAAGCAAGTTATTAATACAAATGTATGAAATGAGGTTTTGATAGTTTTTTTGCTTTTAAAATCGTTAATGTTGGTAATATATTAAAAAGATTGAAATAAATCAAGTAGGAAATTTTAGTTTGCTTAAATTAATTTATATACTTTTTTATTGTGGTGTTCTTAGTAAGCGAGTTATTGATACAAATGTATAAAATGAGGTTATGATTATTTTTTGCTTATAAAATTGTTAATGTTGGTAATATGTCAAAATGATTTAGATAAATTAAGTAGGAAATTTTAGTTTACCTAAATTAATTTATATACATTTTTGTTGTAGCGTTGGTATTAAGCGAGTTATTGATACAAATGTATGAAATAAGGTTATGATAATTTTTTGCTTATAAAATTGTCAATGTTGGTAATATGTAAAAAAGATTTATATAAATCAAGTAGGAAATTTTAGTTTGCTTAAATTAATTTATATACATTTTTGTTGTAACGTTGTTAGTAAGCGAGTTATTGATACAAATGTATAAAATGAGGTATAATAGTTTTTTCTTTTAAAATCGTTAATGTTAGTAATATGTAAAAATGATTTTTATAAATCAAGTAGGGAATTTTAATTTGCTTAAATTAATTTATATACATTTTTATTGTAGTATTCTTAGTAAGCAAGTTATTGATACAGTTGTATGAAATGAGGTTATGATGGTTTTTTGCTTTTAAAATTGTTAATGTTGGTAATATGTAAAAATGATTTAGATAAATCAAGTAGGAAATTTTAGTTTGCTTAAATTAATTTATATACATTTTTGTTGTAACGTTGTTAGTATGCGAGTTATTGATACAAATGTGTAAAATGAGGTTATAATAGTTTTTTCTTTTAAAAACGTTAATGTTGGTAATATGTAAAAATGATTTATACAAATCAAGTAGGAATGTTTAGTTTGCTTAAATTAATTTATATACATTTTTATTGTAATATTGTTAGTAAGCGAGTTATTGATACAAATCAATGAAATGAGGTTATGATAGTTTTTTTCTTTGAAAAACGCTAATGTTGGTAATATCTAAAAATGATTTAGATAAATCAAGTAGGGAATTTTAGTTTGCTTAAATTAATCTATATACATTTTTATTGTAGTATTGTTAGTAAGCAAGTTATTGATACAAATGTATAAAATGAGGTTATGATAGTTTTTTGCTTTTTAAAACGTTAATGTTGGTAATTTGTAAAAATTATTTAAATAAATCAAGTAGGGAATTTTAGTTTGCTTAAATTAATCTATATACATTTTTGTTGTAGCATTGTTAGTAAGCGAGTTATTGCTGCAAATGTATGAAATGAGGTTATGATAGTTTTTTGCTTTTTAAAACGTTAATGTTGGTAATTTGTAAAAATGATTTAAATAAATCAAGCAGGGAATTTTAGTTTGCTTAAATTAATTTATATACATTTTTATTGTAGTATTGTTAGTAAGCGAGTTATTGATACAAATCAATGAAATAAGGTTATGATAGTTTTTTGCTTTTAAAAACGCTAATGTTGGTAATATGTAAAAATGGTTTAAATAAATCAAGTAGAAAATTTTAGTTTGCTTAAACTAATTTATATACATTTTTGTTGTTATATTGTTAGTAAGCAAGTTATTGATACAAATGTAAAAAAATAAAGTTACAAGTCTCTGGCTTTTAAAATTGTTAAAGTTGGTAATATGTAAAAATGATTTATATAAATCAAGTAAAAAATTTTAGTCTGCTTAAAATGATTTATATACATTTTTGTTATAGTATTGTTAGTAAGCGAGTTATTAATACAAATGTATATAATGACATTAAGAGTATTTTGCTTTTAAAAACGTTAATGTTAGTAATATGTAAAAATAATTTATATAAAACAAATAAGGAATTTTAGTTTACATAAAATAATTTATAAACATTTTTGTTTTAGTGTTGCTTTACAATTTGTATAAATTTATGCCAACCTTTTTCAGACGCACTGTATAAAAAATTATTAGTTCCAAGTTTCGCCACAAGATGGTGTCTTTGATGATTTGTAAATTATAAATATTTAACAAAGGAAGATTCTGCTGCAATATTACAATATTATTTCATTAAATCATCAAAACCTTTATTTTAACTTAAATTTGTATATTTAATTTTATCATAAGATTCCGTCATTAAAATCGGAATTATTTTCACGAGTTCATTTAAGCTGGTACGACTGGAAGTGCAACAAGTGGAAGTGTAGGAGTGCTAAGGTAATAAATACAAATTTATCAGCTAAATTGTTTTAATTGAGTGCTAAATTGGGGTATATTTGACGCGGATAAGGTTATTAATACGTTTGTAATAATAGGTTATGATGGGGATGGAAAATTTTCGGGTGAAAATTGTTAAAATATTTTGGCTAATTGAGATGTCAATTTTACGGTAAAATAATTAATGGGGAATTGAAAAGGGGGCGAATTATATTGCGGTATTAGTTTGTTTACAATCTTCTCATAACCTCATACTTTGATTTTATTATTAATTAAAATAATTAAGAAATTGTTTTGTGCCCTCATGTTGGTTGTGTTTGTAATGGTAGGTGGCGCTGATGCAAGTGCTTCTATCAAAAATTTCAATTTTACTTTACAATAAGCTGGTATGACTGGAAGTGCAACAAGTGGAAGGTTTAGAAGTCCTAAGGTAATAAATACAAATTTATTAGCTAAATTGTTTTAATTGAGCTTCAAATTGGGGTATATTTGACGCGGATAAGGTTATTAATGCGTTTGTGATAATAGGTTATGATAGGGATGGAACATTTTCGGGTGAAAATTGTTAAAATATTTTAAGGGGAATTGAAAGGAAAGCGAATTAAATTGCTGTATTAGTTTTTTTACAATTATAACCATGATTTTATAAAATTAAAAAATTGATTTCCGACTTCAAGTTAGTAATTTTGATACAATAGGCTAGGTGGCGCTGATGTAAGCTATCAATCAAAATGGTGGCGATTCAAACCACAAACTTCATTGTGAAATTGTTAGATTTATTAATTATAATGGTGAGTTTAATATAAATATTTAACAATTCGTTTAAATTTAAGTACGCCGCGTCGATAGGTGCAATTGGTTTTATTTGGGGTGCAATATTCATTCCAAAAAAAGTATCTAAAAATTTTCCCACTTGTTGCATGATAGATTGCATCAATTCTGTAATTAATTAAGATTTGTTACGTTTGGGTTGTTAATATTTAATGAACCATATGTTTTGATTTATGTTATTGATGTTTATTAATGAGTTTTTTTGTTAGGGGGTAATTTATTTGTTATAAAAGTGAATTTCATATACAGATTTGCAACAATGAATTTGGATGCTGTCAATTTTTTTATTTTACAGCTTTGTCCATAGGCGCCGACTATGGGGGGGGCAATAGGGATCTATTTAAATGAATTAATTTTTTATTTGAATTCTTTTGTTAATTATTAAAAAAAAAATGTCATGATTAAAATTGAATAATTAAATTTCATTCATGTATTAGCTGTCAATCGCGAAGCGACAAATTAGATATTGGGATTTTAAAGACCACATCTGTCAATCGCGAAGCGACAAATTATAAATCAATTTTATGTTAGGTTTGACAATCACAAAGTGACAGATTAAATGTTATTCATGCGTTAAGTGTCAATCGCGAAGCGACAAATTAGATGTTGGGATTTTAAAAACTGCATCTGTCAATCGCGAAGCGACAAATTATAAATCAATTTTATGTTTAGGTTTGACAATCACAAAGTGACAGATTAAATGTCATTCATGCGGTAAGTGTCAATCGCGAAGCGACAAATTGGATGTTGGGATTTTAAAGACTGCATCTGTCAATCGCGAAGCGACAACTTATAATTCAATTTTATGTTTAGGTTAGACAATCACAAAGTGACAGATTGAATGTCAACAAATCATTTATGCGTTAAGTGTCAATCGCGAAGCGACAAATTTTAAATCCATTTCTTTCTTTATTTTACAATTATTATTCTTTTGTTTCAGTGAGTGTTAGTGAGTGTCAGTGCCAGGATATGGAATGGAGGAGCACCGCAGTTCTTCTGTGAGTTGTTGGTATCCCACAGTAAGCTCTAGAAGTAATGCAGGTTTCCGACTGCATTTAAGGTCAGTTCAGCTAGAGATGACGCCAAGACGCAAGTAGTGAGTGGTTTTGGAATTTATTTTAAAGTCAACCAGTGATGAAGGTTGCAAGTGAATACATAAGTGAGTGAACGGTAAACTAAATAGTATTGTGCGCATGCTCCAGGTAAGTGAAATCAAATTTAATGTTGATTTCAATGACATGATGCGTCTTGATCCATGTTTCAGAACGCCTAGAGTTGTACCAATCCATGGAAGAACGAGTTGGCTTAGTTTTTTTAATTTTTTTAGGTTAGGTTGCAGTTTATTTTACTATTAGTGCTGCCATCTATTTCAACTTTACAATAAGAATTTATTATATTACATCAATAAAATAATATTAATTACTTAATCTTTTACTACTTCTTTGAATAGAATTGGCAGCACCTCCAATGACGAGAAGAAACTATTTTCAAATTTGTTTTGTATTTTTGTAGATTGAACAATAGATGGCGCTGAGCTGGTACTATTTATACTTTTCCAAATATAAATAGGCAACTAAATATAGACAAAAATTGATGGTAAAATAATTAAATATATTTTTATATCAATTTTTGTTAGTATCTTTATTTGCAGGTTCAATTTGTAATGGAGGAATCAATTATTAACAAAGGTATATTAACGTTTCTTCTAACTCTGTATATAATATTGCATAACATCTTGAATCAAATCCGTTGTTTACAAACAAATTCATTTTACTTAGTAGGTCCTTTCAGTATAATGCCTTAGGGGAGATATGTAATGCAAATCTGATTTAAGACAGTTAATTTTTAGGTTAGGTATGAAATGACGTATAAAATATCAATAATATAATTTATTTCTTACTTATTACTTTTAATATAATCTATATAATATATATTTAACTATATAAATGTCAAATTCAACATCGGGACAGTCTTTTTTTTACTCTACAGACTCTCAAACACGTTTCGGCTTGCACTTACAAAAGAAAGCGAGAATAAAAACGGAAATCATTGTGCTGCTAATATAAATAAAAAAGTTATCACATAAAATTAAAGTTAATAACTAATATTTACAACAAAATTCGAAGAATAAATTTTCAATAATTTTGGAAATAATTCATTCCGGGTGGCATGGGCATATTCAATGGTCCGGTTGGATAAGGCACCGCAGCTGGATTGACGGGCGGTATGCTCTGGAAATAATTACTATTTAAATTCATCGGCGGTGCATTTATATAGTTTCCGGGAGCGTAGGCTCCACTTTGCGTTACGAGTTTCGACATTTTTTCCGCTTTCACTAATCGCATGTGCATTAATTTACGTCTAGTTAGGAATTCATCGAGGAATGCATCCAATTCTTTATCGTTATCGAGGAAACTTTGAGCTATTTTATCGGATTCTTCTTCCATTTCACTCGCCGCTGTTTGGAGGAGTGCTAATGCTGTATCCATCGACATATCACCACCTTTATCTCCTAAAATGATCAAAAATTAACATTAATTATTTATATAAATTTCAACTTACTCAATTCCTTATATTTCTCTTCAACCGTTTTCGATAATTCCTCTCCTTCAACCGATAACAATTCAACTTTCTCTCTTCCTTCGACCAATTCAGGTTCTCTGTTTAAATTGGCATCGCTTAATTGTTGATTAGCTGTCATCAATGATTCCTTTTCCACCTCCAAATTCTTCAAGTAGCTCTAAACAATTGCATCATCATCAATGACTAATTAGTAAGGAAGATTTGTATCAATTCAACTAACCTGATCCAAGTCACTGATTAAACTTTCAATTTTCTCATCATTATTCATGATTTGATCCAATTCATCATTGGTGAAAGGACCCAATGTTGATATGATCCGTGCACAATCACTGTGTAGGCCTTGTAAGGACATTTTTAAATATTTATTATTATTCCGAGCGACATAAACGTCAGGGCAACTGTCAGATCGGACTTGGGACTGGTGTGAAGTTGCTTGATTTTATAGAAAACTGTTTGTAAAAACAGTTTTGATTCGTTTTCAAACTAAATTTTATTACAGAAAACTGTAAGTGGTGACTTGAGTTGTTATTAGTTTGGTAGCGCTGATTATTCACGTTGGTTGCACTTTTTTCACATCGAATTCTCAAAGTATAAAAATCATGCAGAATAAGTCTATAACATTGGAAGGTACTGGAAAAGTGGAGCTAGAGGATCAATTCATATTACGATTGCCTAAGGTAATTAAATATTTTCTTAACCATGCTCCATTTTGTTGTTTGAAGCAAAGCGTTTTTATTATCTCAATTCATTATTACGCAGTTTGTTTTGTATTGTAATATTTCGTTTGCATTTTATTAGTGTGTTTGCGAAATCATCTAAATTACACCGGCGAAGGTGCAAATAATTAAAACTTAACCTCAACAAAGCTAAGCCAACTTAAAGATATTTTAAGGAGGCCATTTTGTTACATTCTTGAGGACGGCCATTTTGTTTCAAATGTCACTGTGACAATCAGTGGCGGCGCTCCGATTTGGAATAAATATATAATATCCATTTGACCAAATAGTCGCACTTGATGCTACTAATTAATAACATTATATTTCAACTAAATTTTTTTTTATTAAGTAAATGCTTCTGTAACACAAATTGCGTATTTGAAATGACTGAATGAATATATTTTAATTTAATTTTTTCTGGCAACATTTTGGATTCAATTACGATTAAGAAACTAAAATTGACAATTGTTGGCAATCATTTTAGATTCTAAATGATTAATTCTTTTAGGCTGAATCTGATATAGTCCACGACCTCCTCAAAACCAAACCAAAACGTTTAAAAAAGAACCTCTTCATTAAAATCGAAGAAGACATGAAACACGGGACAGTTTACGTCAAAAAGAAGCCATTAAATGCAACTTTAGTGCATCTTCCTACTATTGTTGAATCGTGCAAGACCATCAACAAAATAAATATGTATAAAACCGGTACCGTTTCGCAAATGTTGATTTGTGATGATCGTTTGGAAAAGGTGACTAGTGATGATGGGAAGAAGTATCTGTATCCGCACGGCATTACTCCACCTATGAAGAATGTTAGGAAGCAACGGTTTCGTAAAACGATGAAGAATCAGGTTGATGTTAAGGAAGCTGCTGATGTTCAGAAAGAGGTTATGTTGTTACTACGGACTGATTATGAAGCGGTTAGTATGGAATTTTATTATTTTACAAACATTTAATATAATAAGCAACTTAATATACACGAAAATATTGTTTTTTGTATAAAACGGCGAAGTTCAGCTTATGGAGATTAATATGTCAATTTTTTGACAGATGACAGTTTGTTATGCAGATTATTATGTCAATTTTGTTATAGTTGGCAGTTTGATTTACAGATTATAATGTCAATATTTTGACAGTTTTTTACCGATTTTTATATCAATTATTTTTTTTACAGTTGACAATAGGATATGCCAATATCTTTTGACAATTGACAGTTTATTTACAGATTATGTTAGTTTTTTGACAGTTGACAGGTGATTGACAATTTTTTTTACAGATTTTTATGTCAATTATGTTTATTATGTCAATTTTTTGACAGTTGAGAGGCGATTGATAGTTTTATTGAAGATTTTTATGTCAATTATGTTTTTGCAGTTAATAGTAGGTTATGTCAATCTTTTATGACAGTTGACAGTTTGTTTTACAGATTATTATGTCATTTTTTGACAGTTGAGAGGCGATTGACAGATTTATTGCAGATTTTTATGTCAATTATGTTTTTGCAGTTAACTGTAGCTTTTGTCAACTTTTTTTGACAGTTGATTGATTGTTTTACAGATTATTTTGTCATTTTTTGACAGTTGAGAGGCGTTTGACAGTTTTATTGCAGATTTTTATGTCAATTATGTTTTTGCAGTTAACAGTAGCTCATGACAACCTTTCTTGATAGTTGACAAATTGTTTTACAGATTATTATGTATTTTTTTGACAGTTGAGAGGCGATTGACAATTCTCTCACAAATTTTTATGTCAATTATGTTTTGCAGTAATGTTAATCTTTTTTGACAGTTGACTGTTTGTTTTACAGATTATTATGTCACTTTTTTGACAGTTGAGAGGCGATTGATAGTTTTATTGCAGATTTTTATGTCAATTATGTTTTGTAGTTAACAGTAGGCTATGTCAATCTTTTTTGACATTTGACAGTTCGTTTTATAGATATTATGTCAATTTTTTGACAGTTGAGAGGAGATTGATAGTTTTATTGAAGATTTTTATGTCAATTATATTTTTGCAGTTAATAGTAGGTTATGTCAATTTTTTGTGACAGTTGACAGTTTGTTTTACAGATTATTATGTCATTTTTTGACAGTTGAGAGGCGATTGACAGTTTTATTGCAGATTCTTATGTCAATTATGTTTTTGCAGTTAACTGTAGCTTTTGTCAACCTTTTTTGACAGTTGACTGATTGTTTTACAGATTATTTTGTCATTTTTTGACAGTTGAGAGGCGATTAACAGTTTTATTGCAGATTTTTATGTCAATTATGTTTTTGCAGTTAACAGTAGCTTATGACAACCTTTCTTGACAGTTGACAAATTGTTTTACAGATTATTATGTATTTTTTTGACAGTTGAGAGGCGATTGACAATTCTCTCACAGATTTTTATGTCAATTATGTTTTGCAGTAATGTTAATCTTTTTTGACAGTTGACTGTTTGTTTTACAGATTATTATGTCACTTTTTTGACAGTTGAGAGGCGATTGATAGTTTTATTGCAGATTTTTATGTCAATTATGTTTTGTAGTTAACAGTAGGCTATGTCAATCTTTTTTGACAGTTGACAGTTTGTTTTATAGATATTATGTCAATTTTTTGACAGTTGAGAGGAGATTGATAGTTTTATTGAAGATTTTTATATCAATTATATTTTTGCAGTTAATAGTAGGCTATATCAATCTTTTTTGACAGTTGACAGTTTGTTTTACAGATTATTATGTCAATTTTTTGAGAGCCAAGAGGCAATTGACAGTTTTATTGCAGATTTTTATGTCAATTATGTTTTTGCAGTTAACTGTAGCTTTTGTCAACCTTTTTTGACAGTCGACTGATTCTTTTACAGATTATTATGTCATTTTTTGACAGTTAAGAGGCGATTGACAGTTTTATTGCAGATTTTTATGTTAATTATGTTTTTGCAGTTAACAATAGGTTAAGTCAATCTTTTTTGACAGTGGTCAGATTATTATGTCAATTTTTTGACAGTTAAAAGGCGATTGACAGTTTAATTGCAGATTTTTATGTCAATTATGTTTTTGCAGTTAACAGTAGCTCATGACAACCTTTCTTGACAGTTGACAAATTGTTTTACAGATAATTTTGTCATTTTTTGACAGTTAAGAGGCGATTGACAGTTTTATTGCAGGTTTTTACGTCAATTATGTTTATGCAGTCAATAGTAGGTTAAGTAAATTTTTTTTTACAGTTGACTGTTTGTTTTAAAAACTATTATGTCAATTTTTGACCAATGATAGGCGATTGACAATTTCATTGCATATTTTTATGTCAATTATGTTTTACAACTAACATTAGGTTATGTCAATCTTCAATTATGTTTTGCAGTTAACAGTAGATTATGTCAATTTTTTTTGACAATTGACAGTTTGTTTTACAGATTATTATGTCAATTTTTTGACAGTTGACAGGCAATTTACATTTTTTTAAAGATTATTATGTCAATTATTTTTTACAGTTCACACTAGGTTATGTCAATTTTTGTTGACAGTTGACAAATTATTATCTCAATTTTTTGACAGTTCATTTTACAGATTAATATGTCAATTATTTTTTTACAGTTGGCAGCAGTTAATGTCAATTACTTTGACAGTTTGTTTTGCAGATTATTATGTCAATTTTTTGACAGTTGACAGTTTTTGTGGCACTTTGTTTTAAAGGTTATTATGTCAATTTTTTGACAGTTGGCAGGTTTCTTGACAGTTTATTTTACAGATAATGTCAATTTTTTGACAGTTGACAATTTGTTTTACAAATTATTATGTCAAATTTTTGACAGTTTGCAGGTTTTTTGACAGTTGAAAGACGATTGACAGTTGACAGTTTATATTACAAATTATTATGTCATTTTTTTTACAGTTAAAAGTTTCTTGACAGTTTATTTTACAGATATGTCAATTTTTTGACAGTTGACAGTTTTTTTTTCACAGATTATTATGTCAATTTTTGACAGTTTTTTACAGATTATTATGTCAACTTTTTGATAGTGGACAGGTTTTTGACAGTTGACAGGTTTCTTGACAATTCATTTTACAGATTATTATTTACATTTTTTGACAGTTGACATGCAATTGACAAATTTATTAAAGATTTTTAACTTTGGTTATTGTCAATTTTTTTGACAGTTTGTTTTGCAGATTATTATGTCAATTTTTTGACAGTTTAGTATACAAATTTTTTTTACTTTGACAATTTGTTTTATAGGTTATTGTGTCAATTTTTTGACAGTTGATAGGCCATTGATAGTTGGAAGATCATTATGTCAATTTTTTGACAGTTGGCAGGTTTTTTGATTGTTGAAAATGTTTTATAAATTATTTTGTCATTTTTTTGACAGTTGACAGGTTGTTTGACAGTTGAAAGTGTGTTTCACAGATTATTTTGTCATTTTTTTGACAGTTGACAGGCGATTGATAGTTGGAAGATCATTATGTCAATTTTTTGACAGTTGGCAGGTTTTTTGACAGTTGAAAATGTTTTATAAATTATTTTGTCATTTTTTTGACATTTGACAGGCGATTGATAGTTGGAAATTTGTTTTACAGTTTATTATGTCAGAAGTAGACAAGCTTTTGACAATTTTATTACAGATTTTATAGTTGACAGTAGGTAATGTCAATTTTTTTTTACAGATGACAGCTTGTTTTGCAGATTATTATGTCAATTTTTTGACAGTTTAGTATACAATTTTTTTTTGTTACTTTGACAATTTGTTTTACAGGTTATTGTGTCAATTTTTTGACAGTTGGCAGGTTGTTTGACAGTTGAAAGTGTGTTTTACAGATTATTTTGTCATTTTTTTGACAGTTGACAGACGATTGATAGTTGGAAGATCGTTATGTCAATTTTTTGACAGTTGAAAATGTTTTATAGATTATTTTGTCATTTTTTTGACAGTTGACAGGCGATTGATAGTTGACAATTTGTTTTCAGATTATTATGCCAATTTTTTTGACAGTTGACTGATTTTTGTCAGTTGACAGTTTGTTTTAGACAGTTTAGGCTTTTAACAATTTTATTACAGGTTTTTATGTCTTCACAGTTAAGAGTAGTTTATGTCAATCTTTTTTGACAGTTGACAGTTTGTTTTACAAATTATTATGTCAATTTCTTGACAGTTGCAGGTTTTTTGTCAGTTGACAGTTTGTTTTACAGATTATGTCAATTTTTTGACATTGACAGTTTTTGTCAGTTAACAGTTTATTTTATAGACTATTATGTCAATTTTTTGACAGTTAGCAGACTATTGACAAATTTGTGCAGATTATTATGTCAATTATTTTTGACAGTTGAGAGTAGATTATATCAATCTTTTCTGACAGTTGATGAACTGTTGTCAATTTTTTGACAGTTGACAGGTGTTGTATGACATTTTCTTTTCAGTTTCTATTTTCTGACAGTTTGTTTTACAGATGTCAATTTTTTGACAGTCGACAGGCGATTGACATTTTTTTATGTCAATTAGGTTTTACAGTTAACAGTAGGTAATACATATTTTGACAGTTGACAAGTGTTTTAACAGTTGACAGTTTGTTTTAAAGACTATTATTATTTCAATTTTTTGACACATTAGGTCATTTATTTTTTTACAGTTGATATGAGGTGTTGTCATTTTTTTCTGACAGTTTGTTTTACAGATTATTATGTCAATTATTTGTTTACAGTTGAGAGTAGATTATTTCAATATTTCTGACAGTTGACTGTTCGTAGTACAGATTATTGTCAGTTTTTTGACAGTTAACAAGCAATTGATGTTTTCAATATGTCATTTTTGGACACATGGTTTTGTCAATCTTCTTTGACAGTTCACATATTTTTGACAATTGACAGGTGGTTTATGTTTGACATATACTTTTGTCAATCTTTTTTGACAGTTGACGGTTTTAGTCAGTTATGTCTATTTTTCAACACCCAACTGTCATCTATGTCTTTTGACAGATGCCAATGTCAAATTTGGTTAACATAATGTTTGTCTTCTAAGACACAATTTGAGTTGAGTTAGATGTCCTCTAATAATTTTCAATTACAATGTGACATTTGGAATCAAAAATGGCCGTCATTTAGAAACCAATATGGCCACCATTAAAGACACTAGTTGAGATGATATTTCTGAATCGTTCCTTGGAAAGTGAAAACATTTTGTAATCCAAAATGGCCGCCATCAAAAACAATTTCAACAAAAAATTTGCTCCCACATGCTTCATCAAAAATGTTTGATTGATACTGTAAATAATGTCGATTGTCGTTATAGTATTTTGATATTTGTAATCCAATATGGCTACCAATGACGTTTATAAACCAAAATGGCCGCCATCATTAACATGAGTTGATAGATGTTTTCACCATTTTTGGTTACATTTTTTTGACAGCTGTCAAATATTTTGACATTTGTAATCTAATATGACTGCCAATGATAATTAGAAATCAAAATGGCCGACTGCTGTTATAGTACTTAGACAGCTGCCATATTACATATTTATAATTACAATCCAATATGGCTGCCAATGACATTTAAAAACCAAAATGGCTGCTATCAATGAGATCAGTTGAAACGTCCCATAGAATGTGTGAAATGTTAGCGCAATAAAAAGCAAAGGCAGGCATAAGTGCGACATAGCAAACAATCTTTTCGTGTATATTATATTATACCGGCCATGCTGTACTAGGATTACTGTAAATGCCATTAGATGTTTATGATAAACTTTGAATTTGTTTTAGGTTGCTTCAAGATTTGAACTCATTACCAGCAACGGAATTACTGCACCTCCAGTCGAAGAAATCACCGGTAAACAACTATACCAATCTAATCAATCCATTGTAAAATAATATTCAATTATTCCAGAACATATGCTGTTTGGAGCCATCAGTTCATCAGATTCTGAAGAGGTAAGAAACAATTTCATGGATGTTCTAGACATCGGCTATGTTCGGACCCGATCGTGCATTACAAAATGGCCGCCGTATCTAGTACATTCATGTATAAAAATAAAACTCAAAATTAAGAAATAATATTTTTATTTTCAGGGTTCCAGTACAACATTATACGATATAATAGAATTCACCAATTAATTTATTATTAATCTAGAATCTAGATCATCTGTTCATATACACACACTCACAGTATAAAAGAATTTGTTATAATGTAACAATTAATATATTAGCCTACTTGTTTCTAAATTTCTTTTTTGGGGGTGGCTTTGAATTCTTAACCTTTTTGATATTAGAAATACTTTTTTTAACGCAGCCGGTTTCTTCTTCTGAAATTTCATCAGAATCATCATCACCATCATCTTCTGATTCATTTTCTTCATCTGATTCATTTTCTTCATCAGATTCATTATCATCTTCGTCCGATTCTTCATCTAAATTAGTATTGCCATTAGTTTGTGTTTCGGTATCATCATCAGAATCATCATCACTATCGCTACCATCATCATCAACCTCTTTAGCTTTACGTTTTTTATCTTTCTTGGTATCAATTTCCATCGTTTCTTCTTCATCAGCAATCATTTTAGCTTCGACCGCTTTCAAGCGTCCTAAATCCGTATTACCGAAAGGCGAATCTTCGAAACCTTTGCTCATACTTTCCATACGCAACATTTGCGCTTCCTTCTTTAATTTCTTACGATCATTGCGACTCTTCACCTTCTTTTTCTTATCCTTTTTTTCACCAACAGCTTCATCATCATTAACAGCACTCAATTTAATCAATTTAGGCTTCATTTTTACGATATTAGAAACCTTTAATGCATTGCATAATTTATTAAAAGCCAATTTAGTATCGCGATTGAAATTTATTGTTGAGCGATATTCGCGTATTAATGTTGCGATTTTAACCCAATCAATCGATTCAGATTTAACAGGGCTATTTTTGATACCAACCAATAAAGCGAATAAGGTGCCTACAAACTTTTCCTTAACTGCACTTTCGGGATGTTCGAATAATTCCACACATTTCGATCCCAATTCCTTTTCTGATTCCCGTAATGGTTTTAAGTAATTATCCTGATTACTCGACAACAATCGTTGATTGGAATAAAAAATACGTAACAATTCCAGCGCGTGATTGCGTTTAAAAAATCGCACCTCATCGGAGAAAGCGTAGCCTACCAAATCGGGTACGAATCGTACATTTTCTTCCCAAGTCGTCGCCAACATTGATTTGAACAAAACGTACCCAGTTGGGCATTCGCGGGATTTAAAATATTTTTTCAAAGCATCCCCCAAAACTCCGTAAACTCCTTCGATTATTTTGAGTTTCTTTTTTGATTTGCTTTCGGAATTTTTGAGGAATTGTACGCATCTCACCAAAAACATGCAACAATCAGAGGTTTTTTCACTTAATTCCTGCAACATCATCGCATTTTTCGATCCTTTCTCCAATAATCCGCTCAATAAATTCCGTAAAGTTTCCTCAGTTACATCTTCAGTCGTCGCAAATGATTTTAAATTCGATAACTTTTTAAGACAAGATTTGACGCGATCCTGTAACGGTTTTTGGTGATGATCGCGTATTGAAAATTCCAAGGATTCCAGTAAGGGAAGCATAATTTCCAAACAAATAATCATGGAAACGTCAGATGAATCCAGGTAGATTTCAATCAAATCTAATATTCGTATCCTGAAATGCGTTAATTGTTCCTCGTCTTTCGTTTGCTTCTTGCGTTTCTTGCCTGCGTTACGACGAGCGAATTGTTTAAACGCTTGGCCTAAAGCGGAATTTAATTTTTCGCATTCACCATCGCTCATATTATCCATGTCCACACTTTCGGTATCAGTTAAAGCTAAATCATCGCCTAATGCAGCTTGCACGGCTTGGCGTAGTTTATCGTTTATTGTTTCTTTAAATTCTTCTTCGTCTTCAACCATTTCTTCATCCTTATCTTCTTCTTCTTCATCGCTTTTGTCTTCTTCTTCATCATCATCGCTTTTATCGTCTTCTTCTTCATCATCATCAGATTCCATGTTTTCTGTCAATGGATTCGAATCTGTTTTCGAATCGAGTACTGAGAGAATTTGTTGGATTGCAGTTGGGGTTAAATCTTTACACAAATACGGGAATACGCAACCGATTACGGATCTCAGGAGATGGGATTTGTGCGAGAGGAGATTCATGAATAAGTCGACTACTACTTCGATCCATTTGAATTCTTCATCATCTGCAAGGAATCAAAATTATTGGTAAATATTATTGTTTAGCGTAACTAATTTTTATAATTCGACTGCGCCATTTTTACAAAAAAAAAAAAATTGGCGCAGCCAAACATAGTTTTTTTTTAAACTTTACCTTTCCCTTTCTCATAACAAGTAAAAAAATCTTAAAGCAAATTACAAGAATATTTTAACGTTCGACTGCGCCATTTTTATAACGGATCAATTTTTTAAATCCTTACCTTCATTTTTGCCCTTTCCTTTCTCATAGCAAGTGAAAAGTTCGTAAAGCGAATCACGAGCAAGCCGAACGTCGTTCAACAATTGCAGACCCATCTGGAGGAATAACGTGTGGAAAACGGGATTCAGATGATTTTTCTTGGATTGCTTTTCCAATTTATCGACAATGGCCACCGTGCGTTTCCATAAATCGAAATCTTCCTGATTGAACGGATACCGCATCACCGCTGTGTACTTCTTCTGAGTCATCTTTTGATCCAGATGATGCATCAATTGGGATAAGACGTTTCGAAGATCTTCTAATTTAGGCCATTTCGTATCCAATGCACGGAAAAAGGTATCTTTCAAACCAACTGAAAAAAAAAAGTTTTTTAGGTTAGTTTTATAGTTTTGAAGCCGGCACTAAGCTTAAAATATGTTAACATGTAATGTGCAGCTTCGCAATCATTATATAAAACTGTGTGCACCTAATTTGTCGCTTCTCAATTGACAGTTGTGTTCCGGCAAGTGTATACTTCAATTTTTGTGACCGATTCTGTCGCTTCGCGATTACAGGATGTGTCACGGTGCGCTGGAAGCTTAAAATACATTTATTTGATGTGTCACTTCGCTTTTAATATATAAAACTGTTTACACCAAATTTGTCGCTTCGCGATTGACAATTGTGTCCCGGTAAGCGTTTAGTTTAATATTTGTAATCAATTCTATCGTTTCGCGATTGCATGACGTGTCACGTTGCACTATAAGCTTTAAAATATAATTTATCGCTTCGCAATTAAAATATAAAACTGTTTACACCGAATTTGTCGCTTCGCGATTGACAGTTGTGTCCAGGCAAGCGAATTTTTGTAATCGATTCTGTTGCTTCGTGATTACATGACGTGTCACGGTGCGCTATAAGCTTAAAATATAATTTATCGCTTCGCAATTAGTACATAAAATTGTTTACAACTAATTTGTCGCTTCGCGATTGGCAGTTGTGTCCAGGCAAGCGTATACTTCAATTTTTGTAATCGATTCTGTCGCTTCGCGATTACAGGATGTGTCACGGTGCGCTGGAAGCTTAAAATACACTTTATTTGATGTGTCGCTTCGCGATGAATATATAAAATTGTTTACACCTAATTTGTCGCTTCGCGATTGACAGTTAAAGAGCATAGTTCAAACTTTGTAACCGATTCTTTCGCTTTGCGATTACAAGATGTGTCACGGTGCGCTGGAAGCTTAAAATATACTTTATTTGATGGGTCGCTTTGCGATTAATAGATTAAACTATTTGTGTCTCATTTGTCGCTTCGCGATTGACAGTTGAGTCCCGGAAAGAGTATAGTTTAGTTCTTGTAATCTATTCCGTCGCTTCGCGATTGTACGTTTTGTCATAGTATGCACTAAACTTAAAATATGTTTACATTTAATGTGTCGCTTCGCGATTATTATAAATGTGGGTGGGTGGGTGCTTAATATTTGTGTACCCCGCCCACCCATCCAAGTGTTTGAAATAATGATATAAACGTGTTAGCCATTGTTGATGTCCCTACGGTTATGACAGTGGCAGGACCTTAGTTCATAATTGTGGACGGGTGGCTGTAATTAGTGTACCCCGCCGACCCACCCAAGTGATTGTAATCAAAATATTGAATGTTGTATCCACTGCTGATGTTCTTGCAGTTATGGCATAAGCAAGAATGATTGTCAGCTGTCAATAAACCAATGAAAAATTGGCAAAAACTGATGTATTGGTAACAAATAATCGGGTGTGGGCGGGCGGAGCACATATGGCATGATTATATACCACGTTCAGCAACCCAACAAATTTTTTGTTAACAACCACTAATGCGGGTAAGTAGGGCACTTAGTTTCTAGTATTGGGCGGGTGGCAGTCATTGGTGTACCCCGCCCGCCCACCCAAGTGATTGTAATCAAGAGATTGAATGTTTTATCCACCGATGATGTTCCTGCAGTTATGACATAAGCAAGAATGATTGTCAGCTGTCAATAAACCAAAGAAAAATTGGGAAAAACTGATTTATTGGTAACAAATACTCGGGCGGGCGGGCGGGGCACTTATTGCATGATTATATACCACGTCCAGCAACCCAACAAATTTTTTGTTAACAACGACTAATGCGGGTAAGTAGGGCACTTAGTTTCTAGTGTTGGGCGGGTGGCGGTCATTGGTGTACCCCGCCCACCCACCCAAGTGATTGTAATCAAGAGATTGAATGTTTTATCCACCGCTGATGTTCCTGCAGTTATGACATAAGCAAGAATGATTGTCAGCTGTCAATAAACCAAAGTAAAATTGGCAAAAACTGATTTATTGGTAACAAATACTCGGGCGGTCGAGCGGGGCACTTATTGCATGATTATATACCACGTCCAGCAACCCAACAAATTTTTTGTTAACAACGACTAATGCGGGTAGGTAGGGCACTTAGTTTCTAGAGTTGGGCGGGTGGCAGTCATTGGTGTACCCAGCCCGCCCACCCAAGTGTTTGTAATCAAGAGATTGAATGTTTCATCCAGCGTTGATGTTCCTGCAGCTATGACATAAGAAAGAACGAATGTCAGTTGTCATTAAATCAGAAGAAGAATGGAACAAATATTCGAAGGGGTGGGCGGGGCACTTAATTTGACATCAGTGGAGCCCGCCCACCATCCAAGTTTTTGTGATTAAGATGTTGCAGCCGTTAGATGGCGCTACATGATTTAGTGGGAGATCTAGTCCCCTTCACTGACAAGCCCAGTACGCAGAGCGTAATAAGGTATAAAGTAAATCCGGATATTGATGCCGCCTAGCGGGCGACGGAGCAAAGTCGTTACTATCGAGCTGCGAACGTCTATACCCTAACCTAACCGTCTTCTACGAATTCAAGATGCGAACCACAAGTGACAACCCACGAAGCGATGCCCCCTTACCACTCTTTTGGATCTTCTAAGATCAATATCTCTACACCGACGACTGTGCCGGCCTGCACACGACTCACACCATTGCACCCACCCCTGGAGATTTAACTTGTGTCTCCACCACCGGGAATAACCTCTACTCTCTCTAGACGACCCCCGCTATGCGCACGGTACACCTTGCATACCAAAACACACGACGAATGCCCAAGAGATGGCTCATCTACTCCATAGTTGCACTTCACGCCGTGGGACAATTCCAGAACCCTGGGGAAACTATGGCGATGAACTGCGGTTACGCACTAACCTCCGCGGTGTATGGACACACTGACCATGCCCGTAGCGCGTCTTTGACCACTGGAGGACCGCACTTTACCGCCCACCTTCACCAGGAGCACCAGAGCCCGTATATCACTTACGACCCCCTGGCAAACAAGGTTGCAACATGTCAACCTCCATATCGGGACACGGTGTACCACTATACCGAGACTACAGGTCTCAAAACACACTTTCACACCGAGAAGGTTAACGACCCCCTCCCCTATCACTGCATGGGCGGAGAGCCGGTAACAAATGGCGGCCAACGTGAGGTTACTGGCCCCAAACACACCCCAAGAATGCAAGATTCAGACTGAAACCGAATACAAGCTAATTACCAGAAACCTGGAGGAAAAAAGGCCACAGAGAGTCGTGCCCTAGCCACCATCAAGCGAGTAACAAGTCTACAGGACCTACACAGACCGGATTTCAATCGTCTCAAGCCGCCGTCCAGATCCAACACCACAACTGCAGCTTCCTGGCAAACGGCCCCAACCCTGGTGGGTTAAAACTATTGTCCCGCAATCAATAAACTGCGTGCTCCGCCCACCCACCCAATTGTTTGTAATCACGAAATTGGATTACAAACACTTGGGCGGAAACTAAAGTTAAAACTATTGTCCCGAAATCAATAAACTGCGTGCCCCGCCCACTCAACCAAGTGTTTGTGATCAAGATATTAGATCACAAACACTTGGGCGGGAACTAAAGTTGAAACTATTGTCCCATAATCAATAAACTGCGTGCCCCGTCCACCCAACCAAGTATTTGTGATCAAGAAATTAGACCACAAACACTTGGGCGGGTGGGCGGGAGCTAAAGTTACAACTATTGTCCCGCAATCAATAAACTGCGTGCCCCGCCCACCCACCAAGTGTTTGTGATCAAGATATTAGATCACAAACACTCGAGCAAGAACTAAAGTTGAAACTATTGTCCCACAATCAATAAATTGCGTGCCAAGCTCACCCACCCAATTGTTTGTGATCAAGAAATTGGATCACAAGCACTTTGGCGGGTGGGCGGGAACTAAAGTTAAAACTATTGTCCCGCAATCAACAAACTGCGTGCCCCGCCCACCCACCTAAGTGTTTGTGGTCAAGAAATTGGATCACAAACACTCGAGCGAGAACTAAAGTTGAAACTATTGTCCCACAATCAATAAATTGCGTGCCCCGCTCACCCACCCAAGAGTTTGTGATCAAGAAATTGGATCACACACAATTGGGCGGGTGGGCGGGAACTAAAGTTAAAACTATTGTCCCGCAATCAATAAACTGCGTGCCTCGCCCACCCACCCAAGTGTTTGTGATCAAGAAATTGGATCACAAACGCTTGGGTGGGTGGGAGGGAGTTAAAATTAAAACTATTGTCCCGCAATCCATAAACTGCGTGCCCCGCCCACCCACCCAGAGTTTCAGGGTGCTCCGGCACTGCCACATCGCTCCCCAAAAACAAAGACAAGTTCTACTGTACTGCACTCTGTGTGGGTGAGTCAGCTGGCAATCTGTGTGAGTGTATATGTGCTTTCTGAGTTAGTAGACAAACTTAATAACAAAAATGCGAACTACCCACATCAACGCCTCCGACGCTCCGAAAGACTCCTGAACCCAGAACAGCTGCCTCCTTCATCAACCACGAAGCCCAGCTGGCAACTCGACTCAATTCTTCAGCCAGTTCCTCCGCAAAATTTAAGACCACAACATCAACTCTGTTCCCAAAATCAACATCACCAGGAGGGAAACTGCTGAGATGCATCTACTGGCCGCAATAGACAAATGGGCGCCAGAGGTTAGTAGTCTGAACCTCTGGCGCCGGTGAAAGTGAAAACAAACCTTAAGACAAAAGTGAAGACAAGACTTATGATCAAACTGAACCCAATCCTTGGAAGACGATTTCAATAACCTCCGCCAAGACCTCGCAGTGTAACCATCACTTTTTAGTTGCATGGATAGGGTCGCGATGGGCCTTATATAGTTTAGTCCCGGAAGCAACCAGGAAGACATCTACGTCAATCTCCGCCGAAACCTCTTCGAACCCTGGAGAGTAACCATGTCCCCATCTTGAGGACGTAATTCCCTGGAAGGGCACTGCCCAGGTGTTAGGTTACGGCTAATCACCGGCGCCAGAAGTTAGTAGTCTTAACCTCAGGCGCCGGTGAAGCTGAAAAAAGTCTTAAGATAAAAGTGAAGACAAGTCTTAAGACAAAACTGAAGATATAACTAAAAACAAGTTTTAAGAAAAAACTCAACTAAGACAGACGTGATAAATCTCCAGTTTCAGACTCACAAATGTTTCAGGTTTACAACTTTTTCTCACGATATTTGTTTGCTATCTTTTTCATTCTTTATTTCATTTATTCGGTAGGTGTATTTCTTCTGCGAGGCTAATCACCAACGCCTGAGGTTAAGACTACCACATCTGGAAATTTTGACGCAAATTCAGGAATTCCAACCTAAATTATTGGGTTCTTTAACGTGCCTTTAAGGGACCTACTAAAGTTTCTCTTCCTATCCCAAAGTTGGCATACTCATCACAACACATTTTTTCTTAAACAGAAAAACGATTTAGAGACCCCTAGTGTAGCAGTCGAGTACGTTAACTATTACCTGGGCGGTAGCATCTGTACCCAAAAGCTCCGTTCCACTTTCTGTGGCATTCCCCAGGGGGAACAAAGCTCGAATATGCACTAATCCCACTCATTACTAACATACTTTCTCGGTCATACATACCATCAGCCGCCGTCAACCACCGCCTCCGACGATAAGTAGATCATGACAGATAAAAAAATTGAGCAGTCTGACTCCAGGCAGAGGCCGAGAAACGCATCGACAAATGGATCAAAATGTTTGCTATGGAACCTGCAACTGTATCCAGCTACCATGACCTGACCCCTTTACGACTCTGGCAAACCCCTCAACATCAACGGCCGCACCTGTAGCATTCCACTTGCTCTAGCACACTATGTTACACTGGCACTCCGTATGATTGGGTAATATTCACCCAACCGTCATTGCACCGAGCCGCCACCACAAAACACGCCTTAGACCATATACACTTATAGACGCGCCGTGCACTATTCTCCGTTCGTCGCATGGTGAAGCCAATATAACGTTTTATACCCATAACTGACGTCACGCGCATTTTTTTTTGTCTTTAATGTGCGTTTTCAGCTTTCTACATCGTCTCAGAAGTCTTACGACTTGTTTCAAGGAGTGAGGTGACCTATATAAGATTAATAGACATTTTGGTAAACTAAGTCCGTAAAAGTGTGTTTTTATCTAAGTTTTATGCTCACAACTGACGTCACTTCGGTACGATTATGTTGGTTTTGCAGGGTCGGCAAAGATATAGCAGAGTTCAAGTAGAGGAACTAAGAGAGAACGGGCGCAATTTCTTATGGGCATTTACAAGGGGTCCAAAATCCGCGTTTGGCGGCCATCTTGGATTTCTGACATCCGGTTGGGCACGGCCATCTGGGCGTGTCAAAGGAAGTGGGCGCTGGGTTGACCTTGGGATTTGGGTATCCGGTCGGAGCCGGCCATCTGGGCATGTGAAAGTGGGCGCCGCCTGTGGCGCCCTTCTGTGTGCAAAGTGTGCAGTACCTCCATAAGAGTGTGTGAGTGCGAGGGGTGCGCGAAAACTCGGAAAGAGTGGGATGGAGAATGAGTGCACGTCAGCGCCGCGGTGGCAGAAAAAGTAAGTTGGGATGGATGACGTAATAGAAATTTTGCGTGTCGAGACATGTCAAAAATTTTAATTGTGATGAGTCATCGATTTTTGCAATCGGTCTCCCTACTTTACCGACATTATTTTTGGCGGGAAATTCAAATATTTTTACCAAAACGGCCATAAGGACGAAAGTAGTGTAAAATCAAAGCCAAAAGGGTATAACGGGTGAGGGTGGGCGCCCAAAACGGTACTATGATGTAAAGGGTGGAAGATCTCAAACGGGGTACTTGTAAACTACTATGTGATCGGAAAGTCAAAAGGGCCTAGGGGTGGAAGTGCCCGGGGATAGAAAAATCAAATCCATGCTCAGAACGGCTCTATCATGCACCCTAAGAGAGTTACCGCTCGGCCGCCGCCCTCACAGTAGGTGACGTCATCGCTCGACGTAAAATGAGTTGCGCAAAATCTGATGCGCGTTCGGTACCAAAACGGCAGCAGCAGACAACTCAAACACCGGGACCCAGCAGCATATTTAAAAGATTGCGAAATTTTGTATGAAAAACGGATAAAAAAAGGACTCGTTTTTTAAAATAAATGCAGTTTTGTGGTAAATTTGTGAAAAACAGTCAAGACGGAAACGTGGAAGATTTCAAGTACATAAACACAAAAAATGCAACCACAGCATTTGAGACTTGTCTAAAATTTTAATTTTGCTGACGAAATTAAAAGATAAGTGCATCCTGTTGAGAAGTGTGGGATAATGGCTAATTAAAAATTTTAATTTGTATAAAAAGAGATAAGTGTTGTGTAGCGGAAGTGGATTTTGGAAAAGTTGAGCTTGTTGAGACTTGTCTAAAATTTTAATTGGAATGACGTAATTAAATATTTTACACAGGGGTCTCGAGGTACTTCACTTCCGGTCACGTGGTCTTAAAAATGTATATTGTTTATTATAAAGGTAGTTAAATTAAACACATCATCTTAATAATACATTTATTATATAAAAAATCAATATTATTATTTACTCCTTGACATATATAAAACAATGTGTGTGGGTTACAATATATATTTATTATTATTATTAAAACTAAACTAGTATTCGATTAAATTATTATAAAACATTATTTTTATCAATCCAACTATTATGCGTCTTATCAAGTCCCAGCCACTTCACGTAAACTTTAGTTCCTTTTTTCTTTATAATTTTTTCCACTAGATGTGCATCATTATGCTTAACAAGTTGAATTTCCTCAGCGTAAAATCCTCCTTTGATTGGACTCCCTTTTGAATCTTGCAACAGGTACACAGTAGGATTTGTAATTTTAATTGAAATCACTTTAAATATTTCGGTAGACCAATTAGGTGTGTATCCTTTTGCGAAAATGGTTTTCTCTTTGCTGATTCGCACGAAGTCTCCAATTTTAAATTTTTGCGGTCCAGCAATCTTGATGTGTGAATAAACGGTTTTCAACAACATCTGTTCTTTATCTTTATTGGCTTCATTTGGTTTCATACCGATGGTGCTATGCTTACGATTGTTGTAATCTTTTGTGATACCAGGTAATACATCGATCCATTTATATTTGCCTCGTAAACTAAATTCTCTATATAATATTTCTTTAACAGTACGTATCACTCGCTCGGCCATTGCAGCTTTTTTAATAGTAAACGTAGAGTAATGATTAATTGAGTGCTTTTTAAGCAAATTTTCAACATGCTTATTGTAAAACTCTTTACCCAGATCGGTCTGCAAGTTTTTCGGGATCCTAGCGCCATTAAATATTTTGTCAAATGCACTCTTCACTGATGGTCCGCTTTTATCTTTTAGAGGTTCCGCCCACAAGTATTTGGAGAAGCAATCGATTGCAATTAGAATGTGTTTATATCCCTTATTTTCGCGAGAATACAGTATAAAATCAGCCAAATCAGCCTGCCACAGATCATCTAAACCTTTCAAAATGGTTCGTCTTCTAGAGAAATTTGTTCGCGCAGGCTTGTGAATTTCAGTAACGATATCTTGTTTTACTTTACTCATTCTTGTTCAAAGAAATCAATTTTTGATGCTCTCTGCTTGAGCTCCCAATAACAAATTCATTTTTAATAACAAATTTCTCCCATTTTATTTGAATGTCGCTTCGAATTAATTCATTCGTCTATTCGCTCGCCAATACCGTGAATTCGATCATTAATGCTGTTAATTTGAACCTTTACACTGTTGTATGTTGTTGTTAAGTTATCATTAATGGCTTCAATGCGATCATAAACATTTAGTTTAAAGTTTGTATGTGCATTGCTGACCAAGTTCATATTCTGTTCAATTTTATGCAATTCACTCTTAAATGTCAGTAACTTTGATTCAATCATTTCAGGAATGTCATTAATGCATAATTGAATTTTCCTATCGCAATCCTCATATTTGATATTAATATGATCAAAATCAGATTTATTTTCAGCGTTTAAATTTTCCAAGAGAGTATTGATAGCGTTCTTATCATCATCAGATTTTTTGATAAGATTTGTAATTTTAGAGTCGAGGTAGTCGGAAATGTTGTGAACGTACAGCTTAGTCGTGACATCAGTATCATCGATAGGAGCATTTACATTTTTCAAACGCTTGTGAGAAATGTCAAAATTCCCATCGGCATCGCGCTTAAAACCGTTGCCTGGCGGACCTCTTACACCAGCAAATGATTTATTTTGCGACGAATGACGTCCGAACTTGTCTACACTCATAGTGATATTGAGACTTGAAATAAACATTAATAGATTATATTTGCTTCTCTCAGCTCTTCTTCGATGGAGGCAATCTCGTTAGCGTGAGATGAATTTCCGACTCTACGTGAAGCGTATAGCAACCACAAACGCTCTATTAACTCGTTAGGATTATCCCAGTATGTGTATCGAAAGGGCTTATCTTCGACTTCTAATGTTGAATCAAATCCTTTACCTGCGTACGAATTGGCATCTGACACACTCCTGCTGCGATTTGGACGGTGTGTAGTAGTAGTATTAGCAAAGGCTTCCATTATCTCTTCATCCACAGTTTTCTCGTTCACTCTCATTGCTCTCGCTTTTTTACGTTCATCTAACATAGGTTTAACTAACATTTTATATTTTGTTGTACCAATTCCCTGATGTTGCTCTGCAGGATTATGATTTTTAAATAAAGCATTAGTAGCCACTAAAACTTCAAAATAGTTTTTTTTGTCTTGTTCAGTATATTTTAGTGGAGTTTTCTTGAATAATAATTCATACAATCCATCGGTACCAATAAATTTTTTCCCTCTCACATAAAAATCTCCAATCCCATCAATCATTAGCTCTGTGTTTCCAACAATTATCTTGCTGGTATCAATATCATAATTAACTCCTGTTACCGAAGAGCGATCATAAACAATTTTATCAGCATCTTTGACGTATCCAATAAGTAAAGGCACTAAAACATTAGGATACTGTTCGAGATATTCTCTCAAACCACGTTCAGTAATAGGTTCTGGGTTTTCATTATTTTCAACAACTGTATTATTAATTGTATTATCAACTGTATTATCAACTGTATCATCTGAAGACTCTAACCTACTTTCGTAAGTCTCTTCTTCGGGTTTATAATTTTCTTCCCTAAGTGTGGTTGCATCTGACATACCCTCGTAAGAGTTTCTTTCTAAACCTCCTTGTGTTTTATCAAATTGTATCATACTAGGTTCATATTGACCAAAGCTGACCATTTCCTCTGGTTTCGTAGGTGTAGAAGTTCTACCATATTTTCTCTTAGGTCTAATCGGAGTCACTTGCTGTTGCGGTGGTTGCGTAGGAGATTGTTTAATTTGAGGCGCTATATTAAGAACATTTGCAGGACCCGGTGGCAATGTAGAACTCTTTATTAACTCCTTAATTGGTTCAATTAAAGGCTTGTAAGTTTTATTTAAGATTTCATTATCATCGGATTGCTTCAATTTGAGAGCCATTACTTTCTTGCGAATTGCATGCTTTACAGTTATGAGTTCCTTATTAACATTGTGTTTCTCCGTATTGAAAGGATCCCGTAATAGAGAGCGCTTCTTATACCGCATGTCTAAAAATAGCGAGCGCTTTTGTAGCGGTATACCGCTCGCTATTCCGCTATACCGCTCGCTATTCCGCTATACCGCTCGCTATTCCGCTATACCGCTCGCTATTTCGCTATACCGCTCGCTATTCCGCTATACCGCTCGCTATTCCGCTATACTGCTCGCTATATCAGGCGCTCTTCAATAGCAACCGTTTTTACTGCTATATCAATCGCTATATAACTGCTTAATCTCTTTATACTACTCCACGTCAATAGAGATAGGAATAATAACCACCCACCTCTAACGCATTCGCTTTACTGATTGAGGTAATTATCAGTTCAGTATTATATACTCGTCGAGTCCTTTGCGGTACCTGCCGGCATCAGAATCTTTGTCTATCACAATGAAACCATACTTTTCTTTCCAACATTCTGCACATAGAGTTTTAAACTTTTCGAAACTCATATCGCTGCTCACATGGTCTTGGTACACATGCTTCAAATTTAAAGCATCTTGTTTGAAGAGCATTATAAAATTTCCATTATCGCGAATCAAATGCTTAGGGATACGTGTATATGTTTGACATAGGTAAAATGAATCAACATTTTTATGTCTACCCATACTGAAGAAATTTCTAATTTTATCTTGTTTGTCACATGCAACATCGTCAAATATGAAAATTGAATTATTATTTGCTTCACTCGGATCGAGGATTTCGCAGTTTTCAGAAAATGGAAAATATCCAACTTCCGACATCGAGCTTAAAACGTCACTTAACATTTGATATTTTGGCTGATACAACGACTTTGAGTAAATGTACACGTTTTCAAATTTTAGACCGTTTTCATGGAAAAGCATTGAAAATAAAACGTTAGTCTTGCCACAATTCGAGGGTCCGCATATCAAAGCTCTTACAGAATTTGGAATTAATGGGCCATGTTTTTTAGATTGTCCAGTCCTATCCCCCACAACTGAGTCTATATTTATAACTGGTAAAGTAACTTTCTGCTTGACGGTTCTCATTGTACTAACTAAAACTCTAATTAATATGGCTATATATACACATCATTGATCTGATAAAATTATTAAGCAATGTACCACGGTAGAGGTATCATCAACAGCGCTATAGATAAGTTACCTGTTGAGCTCCACTTACCCGGATATAAATATTGCGGTCCCGGCACCAAGTTGAAGAAGCGTTTGATCAGAGGAGATATCGGTATAAACAAATTGGATAAAGCTTGTATGCAGCACGACATTGCCTATTCGAATTCATCCAAGTTAGAGGATCGACATAAGGCAGATAAAAGTTTGGAAAAATCTGCTTGGGGGAGAGTTAAGTCTAAGAACTCTTCGTTAAGCGAAAAAGCAAGCGCTCTAGCGGTAACTGGAATCATGAAAGCCAAAAGAAAATTAGGAATGGGCGTGAAAACTGTAACTCTTCGCGCAGGTGTAGTAAATAAAGCACGAACGGCGTTAAAACCGTTAGCAAAAAAAATTAAAAGTGCAGACGTTATACGAGAAAGTGCTAAAATTGCTTTGATTGCTGCCAAGGACGCTGTTAAGAAAACGGGTGGACGTAATAAAGTCCGCAAACCAAGAGTTCTACCTATTCCAAAACAAGGTGGCTTTCTGCCACTCATACCCCTCTTTGCTGGATTAAGCGCCTTAGGTTCGATCGCGGGGGGTACTAGCGCTATCGTACGAGCAGTAAAATCTACTAAGGAGGCCCAAAAGAAACTGCAAGAGTCCGAGCGTCACAACAAAACGATGGAAGCCATCGCTCTCGGAAAGAAGGGAAGCGGTTTATATTTAAAACCATATAGGAAAGGTTTAGGTCTGTACCTGAAAAAATCAAAAAACTGTTAAGTTCGCTGCCCGATAGACCGCTCACAGATTTAGATTTGAAAAAATATACGAAACATATTAAAACATTTAGAGGAGTATTTATGCGAGATCAGTTACCGCATCACCCTCGTTATAGAGAGTCAGGCATAATAAATCTGGATAGGGCGGCAGGACCCGGCACTCATTGGGTAGCGTACAAGAAGAACGGCAGACGCGTGCAATACTTTGACAGTTTTGGAAATTTAAGCCCTCCGCCAGAAGTTGTAAAATATTTCAAAGCATGCAAGATAAAATATAATCACAATCAATATCAGAAATTTAACTCTCACAACTGCGGACATTTATGTTTAGAGTTTTTATATAAATAAAGATGTTAAAATTAATTTTATGTTAGTCATGTCTCGAACGTTCACCCTGCAAGGTGATGCTAGCGAACTATCGGTCAACTATTACCCTCCGATCGAGTTAGATCCGCAACATGAATATTGTTTAGGACTCATTGGTTTTCACACATATAATTCCATACCGAACATTGAAGAAGGAATCAACAATAAATTCATTTTCAACGATAATAAATTGATCACACTTTCTACTGGCGCATATGAAATTCGAGACATTGAATTGTATTTGCAACGCATGATAATAGGGGGGTTAAATTTGTCCGAGTCTGAAGCAGAAGAAATTTTGTCTTTGAAACCCAATCACAACACTCTTCAGTGCGAAATCAAGAGCAAGTACGACATTGATTTTTCACCCGATAAAAACACCATCGGGCGTCTCTTAGGATTTTCCGGAAAAGAAATTTTAAAAGCCGGAATTATTCATAGATCCGATTTACCCGTGCAAATAATTAAAGTGGAAAGTATAAGAATAGAGTGCAACATCGTTACTGGAGCATATTACGACGATCGTCTGTCGCACACGTTGTTCGAATTTAGTCCCGCAGTGGATCCTGGTTACGCAATTAATATTGAACCTCGAAATATTTTATATTTACGGGTAAACGTTCGCAATAGCATCGACAATATCAATCTCAGAATATTGGACCAAGCGGGGGATCCCATTAATTTTAGAAGAGAAAATATTTTAGTAAGATTGGAATTAAAACCTCTGTAAGATGGGAATTGTTTTCGCAAATAAAAAGAAGAAGAACAATGCGTTCGCCATCAGTTCCCCTTTATCTACGAAAGAGGTGACACGTCTTAATTTATCCCGATTATTGACTCTAGGTTACAGAGTGAAACATCATGGAAAAAATTAACATTTTTAATGAAGTGCAATTTGACGAGAGCATCGTTAAAGAACAGTATCATTCTTACCGACCGAGGACTACAAACTTTGATAATAACGATGAAATCAGAATCACAATTCAGAACCAAGATATTTTTACATGTCCAAGCGAAAGTAGTATATACTTGGTTGGAGAGGTCGAGGGACAGCCATCAGAAGGAAAAACATTTAGCATAACCAATAACGTTTTCTCATTCTTGTTCGAAGAAATCCGATATGAGTTAAACGGTGTCGAGATTGATAGAACGAGAGATTTGGGAATCTCGAGCACTATGAAGGGGTTCCTTTCCTACGGAGACGCCGAAGAAATGAAAGTTCTGGGAACTGCCGGGTGGGGCAAAACCGGTCAAATAAAAACATATTTTGTGAATAAAAAGTTTTTTGCTCTTATACCGCAAAAAAATTGAGCGCTAATGTAAGTTAAAAATGATAAACTGCATGCGAGATATGATGCACATAAAGTAGTGATATTTATAGTTTACGATAAATTAGAATGATGTAAACACAGATTAAAATCGCATTCTCTAATTGTTAAGCGAACAATGATTGGTTTAGTCCCGCAGGGTGAGTGGATTTTGTAAAAGTCGAGCTTGTTGAGACTTGTCTAAAATGCTAATTGGGATGACGTAATATAAAAGTGTGGGAAAATGTCCAATTAAAAAATTTTAATTGATTTTTGTAAAAGTCGAGCGTGTTGAGACTTGTCGAAAAATGCTAATTGGGGTGACGTAATTTAAAATTATTAGCGAATATTTTAATCGTGAAATAATTAGAAAGTAAGGATTTAGGAGTATTTGATTGGTTGAAATCAAGTCACGTTTCCGTCTTGACTGTTTTTCACAAATTTACCACAAAACTGCATTTATTTTAAAAAACGAGTCCTTTTTTTATCCGTTTTTCATACAAAATTTCGCAATCTTTTAAATATGCTGCTGGGTCCCGGTGTTTGAGTTGTCTGCTGCTGCCGTTTTGGTACCGAACGCGCATCAGATTTTGCGCAACTCATTTTACGTCGAGCGATGACGTCACCTACTGTGAGGGCGGCGGCCGAGCGGTAACTCTCTTAGGGTGCATGATAGAGCCGTTCTGAGCATGGATTTGATTTTTCTATCCCCGGGCACTTCCACCCCTAGGCCCTTTTGACTTTCCGATCACATAGTAGTTTACAAGTACCCCGTTTGAGATCTTCCACCCTTTACATCATAGTACCGTTTTGGGCGCCCACCCTCACCCGTTATACCCTTTTGGCTTTGATTTTACACTACTTTCGTCCTTATGGCCGTTTTGGTAAAAATATTTGAATTTCCCGCCAAAAATAATGTCGGTAAAGTAGGGAGACCGATTGCAAAAATCGATGACTCATCACAATTAAAATTTTTGACATGTCTCGACACGCAAAATTTCTATTACGTCATCCATCCCAACTTACTTTTTCTGCCACCGCGGCGCTGACGTGCACTCATTCTCCATCCCACTCTTTCCGAGTTTTCGCGCACCCCTCGCACTCACACACTCTTATGGAGGTACTGCACACTTTGCACACAGAAGGGCGCCACAGGCGGCGCCCACTTTCACATGCCCAGATGGCCGGCTCCGACCGGATACCCAAATCCCAAGGTCAACCCAGCGCCCACTTCCTTTGACACGCCCAGATGGCCGTGCCCAACCGGATGTCAGAAATCCAAGATGGCCGCCAAACGCGGATTTTGGACCCCTTGTAAATGCCCATAAGAAATTGCGCCCGTTCTCTCTTAGTTCCTCTACTAGTTCACTTCAAATGCATTTACTCCAACTACTCCTCACTCCACTCTAGCTTACTCTACTCTGCATGGAGTGAAACAAACAAACGCATCATATACAATCATGTTGTGGCCTTTGCACGACCTCTTATGGCAGACTTACCGACTGACTCCGCCGTCCTCTTCACCTAAGGGCAACCACGCCACTAAACAAATGGCGCCCGAGCCAAAGACATCAAAGACAATGTTTCTATCAATATGGAACTCGGTAAAGAGAAGAGGAAAATCACGGCGGAGTACCCACCGCCAGAATTGACGGTTGAAAAGTAATGATGGGAGTATGACTAGTCAGCCGCTTCGAATGCCACAACCTGGACCATTTATCACTAGCACCGGCTGAACCTCGACCCGCGGTGAGGGTCAAAGTAAACTGGGCCTTGCCAAGGCAACAGTACTGAACGTCGTCGACACCAAGAACAAGCTAGGATCGAAGTTTCAGTGTCCCGGGGTCAATGCGATGAGCAAAGATACGATGCTATAGACGAAGCCAGGGTCACCGTTATGTCCGCATGCCTCCGGTAGCAACCTACCCCAGAACAGCACATCCTAGGGCTGAACGCAGAACCCACTTGGCATATCCAACGACGCCCAAGTCCACTTGGCCACTCCAAGTGCTCACCGCTTAGCTTGGAACACACCACCCGAAGAAGATTCGAAGAGAACCTACTCACCTTAAAAGGAGAAACCCACAAAAATCGTCAAGAGTTCTTACAAGGAGTGAAGAACTATTTCCGAATTCCAACATCAACTCACCACAAAGCCACAAGACCCCACCGCCATTGCCTATATAACCAGAAGTCTGATGACTAACGCCCACCAAGCGCTTTTACGCCGACAAAACGCATTGTATCACCGCATCTACCCGGACCAGAACCAGACAACGATGGCCAATACGTTAGCCAAAAACTGGTAGAGATGTAACGTTAGAACACCGACAAAATGGCTCCCAACTTAGCCCAAAATCATAGTCTCTCCGAACTTCCCAAACAATCGGGAAACAAATGACGGGTCGGGCCAAAGCCAAACACCACCGACCAACTCGGAAATAAGTCCGAAACCCAATGAATCAACGCTCACCAATAGATGTCATCACGAACCACGAGGCCCCGATAAGACTCCGGGGCTAACCAAAACTAAACGACCGGCCGCATCCTACAAGCGGATCCGAACATCACCGCCCGAGACCAAACGACGGTGGTCATGTCTTCACTTTGAGCATCCCCCGGAAGTCTATCGCATATTGGAAGCCGGAAAACAACGGTTCCGATGATGCCAAATTGAGACCAGTACCACCAAATCAGCAATTTCAGCCGTACACACGCCGCTGCTGGCGCACAACCTCTTTTCTGCCCGTAATCCTGGCAACTTGCATTACGGGTGGACCTACACTTCCCCTAACACCCCACAAGAGGGCCTACATCCTGCAGTTACTAGCCGGAAAAAACGGTAATGGCGGACAAGCAAGAAGGTTCTATCACCAAACACAGATATCAAATCTATCAAAATATTAGCCCGTATTTTTTGTAGGTTATGATATATAGTTTTACAAGCGGCATTTTAGGTTAGGTTGTCAATACTTAGACTCAATTGTTTCAAAAATATCAAAAGCTGTAAAAACATTTTCAAATAAAACAAAACTTTAACTGTACTGACTCAATATGTCAATAAAATAACAATTTAATTGTCAAAATTTTGACAGATGTCAAAACTAACCTGCAAGTTCCATTCGAATATTATGCTCCTTATTTTTCATCAATCCCAACTCCATCATGGTCCTCAACTGTTCCAATTTCCAATCGATTTCCTGTTTAACAGCCGGATGCGCCAACAATTTCCCCAACAAACTCGCAGCGTAAACCCGATGACTATTCAAACCTTCCTGCTCGCCAACAACAACATCCATATAAACTTTCGCCAACTTCTTAACCCCTTCACCATTCAATCCGGCCGTAATCTGCTGCACGACTTTACTCCTCGTCGCTTTCTCGAACGTAAACGTACCGGGATGAAACAGCATCCGTTTAACGACGCCCAATTTGACTTTATTTTTAACACCTTCCGCTTTCAGTGTGCTTACGATTAGATCAAATAGACTGTAGATGTTCATTTGTAAATCGTCCTGATTTCTAGCAGTTATGGTTTGGAAATGGCGGAGCGTTGTTTGGAGGAAGTTTTCGGTTAGGATTTCCGGGAGGAGGGATTTATTTTCGATATTTTCGACGAGGAGGTAGAGTAGGAGGGTTGCCGCGTGGTGGCTCATTTGTGTCGGTTTTTTGAGGTATTCGTCAATTTCACGCAGGAATGATGGGACGTGGTCTGATGATGAGATTTTTTTACAGGCGATTTGGTAGACTGGATGGCTTAAGACCTGTTTTATCGGTAATATTCCCTGAAATTTAAAATAATTGGAATAGTTTGACAACAAAATTGACAGTTGAATGTCAAAATTTGACAGATGACAGCTCAAACTAAAAAGATTTTTGGATCAACTGTCAAATTGAAATAAATTTTTGAGGTTATGTAAAATTTTAGAACCGAATGTACAAAAATTATTACAACTTGTCAAAATTTGACAGATGACAGCTGAATGTCAAAATTTGACAGCTCAAACTAAAGACAGATAAATTTTTGTTGTTATGTACCATTAGTATTCGTGTGATGGGTCGAATGTTCTCCTCACATAGGATTTCTGCCGTTTGTATTGTCGACTTTAGCACCTTCTCCTTAACGATTTCCGGATATTTGTCCTGCGCTTCCAGTAGAAAGTACAGCTGGTCGAGGTTGAAGTCGCTTAACGGCTTCGTAATTTCCGGCTTCACGTGTGCCAGAATGGATTTTTTGAATTCGGCAGCTTCCAACTGAAATGTTTATGCAGTTAAGGTTATGTTGTCAATTTTTTAGGTTAGAAGGTCAACATTTAAGTGATTTTGAGTTAAAATTGAACATTTATCATTATTTGAGGTTAGAATAAAAAATATTTGAGGTTAGGTCAATTTTTGAGGTTAGAACACTAAAGATTGTCACAATATTTAAGTGATTTTGAGTTAGGTTTGAACACTAAACAATATTTGAGGTTAGGTTAGTTTTTGAGGTTTCAATATTTAAAAGTGATTTTGAGGTTAGAACACTAAAGATTGTCAATATTTAAGTTGATTTTGAGTTAGGTTTGAACACTAAACAATATTTGAGGTTAGGTTAATTTTTGAGGTTAAATAGTCAATATTTAAAAGTGATTTTGAGGTTAGATTGTGAATATTTGAGGTTAGAACACTAAAGATTGTCAATATTTAAGTGATTTTGAGTTAGGTTTGAACACCAAACAATATTTGAGGTTAGGTTAGTATTTTTTGGTTTAGATTGTCAATATTTAAGTGATTTTGAGGTTAAGTTATTAATATTTTAGGTTAGAACACTAAACAATATTTAAAACTAGTTTAGGTTAGATTGTCAATATTTAAAGATAATTTTGAGTTAGGTTGTCAATATTTTAGGTTAGAACACTAAAAATTGTCAATATTAAAGTGAATTTGAGTTAAGTTGTCAATATTTGAGGTTAGATTGTCAATATTTAACTTAGGTTGTTAATATTTTAGGTTAGAACACTGAAGATTGTCAATATTTTAGGTTAGAACACTGAAGATTGTCAATAATAAAGTGAATTTGAGATAAGTTGTCAATATTTGAAGTTAGATTGTCAATAATTTAGTGATTTTGAGTTACAATGTCAATATTTTAGGTTAGAACACTACATATTGTCAAGATTAAAGTGAATTTGAGTCGAGTTGTCAATATTTGAGGTTAGAACACTAAAAATTGTCAATATTGAAGTGAATTTGAAATAAGTTGATAATATTTGTGGTTAGATTGTCAATATTTAAGTGATTTTAAGTTAGATTGTCAATATATTAAGCTAGAACATTAAAGATTGTCAATATTAAAGTAAATTTGAGGTTAGATTGTCAATATTAAAGTGAATTTGAGTTAAGTTGTCAATATTTGAGGTTAGATTGTCAATATTTAAGCGATTTTTACTTAAATTGTCAATATTTGAAGTTAACATAGTTTTTGAGGTTAGATTGTCAATATTTAATCAATTTTGAGGTTAGATTAAGTCAATTGAATGAATTAAATAAGGATTAGGTTGCATGGAAGGTTAGAAATGATAAAATTATTATAATGGACAAAGGTTAGACTAGTTCTACATTATTACATTATCAAATGATTCGACGATGAATTTGTATCCAAGCAGACTCAAATAACTCCTCTTCTTAGTGGCATTGAGCAACATTTCCATAATTTTCGCCCGATGCTCATCCGTTGTCTTCTTAAACTGCCCGGAACGTAACAAAGCTCCACACAATAATACCTGTCCTGTAAGTATATCGGCATTTTCACTTTTACTATTCTTTCCGCTAAGTTTTAACTCCTTTTCGACTGCTTCGAATACCTCATCGACTGTATACTTTTCAACTTGTAATAATCCAGTCAGCGCAGTATAGAATCCCAATTTGGAATTATTTTTAGTTGCTCCTAAACCTCTAATTAATCTTCCTAGAGAATATTTGGCTTCATTTATGCCCTAAAAAAAATTACAAATGTGAATTATTTACAAAACACATGCTCCGACATAACCTCACTGTTTCAGTTTCTGCGTTTAATATAAGATGCTTGATTAACAGCGAACCGGATTGCACCCGGATTTTTTGCTCATCTTTTACTAATCTATTGAAGCAATCTAAGACCACTGAACGTTGTTTCTTTTGTGGTTTTTCAATGTTTTCTTCGGACACTTGAGAAACTTGCTCTTCTCCCACCGCCATGTTTGAATGTTGTTTATTTGATTATTTGAAGTTGGTAGCAATTTTTGATTGATTAGTGGCGCGTTCAGAAAACTAATAATTGAGTACAGTAACCCAAAAACAGATAGGCAACTTTAGCTGTGTTCCATTTGTCAAAATAGTCGCACTTGGTGGCACTAATTCAGTAATTTTTGAATTTGATTGTCAAACGCGTCTTACATTTTCAATGTGTTTTTAATGTATAGAACATCATACAAATTTCGAATATTTTCTTGTTTGTTTGTCAAGTGTGAGACGTTTCTGCCAGGAAAATTTTAAAATTCTTTAACGCACTGGGTGCATGAAGCGCTCAAATGGAATATACCTAATGTTTGCTTTGTTGCACTTATGTTTTTAGCATCCTTTATTCTAGCTTACATTTTACTAATTTTCTAATTTGTACAGTGCAGCTATTTTCGTATGAGTATGAAGGAACTAGCTATATTTACTTCTGAACGCACTCCAATAGTGCCATTTAATTAATTCATAATTATTAACAAGTTGAATTGAATTCGTAATTTGATGTAATTCATGTTAAGGAAAGATTGATTTTGCTTGAAATCGTTTGTTGTCGTAATGCAATTGTTTGACATTTAGTTTGTCAAAAGTGTAAATTTGTGTGCGGTTTATTAATTAAAATAATCATAATTAAAAAGAATAGTAAGATAATTTCTCATTAATTAATTGGTGAGAGGCAACCGAAATATGGTAACACATGTGTAGGTTGGCCGCAGTGATTCCGTGGTGTATAGCGCGTGCGCGTTCCTCCAAGGTTAACAAATATGGCCGGTCGACGTTATGATGATCGCGATAATAGGTAAATATTCAATTAAATTTTAATCTAAAGAAACAATTGATTGCGGCTTGGGCCCAAAATGAGGTCCTTACTGTGTGCAAGCAGGGCCGCATTGAGTTGCAAACCTGTCTTATCGTAAAAATGCCGCATTCCCGCACACCAACCGGTCCCACTGATGCACATGCTTATTTCCCCCTTAATCCCCCTAAATACTGTTTGATTACAAACATTGGAGCCCCAACATATAACATATGTAAACACATCACAAAAACTATTTGTTTATGTTATTAATAATATTTTTCTTTTTTTTTAGGGATTTTGGGGGTGGAGGTGGTGGTGGTGGAAGGCGGGCTGGTGGTAGGAAACCTTTCCCGACAGAGCCACCTTACACGGCATTTATCGGTAATTTGCCCTCCGGACTCGTGCAGGGCGATATAAATAAAATCTTTGAAAATTTAAGGATAAAAAACATACGGCTTGTTATGGACAAAGAAACAGATCGCTTTAAAGGTTTTTGTTATGTCGAGTTTGAGTCACTCGAAGATCTTACAGAGGCTGTCGAAATGGACGGCATGGTTGAGGTTCAAAAGCATGTTATCAAAATTGACGTTGCGGAAGGTAATTCTTCTATTTTAGTATCAATTCGATTTAAATTAATTATTTTTCTTTTGCAGGCAAAAGGAATGATCGAGGGGGTGGATTTGATCGAGGTCGTGGACGTGGCGGATTTAGTAGAGGTGGTGGTCGGTCTGGCGGTGATCATCATCGGGGTGGTGGCGGCGGCGGAGGTGGCTTTGCTGGAGATGATTTTGATAGGCAAGGACGTGGTGGTGGTCGAGGAGGATTTGCAGGTTAATATATTTATTTGTTTCTATTTTTATTTTAGTTTGTTTCTAATTTTATGTCTGAAAAATCGATTTATAAAACTAATAATGATTTTGTAATGCTTTTATTTTCAGGAAGCATAACGGTAGAGCTTATATATTGTTTTATATATGCCTGACAATTTATCTATTAATTACTGTTTATATTTATGACCAATATTTGTCAATAAAATATTGCAAAATGTTTCATAATTGTCAAAGGTTGATTTATGTCAGATTGGTCATTTATTCCAGATTAGTCAAGTGTAAAATTTCTATTTTCTGTCAAAATTCTTTGTTGATTTAGGTAACATTTTCAACTGTTGATTATTATATTTGTTTATTTGTTAAAACTTAAACGTTTCTGTTTGTTAAATTACGACAGATCTGTCATTTAAAGTTAAACAAATATAAACGTCAAATTATGATGTTTCTTCAATATTTGGATTTTCAATATCTACAATATGAATGTTTAAACTGATAACCTCAACGGATTGTCAAATTATGACAGACTAATGTCAAAAATCTCAGTTGGAACAATTATATATTTTTTTCTTTTATTTCCATTATAAATGACACATTTATTCATACTTTTAGGAGACAATTTTTTTATTTATGATTTTCTTCAATATTTTTATAATAATCAAATTGTCAATCTTTAAACATACACACAACCACCTTTTTTTTTAATTGGTTAAATACTTAATTTTTTAAGAATATTTTCTTCAATTTTTTATATTATAAACATCTTGTTTCTTCATAATTTTTTATTTAGAATTTTTTTCACTGAATGACAATTATCTTAAATTTATTAAAAATTAAAATAACCACATTTGTCAATGCCTCAATTATGTTTTGGTTTCTTGAAAATATTTTCTTTTTTAATGAAGATTTTCTTCTAATTTTTTCTCAAATTTTTGTTTCTTTGATAATTTTTTGTATACATTCTTTAATCTCGTTTCTTCATTATTTGTAAGATTAACTTTTTTTTATTTGAGGACAAATATATTTCTTTGTCATTTTTTATATGCTTTTCTGCAATATTTTTCAAGACTTTTTTTCTTGAATTATTATAGATTGTCTTCAAATTTTTGTTTACATTTTCATTTTTTTCTTTCTTCATTTGTGTTCATGGTTTTTATTAATTGAGGTTATGTTATAAATATTTTCAATTTTTTTGAAGAATCTTATTTCTTGATTGTTTCTTCAACTTAAAAATGCTTTTGTTGTTTTTTATAATTTTGGAAGACTACAATTTAATAATTATGATTTTCTCCAATTCTTTTTTCATAAATATGTTTCATATTTTCTTCTATTTTTCTTCAATTTTTTGTATAATAAACGTATTGTTTCTTCATATTTTATTAAGATTTTTTTTTCAAATATTTATTTGTCACATTTCTTGTAAATGTTTTTTTCTTTTTTATTGAAGATTGTTTTCAATATTCTGTTTCTGCTACTTTTAAAGAATATTAAAGATTTTTTTTAACAAAATTTTTGTTGAATTGCTTGTTACTTAATTAATACTTTTGTTTCTTCAATATTTCTGAAAGCACTTCTTTATATTTCTTCATTATATAGGGTGCTTTAAGGGTTTTTTTATTGCTGAAGACTATTAAAAGATCTAGTTTCTTAAATTGTTTTTCAAATGTCAAAAATCTCAGCTGTTTTTTTTTTGAAGTTTTTTAATTTTTTGAATATTTTTTCTTTGTATTCTAAATATCTTGTTTTCATAGTTTTGAAAAATTTTATCTACGATTTTCTTAATTTTTTTATTTATTTTCTTCAATTCTTCAAATACTGGTATTATTAAGGAAGGAAATTCCTAATAGACTACAATTTTTTTAATGATTTTATTTAAATTTTTCTTTCTTCAATATTTTCAAAATAATCGGCACATCTCAATTGATTGTTCATTGACGAACTTCACTTCAAAAATTGCAGTTGGCTCAATTATTTTTTGTTTTTTTAAATACTTTTTTTTGATTCTTATAAATATCTTTTTTCTTCATAGTTTTGTTTCTTCAATATTTTTGAAGAAAGTGCTTTTAAACGATTTTTCATTTAGGTTTCTTCAATTATTATTAAAGACTTACTTTAATTTCATGTTTTGAAGACTTTCATTAAAAAAATCTAGTTTCTTTAATTTTTCAAATTTTGAATTTCTTATAAAAATGTTTCTTTATAACTTTAAGTGACTCTCTAGTTTGCTAACTAACAAAAATAGTTTTTAACTGTTTCTTCATTTTTTTTTTAAATGTATTTTTTATACTTTTTTCAAATCTTGTTTCTTCATTATTTGTAAGATTTTTGACTCGATTCTTTCTTGTTTTTTTTTTATTAATTTTGTCTTCATTTTGTTTTTTAATACTTTCTTCATAATTTTAGAAGATTCATTTTTTCCTAAAAATTTTTTTTTAATATATTTAGTTAGTTTTTTTTATTACATTCTTCATTTTTTTTTTTTAATATTTTCTTTAATTTTCCTTAAAATTTTAATGTTATAAATGTTTTGTTATTAGAATTTTTGAATTTTTCTGATTTTCTTGAAAAATTGAAGAAAAGAAATTGTTCTTTAACTTTTTCAAAATTAATTAAGTCAAAAGTCGATTGTCAATGTCTCAATTATGTCTTGGTTTTCATCTTTTTATTGAAAAATATTTTTTTTCTGCATAATTTACATAATTCATTTCTTTTTAATTTGCGGTTTCTAAATGTTTTGATTTTGTTGAATTTCTTGTTACTTTTTTATAACTGAAACTTTTTTTATCTTCAATATTTCTATAGGCACTTTAAACTTCTTTAAATTTATTTATTAATTAAGTTTCTTCAAGTTTTTTTGCAGTGTAGGATTCTTCAATTAAAAAAAAAAAACTAGTTTCTTCAATTTAAAAAAAAAAATTTTTTTTATTGTTTTGATTTTTTTTTTAAAATGATACGATTATGACAGACTTTATGTCAAAAAATTTAATTCTTGACTACTTTTTTTCAAATTTTTGAAGACTACATTTTATTATATATGATTTTTTTCTTGAAAAAAATGAAAAAAGGTGATTTTTTTAAATTATTTTCAAAAATGTGGCAATGTGGTAATTTTTTGTAAATGTTTTCTTCTTTTTATAGAAGACTTTTTCTCCTTATTTAAAAAAAATACAATTATACTCAATTTTCTTAAAGTTTTATTGGATTTCTTTTACTTTATAATAAATTTTTTTTTCTTCAATATTTCTGTAAGCCTTTCAAACGATTTTTTTATTGTTATTTTTAAAGATATTCTTTAAATTTCTTCAACTATAGCCTAAGATTTAAGGGGTTTTTAATTTTTTTTTTTATATTTTTTCAATTTCTTTTTCTTATATTATAAATGTTTTGTTCTTAATAACATTTGAAGCCTAATTTTCCTTTCTTCAATTAAAAAAAAAAAAAGAATTGTCAGAAGTTTTGTTTATCATTGTCTGCATTATTTTTTCTTCAGTTTTATTGATGATTTTCTTTATTGTTTCTGCATAATTATTGTTATTTTATAGTTTTTGATTTTGCTGAATTTTTTGAGAGATATTCATCAATTTTTTTTGTTATTTAGCACATTTCAAATTCTTGTTTAACCTTTATTGTTATACAAAGTTATATTAAATATATCTTCAATACTTTTGAAGAATCATGTTTATTATTTGTTTTTTATCACTGAAACAAAAATTATTTTTTTCTTCAATAGTTTAGGCTTTCTTTATATTACAACTCAATTTTTTGTTTTATACATTTTTTGAAGATTTTCTTCAATTTTTTTGTTGTTGTTTTTTTGTCATTTTTGAAGACTAAAATTGTTTATAGTTATTTTCAATTTATAAAAATTAAGGTTTTTAGAAATAATTTAATTAATCTTTGATTCTTGTGAATATTTTCTTCGTTTTCATCAAGTTTTTTTTTTTATTTTGTTGGTTTTGCATATTTTAAAAAGTACAATAGTTTATAATACATATAAAACTTCAATAATTTTTTCACATTAAACGGTTATTTTCTTCTATTTTTTTTAATGTATAATTATTACTTGAGAAAGTAAAATGTTGCGGTATTTTTAAGGACATTTCAGGTTTTCTTAATTTCTTTTACTTTTTTTAATTTGAATGTTTTTCAAATATTTATTATTATTGTTTTTATTTTAATTAAAAAAATGGTTTTTTGATTTGTTTCTTTATAACTTTTACAAGTTGCTTTTTATTAGTTTTTTAATATTTATTTTTTTATTATTCATATTATTGAAGTAAAAAATTTATTTATTTTTTTGTAGACTTTCTTCAATTTGTGTTTTTTTTTTTTTTTTTTTTAAATTTTTGATTTTCAATACTTTTGAAGAATGCAGTTTTTTGTTCACGATTTTTCATCTTTATTATTTTTTTGTTATATTTAAAGATACCTTTTTTTACTTTTTTTGCTCATTCTTTATTATTATTGCTGAAGTTTTTTTTTAGTAGAATCTAGATTCTTTAGTTTTTTTACTTTTCTTTTAATTTTAATGTTTTTTAATTTTTTCTTTGTTTTGTTTTTATGTAAAATTGGTTCTTTGATTTGTTTCTTAATAAAGTTTGTGTTTGTTAGTTTTAACTTTTGTCTTATTTTTTATTTTTTAATACTTATTTTTGTATAAATTCTTCAATCTTGTTTCTTCATTATTTGTAAGATTCATTTTTTTATTTGAGGACAAATTTATTTCGTTGTCATTTTTTATATGCTTTTCTGCAATATTATTCAAGACTTTTTTCTTGAATTGTTAAAGATTTTCTTCAATTTTTTGTTTACATTCTCATTTCAGTTTTCTTTATTTATTTTATTTTATTTTTTTGAAGATTAATATTTCTTGTTTAATACTTCATTACTGCAACTTAAAAATGCTTTGTTGTTCTTTTATAATTTTTGAAGATTACAGTTTTTATTTATGATTTTTTTTTTTTCAATATTTCTTTAAGTTTTTATATATTTTATGCATTCTTCAGTTTCAACCTATCTAAACTGACTCTAATTATGACAGATTTGATGTTAAAAATCTCAGTTGTCGGTCACAATTATTTTTTTTCTTCAATTTTTTTCAAATTTTATATTGTCTTGTTTTTTATAATTTTTGAAGACCCAAGACATTTTTTTTAAATTAAAGTTGTTTGTCAATGTTCTAATTATATCTTGGTTTCTTGTATTTTTTTTGAAGATTTTTTTTAGTTTCTTTTTTATTTAGGTCTCTTCAATTATTACTCTTGATTAAAAAATAAATTAAACTTATTTTTTAAGGATTTTTCAATACTTTCTTTAAAAAAATTTAGTCATAAAAAAAAATTGTTTTTTTTTTTTAATTCTGAGCTTTCTTCAAGTTTGTTTTTGTTAATTTTTGACTATATTTTCAATTTTTGATGTTTATTATTTTTTACATTCTTTATTATTTGTAAGATTCACTTTTTTAATTTTAAGACAAATTTTTTTTTTTTTTTTTTTTGACAATAATACTTTTTATTTTATTTCTTTAATTTATTTTTTTTAATTCAATTATTCAATATTTTCTTAATTTTTTTGGTTGCATTCATCAATTAGATTTTTTTAAAATTTTTATTAAAGATTTTCTGCAAATTTAGGTTTTTTTTGATGATTTTACTTTACATTAGAAATATTTGTCAATGTTTTTTGTAAGTATTTTCTTTTTTATTGAAGATTTTTTTCTAATTTTTCTTCTAATTTTTTTCCAAATGTTTGTTGTTTTGGTAATTTTTTTTTTTATACATTCTTCAATCAATTTACGTTTTTCTGCAATATTATTTTAGACTTTATTTCTTGAATTATTAAAGATTTTCTTAAAAATTTTGTTTACATTCTCATTTCAGTTTTCTTTCTTCATTTGTGTTTATGGTTTTTATTAATTAAGTTTATCTTATAAATATCTTCAATCTTTTTGAAGAATCATTTTTTTTGTTTGTTTCTTCATTACGGAAACTTAAAAATATTTGTTCTTTTATAATTTTTTTCAAATTCTTTTTTTTTAATATGTTTAGTATTTTCTTCAAATTTTTATATAAATTGTTTCTTCATATTTTTTGAAAAAAATTTTTTTTCAAATAGTCGTTTGTCATACATTTCTTGTAAATTTTTTCTTCTTTTTTATTGAAGATTTTCTTCAATTTTTTGGTATTTGCTACTATGAAGAATACACCTTTTTATTCAAGATTTTCTCAAACAAAAAAATTTGTTGAATTTTTGTTTCTTCAACATTTCTGAAATCAAACTTTTACATTTCTTCATTATTTATTACTCAAAATTGTTTTTCAATGTTTTTCAAATTTTTCTTTATTGTCTTTAAAAAGCACCCGTGTATGACAGATTTTTCTGCAATATTATTCAAAACTTTTGATTTTGTTTCTTCTTGATTTATTGTTTTTTTTTTTATACATTCTCAATTCAATTTTCTTTCTGCATTTTTGCTGATGTTTTTTTTTTATTAAGTTTTTTTATAAATATCTTAAATTTTATTGAAGAATAATATTTTGTTTGTTTCTTCATTGCGGCAACTTAAAAATGCATTTCATTTTTATATAATTTTGGAAGACTACAATTTTTATTTATGATTTTCTTCAAATCTTTTTTCATAAATATCTTTAATATTTGCTTCAATTTTTCTTCATATTTTTGAAGAAAAAAGTTTTCTTTACATAGTCGCATTATTTTTTTTTATATTTCTTGTTTTTTTTTTTCATAATATTTTATGACCAGAACTTTTTATTTAATTTAATTGAAAAGTCTTGTTTCTTCTATATTTTTGAATGCACTTCAAACGATTATTTTCTTTGGTATATTTGAAGATATTCTTCAGATTTGTTTATTATTTAGGTCTTCTTCAATTATTACTGAAGATTGATCATGTTATTTTTTAAGGACTTTAATTTTAATTTTATGTTTCTTTATTATTACTGAAACTTTCTTTAAAAAAAGTCCAGTTTCTTCAATTTTTTTTTTTTTTATAAATAATTTTTTGATTTGTTTATTTATAACTTTGACCGATTTAAATTCTTGTTTCTTTCATATTTATTTTGTTATACATTTTTTATTTTTTTTTTTTCATTATTTGTATGATTCATTGAAGACTTTCTAGATGCTTTAATAATGTTTTGTTTTTTCAATTATTCAATTTTTTTTCAAATTTTTTTTTAGATTTGTTGAATGTTTTTTTTCTTCTTTTTTATTTAATAATTTCTGCAAATTTTGATGTTTTTGACTTTGTTAGAAATCTCAATTGTTAATATAAATATTTTTTTTCAAGTTTTTGTATTATGAATGTCTTCTTTAAAATTAATATTGTTAGTTTTTTTTTATTGTTTTTTTTTTTTTTTTTTTTTTTAATTTGAATATTTTATAAGTTTTTGTATTATAAATATCATGTTTCTGCACAATTTTTGAAGAAAGAAGATTTTTTTCTTCAATTTTATCAAAATTAAAATAGTCACATGTCATTTGTCTTAATTTCTTGTAAATACTTTCTTCTTTTTTGCTGAAAATTTTCTTGTAAATATTTTCTTCTTTTTTCTTGATTTTTTTTTTCATTATTTTAAAGAGTACAAATTTTTATTCACGATTGTTTCTTCAATACTTCTGAAAGCACTTTAAACGATTATTTTTTTGTTGTATTTGAAGATATTTATTGATTTTTTTTATTATTTAGGTATCTTCAATTGATTTTAAAGATTGTATTAGTTATTTTTTAAGGATTCAATTTCATGTTTTTTTTTTTCTAACTGAACTTTAAAAAATCTAGTTTTTCTAATATTTTTTTAGTTTTTTTATAACTTTCTTCAAATTCTTGAATCTTTAATATTAAATCTTAGTCTTCAGCCACAATTATTATGTTTTTGAATATTTTCTTCATTTTTTCTTAAAATTTTTATATTATAAACAATTTGGTTCTTCTTAATTTTTAAAGAATAAAGAATAAGAGAATTTTCTTTATTTTTTATCGAAATTAAAAACATGTTGTTTGTCAATGTCTTTTTTATATTCTTTGAGTTTCTTCATTTTTTTGTTAGTTTTTCTCGAGTTTCTTCAATTCAAATAAGCTAATCTTTAAACTTATTTATAAAGGCTTTCAATTGTCTAATTTTTAAATGCTTATTGCTTCAATTCAGTTTTTGTTTCATGTTAATTAAGACTTTCTTCAATCTTGGTTTTTTTTAATTTGTTTTTACATTTGAAGAGTATTTTATAACTTTTTAAAATTTCTGTTTGTTTTTTATGTTGAAGAAAACAAAACTTCAAATACATCTTCTTGCTTGAAGAAAAAACAAGACATTTTGAAGAATATTTACAAAAATTTGAGTATATATGAAGAAAGCTTTAAAATAATGAAGAAAGAAGACATTACTATGAAGAAACGAACAAGAAATGTGATTCTTTAAAAGAATTAAAGATATTTTCGTAATTTTATTTATCAATTCTTGATATCTTAAAATTGTTTCTTTTTTGTTATTGCGACTTTTAAGCGATTTTATATACGCATGCGCACATTACATGTTTAGGTGTAAGAACTAAATCAAAATGCATTTCTTTTTTAGATCGTGATCGAGGCGGTCATCGAGGCAACTATGGTAACTTCGGTGAAGACGGCGGTGGCGGCAGCTGGGGCGGTAGTCGTGGTGGAGGCGCCGGTGGTGGACCTGGTGGCCCAGGCGGCAACAGAGGCTACGGTGGAGGAGGAGGCGGCGGTCCTGGAGGAGGTGGTGGTGCCGGCCCCGGCGGAGCAGGCGGCCCAGGTGGACTTAATCCTGGTGGCCGGCCTCGTCCAGATCGGAAACCATTTAACGAAGATTTGCCAAGCGCTGCACCAGGTATGATAACATTACAAATTGCAAACAATTTAATTAAAATTTATGATTTCAGATGTGTCAAACAGGAGAAGGCTGCAACTGGCGCCCCGTACTATAGCCGCCCCAGTGAATCAGTTAGCAGAGACGGCGCAATCATCATCAATTTTCGGTGGAGCGAAACCTCGAGAGGAAAAGCCCGACAAAAACTAAAACTGTTAACATTGTGTGGTCCATACATATATATTAATATTATTTTTTCATTTAAAACAGAAATCCAAACAAATTCAATCATTAGTTTTTTCTTTCTAGTTTTTTCATTTCTTTTTTAAGACAAACTTTTGGAGAATCAATTCACCCGCACGCATTCTACGGTACGCATCGTTAATTATTTCCGCCGTAGCGCATTCATACATACATATATAATAAGTCGAATTTTTATCGAGCTTCTCAATATTGTACATTCGACTTTATTATTATTATTATTATTATAATACTACTTTCCTCCTGGTTATTATTTTTTTTGTAACTCAAAACAAAATGTACTATTGATAGCATTGTAAAGATGGTATATTTATATAAGAAGCTAATGTGTAAGTTTTATAATAAGCTTTTTTAAATTGTTTCATTATTATTAATTTGTTTTTAGCTTTAGTTTCTTCTATTATTATCTTTTCTCACTTCCGCTTTACCGTGACTGACAGGTGGGTACGGCTTGTGCTAGACGGAAGGGGGTGGTAATAATAATAAATAATTAAAATAAAAAAGAAAGAATATATATACAGTGGGATTTTTACAGTGCTATTTATTTTGCATGTATTTTTACATGCCAGTGTATAAAATAATTAATAAAAATGTAAAGTATATTCTTCATTTATGTACGTACCTTCTTCTTTTTTCTTCAAATTGAAGATACAAGAACAGGGCTTGAAGAGTATTCTAATCGTTGCTTTTTATCACAATTTAGGGACGAATTTCAAAAATTAATTGAAGAAATTTTTTATTGGATTAAAGAATTTGAAGAAAGTTAGCAAAAAAGAATCTTTAGAAATTAAGAGAAGAAATTTTTATTTAAAGAAAAAATGTTCAATTGAAGAAACTTCATTTGGATGAAGCAACAAAAATTTGAAGAAAGTCTTCAATATTGGAAAAAAGAATCTTCAAAACTTATAAAGAAAATTGAAGAAATGAGGTTTTTTACAAAAGAAAAAATGTTCAATTGAAGAAACGTTTTATTTAGATAAAGAAACAAAAAATAAAGAATTTGAAGAAAGTTTTTAGATTAGCCTTTTTTGCTAATTTAAAAAACTTTCTTTCAATTCTTTATTTGTAGAAAAAAGAAGAAATTGAACAAAATCTTCAAAAAAATTGAAACGAATTTACTCATTTAATTTGAAGAAACACGAAATTGAAAACTTGCTCCGTAATGAAGTAACGAAAAATGTTATTCTTCAATTAATTGAAGAAAGAATATTTGAAAAACTGACTTCAAAAATTTAGAAACAAATTGTAAATGGGTACTTGAAACAAGAAATTGAAGAAGCTTGCTTGCTCGCTCTGTAATAAAGAAATGAAAAATGTGATTCGTCAAGAGAATTGAAGATTTTTTTTTGCAAAATTAGAATGTTCAATTAATTAAAGAAACAAAGTTTTTATCAAAAATAATAGTTTGAAACAATATTCAAAGAAACTATTTATTTGGTTAAAGAAGAAAATTAAAGAATTTATATAAAAATTTGAAAAACTGACAGTTAAGGAAGTCTAACAAAAAAATGAAGAAAATCAAACATTTTGAAGTACTTGAAGAAACATTTTACAAAGATAAGAATAATATGAAGAAACAAAAGTTGCAAAAGTGGCAGTTGAAGAAAGTAGCAAAGACAAAAATTAAAGATAATCTTCAAAAAATTTGAAATAAATTAAATGGGTACTTTAAGAAACAAGAAATTGAAGAAGCTTTATAATAAAGAAAATGCAATTCTTCAAAAGAATTTTATTTATTAAAGTAACATTTAAAGAATGCTCAATTAATTTAAGAAAGGGCATTTTAACAAAGATGTGAATAAAGTGAAGAAACAAAATATTAAAGAATTTGAAAAACTTGTAGTTGAAGAAAGTCTTCACAAGTAGGAAAGAGAAACATTGAAGAAAATCTTTAAAAAAATTAAATTAATTAAATGGGTACTCGAAGATACAAAATTGCAGAAGCTTGCTCCGTAAAGAAGAAACTAAAAATGTGATTCTTCAAAAGAATTGAAAATTGAAGAAATTATTTTTTACTAAAGTAAAATTTATAAAAATGTTTAATCAATTGAAGAAAGAATATTTTAACAAAGAAGAGAATAAAATAAAGACACAAAAATAGAAGAATTTGAATAACTGACAATTGAAAAAAATCTTAAACAGTATTAACATAAAATTTTGAAATAAATAGTAAATGGGTACCTATTTCAAGAAACAAGACAAAAATAAATCAAAAAATACTTTTTTTTTAAAGAATCAAAGAAAGTTTTATTTATCAAATTTGAAAAACTGACAATTGAAGAAAGTTAATAAAAATAATGAATTTAGAAGATGTCATATTGAAGAATAAAAAATCAATTAAAGAAATTTGTATAAAGAATAAATGAAGAAACAAAAAATTAAATAAATCGAATAACTGACACTTGAAGGAAGTCCTTAAAATAGTAAATGTTGAATAGTTTTGTGTTACAATAAAGAAGAAGAATTTGATAGTCTTCAAACATTGAGAAGAAGAAGAAACAATAATTAAAGAAAATTTTAAAAAAATTGTTTTTTTTTTATTAATTATTCGTAACTAACATAAAATGATTTTTTTAAAAACAAAATTTGCAGAAACCTTTAAATAAAACAAGATTTTTGATGAAAGTTATAAAAATTAAAGAAGAATCAAGAATTACAATTTTTTTGGGTTATTGAAGAAGTCTTCAATTCATTCAAGAAACTCTTCATAGATATTGAAAAACTTTAAAAAAAGTCTAAGTAAATAAAGAAACAATAATTTTAAAAACTGCATTTAAAGAAAATATTAAAAAACAATTTTTTATAACAATGAAGAACAAGAAGAAAAAAATTGAAAACCCGCATTTAAAGTAAATATTGAAGAGTCTTCAATCATGAAGAAACAGTCTTCTATAACAGTGAAGAATAAGAAAAAAATATTGAAGAAACGGTCTTCTATAACAACGCAGAAGATGAAGAAAAAATTTGAAAATTTGACGATCCTATCTTCTATAACAATGAAGAAGAAGAAACGATAATTTAAAAACCCGCATGTAAAGTAAATATTGAAGAATGTCATCAAACATGAAGAAACAGTCTTCTATAATAACGAAGAAGAAAAAACAACATTTAAAGAAACAATCTTCTATAACAAGGAAAAAGAAGAATACAAAAATTTGGAAACCTGCATTTAAAGAAAATTATATAATAATTTGAATTTCAAAAATACTGAAGAAAGTTCTAACATTAAGAAGCAGTTTTCTATAATAATGAAGAAGGATCGAAAATTAAAAAAAAAAGAAAACAATGAAGAAAGTCTTCAAACACGAAACAGATTTATATAACAATGAAGAAGAATTTGTTTTTAAATTATTATTCATTTTAAGAACAAAATTTGAATGAAGAAAATTTTAATATATTGTAGCATTCAAAAATTGAAGAAAGAAATAATAAATTGAACTGTGAAGAAATAGCCTACAATGGACAGATTAAATGAAATGATCAATAATTTAAAAAAATATAAAATATGGAGAATCTCATTTTAAGATGAAATTGAAGATAATGAAGACAGATTTGAAGAAAATCGCATTATGAATTAGATCGAAATTTGAGATTCCAGAAATGTTTGGATAAAGAAAAAATTGAAGAAATTAGTGACAATGAAAAAATAAATTGAAAATTGAAGAAATGAGAAATGAAGAAAAATTATTGTATTGAAGAGTACAATGAAGAAAATTAAGATTATATTCACATAATAATGAAGAATAGGTTTAAGAAGAAATTGTGCATGGGTTGGAGAGTAAATTAAAGAAAATTTGGAAAAAATGAAAATTAGATTGACATAATAAAGAATAATAGATTAGAGAAGAAATTGAAGAAAAATTGGAGAAAATTATGCATAGATTAAAGAAAATATGAAGAACTTATTAATGAAATAAATAGAGATTGAAGAGACATTGGTTACAATGAAAAGAAGAAAATTTGAAAAAAAAGAGATTGGAGTAGATTGAAGAAATTTTGATTCTATAAACATAAGAATGAAGAATAGGTTAAAGAAAGAATAGAGATATTGTAGAAAAATTGGTCTCAAAGAACAAAAAATTGGAGAAAATAAAGAATAAATTAACAATAATAATAAAAACCAGCTTAAAGAAAAAAATTGAGACATTGAAGAGAATTATGTATAGGCTAAAGACATTGGTCACAATAAAAAACAAATTAGAGAAAAGAATTTGAAAAAATGAAGATTATATTAACATAATGAAGAAAAACATGTTACATTAAAGAAATATTGAAGAAAAATATACATAGATTGAAGAAAATGGAAAAATTAAAGAAAAATATGTGACAGAAGAAAACTGGCTACGATGAATAACGAATTGAAGAAAGTTCCGAGACAGGTTGGAGAAAATAAAGAATAGATTGATAACTATAAAGAACAGAAACGAAAAAATAAATGGAGACGTTGAAGAAAAATTTAAGAGATCAATAGCCTCACAAAACTTAAAGTATAGCTTGAAGAAAAATTGGTCACATTGAAGATAGATCAAGAAAAATTTAACACAATGAGAAACGGATTGAAGAAAGTTTGGAGATATTGAAGATTTGAAAAAAGAGGGACTCAACGTCAAGAAAATTATATATAGATTGAAGAAAAATAGATAGGTTTGTGAAAGTAAGAAAAAGAAAAACTGTTTCAATGAAAAACATGGATTATAGAAAAAATTTACAAAATAAAAAACAGATTGAAGAAAATTTGGTATCCAACAATATAGTTTGAAACAAAGATGAATTTATTGCAGTCAATTTAGACTAGATTGAAGAAAAGTTTTTACCTAAAGAAAAAAAATGCGGTTATAAACAAATTAAAGAAAATTTGACTTAGTAAAGACAATGTTATAGAAAAAAAATTGTGACATTGAAGAAAATTTGGATTTGCTGAAAATAAAATGAAGAATAGGTGAAAGAAAAAAATATCGAGACATCGAAGAATGTTATTGTTTGAAAACAAATTGAAGAAAATTTGGGCAAAAATCGAGACAATTGAAGAAAAATTGCGGTTACAAATAAATTGACATAATAATGAATAGATTAAAGAAAAATGGAGAGATTGAAGAAAGTTTGGACAAAATTTATTAAAAATTTGAAGAATTAAAACAAAATAATGAAAAAAATTAAAGAAATTTGGATTTGATGAAAAGAATTTAAAGAAAATTTAGACGCAAATTGATATATTGAAGAAAAGTGCTGTTATAAATAAATTGAAAAAAATGTTAAGAATTAATTGACATAATAATGAAGAATAGATTAAATTTAGACACAAATTGAAATAAAATTGCGGTTATAAATGAATTGACATAGTGAATGAAGAATAAGTCAAAGAAAAAATGGAGAAATTGAAGAAAATTACGTATAAATTCAAGAAAATTTGAAATTGGTAAAAACAAAATTTGGGCACAAATTGAGATAGATAGAAGAATAATTGAAGAAAATATAAAAAATAGATTATAAAAACGGAGGGATACAAAGAAAATTTGGAAAAAATTGACAATAATTCAAGATAAAAAATGTAGAGTATTGACTTGATGAAAACAAAAAAAATTAATGAAAATAATTTGAAACCCATGAAGAAAAATTGCGTGTAAATACATTGAAGAAAATAAAAAAATGAAAAATTCGTTAAAAAAGGGGACATTGAAGAAAATTATGTAGATTAAAAAAAAAAAAAGATTGACATAATAATGAAGAATAAGTTTAAGAAGAAATTCTCACATTAAAGAAAATATGGATAAACTAATTAAAAAAGAAGACATTTGTGAGAATTTGTATACATTGATTAAAGAAAAATTGGAATCAATGAAAACGGAATTGAAGAAAAATTTAAGAGAATAGATTGAAGAAAAACTTTGAGACAATAAAGAATTAAAAAAAAAAAAGTAAAAATTTGGATATTATGAAAAAATTTCTTGAGAATAAAGAAAAAATGGAGACAATTGAAAAAAAATTGTAGTCAATAAAGAAAATTTAGTGGCATGGAGAAAAAAAAATGGAAGAAGATTGCAGAATTGGAGGCAAAACCATCGACGGGAAGAAACTAATGTTTCTATGAAGATCTAAAAATGGAAGCAGTAAGTTGATATTTTTTCATCCTAGTTTTTAATTAACCCTATTATACAAAAATGGTATCTTACAAAGCAATATTACCTACCTGCATATTTCGTGGCTTTGCTTTCTGTATTTGCACCACAAAATTATAATACTTTTACCTACCTCTCCTATAAAAGTGGGTAAAAATTGATAACAAACCAATCTTATTAAAATTTATTTAAATTATCATAACCTACATATTATTATTATTAAAAAAAAGAGGAAAATAAAACAGTTGAAAATAATAATAATAAGAAAAACAAAGGAGTATCAGACATGGTATTTTCATAATTTATTTTCTATTAAATTGGCTGTCGTTAAAAAAAAAAATATGAATCAAATTTAATTGAAAATCCAAAGTTTTCCTGAAGTGAAAACACAAATTGGCGACAATAAAATTAGTAAAAGACGCACAGATATGTTTGTACGATTGAAAGAGAGATGAGATGAAAATTAATTAAACTATAAATAGAAGTTACACGTATCACATAATAATCAGTGTCAGTTTATACAATAAAAATCATCATCGTTAAAATATAAATGCACTTCGAAAACATTTGGATTGAAAATGGATTGATTGGATTGAACACAAAATTCGTTTCGCTCGGTTTCTCTCGTTTTAAATATAATTTATTTTGTAGTTGCACACATCGATATCTTCATTCCACACAGTAAAGAAATGCTCTCAACTTGTTATAAAGTCGTTTTTCATAAATTAAAAAATAGCAAAATAATAATTCTAATTAATGTAACCTAGAAGTCTGTGGGGAGGGGGTTTGGGTAGTGGAGACGGCTATTGTAGTATGCGTTTCTCGTTTGATTATTAACTATTTTACTTATTAAAAATCCTGATACGATTTTTATACTGAAAGAAATAAGATGGAAATCATAATTTACCTAGATAATCAAAGAAATGGTAATTCTATACGCACTTATTTAATTCTCGAAATATTACAAGCACACGAAACAAACAAATGTTAAATCACGACTGATTATCTTTCGAAAAAGTATAAAAATCTATTTAATTATTGAAGAACAATTGGCGTATCATACAAAAATGAGGTTTTTGTTTGTTTTGTTGTTTTTTTTTCTGGTGTATAGTTTAGTTTTATTTTGAATACGTCGAGAATTAAAATCAGGTTAATTTTTTTTTGTTTATTATAAATGTTTTTAATTTTTTTTGTTGTTGTGTGTGTTTTTTGTTGTTGTTGTTTACGATTGGTTGGTAGAATTTCATAATTATTATTACTGTATATATACGCTACTAACATTCCTCTTGCGACTTCCGTACGCATCTCGCTACCTTTCGTTTGAATTCGGTGTACGCCTCCCTCCACTCTTTCTACAAAAAGAAACAAAACACATTAGTATATCCACAGGGCCGATACTACGCCATGACGGTTGCAATCGAATTGAAATGACGTCAATATGATAGCAAAGCAACGTCATTTCAGTGTTAAATCTAATTATGATTGATAGCTAGACCCTTATCAAACTTAAACAATGTGATTGTGAATTTATGTTTAAAATAATTGTAATTACTTAATTTTTTGTTATCAATGACATAAAAATCTTTAATGGCAGCCATTTTGGATTCTAATACTTGCATGCGATACTTAACTCAGTGGCGTAGCTAGGATTTTTGGGCCTCACCGCAAAATATTGAAAAAGTCCCCTTCAGAGACGGTTTTATTAGAAAAAAGAAAACTTTTTGTGTAACCCCTACGAGTTCACTCGACTTCGGCAGCCATCTCTCACTCTTACATCAGGTACACAACCTGGCCGGTGCTTTTATGTTTGAAGAAGTGGGAGGTGTTAGCGGCTGCATTCCCCTCGGCGGTAAGAATGTGGCCGTGGATGACCTTGACAGCGTTATGTTATCCTACCTCCGCTAAGTCCCCTGTACACACTTCTGGAACCCTAATGACAACCTCCGCCAGGCCCCATTGTCTCGGCAGAGACGATGCCGATAAACGCCATGGGCCAATAGCTACTCCTATGTTATCTCCCTGCGGATACCGCACGACAGCAACCCCTGGCCCAAGCAAAATCAACTTCCTTTACCTCGACGACACCGGGAGCACAGCACTAACACCGTTCCCGGGCCCCTACCGCCGTGTTGGAGCTATACCGACACGGAATGGTGACCATTTACTTTATACCTCCATGTTTACCCATGCAGAAGCCCCGAACTCTGAGGTATACAACCATTTACTTCATACCTCCATGTTTACCCATGCAGAAGCCCAGAACCATGGGGGATAAACGTTGACGCCCAGTGTTGAGATGTTGAGACCTCATCAAACTACACCAGGACTCAATCTGATAATTGACAACACTCGCTACAACCATTGCCCCCCCCCCCTCCCTCTCTTCCACTTTGAGGGGGAAACCGGTAACAATAAACACTCTGTACACAACCCAGCTCTTTACTCGTCTCTGCCAGCTTAGATCGTGGGCGCTGATTATTACAGTTTTTGCCAGAAACTCTCGGTGATGCCCTTTGTTATTTTTCCCCACGTCTGTTTTGTGTTTGAAAACGTAGAAGGCAGCAAGCTGACAACTAGTGGCACTTCCTCCATACATCAGGTACACAACCTGGCTCACCTTCTTTCTATCTGGTTGCCTTTGATAGTAAAGACTGTCTGAGCTACTTGCTAGAGTCCTAATGTTGTGAAGGTGCATTCTTCCTGTCCACACTGCTTCACTCGCTACGGTCGGAGTCGCCTCCAATCGTTAAGACTGCCGGTTCTAACTTCGCGGTCAGCTTCGGGTGTTTCCCTCAAGCAACGGTAGCCAGCACTGGTGCTCTGAGTGCGTCTCTAGAGCCCGTTACTACCGCTCTTTTCGTTGGATGCGACGTGGTTGGCATAGACTGGCAGTTAGTCTATACATCTCTTCGACTTTGTCGGTTATTCCCATACACGTTATTATGCCGATACACCTTTTCGAGTGCATCGTAGACACGTCCACGGGCGGAAACATCCCCTTCTCCAGGTTTTGAAATACTTACATTTGTTACCGTCCTCCCGGTCTGGAGACTTCCTTTAGAAGAGGAAACACCCCGGAGATGATGCAGTGGTTACACCAGCTCCGGCCAATAGGTCGCTTCGCCCTGGAGCGCAAGACTTTCTGATTTTTTTTGTGTTTTTCTTGATTGTAAATGTGTACCGGGTCTTGGGCGACTCCAGGTGTGGGGTGGCATTGTGGTAGGGTCGTTCGGTTTCCCGGCACCGAGTGTGGGGACACCGAGAAAGCCCCCGTCAGGCAAATGGTTTAGAACTGACCGCCGGTGCATGTGTATGTATCTGTCGCATCAATCTTTTTCGTAGATCCGTCCAAGCTCGTAGTCCACATGTGTGCAGAGATTGTCATAATTGTCGTGAGTTATTGTTGATGTCGGACATTCTTCCGGCTACACTACTTAATTTCACTTTTCGCTAGAAATTTTTCTTGAGAAGTTGCGTGGATGAAGTGTTAGCCACTGACAAAATGGGAATCGTTCCATCATTCCAACCTCTAACCTTGCGTTGGATTGTCAGAGCCCCATGGTACGTTCGTAGCGACCTCGGTACCCCACCGTTGCGGTAACACATCAAACCTTTGACCGAACAATAATTCGTGAATCTCGCAGTTCACTTCAACTTTGATCTGGTCAGATTAGCTGAGCCATAAGAAGTATACTCCTATAGAAGACCGATTATCTCATTTATCCCTAAACTGGCCAACCCCAGTCTACAGGGCGTCCCAAACAATCATCCCCCCCTCCCCCAAAACCACAAAAAACACGCTCAGTCCGCGACGCACTCGACTGAGGCGAAAAAGAATTCCAGAACTCCGGAGGCAGTTCAGCGGCAACTTTGTTGTAAATAAAACACAAGAATTCCGTCTTCAGCCAAACCTGTACCGCTGCAACCGCTCCTCGCGAGAATCATACAGAACGACGAACCCTCTACTTCGACGGCAACCACCCTGATACCTCTTCATAGCACATCGAGGCTGGAAATATATCACCGAAGTCAATCATCCAGAGAACAATCACACCAACTCCTGGACTTGTGACGGTCATCGGTAACAAATGGCGCCCAACTAGGGGATAGTGCTTCAAAAAAGCCAAGTTAGCCCGGAGAAGAAAAGAACATCATGGCTCCTGGACGCAACACGTTCACGTACGTTAGTGCCAGAGATTTGTACCTACCGTACTAGGATGATCTTATCCAAACCAAGAACCGGACTACGACAGCCAGTTCACACACCGCACGGCTGCTTGATGGGTTTTAAAATGGTTCCAATAAAATATAAGTTGCATTCAAGGGTTCCATAAGTGCATCTGAACTGTTTTCAACTGTTCTTCAGCATTTGAGAGTTGCATGTAAACTGTTCCAAGCTGTTTTGGTTAACATTATTATTATTTTAATTTGAATCACTTTAAATTGTTCCCAGTTGAACCCTTACTACTCCTATCTGCACCTTGAGTTGTCCCCAAGTGTTCTGAGTTGTACCCGAAATATTCTCAAACGTATCTAAGCTGATTCCAAGTTTAGTAAGCTACTTCGAATTAAATTGCTTCTTATGCATTTGGAAGTGGAAGTGTTCCAAACTGTTCTTAGTTGTACCAAGCTATTTCAAGCAGTGGGCGTAGCTAGAATTTTTGGTTCTGCCGCACGATTTTGAGAGGGCCCCATTCAGTTACACCTGAACTATTCTCGAGTGCATCTAAGCTGATTCCAAGTTCATAGAGCTATTTCGAATTGATTTTAAACTCTTCCAATGTATTTGGAATTGTTCTAATGTTCTAAAACCGTTCTAAGCTGTTCCTAGGTTGTACCTAGCTATTTCAAGCAGTGGTGCAGCTAGGATTTTTGGGCCTTACTGCAAAATATTAAGAGGGCCCCATAAAGTCGGCTTTGAAGATTATTTTTTATTAAACTTTGTAACCAACAGGTTTTTGAAGAGACGTCGCTGGAGGCATTTTCGCATTGCAAACCCCTACTTACAGATAGCTACGCCACTGAACGATAGTGATCAGTGTAGCTAATTTTGTTATTTAATTCTTGATCAAGCGTAGAAACCCCCCCAAGACCTAAGAGGCCTTACCTACAGCGCTGACTTAACTAAGGATCATTTTCAACTACAAATCATTGATGGCCGCCATTTTATGTTCTGACAGTTCTGAAGTGCGCAGTTATGGCATAGAAACAATTGACAGTAATTTTAATACTCAAAAGTATCGTTTTTGATGGACAATACAAAAAATACTTACAGCAGCATCGACATTGGCTGGTGATTCATCGTTGGGATCCGCCAACATAGAAATGACAGATATTAAAATTGTTTCTACAGTGTGCACCGGCAGCCATCTCTCGGACGCCTTTTCGTAACCAAACTTATCATCGCCAGGCTCGTGCAGGATTGATATACACACATCACCATTTTTGTCAACTGTAAAACAAAAAAACAATAACATTATAGACAAAAAATAGCAAAACACATTTCATATAAATCACCCTGTAAATAATAATGTTTGATCGCGACTTTATATTTCGGAATCTTTAAAATCGTTATGCTAAAAAATTGGTAGAGAAAACGATGCTATATAGCTCTTCCTCTTTCTAACGAACTCCCGATTCTCTTTTCTAAAACAGCAGCAGAAAAGTAGGTTTAGTTTCAGAAAAACAAGTTCAAAAATACTGTTTTTTCGACTTTGGATGAATGTTTTTATGTTACCGAAGCATACTTGAGTAAGGCATGACGTCAGTACCAATTTGGCATTGAAAATGAAGTAGTATGAACGCACTTTGGTATGTTCGTCAACAGAAATGAACGCACCAAACAATGCAGAGCCGATAACGTAGGTAACTTTAATAGACGCCATCCTCTTGCATATATTATTATTATTAAGCTGAATAATCAAAGATCATATTAAATAGAGTTAAAACGGGCACGCACAGATTCTATTTAATATGATCTTTGATTATTCAGCTTAATAATAATAATATATGCAAGAGGATGACGTCTATTAAAGTTACCTACGTTATCGGCTCTGCATTGTTTGGTCCGTTCATTTCTATTGACTAACATACTAAAGTGCGTTCATACTACTTCATTTGCAATGCTAAATTAGTACTGACGTCATACCTTACTTAAGTATGGTTCGGTAACATGAAAACATTCATCCAAAGTCGAAAAAACATTATTTTTGAACTTGTTTTTCTGAAACTAAACCTACTTTTCTGCATGTTTTAGAAAAAAGAATCGGGAGTTCGTTAGAAAGAGGAAAAGCTATATAGCACCGTTTTTTTACCAATTTTTTAGCATAGCGATTTTAAAGATTCCGAAATATAAAGTCGCGATCAAACATTATTATTTCTGAGTCTACAAATAAAAATCTAATTGCCCCAATTAAATGGCTTATATTTTCTGTTGCTTTACAATTGTTGCCGATTTTTGTACTGTTGCCCTTTTTAGGAATTTTTAAGTTTTTTTTTTTAAATTACTGTACTGCAAAAACCACTGCATATATAAAATTTGACTAAGAAGGTAAAATGTCAGTAATACAAAAATTTGGCTTAAGTTGATATGACCGTTTAAAAGATATCCATTGTTTATTAAAAACACATTTTTAGTCTGAACTTTGGATCCAATTAACCAATTCTTGTCTGGATCATTTAAATAGTTTCTTTTTATTGTTAGTAACATACAATGAATGTTTTAAATATTTAAAACCCTAAAATAATAAAACAAAACGTATCAGTAACCTTATAGTAATAATTTAGCATTGCAAATGAAACAGTATGAACGCACTTTTGTATGTTAGTTAAAACGAATGAACGCACCAAACAATGCAGAGCCGATAACGTAGGTAACTTTAATAGACGCCATCTTTTTATACATGTTATTGCGTAGTTACTACACAAGCTGAATAATGAAACTAGATCATATTAAATAGAATCAAAACGTAAGTAATTCGACATAACTATTAAATCACGTTGAATTAAATCTAAATTTCTCTATTGGGATTACTTTTTAAGTTGTTAGCGCTATTGTGGCCGGATTGATAACTATTGTATGCGCCTCAACGCCATTCATTGTGTTCTGTATTTCACGTAACTTTTTTGTTTATATTAGTTTATATTAATGGCGTTTTCGCCTGTGACATTTGAGGTCGTCCTGGGGCGCCCCAAGTTCTGACGTAAAAGCAATATCAACTTTACCGGTGCATATCGCTCCTACAATGTAGCGGTTCTGAAAAAAGCATTGTCAGCCAAACACAAAAATATTCATCGAAGGCACCACAGTACGCAAAAAGTGACTCAGCCGAAAACGCCATTAGTGTCATATAAACAAGATATGCGTCATTCATATGTCATTAAAATTGATATGTATAAACATTGGAACTGGACTCTCTGCAAGCGTTAAAAGTCTCTATATTCAAAGCGGGGGTGGTGAAGTTTAATTGTTTGACGACAAACACTTGGGCGGGCGGGTGGGTCACTCCAGAACACGAGTACGAACGCATGTTATGAACTGGGGTTCCCGCCCACCCGCCCTAGTATTTGTCATCATCAGATTGTAAGTCATTCCTCTCTGCAAGCGTTAAAAGTCTTTATACTCAAGCGAATGTAGTGATATTTAAATCTTTGTTGATAAACACTTGGGCGGGTGGGTGGGTCACTCCAGAACATAAGTATGGACGCATAGTTTAAACTGGGGTTCCCGCCCACCCGCCCAAGTGTTTGTCATCAAGAGATTGAAAGTTACTACTCTCTGCAAGCATTAAAAGTCTCTATATTTAAGGCGGCGATGGTGATATTTAATTCATTGATGACAAACACTTGGGCGGGTGGGTGGATCACTCCAGAACATAAGTATGGACGCATAGTTTGAACTGGAGTTCCCGCCCACCCGCCTATGTGTTTGTTATAAAGAGATTGAAAGTGACTCCTCTCTGCAAGCGTTAAAAGTCTCTATAGTCAAAGCGGAGGTGGCGATATTTAATTCTTTGATGACAAACACTTGGGCGGGTGAGTGGGTCACTTCAGAACATAAGTATGGACGCCTAGTTTGAACTGGGGTTCCCGCCCACCCGCCCTAGTGTTTGTCATCAAAAGATTGAAAGTTACTCCTCTCTGAAAGCGTTAAAAGTCTCTACATTCAAAGCGGAGGTGGTGATATTTAATTCTTTGATGACAAACACTTGGGCGGGTGGGTGGGTCACTCCAGAGCATAAGTTTAGACGCATAGTTTGAACTGGGGTTCCCACCCACCCGCCCAAGTGTTTGTTATCAAGAGATTGAAAATTATTCCTCTCTGCAAGCGTTAAAAGTCTCTACATTCAAAGCGGATGTGCTAATATTTAATTCTTTGATGACAAACACTTGGGCGAGTGGGTGGGTCACTGCAGAACATAAGTATGAACTAAGGTTCCCGCCCACCCGCCCAAGTGTTTGTCATCAAGCGATTGAAAGTTACTTCTCTCTGCGAGCGTTAAAGTCTATATTCAAAGCGGAGGTTATGATATTTAATTCTTTGATGACAAACACTTGAGCGGGGGATTCCCGCCCACCCGCCCAAGTGTTTGTCATCAAGAGATTGAAAGTTACTCCTCTCGGCAAGAGTTAAAAGTCTCTATATTCAAAGCGGAGGTGATGATAGGCGGGTAACTTCAGAACATGATTGCGGACGATAAAAGTATCTTTGTCAATGGAGGTGATGGTGACACACCAAATTCCGTGATAACGGACACTTGAGCAAGTGAGCAGGTCACCCCGGAACTTCAGTACGGAGAAGTATTTTAATCCAGAATTTGGTTATCTAACAATTTATTTACATTTAATAACAACTTCTGTCAAATGTCAATTTCTTGATTACAAAGAAATGGGCGGGTGAGCGGTGTACACCAGTACAAACCGTCCGCCCATAATTATAATCTGCGTTTAATTACGAGCGAGTAGTAAGAACTCTAGTACTAGTACCTCCCGACCCGCCTAAGAAATTTCATAATTCTCGACAAATTGACTCTTGGGCGGGTGAGACAGGAGTGCCCCGCCCACCCGCCATGTGTTTGTTAGTTCTCAATCTCTTGATGACCAACACTTGGGCGGGTGGGTGGGACACTCCAGTTTATGATTACGAGCGAATGGTTTGAACTGGAGTTCCCCGCCCACCCACCAAGTGTTTGTTATCAAGAAATTGAATATTCCTGGTCTCTGCAAACGTTAGGAGTTAGTAAGTTAAAGAAGGATGTGTTAATATTCAATCTCTTGATGACTGACACTTTGGAAGGTGGGTGGAGCAATCCAGTTTATGATTGCGAGAGAGTAGTTTGAACTAAAGTACCGCGTCCATCCGTCAAGAGTTTGTTATTAAAGAATTGTATATTTTTAAGTTACTTAGTTACAGAAAGAGATAATGATATTCAATCTCTTGAAACTAATACTTGGGCGGGACAATCCAGTTTATGATTACGAGCGAGTAGTTTGAACTGAAGTGTCCCGCCCACCCGCAAGATGTTTATTATAAAAAAAATGGATATTTCTCGTCTCTGCAAACGTTAGAAGTTACTAAGTTACAGGAAAAGATGATGATATTGAATCTCTTGATGACCCAACACTTGGGCGGGTGGGTGGAACACTCCAGTTTATGATTACGAGCAACTAATTTGAACTGGAGTGCCCCGCCCACATGCCAAGTGTTTGTTATCAAGAAATTTTATATTTCTCGTTTCTGCAAACGTTAGAAGTTACTGAGTTAGCTGAGGAGATGATGATATTGAATCTCTTGATAACTGACACTTGGGTGGGCGGATGGGTCAATTTATGAATACGGGCAAGTAGATTAAACTGTGCCCCACCCACCCACCCACCCACCAAGTGGTTGTTATCAAAGAATTGGATATTTCTCATCTCTGTAAACGTTAGTAGTTACTAAGTTAGAAGAAGAAGTGATGATATTCAATCTTTTGATGACCGACACTTGGGTGGGTGGGTGGAACACTCCAGTTTATGATTACGAGCGAGTGGTTTGAACTGGAGTTCCCCGCCCACCCACCAAGTGTTTGTTATCAAAAAATTGGATATATCTCGTCTGTGCGAACGTTAGGAGTTACTAAGTTAGAGAAGGAGATGATGATATTCAATCTCTTGATGACTGACACTTAGGCGAGTGGGTGGGACACTTCAGTTTATGATTACGGGCAACTAATTTGAACTAAAGTGCAGTGCGCCCACCCACCAAGTGTTTGTTCACAAGGAATTGGATATTTCTCGTCTCTGTAAACGTTAATAGTTACTAAGGTAGAAAAGAAGGTAATGATATTCAATCTCTTGATGACCAAGACTTGGGTGGGCGGGTGAGGCACTCCAATTTACGATTACGAGCCAGTAGTTTGAACTGAGATGCCCCACCCACCCGCCAAGTGTTTGTTATCAAAGAATTGGATATTTCTCGCCTCTGCAAACGTTAGAAGTTCAGAAGTTAGAGGAGGAGATAATGATATTCAATTTTTTGATAACTGACACTTGGGCGGGTAGGCGGAACAGTCCAGTTAATGATTACGGGCAAGTAGTTTGTACTGGAGTGCCCCGCCCATCCTTCAAGTGTTTGTTATCAAAGAATTGGATATTTATCGTCTTTTTTATATACATATAATATTTTTGCCTCAGGTTGGATTTATCTTGTAATTGATCTCAATTCTGACAAAACGAGAATATTTTCACTATTTCATAAAATATCACTAAAATATCTTTAATATAATTTAAGGACACCTTTATTGCCTACATTTATTGTTTGAAATATTTTTGCCTAGGTTGCTTCAGATTGGAGTTATCTTGTAATTGGCCTCAATTCTAACAAAACGTGAATATCTTCATTATTTCAAAAGATATCACTAAAATATCTTTAATGTAATTTAAAGATACCTTTATTGCCTACAATTTTTGTATGAAATATTTTTGCCTAGGTTGCATCAGGTTGGAGTTATCTTTTAATTGACTTCAATTCTAACAAAACGTGAATATCTTCACTATTTCAAAAAATATCACTAAAATATCTTTAATATAATTTAAAGACACCTTTATTGCCTACAATTTTTGTATAAAATATTTTTGCCTAGGTTGCCTCAAGTTAGAGTTATCTTGTAATTGGCCTCAATTCTAACAAAACATGAATATCTTCATTATTTCAAAAGATATCACTAAAATGTCTTTAATATAATTTAAAGATACTTTTATTGCCTTGTTGGTGGGATAATTTATATAAATAAAATCTTGACCACCCTGTATAAATTTTAAATATACAGAGTACAATAATTTTGATGAACCCTGTATAAAGATAAAATATTTGTTTTAAATTGTTTAAGTGTACCCTGTATAATAATTGAATTATGTTAAATCATTTATACAGGGCACTTCAAAATTGTTCATTTTTTAATTTAAAATATTATACAGGGTCCTAAATTAATATAATATTGATAAATTAAAATAAAATTGTTACCAATAATTTATTTGAAAAAATAAGTACCCTGTATAAAATAATAGTGCTTGAAAAGTTACTTACTATTCGGGTGCCATATTTCTGTGACGAATTTCATTTTAGGTGGCCTAAGAGGATATTCTTTCGGAAAACTGAGATGACATTTGAAAAACCCGCCTTCGCTGCAATACGAAAAGGAGAAAACAGTGTGAGTCGTAAATTAAACGCTTATTTAATTTTAATATAAAAATACTTACTACAAAGTATCGGGTGGACCAATAATAAGAACTTCCCATCTGTATATGTCATTATCGTCGATTAAACCAGCAGAAAAACCCTCAACAGGGTTCTTATTTAATTCTGAAATAAAAATTATGCAATTAATAATTGAAATGTCATTTAATTGTTTCGATTGAGATTTTGAGGTTAATTTTTATGATTTAATTTATTTAATATTAATCATCCAGGATGGGCCCCACGTTTTTAATTTAGGGTTAATTAAACAAAGACCCCTTGGATTATTAAGTGCTTGCAAAATAAATTAGAAAGTGAGATCTTATTGATTTTTGCGGCGTGATTTTTTTTTTGTCAAAAGAAATTACTGACGTTATTTTGGATAAATTAAGGGGGCCGCGTTTGATGACACATTGTGATGCCTTTGTGCGGTGTAATTTCGCCCCCGACCGACCGTTCACTGCACCGTCCGGGGTCGGCACTTTTTTTTTTCTCTTTTCTTGATTTTATTTCACGATCCGCGGCGTGTTTCCGGGGCCCTTTCGACGTCGTTTTCAACATTTACCTGCTAGCTGCTTTCTTAATAGGAGTGCTGACTGTGGTTCTGACATTAATTACAAATAAATTTTGATCTAAATCCACCAAACAAACAAGTTACTGTAAAAAGATGGCCGGTCCTTCTTGCAAATCTACACCACATTGAATATCATCAAACATATGTTATTTCCGGAATGGTTTGCAACGGCACTAATCGCATCAACGGTAGCGACATCTCTTGACGGATTACTCAAATAAAATCAACAAATTGATTAAAAATACTTTATTTCTATTATAAAATAATTATTATTAATGTTACAAATACTAATTAATTAATTATATTATAAATATTGCAAAAATACATTTGAAATTAATACAAATTATCTTTTAAGTTGGCGTCATCTTGTGTCGAAGTTTTGATTTTATTAGTGACAGCAATTACAGGTTATTGAAGAAAACTGTAACAATAATCGAGCCTACTTGTTTTAATTTAAATTATAACACTAGTATTATAATAATGCAGTGGAGTACGATTATTTTTACAAAAAATTATAATTAATTTAAAAAATTTACAGAAAATACTTTTAATGCGAAATATATTATACTAAGTACTAACTTGAGTATCTTAAATTACAAAATCCTTTTAGTTTTTGAGTAAAGTTTAATTTAACAACATAGTTGTAGTAATATTTATCAATTTTTATTAATTGCGGCTATCTTGGATTAAATTATTAACCACAAACAATTTTTTTTTAATAAATTCAAGTATGCTGAATCTCATTTTTTAATCCGCAATACAAAATTCCTTTTAATTTTTGAGTAAACTTTAATTTAGTAACAAAGTTTTAGTAAAATTTATCAATTTTTATCAATTGCGGTCATCTTGGATTAAATTATTAATCACAAACAAACTTTTTTATAAAATCAAGTATGCTGAATTTAGTTTTTTAATTTGCAATACAAAAATCCTTTTAAATTTTGAGTAAACTTTAATTTAGTAACATAGTTTTAGTAAAATTCATAAATTTTTATGAATTGCGGTCATCTTGGAATTAGTTATTAACCACAAACAAACTTTTTTAATAAAACCAAGTATGCTAAATCTAATTTTTTAATTTGCAATAAAAAATTCCTTCTTAATTTTGAGTAAACATTAATTTAGTAACGTAGTTCTAGTAAAATTTATCAATTTTTATCAATTGCGGCCATCTTGGATTAAATTATTACCCACAAACATTTTTTTTTAATAAAATCAAGTATGCTGAATCTAATTTTTTAATTTGCAATAAAAAATTCCTTCTTAATTTTGAGTAAACTTTAATTTAGTAACGTAGTTCTAGTAAAATTCATAAATTTTTATGAATTGCGGTCATCTTGGAATTAGTTATTAACCACAAACAAACTTTTTTAATAAAACCAAGTATGCTAAATCTAATTTTTTAATTTGCAATAAAAAATTCCTTCTTAATTTTGAGTAAACTTTAATTTAGTAACATAGTTCTAGTAAAATTCATCAATTTTTATCAATTTCGGCCATCTTGGATTAAATTATTAACCACAAACAATTTTTTTTAATAAAATCAAGTATGCTGAATCTAATTTTTAATTTGCAATAAAAAATTCCTTCTTAATTTTGAATAAACTTTAATTTAGTAACCTAGTTCTAGTAAAATTCATCAATTTTTATCAATTTCGGCCATCTTGGATTAAATTGTTAACCACAAACAAACTGTTTTAATAAAATCAAGTATGCCGAATCTAATTTTTCAATTTGCAATACAAAATTCCTTCTTAATTTTGAGTAAACTTCAATTTAGTAACATAGTTCTAGTAAAATTCATCAATTTTTATCAATTGCGGCCATCTTGGATTAAATTATTAACCACAAATAAACTTTTTTAATAAAATCAAGTATGTTGAATCTAATTTTTTAACTTGCAATACAAAATTCCTTTTAAATTTTGAGTAAACTTCAATTTAGTAACATAGTTCTAGTAAAATTCATCAATTTTTATCAATTGCGGCCATCTTGGATTAAATTATTAATCACAAACAAACTTTTTTAATAAAATCAAGTATGCTGAATCTAATTTTTTAATATGCAATACAAAATTTCTTTTAATTTTTGACTAAACTTTAATTTAACAACATAATTTTAGTAAAACTTATTGATTTTTATTGATTGCGGCCATCTTGGATTAAATTATTAACCACAAACAAACTTTACTCTAATTTAATAATTACTATTGAGTAGTCAAAACTGGAGTGCCCACTGACTCGCTCAAGTATTTGTTATTAGGAAATTAGAAATAATTTTTTTCTACAATCGTTAAAGTCATTTTGTAAGAGAAGGCAATTGTGATACTAATCTTTTGATAACCAACATTTGGGAGGGTGAGTGGGCTACTCCAATTCATGATTACCATTGACTAGTTGGAACTGAAGTGCCCACTTAACCGTCCAAGTATTTGTTATTAAAAAATTAGAAGTTATTTTTCTCTACAAACGTTAGAAGTCATTTTGTAAGAGGAGGTAATTGCGATACTAATCTCTTGATAACCATCACTTGGGTAGGTGGGTGGGCTACTCCAATTTATGATTACCATTGAGTAGTTAGAATTAGAGTGTCCACTTACCCGTCCAAGTATTTGTTATTAAGAGATTAGAAGTTATTTCTTTCTGCAAACGTTGAAAGTCATTTTGTAAGAGGAGGCAATTGTAATAATAATCTTTTGATAACCAACACTTGAGTGGGTGGGTGGGTGGGTTACTTTAATTCATGATTACCATTGAGTAGTTAGAACTAAAGTGCTCTTATCAGCACAAATTCTTCCGTTTTTGCACTTTTAACACGTACGAAAGTTAACTGATTGTATTAAATATACAATTTTTGTAATAGAAATATGTTCGGAAATATTGTGTGCTAATATTCAGCAAGTTTTATTAAAATCGGTCGATTGGTTTTTGTTTTAAGATGGATTACGCACAAATTCTTTCGTTTTTGCACTTTTAAAGCGTACAAAAGTTAGTTGATTGTATCAATAATACAATTTCTGTAATTGAAATATGTTCGGAAATGGTTTGTGCTAATATTTAGCAAGTTTTATCAAAATCGGTCGATTGGTTTTTGTTTTAGAATAGATTACTCACAAATTCTTCCGTTTTTGCACTTTTAAAGCGTACAAAAGTTAACTGATTGTATTAAATATACAATTTTTGTAATTGAAATATGTTCGGAAATGTTTGGTGCTAATATTTAGCAAGTTTGATCAAAATCGGTCGATTGGTTTTTGTTTTAGATTGGATTACGCACAAATTCTTCCGTTTTTTGCACTTTTAAAGCGTACGAAAGTTAACTGATTGTATTAAATTTACAATTTCTGTAATTGAAATATGTTTGGAAATGTTTTGTGCTAATATTTAGCAAGTTTTATCAAAATCGGTCAATTGGTTTTTGTTTTAGGATGGATTACGCTCAAATTCTTCCGTTTTTGCACTTTTAAAGCGTACCAAAGTCATTTGATTGTATTAAATACACAGTTTCTGTAATTGAATTAAGTTTGGAAATATTTTGTGCTATTATCTAGCAAGTTTGATCAAAATCAATCGATTGGTTTTTGTTTTAGAATAGATTACGCCCAAATTCTTTCGTTTTTGCACTTTTAAAGCGAACGAAAGTTATTTGATTGTATTAAATACACAATTTTTGTAATTGAAATATGTTCGGAAATATTTTGTGCTAATATTTAGCAAGTTTTATCAAAATCGGTCTATTGGTTTTAGTTTTAGGATGAATTACGCAATTTTTTTTCTGTTTTTGCATTTTTAAAGCGTACAAAAGTTAACTGATTGTATTAAATATACAATTTTTGTAATTGAAATATGTTCGGAAATGTTTTTTGCTAATATTCACCAAGTTTTATCAAAATCGGTCGATTGGTTTTTGTTTTAGGATAAACTACGCACAATTTTTTCCGTTTTTGCATTTTTAAAGCGTACAAAAGTTATTTGATTGTATTAAAAATATAATTTTTGTATTTGAAGTTAGTTTGGAAATATTGTGTGCTAATATCCAGCAAGTTTGATCAAAATCGGTTGATTGGTTTTTGTTTTAGAATGGATTACACACAAATTCTTCCGTTTTTGCACTTTTAAAGCGTACGAAAGTTATTTAATTATTATAAATACAAATTTCTGTAATTGAAATATGTTTGAAAATGGTTTGTGCTAATATTTAGCAAGTTTTATCAAAATCGGTCAATTGGTTTTTGTTTTAGGATAGGTTACGCACAAATTTTTCCGTTTTTGCACTTTTAAAGCGTACAAAAATTATTTGATTGGATTAAATATACAACTTTTGTAATTGAAATATGTTCGGAAATATTTTGTGCGAAAATATTTTGTGCTAATATCCAGCAATTTTTATCAAAAATCGTTCGATTGGTTTTTGTTTTAGGTTGATTTACGCACAAAGTCTTTCATTTTTGCACTTTTAAAGCGTACGAAAGTTAACTGATTGTATTAAATATACAATTTTTGTAATTGAAATATGTTCGGAAATGTTTTGTGCTAATATCCAGCAAGTTTTATCAAAATCGGTCAATTGGTTTTTGTTTTAAGATGGATTACGCACAAATTCTTCCGTTTTTGCACTTTTTAAGCTTACAAAAGTTACTTGATTGTATACATATCACAATTTAAGTAATTGAAATATGTTTAAAAGTATTTTGTGCTAATATCCAGCAAGTTTTATTAAAATTGGTTGATTTGTTTTTGTTTTAGGATGAATTACGCACAAATTCTTCCGTTTTTGTAATTTTAAAGCGTACAAAGGTTATTTGATTGTATTAAGTATACAATTTTTGTAAAAGAAATATGTTCGGAAATATTGTGTGCTAATATTCAGCAAGTTTGATCAAAATCGGTCGATTGGTTTTTGTTTTAGGATGGATTACGCCCAAATTCTTCCGTTTTTGCACTTTTAAAGCGTACGAAAGTAAACTGATTGTATTAAATATACAATTTTTGTAATAGAAATATGTTTGGAAATATTTTGTGTTAATATCTAGCTAATTTCATCAAAATCGTTCAATTCGTTTTTGTTTTAGGATGAATTACGCACAAATTCTTCTGTTTTTGCGGTTTTAAAGCGTACGAAAGTTAACTGATTGTATTAAATATCTAATTTTTGTAATTGAAATATGTTCGGAAATGGTTTGTGCTAATATTTAACAAGTTTGATCAAAATTGTTTGATTGGTTTTTGTTTTAGGATGGATTACGTATTTTTTTTCCGTTTTTGCACTTTTAAAACGCACAAAAAATATTTGATTGTATTAAATATACAATTTTTGTAATAGAAATATGTTCGGAAATATTGTGTGCTAATATTTAGCAAGTTTGATTAGAATCGTTTGATTAGTTTTTGTTTTAGGATAAATTACGCACAAATTTTTCCGTTTTTGTAATATTGAAGCGTGCAAAAGTTATTTATGTTAAAATCGAAGATTATTTATAAGTATGTTATTATGTTGAATTTCTATTTTAACAAATCAAGTTTGTATATAGTTGTTTTTAATCTCAATATTTAGAAAAAACAAAACAAGGGGTGGGCAGTCTGATAAAATAAATAGTTCAATATACAGAGGTAGTTTTCTTCTCGCAGAAAAACTCAATAGGTTATGGGTCCAGTTTATGCGAATTGCTACTAGAGTTATTAGCTTAAAAGAGATTAGTTCTTGCGAGAGAAAAAAGTGATTAGTAAATCAAGAATCAAGAAAGTGATTTTTTTTTTTTTTTCACGTCAAGTTGACATTGAAGTTTTGTGTGGAGTCTCGTTAAGCAGCATTTTTTTTTTGAAGATGGATTTGGCGAAACACATAAAACCCCTAGCTGGAGAAGGAGATTGGCCAATTTGGAAAAGAAAATTGCGAGATATGTTGGATTATCACGAAGGTGCCGTGGATGTTATTGAAGGGAGGTTAAAGAAACCTGAGCCCCTAGCAGCTACCGCTACGGAAGAGCAAATCAAGGAGCACAAAAAGGCTAGTGATTTTTTCCGTAAGGCGAACAGCTATGCAAAATCAATGATTTCGAGCTCAGTAACGGACACAGTTTATCAAAAGATAATGGATAAAGAGACAGCGATTGAAGCTTGGGAGGCATTAAAGTCGAATTTTGAAGCATCGTCCAAAGATCAACTGTTCAAGATATGTACTGAATTTTTCGCATTTTGTTGGATTAACGGAGAGGATGTTTCGACTCATGTTGCAAAATTGAGAAATCTATGGAATGAGCTAAATAATGGATTAAAGTCTAAGAATTTGCATGCATTACCGGATTTGATACTAGTTTGCAAAATTTTACACATTCTACCAAGTGAATTTGAAAATTTCAAATCAAGTTGGATGCTATTGTCAAAAGATGATGATAAAACTGTTGAAGAATTAATCACCCAACTTTGCATGTACGAAAGAAATTTCAAAAAGATTACAGAGGGCACCACCGGTGAAGCTTTATTCGCAAAGAGTGGAAAATCAAAGCCAATTAAGAAGTCTAAGGAAAATTACAGTTGTAATTACTGCAAGAAAAAGGGACATTGGATAAAAGAGTGCAGAAAGTGGATTTCTGATGGACGACCGAAGAAAATCGTTCCTCAGAGCAACGCTGTGGATGCCAATGTAGCCCTGTGTGTCATCAGTGAAGATATTCTTCAAATGGAGACTAGTTCATCGGCAGATACAAGATGGTGGATCGACAATGGAGCGACGAAGCACGTGGTCAGTTGTTCAGATCAGTTCGTTGATTTCCAAGAGTTTCAAGGTCCTCGTATCATCAAGGCTGCTGGAAAAGAAGCCCTCAAGGCCATTGGCAAAGGGACAATTGAAATTTTATCTTTCACTGAATATGCCACACTGAGGATGACCTTGACTGACGTTTGGTACGTTCCAGGAATTTCTAAAAACTTATTTTCTGTTCTTGCTGCCCAAGATAAGAATGAAAATAGCAGATTTCATTCAACAGCAACTGAGTGCTGGCTAGAAGTGAATGGTAAGGTAGTGCTGTGCGGAAATCGTGAGAAAGGCGGAACTTTATACAAGGCAGCTATTGAACCAGTTGTTTCTGAAAGAAAAGAGAGGGCTAATGTCGCAGAGGCAGAAAGTTCTATATTGCAGTTATATCACGAAAGACAAGCGACACGTGAGAGAAATACTTAAAAGAGAGTTGGGTATCAATGTGAAACTGGTAAAAGAGATTTGTGAACCCTGCATTTTTGGCAAAGCACATCGTTTACCTTTTGGCACCAGAGTAAAGGCAACGAAACCAGGAGAACTTGTATCAACTGATGTTGTAGGTCCTTTTTGCGAATCCTTTAGCAAAAAACGTTTTTTAGTAGTGTTTAAAGACAGCTTCACAAAATTTCGTTATGGATATGTAATTAAACACAAATCAGATGTTAAGATAGTGTTAAAACAATTTTTAGCACATTCAAAGACACTTGGACACAACATTAAAGAGTTACTCAGTGACAATGGAGGGGAATTTGACTGTGAAGAAGTAAAAATAATTCTAGCAGAGAGTGGAATTGCGCCATACACCCCAGAGCAGAATGGTGGAAGTGAACGCGAAAATCGAACAATTATTGAGATGGCAAGGACACTCAAGTATTCGAGCTGCGAAGTTGAATTTCCAAATACGATGTGGGCAGAGCTAGTGACTACAGCAATTTACATTCTTAATAGGACAGGGAAATCGTCCAAAGAAGGAGTAAGTCCTTACGAGTTGTGGATTGGGAAGAAACCTAGAATTAAACATCTGCGAATCATTGGATCTTTCTGCTACGTCCATGTACCGGCTGAGAAGAGGAAGAAAATGGACAAGAAGGCAATGAAAGGAGTCCTAGTCGGATATGATGGTGATGAACGTTATAGAATCTACATTCCAAACAACCATCAAGTCATCGTATCAAGAGATGTTTAATTCGAAGAGAGATTAAAAGAATGTGAAAAAGAATGTGAATGTGAAGTTAAGCTACCGTTAAGAGACACCGAGCGTGAAAGAGAAGATGTGATCGAAGAAGATGACGACGGTGATCAGGCAGAGATCGAAGAAAATGCCGACGGTGATGAGGCAGAGATCGAAGAAGAAGATGATGAGCCAACAGTCAAAAGTGAAGAAAATATTCAACAAGAAAAGTCCAGAAAGAGAGTACTAAGAGATCGATCAACCCTGAAAAAGCCCCAGCATCTTGAAGATTACGCCTTGTTAGTAGATGAGTTCGTAAATCAGGTGACTGAAGATCCAGTGACGTTTGAAGATGCCCTAAGGAGTGAGGATTCCGTGGAGTGGGAGAAAGCCATGAATCGTGAAATCGCCTCCTTGAAAGAAAATCAAACATGGACTTTGACAGATCTTCCACCAGGTGCAAAGGCAATACCATGTATGTGGGTCTTCCGGCTGAAGAAAAATCTTGATGGCAGCATAGACAAGTTCAAAGCAAGACTTGTCATCAAGGGATTTAGTCAACGTTATAGAATTGATTACAGTGAGACTTTTAGTCCAGTGGCAAAGATGGGAACCATTCGTTCGATTCTCAGCATTGCAGCAAGTAAGAAGATGCATCTGACACAATTTGATGTATCGACAGCCTTCTTATATGGAGACCTTGAAGAAACTGTATACATGAGGCAACCACAAGGATATGAGGACGGTACCAGCAAGGTTTGCCTACTGAAGAAGAGTCTATACGGACTTAAGCAAGCACCTAGATGTTGGAACAAGCGTCTTGGAGTTTTTCTACAACAACATGGATTCAAGGCCAGCGAAGCTGATCCATGCTTGTATATTAGAGAAAGAAATGGAAAGAAGCTCCTACTTGTGATCTACGTGGATGATGGACTTCTGGCAGCAACTGATCAGCAAGATTCGGACAATTTTATTGAGGAGTTGAAGTCAGAGTTCAAAATCGTTTCAAAAAGAGCAGAATACTTTTTGGGACTTGAAATTGTTCAAGATGATAAGTGCATAAAGCTTTGTCAGAAGTCCTATGCAAAGAAAATTTTACAAAGGTTCAATTTTTCGGATTGCAAGGCAGTGTCTACTCCAATGTTCAAAGGAACAGAGACTTCCGTACCAGGGAAAGTTGATGAGCCAACCAAATTTCCCTATAGACAGGCAGTTGGAGCACTGATGTATCTGATGCTTGGAACAAGACCAGACTTGGCTTACAGTGTAGGATTCATTTCGAGAACACTCGAAAATCCAACTCAAGAAGATGTTGTAAGAGTCAAGAGGGTATTTAGGTACATAGCGGGTACTCTAGACTTTGGAATAGTTTATCGAAGCAATGTAGAAGTGGGACTCCTACAAGTTTACAGCGACGCAGACTTTGGCGGTTGCATTAAGACAGGACGTTCAACTTCTGGAGTTGTCGTGAAGTATGCAGGAGGTGCAATTTCCTGGATGAGTCAGAGACAAGCAATTGTTGCAACTTCAACAACCGAAGCAGAGATTATCGCAGCAAACGAGGGAGCCAAAGAAGCAATTTGGTTAAGCAGACTTTTTAGAGGGATTGTCAAACTCAAGGACATTCCCATCATTCAAGTTGACAACTCTGCAGCGGTGAGGTTAGCTCAAAATCCGGAGTTTCATCGCAGAACCAAACACATTTCCATCAAACATTTTTTTATAAGAGAAAAAGTGACAGAAGGAAAACTTTGCGTTCAACAAATCTCCACTGAAGATCAATTGGCGGACATTATGACTAAGCCTTTGCAGAGAACACGCCTGAAGATTCTTTCGGTGAAGATGGGACTTATGTAAAATAAAAGAATATAGAGATTTATTTGTTTTCGGAAATTCAACAAGATAAACAAGGGAAAGTGTTAAAATCGAAGATTATTTATAAGTATGTTATTATGTTGAATTTCTATTTTAACAAATCAAGTTTGTATATAGTTGTTTTTAATCTCAATATTTAGAAAAAACAAAACAAGGGGTGGGCAGTCAGATAAAATAAATAGTTCAATATACAGAGGTAGTTTTCTTCTCGCAGAAAAACTCAATAATTTAACTGTATTAAATATACAGTTTCTGTAATTGAAATATGTTCGGAAATGTTTTGTGCTAATATCCAGCAAGTTTGATCAAAATCGGTCAAATGGTTTTTGTTTTAGGATGAATTACGCACAACTTCTTCCGTTTTTGCACTTTTAAAGCGTACAAAAGTTATTTGATTGTATTAGAAATACAATTTCTGTAATTGAAATATGTTCGGAAATATTGTGTGCTAATATCCAGCAAGTTTTATCAAAATTGTTTGATTGGTTTTTGTTTTAGGATGAATTACGCACAAATTCTTCCGTTTTTGCACTTTTAAAGCGTACGAAAGTTAACTGATTATATTAAATATACAATTTTTGTAATAGAAATATGTTTGGAAATATTTTGTGCTAATATTTAGCAAGTTTGATTAGAATCGTTTGATAAGTTTTTGTTTTAGGATAAATTACGCACGAATTCTTCCGTTATTGCACTTTTAAAGCGTACAAAAGTTAACTGATTGTATTAAATATACAATTTTTGTAATTGAAATATGTTCGGAAATGTTTTGTGCTAATATCCAGCAAGTTTTATCAAAATCGGTCAATTGGTTTTTGTTTTAAGATGGATTACGCACAAATTCTTCCGTTTTTGCACTTTTAAAGCGTACGATAGTTAACTGATTGTATTAAATATACAATTTTTGTAATTGAAATATGTTCGGAAATGTTTTGTGCTAATATACAGCAAGTTTTATCAAAATCGTTTGATTGGTTTTTGCTTTAAGATGGATTACGCACAATTTTTTCCGTTTTTACACTTTTAAAGCTTACAAGCATTATTTAATTATATTAAATATACAATTTATGTAATAAAAATATGTTCGGAAATATTGTGTGCTTATATCCAGCAAGTTTTATCAAAATTGGTTGATTTGTTTTTGTTTTAGGATGAATTACGCACAAATTCTTCCGTTTTTGCACTTTTAAAGCGTACGAAAGTTAACTGATTGTATTAAATACACAATTTCTGTAATTGAATTAAGTTCAGAAATATTTTGTGCTAATATCCAGCAAGTTTTATCAAAATCGGTTGATTCTTTTTTGTTATAGGTTGAATTACGCATAAATTCTTATATTTTTGCACATTTTTTGACAGAAATTTAATTTGTTTAGCCGGATTTTGGTAGTTTTTTACATAAATCTTGAGTTTTGTGGTCAGATTGTGATATTTTTAACGTTTAATTGCCTGGTTTTTATACTGCTCAATATTTCTAGCCACATTTTAACATTATTGACTATTACTGAACGAATTTACTACTTTACTGGTTGGATTTTGGTTGATCCGATCAAAATTTTGATACCGTTTGACAGGGTTCTGATGTTTTTTATTTTTTATGGCCGGATATTAATATTTATTGTCAAAACTTCTTTGGTTTTTTGAAAAACGTTTTAAATTTTTTCAAAAAAACATGAGCAAACCGGATTATGGTTTCTGGTTTTGCAATTGGCATTGCTTCCGCAAATATCGGCGCATGGATTAACGCTTTGCTCATTTTTGCAATGTTGGTTTCCCATACATTCGGAATTGGCTAGACATTCGGCGCGTCTGCAATGATGTAAAGGATCTCCCATGTAACCTCTAAAACAGGAACAAACTGGACGTCCTCCGGCCATTGAACATTGTGCATTTTGACTACAAGTACCGCTCGTACAACTGGTAGAGTTGGCTATGGCTGCAAAAGTAAGTTATGATTGAATTAATTTAGCAAAACGTTATTTTGTTTGGGTTAGCCTTATTGATAAAAGTCTGAATATCGTGCACTGTAATTTTGGTAGTTGGAGCCGCTGGCAACCGTTGTCCGGCCATATTTGTCGGTAATGTAAACCTTGTCATCGTTGTAGTGACGTTGATGTGTATACAATCTGACAGGTTCCACGTACCGCGTCGGCTCCGTATACCTAACCGGCGTTGATGTGTACCGGTAATTGTAATTTGAGTAAGGATTGACGTAATAGGACTGCAATCTATTTTGCGGGTAGTAGTACGAATAGTACGGATCGTTACTGTTGAGGATCCTGTACTGACGGTATTGAATCTCACCTAGCGATACCTGCAGCAGCAGTAGCACGGCCGCCAACAGCAACAGGGTTTTAGAACCCATCTGGAATAAAAATTAATTATTTCAAAATAGAACCACACCCTCATTCATATCCGCTACAAATTTTTAACCCACGCAGAAAAACCTTGAGACTAATCGCAACCAAATATGAAATATTAAAAAAAACAGGAACTGCTTCGCATATAAGGAACAGTTTACTGTTAACTTTTTATGGTCATGGATAAAATTGATTCAATATTTTTAATTTTTATAAATATGAATGTAATCGACTATTTACACAGAAAACATTGTTATCGCTTGTTGTCAAAAGACTACTAGATTACAAAGTTTACGTGATAATGTCTACATTGCAGGGAATTCCAATTTGTTTTTGTTTGATTAAAGCATTTTCTGGAGAATTTGTCGAATCAAATCGTGCGTAGCTTTTTTGCGCTTTATTTAATTGCAGTAGGCGAGCGTAGATGACTCAATTGTTTTTACATAATTGAAGTTAACAAAGCGTGTTTAATGTCATACAACGTTTTATTAATTGATCGATTTATTATATTCTAATTTATGATTTTTTAGTCATTAATGGTAAAGGTACAGTAATTTTATAGCATTGTAAATAAACAGTACGAACGCACTTTTGTATGTTAGTTAACACAAACGAACGCACCAAACAATGCAGAGCCGATAACATAGGTAACTTTATTATACGCTATCTTCTTATAAATGTTATTGCGTAGTTACAACAACAACACAAGCCGAATAATCAAACAAGATCATATTAAAAAGCAACAAAATGTAAGTAAATCAACACAACTAACAAATCACATTGAATTAAACACAAATTTCGCTTTCAAATCAAACAATAATTGTTGCGATTCAATTGCTCCAATCCCTATTGGCGATTTCTATGCATTTAAAATTTACACCAATCGCTGAAAATTCGTCGGTAATATTGGTTGCGCGCGTCGGCAACATCGATTTTTAAACACGTGCTCGCCTTGTTTTTGACATTTGCATCTGTGCAAATTTTGCGAATTTTTTTCGTCGCCAGCGGCTGAAAACAGGTACAGTAGTTAGCTCCATATAACAAATGCTAAGGGGCGTTAAAAGAGGGCACTAAACATACGTACCCGCTTTACGAAAACCTGATGAAAAAACCGTACACAACCTAACCTTAAAATTACACGTTTGCTTACGGATATTTGATTGAATTGATTATAAAATGGAAGCGATTAGTGTTGTTATTGGGAATGGGGTATGTGAAGATTGATTTGGGTATAATTTAATGCGATTCGAGACAATTATTTTGAACAACCGAACAATATTATTAGATTGATTGACAGGAATTGATTCGTTTATTTTTTAGAATCCGTCAAATATGCAACCTGATATGGGACAGTGCGATGGTTCCGGTGATAACGGTGCTATCGATAAGAAGAAATTGATTATCAATTATATACCGCAGTTTACAACAGAGGATGATCTTATCGAGATATTTTCACAGGCCGGTGATTTGGAAAGCATTAGGATTATGAGGAATCCACGCACTGGATACAGTTATGGCTATGCTTTTATTAAATATCTACAGGAAAATGATGCTGCTAAAGCTATTGAAGCCTTTAATGGATTACAGTTTAGGTAAACAAACTTTATATATTCTAATCCAATTAGACATAATCTATCTTACTTCAAAAGATATTGCTAAAATATCTTTAATATAATTTAAAGATACCTTTGTTGCCTATATTTTTGTATGAAATGTTTTTGCCTAGGTTGCCTCAGGTTGGAGTTATCTTGTAATTGATGTCAATTTTAATAAAACGTGAATATCTTTACGATTTCAAAAGATATCACTAAAATATCTTTAATATAATTTAAAGACACTTTTATTGCCTACATTTTTTGTATAAAATATGTTTGCCTAGTTTGCCTCAGGTTGGAGTTATCTTGTAATTGATCTCAATTCTAACAAAACGCGAATATCTTCACTATTTCAAAAGATATCACTAAAATATCTCTAATATAATTTAAAGACACTTTTATTGCTTACATTTTTTGTATGAAATTATTTTGCCTAGGTTGCCTCAGGTTGGGGTTATTTTGTAATTGATCTAAATTCTAACAAAACGTGAATATCTTCACTATTTCCAAAGATATCACTAAAATATCTTTAATATAATTTAAAGATACTTTTATTGCCTACATTTTTTGTATCAAATATTTTTGCCTAGGTTGCCTCAGGTTGGAGTTATCCTATAATTGATATCAATTCTAACAAAACGTGAATATCTTCACTATTTCCAAAGATATCACTAAATTATTTTTAATATAATTTAAAGATACCTTTATTGCCTAAATTTTTTGAATAAAATATTTTTGCTTAGGTTGCCCCAGGTTGTAGTTATCTTGCAATTGATCTTAATTCTAGCAAAACGTGAATATCTTTACTATTTTAAAAAGATATCACTAAAATATTTTTAATTTAATTTAAAGATACTTTTATTGTCTACAATTTTTGTATGAAATATTTTTCCCTAGGTTGCCTCAGGTTGGAGTTATTTTGTAATTGATCTCAATTCTAACAAAATGTGAATATCTTCATTATTTCAAAAGATATCACTAAAATATCTTTAATATAATTTAAAGATACTTTTATTGCTTACATTTTTTGTATGAAATGTTTTTGCCTAGGTTGTCTCAGGTTGGAGTTATCTTGTAATTCTTACAAAACGTGAATATCTTCACTATTTCAAATGATATCACTAAAATATCTTTAATATAATTTAAAGATACTTTCATTGCCTACAATTTTTGTATGAAATATTTTTGCCTAGGTTGCCTCAGGTTGGAGTTATTTTGTAATTGATTTCAATTTTAACAAAACGTGAATATCTTCACTATTTTAAAATATATCACTAAAATATCATTAATATAATTTAAACACACTTTTATTGCGTACATTTTCTATTTAAAATATTTTAGCCTAGGGTTCTTAGAATCAGAATTGTCTGCATTTCAGGAACAAAAATTTGAAGGTTTCATATTCTCGACCACCCAGCCAAGCAACGAAGGATTCCAATCTCTACATATCGAATTTACCCAAGGACTTCACGGAGGACAATCTGATGGACCTCTTTGGCAAGTACGGCGAGATCATCCAGAAGAACCTCCTTAAAGACAAAAACACTGGATTGCCTCGAGGAGTTGCGTTTGTTAGGTAACGTAACCTCAAATAGTACACAATATTATGACATATTCATGCTAACGTGTAATTAAATTAATCTTTGCCATTAGTTTGTATTATGTTAGAAATATTGAAGAAACGAACGCAATTCCTTCGTTTTTACCGATTCGGACGTCGTCGGTCGTTAGCTCGGGATCCACGAAATGACCCGAGTCACAAGAAAGAAGTTTTGCCATTTCTAAAGGAACATTATTGTCCCCAAAACACTTTTTGGTCTGCATTGCTTGATCAATTCGCGACACGTTAGCGTGCCAGTACTACTTAAGTCTTCTGCTTTGTAAACTAACTTAAAATGCTAAATTAATATTTTAGGTTTTCCAAAGGTGAAGAGGCGCAGGCCGCAATAGCCGAATTGGACGGTCACAAAATGGAAAACTGCATGTTCCCTTTAAGCGTGCGCGTTGCAGACGACCACACAAAACAGCGCTCGCACTTGATGGAGCAACAGATGCACATGTGTAATAATCGACCAGGTAAATTCTACTGCAACAAATAAGTCGAGCGCCAACCACTGATGGATGAGAGACTTTTTTTTTTGTGTAACAATTTTTTTTTGTGTGCGTGTGAAGTCCCCTTATTAATCAAAAAAATTAATGTACGGTTTAACTTACATTTTGTCCCCGCAATCTAGGTTGTTTTTCTATTAGAAACACCGGACACACGATGCCGCAGAGGGGACACGTGAATCAAAGGAATTGCACGGCCAACCGATACCTCGGTGGTGGAGATTTCCATGTGTTCTGGTAGTTTGTATAATATAATAATTTATTAATGACGATCGAGTACGGGGTAGCCCAAGTGCAGGCACTGAATCGGCCGCCCCTCATCACACATCAGGACCGTGCCGGATTCGATTAATTTATAATTTTTACCTTTGTTTCGATTGTTTTCGGTACGGTCCCCAACTAATTTTTGTTTATGAAAGACTGGTTTTAGTTTTGTCTAAGGATCTGTTTTACGTTTGTTTCGTCTGAAATTAATGTTATTTTTTTTTTTTTGGGAGAATCGATTTTTGATGGTTTATTTGTAATTTGAAGAAGACAGTACAAATGTGGAAAGACTGAACGAGTCGAAAATCGATCATTTTATGTGCAATTTTTATATAATTCTAACGATTATATAATATATAATATATTATATATAAAAAAAATCTAATGATATGAAACGTTGAGCTTATTTTCATTGTTAAATTTACAGTATTAATTGTGTTTGTTTTTATTTTCGAATTTTTAATTAGTCCGTTAGCGGGCGGAGGTGATTATTTTCTCATTTCTTTTTGTAAACCTGCGTTCGTTTCATTATTGTTATTTTTTTTTCATATTCATTTATTTTTCTCTTAATTGATATTTTTATTTATATAACTGCAGATTAAATTGTAGAGCTTTTGTGCTTTAATTGATTGTAAGTTTTTTTTTCTAATTTTATTTTCGTTTTTTTTTTTTTTAATTTAGCTTTTATTTTGTATTTGTATATTTATTACATATTAATAAATATATCGGAAGATATTTTTTATTTTATGTCAAATTATCCTAATTTATATTTATTTAGCTGAAGGAAACTTTCAGGAAAATTATAATTAGTGTGGAGACATTCGCCACAAAAGCTGAAGAAACTGAAATATTAAGAAAATGAAGAATAAACAATAAAGGAATTGAAAAAACAATTAAAAATTAAACATACAAGAAATAGAAGAAGTTGAAGAAACTAATAAAGAATTTGAAAAAAGAATTGAAACTGAATAACAAGAAAATGGACGCATTGAACACAATAATGAAATTGAAGAAACAATTTAAAAAAACATTTAATGAACTAATAAAAAAAATAGAAGAAGAAACATTAAAGAAATTGAAGAACTTATTAAAGAAGGTATTGATACTGGAAAACGAGAAAGTGAAAACAAAACTAAAGAAGAAACCATTTATGAAACTTTAAAGAAATTAAAGAAGGAATTGAAACCATTAAACGATACAAAATTAAAGAACAAATATTTCATACGAGAAATAGAAGAGAAATTTCAAACAGAAAATAATAAAAATATTGAACTAAAAAGACAAATTTGAAAAAAATTTAAAAAAATTGAAGAAGAAGAATGAGAAAAAAGTTTGAAAATTAAAGAAAATTAAGATAAAATTTATGAAATTGATGAGGAAAGTATAATGTAGTAAAAATAATAATAAAGAATTTGAAGAAAGAGCTAATGAAAGCATTGAAGAAACTATAAAACAATGAAGAAACAATTAAAAATCAAATCTAAAAAAAATAGAAGACATTTTTTATACAGAAAATAATAAAAAAATTGAAGAAACTAAAAATAAAGAATAAATTGAAGATTAAAGAAATTTAAGATAAAATTACATTGAAAGTTTTTATGTTTTAAACTGAAGAAGAAACATTGAAGAATCTAAAAAATAATAAAGAATTTGAAGAGAAAATTGAAAAACGAGAAAATGAAAGTATCAAAGAAACCATTAAACAATAAAGGAATCAAAACAATTAAAAATGTATCTTGCAAGAAATAAAAGAAGAAACATTAAAAAATTGAAGGAACTATAAAGAATTTGAAAAAATAGTTGAAGTGAAAAACGGATAAATGAAAGCATTGAAGAAACTACTAAACAAAACAGAATTAAAGAAAAATAAAACACTCAAGAAATGGAAGAAAAAACTATCTAAGAAGTTAAAGAAATTAATAAAGAATTTGAAAAGGATTTAAAACTGAAAAACGATCAAATAAAAACATTGAAAAAATAATTAAAAATAAAACATACAAGAAATAGAAGAAACGATCTAAAAATATTAAAGAAATTACAAAAGGATTTGACGAAGAAATAAAACTGAAAAACGCGAAACAGAAGTATTGGAGAAATCTTAAACAATACAGGATTGAAGAAACAATTAAAAATAACATAATATAGAAGATATATTTAAGAAAAGTTGAAGAAAAAGTTTTTATGAAAGTGAAGAAGAAACCATAAAAAAATTAAAGGAGTCAACTTGAAGAAGGAATTGAAGAAACAATTTAAAATAAAATAAAAATTTAAAGCAATAAAAAATAAAAAAAATATTAAAGAAACTGAGGATGAAGAACAAAGTATTGAAGATTAAAAAATTGAAGATGAAATACATTTGTAGAGTTTGTATAATCAGAAAAGGGAATGAAATTAAAAAAACAAATGAAAATGAAACATGATCTCAAAAAAGTTTGTATAATCATGAAATTGAAGAAGAAACTATGAAAAATTATCTAAGAAATTGAAGAAACTAGGAATGAATATGAAGAAAGAATTAAAGAACCAAAAAAATCAAGAATAAATAAAATTTTGAAGATTAAAGAAACTGAAAATGAAATACACATGGAAAGTTTGTATAATCATGAAACTGAAGAAGAAACCATATAAGAAATTGAAGAAATTAGGAATGAATTTGAAGAAACAATTATAAACAAAACATGATGAAGAAAGTTTTGAATTGAAATGGAAAGTTTGTATAATTATGAAACTGAAGAAGAAACTATCTAAGTAAAAACTAGGAATGAATTTGAAGAAGGAACTGAAGAAACAATTACATAATAAAATATTCAAGTTATAAAGGAAATTTGTAATATTTTTTTAATTGAAGAAACTAAGAATTTAAAAAAATTGAAGAAATTATTTAAAAAATTGAAGAAACGAGTTTTTAGAAAGGAATCGAAAAAACAATTGAAATTTAAATATTTAAATAATAAAAGACAAAATTGAAATAAATTATTTTTTAAATTGAAAAAACTAAGAATGAAGAAACCGTTTTAGAAATTAAAGAAACTAGGAATGAATTAGAAGAAATCGACAAAATTGAAAATGAAATATTCAAATAATAAAAAATAAATTCGAAATAATATTTATTTTAAATTGAAGAAATTATTTAAGAAATTGAAGATACTAGGAACGAATTTGAAGAATGAATTGAAAATATTATTAAAATTAAAATATTCAAGTAGTAAAATACAAATATGAATTAATTTATTTTTTAAATTGGCTTAACCTAAGGATGAGACCGTTTAAGAAATTAGGAACGAATTTGAAAAGGAATTGAAAAAAAAAAATTTAAGTAGTGAAATACAAATATGAAATAATATATTTTTTAAATTGAAGAAACTAAAAATGAAGAAACCATTTAAAAAATTGAAGAAACTAGGAACGAATTTGAAGAAGGAATTGAAAAAACAATTAAAAATAAAATATTCAAGTAATTTTTTTTAATTGAAGAAACTAAGACAATTTTGAAGATTGAAGAAGTTGAAGATGAAAATACACATGGAAAGTTTATATAATCATGAAAGTGAAGAAGTAACTATAAAATAACATTTAAGAAATTGAAGAAATTAGGAATGAAATTGAAGAAACAAAAAAAAATTGAAGAAACTAAACAATTTAAAATACTAAAAAAAAGAAAAAAACTTAAGGAAGAAAGTTATGAAAATTGAAAATGAAATACACACGAAATTGCAGAAACTTTTGCATTAAAGAAAACGAATTAAAGAAGTTGAAGAATATTATATAAAATGTTGAAGATAAAATGAAGAAAACGGGAGTAAAGAAACTAATGAACTTAAAAGTAAAATGAAAATATTGTTGAAACTAAAGAAATTATTAAAGAAAAAAAATAGTGAAAGAAATTGAAGAAACAAAGTAAGTTTCTATAATCACGAAACTGGAGATGAAATTATAAACAAACAAAAAAAAGTAAAGATTTGAAGAAAGTATTAATTAATTAAAACATTACAAAATAAAGAAGAAAAAATAAAAATTATGAAGAAAGTTTTGAAAATTAAAGAAATTGAAGATGTAATGCATTGGGCTAAAGAAATTGAAAAAAATATTTCAAAGAAAGTATTTGAAAATGTCGAAAGCAAAAAACAAAGACAATAAAAGAATATTATTGAAACTACATATAAGAAATTGAAGATAAAAAGAAGTTATCAAAGAAGCTGGATAATTTAAAAAATGAAAATAAATAGCAGAAAAAACTCAAATTTGTGTAATCACGGAACTAAAGAAGAAATGATATGAAGACATTAAAGAAGAATTGATAAACGTAAAAGCGTTTAGAAGAAACTATTAAACAATAAAGGAATTGTTGAAACATTAAAGCAAAACATACAAGAAATAGAAGATACGTATTAAAAAATTGAAGAAATCAAGAATGAGGAATTAAGTTTTGAAGTTTAAAGAAATTGAATTGAATTAAAAAAAATAATAGAATCAAAGAAAATGAGTCAAAGACATTAAAAACTGATTAAAGAATCTAATGAAGAACTTGAAAAAATTAAAGAAAAACATTGTTGAAACAATAAAGAAGTTCCAACATTTTTTGAAATTAAATAATAAAGGAATTGAAGAAACAATTAAAATGAACTTACAAGAATTAGAATATTTGAACTATTAAAAAAATGATGAATATAAAAATAAATTGAAGAAAGAATGAATTGAAGAAACTTTTAGGATTAAGGAATTGAAATATTGTATCAAAGAAACTAATAAAATATTGAAATTATTAAAGAAATTGAAGAAATGTAAAAGAACGAAATTAAATGAAAAAGAAGAATAAAAATGAAATTGGAATTAAAGAAATTGAAAGATTGTATCAATGAAATTGAAGAATATACATATATAAAAATATTAAAGACAAAATTGAGATTTCTTGATTATTATTGAAATTATAAAGAATAAAAAAAATTTAAATTGAAAGATTCAAGAAACAATTGACAAGACAAAAAAAAAATAAAAAAATTAATGCATTAAAGATACAAAAGTTTTGAAAACTAAAATATTTAAAGATTGAAAAAAAACTAATAAACAGATTGAAGAAATTAATGAACCAACACAAAATTGAAGAAATAAAAAACAAGAAAATGAAGAAACCTGTCAACGAAACTGAAGAAAGTGTAAGTCCTATATGCAGAACATGGAGAAGATAAAGGAATTGAAGAAACTATAGGAATTACTGAAAAATTGAAGAATAAAGAAACTCTAAGACAAATAACATGAAGAAAGTTCTGTATCCGAAGTTTGAAGAAACTATAATATAGACACGGACAAAGGAATTAAAGAAACTAAGAATGAAAAAAACAATTGAAGATCAAATAATTTGAGACAGAATTGAAGAAATTGAACATCAATTGATAACATCAAAAAACGAAAATAAAGAAACTAATAGAGGATAAAAAAAGAAAATTTATGAAAAAAAAATTAAAGAAATTTAAAAATTGAGCTGAACAGAAAATCTAGTTAACAGAAATTAATTAAAAAAACCATTAAAGATAAAACAAACTTTATATTGAAGAAAAGAATTACTGGCAAAATGAAGAAGCTGTAAAAAATGATAAGGAATTTAGAATTTTTTAAACTATAAAGAAATTGAAGAAAATAATTAAAAAAAAGAAGTGTAAGACATTAAAAGAACGATACAATGAAGAAACTTGTCAATAAAAATGATGAAAGTGCAAAATCTTTTATACTAAACATGAAGGAACTATTGAAGAAACTAAGAATAATTACTCGTAAATTGAAGAAAAAACATTGTTGATACTATATTGAAGAAACAATAAAGAAACTATAAAAATACTGGAGAATTTCAAAGATAGCATTGTTGAATCTATAAAGAAGCTGAAGAAAATATGCAGAAAATGAAGAAACTTATCAATGAAACTGAAAAAAGTACAAGTTTCTTTATACAGAACATGGATGAAGTATTGAAGAAACTGTAATAAAGATACAGATAATTGAATTGAAGAAACTAAGAACAAAGAAAAGAAACTAATAAAAACTTACCCGAAATGTATGAAATTGAATTGTAGCAACTATAAAGAAACCGAAGAAATTTCTTATAGGTGAAATTGAAGAAAGTGCAAGTTTTTTTATACAAATCGTGGAGGAAAAACTGATGAAACAGATAAAGGAATGAAGAACATAATTAAAAAAACTAATCGAAAACAATAGAAAATAAATCAAATTTGGTATTGAAGAAACTATAAGAATTGAAGACAAAATTATTGTTGATATTATAATGAATGAAGCTGTAAAGAAATTGAAGAAACTGAAAAGAATGAAAAAAAAAATTGAAATATTGAAGAAAGAGGAAGATTGAAGAATAAAGATTTTTTTATGATAAATACCATCAACCAAGAGAAATACGATTACATTAAGAAGAAATTCAAAAAAACTATTAAATGAAACATGTCATTAATGAAATTGAACAAATTTTAAATAAATGTCAAAATTTAGAAACCAATAAAAAAATTGAAGAAACCATAATAAGGATTTAAAGAAACGGAATTGAAGAAACTAATTAGTAACTAAGAAATATTGGGAAATTGAAGAAAATTGTTGGAATTCAAAAAAGAAGAAAAAATGAATTAATTGAGAACAATAAAAAATGCATTATTGTTGAAATTAACAAAGAAATGAACAAATGAAAATATAATTGAGGAAAGATTTAAGAAAAAGTATGATTGAAACTATGAAAAAATAATAATATGAACAAAAATTTTTTTTAATATAACCAGAGCTTTATGCAAAATTGAGACAATGAGAATACTGAAGAAACTAACCAAGACATTGAAGAAAAAAAGTGAAGTAAGAACTATTAATTGAAGAATGTTTGTGAAAATTAGAAGACATCGACAAAGAAACAAGACTATAGTTAGTTGTCAAACAAATTGCAGGATTAAAATTATTGAAGAAAAATAAAAGAAACTAATAAAGTGGTTGAAAGTTTCAATGAATTGAACCACCATAAGTGAAAATAAATTGAAGAAAGTAAAAAAAATCTTTAAAATATGGAGAAAATTAAGAAAATAACCTTGAATAAGAAACTAATTATGAAATTGAAGAATATATAAATAGAATCAACAAATTGAAGAAACTATGATGAAGACTTAAAATTAGTTATTTTAAGAAATATATAAAAATATCAAAGAAAGTAACCGAGAGAATGCGTTATTGAACAAAAATTCTGCGAAAGAAATTGAAGAAATTAAGGTAAATATAAGAATTGAAGAATATTTTTTTGTTAATTATATTTTTTCTGTTTCTTGGTTATTGGTGGTATAAGAATACTTACTTTTTTGGCGTTATTAACTTTATTATAATTGACCTTCTACTATAGAAGAAACTATAATAAAGATAGTAAACTAAGAAAGATAGTAAGGAGGATATAGGATATTCTGCTCTGAAGAAACTAAGAAATATTAGAAGAGATAAACGAAGTAGAAGAAAGTTTCAATTCACTAGTAATAAAAAAAAAAAAAATTTTTCAACAAATTTTTTGATTGTAATTTTCTTGCAGTAAAATGAATCTTCTCCACAATAAAAATGAAATTGCAGGCTTTGTCCTAGTGAAGAATAAGAAGAAAATAGAACGAATATATTTAAAAATTCTTATTTATAAATATTAATTACATTTTTAGAATATTAATAACTTAAATATGTTCGCATCTTTGGTTAATGTTTTTCGGTCGTTTCTTTCACAACAGCTGCTACTTCATCCACACCAACAACTACTACATTTTCTGCAACCTTATCGGCTTTATCTTCAACTTTAACTTTTTCAATTTTTTCGTTAACTTTTACTTCTACATCTGGTTTAATTTCTGGCTTCTTCAATTCTTTCTTTTCTGTCACCACTTCATCTACTACATTTTCTGCTGCAACTTTAACTTCTTCATTGTTAACTTTTATTTCTACATTAGGTTTCTTCAATTCTTCCTGTTCTTTCTTTTCCATATCTAAAATATGTCTGTAGTAGCGGCGGGTGATTGAAGTACCGGCTATTTTGTAACAGTTGATTAAAGCATCTCCATTATATCCTGGTGGACAAGTACAAACAGCTAAATGTCTTCGGGGCATGCATTCTGCGTTAGAGCCGCATTGACCGGTGCAGGGATTTGTACATCTAGAAAGTGAAGAAATAATTTATTAAATGAAATAGAAAATTGAAGTGAGACTCTTACTTGTAGTTATTGCAAGCTTGATGATCAGGACAGTGAGAATCTTCCATACATTCACCACGCACGCATCCTCTTAATGGATCTCCTTGATAACCGGGAAGGCATGTGCAGACTGGTCTTTCACTATTGGTTCTATCGTAGCCTGGTTCGCAATGGGCGTTAACACCGCATGGATTTGGTTCACAGAGATCTCCTAATTAAGGTAAATTAATAAAATACAAAATTGTACAATAGTTTCACACTTACTCTTTTCAAAAGGTCTGCAACTAACGAAAGGATCTCCAGTCATATCTCTAGGACATGAACAAACTGGAGTAATATCTTTCAATTCACAATTGGCCCTAATTCCGCAAACACCATCACACGGATTTTTGCAGGAATTTTGATAACAAGCTGGTTTACTTCTTGGGCAATCGCTATGTGTTGTGCATTCGGCTTGACAAGATGAGTAAGCATTTCCGTAATAACCCTTAAAATTATTAATTAATTTTAAATTATAAAATTAAAATTAAATTGATTACTCTTGGACATTTGCAAATGGCGGCGTTATTCCTGACTCCATCGCATTCCGCATTGACTCCGCATTGTGAATGACAAGGATTCTGACATTTGAATTCGATGCAAGCTAAATTTGATCCGCATTCGGAGCTTGTTTCGCATTCATGCCTGCATCCGGCGATTGGGGATCCGTGATAACCGGGAAGACATTTGCATGTTGGTATTCCGTTTACTACTTCGCAGTTTGTGTTGGGTCCGCATGGACTTGGATGGCACAATTCGGCTAGATTTTATTTTTTTTAAATTTTATTAAAATATTTTTAAAATTGTTACTTACAAGGATCAAATCTTCTGCAGTGAGTGAATGGATCTCCGGTGAATCCAGCAGGACATGAACAAACCGGAATATGGTTTCTGGTTTCGCAATTGGCATTGCTTCCGCAAATATCGGCGCATGGATTAACGCATTGCTCATTTTTGCAATGTTGGTTTCCCATACATTCGGAATTGGCTAGACATTCGGCGCGTCGGCAATGATGTAAAGGATCTCCCATGTAACCTCTAAAACAGGAACAAACTGGACGTCCTCCGGCCATTGAACATTGTGCATTTTGACCACAAGTACCGCTCGTACAACTGGTAGAATCGGCTATGGCTGCAAAAGTAAGTTATGATTGAATTAATTTAGCAAAACGTTATTTTGTTTGGGTTAGCCTTATTGATAAAAACCTGAATATCGTGCAATGTAATTTTGGTAGTTGGAGCCGCTGGCAACCGTTGTCCGGCCATATTTGTCGGTAATGTAAACCTTGTCATCGTTGTAGTGACGTTGAGGTGTATACGATCTGACAGGTTCCACGTACCGCGTCGGCTCCGTATACCTAACCGGCGTTGATGTGTACCGGTAATTGTAATTTGTGTAAGGATTGACGTAATATGACTGCAATCTATTTTGCGGGTAGTAGTACGAATAGTACGGATCGTTACTGTTGAGGATCCTGTACTGACGGTATTGAATCTCACCTAGCGATACCTGCAGCAGCAGTAGCACGGCCGCCGACAGCAACAGGGTTTTAGAACCCATCTGGAATAAAAATTAATGATTTCAAAATAGAACCACACCCTCATTCATATCCGCTTCAAATTTTAAACCCACGCAGAAAAAACCTTGAGACTAATCGCAACCAAATATGAAATATTAAAAAAAACAGGAACTGCTTCGCATATAAGGAACAGTTAACTGTTAACTTTTTATGGTCATTGATAAAATTGATTCAATATTTTTAATTTTTATAAATATGAATGTAATCGACTGTTTACACAGAAAACATTGTTATCGCTTGTTGTCAAAAGACTAGATGCGATCAATACATTACAAAGTTTACGTGATAATGTCTACATTGCAGGGAATTCCGATTTGTTTTTGTTTGATTAATGCATTTTCTGGAGAATTCGACGAATCAAATCGTGCGTAACTTTTGGCATCTGACGCGCATTTAATTGCAGTGGGCGCGCGTACATGACTCAATTGTTCTTACATAATTGAAGGTAACAAAGCGCGTTTAATGTCATACAACGTTTTATTAATTGATCGATCTATTATATTCTAATTTACGACTCAAATTAATTCAAGAAAGTAAATTTTCCACTTAATTGTAACAATATTACTGTTATATTGTTGCTTCAGAAAACATTTAAATTTTATATATTTTATTTGTTTTATAATAATGCCCACGAAAACTACAAAAATACGAATTTTATTAAACTATATTAAATTGCCCGATTGGTTTTTGTTTTATGGAAGATGAATTTTTCAGTTTTTTCTATTTTAAACTTTAATATAGTAATAATTTTATGGTTTTTAATGTTTCATTGTATTTGGTAAAATTATGTGCTAGAAATCAGCAAATTTGATTACAATCGCTTGATTGGTTTTTGTTTTACGGAGGATTATTTAAGAATTCTTCCGTTTTTTTTACGTTTAAAGCGTAGGAAAGTTATTTGATTGTATTAAAATTACAATTTTTGTAATTGAAATATGTTTGGAGATATCTTGAGTTAATATTCAATAAGTTTGATTAAAATTCCTTGATTGGTTTTTGTTTTATAACTAATTTTGTACAATTTTTACTGTTGTTTTGCAGTTTAAAGCTTTATAAAACTTTTTTATTGCAATAAAGTTACAACTTCTGTTATTTTATTGTATTCAGCAACACATTTAGCTATAAATTAGCAAGTTTTATTAAAATCGGTTGATTGGTTTTTGTTTTACGATAAATTTTGTGTAAATTTTACCGTTTTTTGCTGTTTAAAACTTAATAAAGCTATTTTATTGCATCAAAGTTACAATTTTTATTATTTTATTGTGTTTAGCAACACATTTTGCTAAAAATTGGCAAATTTAATTAAAATCGGTTGATTGGTTTTTGTTTTACGATCAATTTTGCACAAATTTTTCCGTTTTTTGCTGTTTAAAGCTTAGTAAAACTATTTTATTGTGATAATATTTTGGTTTTTTAAATTTTATTTTGTTTGGCAGTATCTTCTTGCACTAAATATGAAATTTGAATAAAATTGACGGAATAGTTATGGTTTTACAATCAATTTTGCACAAATTTTACCGTTTTTTGCCGTTTAAAGCTTAGTAAAACTATTTTATTCTGACAACATTTTGATTTTAAATAATTTTAAATTGTTTCACAGTATTTTCTTGTAATAAATATGAAATTTAATTAAAATTGACGGAATAGTATTGGTTTTACGACCAATTTTTTACAAGTTTTACCATTTTTTGCTGTTTAAAGCTTAATAAAATTATTTAATCGTATCAAAAATACAGTTTTTATTGTTTTATTGTGTTTAGTAACACGTTTTGCTATAAATTGGCAAATTTAATTAAAATTGGTTGATTGGTTTTTGGTTTACGATTAATTTTGCACAAAATCTACCGTTTTTTGCCGTTTAAAACTTGAAAAAACTATTTTATTGTGATAATATTTTAATTTTTATAATTTTAAATTGTTTTACAGTATTTGCTTGCACTAAGTATGAATTTTGATTAAAATTGACGGACTAGTTTTGGTTTTACGTCTTATTTTGCACAAATTTTACCGTTTTTGGCTGTTTAATGCTTAATAAATTTATTTTATTGCAACAAAGTTACATTTATTGTTATTTTTATGTATTTAGCAATACATATTGCCATAATTAAGCAAATTTCATTAAAATCGGTTGATTGGTTTTTGTTTTACGAAACATTTTGCACAAATTTTTCCGTTTTTTTCTGTTTAAAGCTTAATAAAACTATTTTATTGCATCAAAGTTCCATTTTTTTTTAAATTTTATTGTGTTTTTATTAAAATAGGTTGATTGGTTTTTCTTTTACGACTAATGTAGTACAAAATCTACCATTTTTTTTCCGTTTTAAGCTTGGAAAAACTATTTTATTGTGATAATCATTTTATTTGAAATTTTTTTATTTGTTTGACAGTATCTTCTTACACTAAATATAAAATTTTATTAAAATTTTTAGAGTAGTTTTGGATTTACGACCAATTTTGCACAAATTTTACCGTTTTTTGCTGTTTAAAGCTTAATAAAACTATTTTATTGCATCAAAGTTGCAATTTCTATTATTTTATTGTGTTCAGCAACAGATTTTGCTATAAATTAGCAAATTTTATTAAAATTGGTTGATTGGTTTTTGTTTTACGACTAATTTTGCTCAAAATCTACCGTTTTTTGGCGTTTAAAGCTTGTAAAAACTATTTTATTGTTGTAATATTTTGATTTTTATAATTTGAAATTGTCTGACAATATCTTCTTGCACTAAATATAAAAGTTGATTAAAATTGACGGTTTAGTTTTTGTTTTACGTCTAATTTTGCACAATTTTTACCGTTTTTGGCTGTTTAAAGCTAAATAAAGTTATTTTATTGCAACAAAGTTACAACTTCTATTGTTTTATTGCATTTAGAAGCACATTTTGCTATAAATCAGCAAATTTTATTAAAATTGGTTGATTGGTTTTTGTTTTACGACTAATTTTGTACAAATTTTACTGTTTTTTGCTGTTTAAAGCTTAGGAAATCTATTTTATTGTTATCATATTTAGATTTTTCAAATTTTAAATTATTTGGCAGTATCTTTTTGCACTAATTATGAAATTTGATTAAAATTGACGAAATTGCTTTGGATTTACGAGTAGTTTTGCTTAATTTTTACCGTTTTTTGCTGTTTAAAGTTTAATAAAATTATTTAATCATAACAAAGTTACAATTTTTATTGTTTTATTGTGTTTAGCAACACATTTTGCTATAACCTAGCAAATTTGATTAAAATCAGTTGATCGGTTTTTGTTTTACGACCAATTTTGTAGAAAATTTACCGTTTTTTGCCGTTTAAAGCTTGCGAAAACTGTTTTATTGTGATAATATTTTAATTTTTAAAATATTAAATTGTTTGACAGTATTTTCTTGCACTAAATATAAAAGTTGATTAAAATTGACGGAATAGTTTTGGTTTTACGACCAGTTTTGCACAAAATTTACCGTTTTTTTGCTGTTTAAAGCTTAATAAAACTATCTCATCGCATCAAAGTTATAATTTATATTATTTAATTGTGTTTAGCAGCACATTTCACTATAAATTAGCAAGTTTTGTTAAAATCCGTTGATTGGTTTTTGTTTTACGACTAATTTTGTACAAATATTACCGTTTTTTGCCGTTTAAAATTTGGGAAAACTATTTTATTGTGATGATATTTTAATTTTTTAAATTTAAAATTTTTTGGCAGTATCTTTTTGCACTAAATATGAAATTTAATTAAAATTGACGGAATAGTTTAGGATTTACGACCAGTTTTGCACAAATTTTACCGTTTTTTGCTGTTTAAAGTTTAATAAAATTATTTTATTGCAACAAAGTTACATTTACTATTATTTTATTGTGTTTAGCAACACATTATGCTATAACCTAGCAAATTTTAATTAAATTGGTTGATTAGTTTTTGTTTTACGACTAGTATTGCACAAAATCTACCGTTTTTTGCCGTCTAAAGCTTGAGAAAAACTATTTTATTGTGATAATATTTTAATTTTTAAATTTTAAAATTGTTTGGCAGTATTTTCTCGCACTAAATAAAAAAATTGATTAAAATTGACTGACTAGTTTTTATTTTACGATTAATTTTGCACAATATTTACCGTTTTTTGCTTTTTAAAGCTTAATAAAATTATTTTATTGCAACAAAGTTAGAATTTCTATTGTTTAATTATGTTTAGCAACACATGTTGCTAAAGATAAGCCATTTTGATTAAAATCGGTTGATTGGTTTTTGTTTTACGACTAATTTTGTACAAAATTTACCGTTTTTGCTGTTTAAAGCTTGGGAAAACTATTTTATTGTGATAATATTTTGATTTTTTAAATGTTAAATTATTTAACAGAATTTTCTTGCATTAATTACGAAATTTAATTAAAATTGACAGAATAGTTTTGGTTTTACGGCAAATTTTGCACAAATTTTACCGTTTTTTGCTGTTTAAAGCTCAATAAAATTATTTTATAGCAACAAAGTTACAATTTATATTACTTTATTGTATTTAGTAACAGATTTTGCTAAAGATAAGCTATTTTGATTAAAATCGGTTGATTGGTTTTTGTTTTACGACCAATTTTGCACAAAATTTACCGTTTTTTGCCGTTTAAAGCTTGAAAAAACTATTTTATTGTGATAGTATTTTGATTTTTAAAATTTTAAATTGTTTGGCAGTATCTTCTTGGACTAAATATGAGAAATTTGATTAATATTGACGGATTAGTTTTGGCTTTACGACCAATTTTGCACAAATTTTACCGTTTTTTGCTGTTTAAAGCTTAATAAAGTTATTTTAATGCAACAAAGTTACAATTTTTATTGTTTTATTGTATTTAGTAACAAATTCTGCTATAAGTTAGCAAATTTTATTAAAATCGGTGGATTGGTTTTTGTTTTACGACTAATTTTGCATAAAATTTACCGTTATTTGCCGTTTAAAGCTTGAGAAAACTTTTTTATTGTGATGATATTTTAATTTTTATAATTTTAAATTATTTGATGGTATCTATTTGCACTAAATATAAAATTTGATTAAAATTGACAATTTAGTATTGGATTTACAATCAATTTTGCACAATATTTACCTTTTTTTGCTGTTTAAAGCTTAATAAAATTATTTTATTGCATCTAAGTTACAATTTATATTATTTTATTATATTTAGCAACACATTTTGCTATAAATTAACAAGTTTGATCAAAATTGGTGGATTGGTTTTTGATTTACGACTAATTTTGCACAAAATCTACCGTTTTTTGCCGTTTAATGCTTGAAAAAACTATTTTATTGTGATAGTATTTTGATTTTTAAAATTTTAAATTGTTTGGCAGTATCTTCTTGGACTAAATATGAAATTTGATTAATATTGACTGATTAGTTTTGGCTTTACGACCAATTTTGCACAAATTTTACCGTTTTTTGCTGTTTAAAGCTTATTAAAATTATTTTACAGCAATAAAGTTACAATTTTTATTGTTTTATTGTATTTAGTAACAGATTTTGCTATAAATTATCAAATTTTATTAAAATTGGTTGATTGGTTTTTGTTTTACGACTAATTTTGCTCAAAATTTACCGTTTTTTGCCGTTTAAAGCTTGAGAAAACTATTTTATTGTGATGATATTTTAATTTTTATAATTTTAAATTATTTGATGGTATCTATTTGCACTAAAATATAAAATTTGATTAAACTTAACGGAATAGTTTTGGTTTTAAGGCAAATTTTGCACAAATTTTACCGTTTTTTGCAGTTTAAAGCTTAATAAAATTATTTCATTGCAACAAAGTTACAATTTATATTATTTTATTGTATTTAGCAACACATTTTGCTATAAATTAGCAATTTTTATCAAAATCGGTAGATTGGTTTTTGATTTACGACTAATTTTGCACAAAATCTACCGTTTTTTTGCTGTTTAAAGTTTGGGAAAACTATTTTATTGTGATAATATTTTAATTTATATAATTTTAAGTTGTCTGACAGTATCTTCTCGCACTAACTATGAAATTTGATTAAAATCGCCTGATTAATTTTTGTTTTATGACCGAATACGCAAAAAATTTTCCGTTTTTTCAATTTAAAAATTAAATTAATGTCAAAATAAATAATTGTATTATTTAATTCACTTGTTTCGATAATTAAGTAACTTGATTTACCTTATGTTTTCACTTGATATATTAAACTTGAACTAAATCCACGCGAGGACTACTCGTTTTCTTGCAGCGATCTTGAAAATATAGCAAGAAAAACGCGCTACCATTCCACACTCCCCACCAACCATCACCAGCGACACATGTCTTTTTTACCTCTTCATTATAATAGTAAACAAAAGTATTAACAATAAATATTAAAATCATTACATAAATATAATGCAAATTAATCGAGTGGGCGACGAAGAGTAGGCTGCGCCTGAAGCATGTGCCGATTTTTAATTTGAAAAATAAACAAATCAATTTTGTGCAATTAATTGCAATGAAATCTTAAAAATTTCAATTTAAAATCTTCTTCGAACTCTTACGACTAGTTTGAAGGGCTTATTAGGTGATTTCCAAATCATAAAAGTTATTATTTAGTCATATTTAGTTTTCCAATATTAGACCACATTTGTCAAGGTTGTTCAATTGTTTCAATTGCATAACACTTCCCCATTTTCGTCAATTTCAATACCAATTGCCAAAAATGAAAATGATTAACGATTATTGAAAAAAAAGCTTTGTTTCTGGTTGAACCTACGCATCACCTTCATTGTCTAGGATGGACAAGGACGCTCAATTTAAATAATAATTATGAAGCGTCTCAATTAATATTTTTACTTGTCTTCGATAAAACCGAGCAGGCGTCAATAATATTTACGACAAAAATATAGAAATAAACAGGATGAAAACGGCACATTCGACATTGAACCATGCCGCTTTGAACGTGTTAAATAATAACAACAAAACATGAGAGTCTTAGTGAATGTAATAGATTCCTATTTACATCATGCTTTTTTTATTTATAAATTATTTATTTCAGTAAAAATATAACATTGATAAGATTGACATTGAGAGTGCAAAAATAATTCATGCACTGTGATAAGGGGTAATCACGTATGGTATTTCCATCTTAGTTTAACACAATGTTTGTGATATATTTGTCATTATTGATTGATGTTATTAGTTTCAATATTTTTGATAGAAGCTTGTTAATTGTTGTTTTATTATGTCATAATCATCTATAATATTGCAATGGCATTTTTTTAGGTGTAGACATTGTTTAAGCTTTTTTTAGGTCATAATAATTGAGGTTACATGTTAATGTTACAAATTGACTTTATCTATTTGTCAACTGTTGCATTTTATTAAAAAAATACCAAAAGTTAAAACATTTCAAGACATTTATTACTTTTTTGACGTTTATAAATATTGTGACGTTTAAGATATTTGTGAGATTTTTGACGTTTATGACTTTTAACAGTCAACATTTATGACATTTATATTGTTTATGACGTTTGGGTGTTTAATGGCATTTATGACGTTTGAGTGGTATATGTCGTTTAAAATATTTATGAGATTTGTGACATTTATGACTTTTGACAGTCAACATTTATAACGTATATATTATTTATTACGTTTATGACGTTTGGGTGTTTTATGGCATTTATGACGTTTGAGTGGTGTATGGCGTTTAAGATATCAGTGAGATTTGTGACGTTTATGACTTTTGACAGTCAACATTTATGACGTTTATATCATTTATTACGTTTATGACGTTTGGGTGTCTTATGGCATTTATAACGTTTGAGTGGTCTATGGCGCATAAAACATTAGTGAATTTTGTGACGTTTATGACTTTGACAGTCAACATTTATGACGTTTATATCATTTATTACGTTTATGACGTTTGGGTGTCTTATGGCATTTATGACTTTTGAGTGGTCTATGACGTTTAAAACATTAGTGAGATTTGTGACGTTTATGACTTTTGACAGTCAACATTTATGACGTTTATATCATTTATTACGTTTATGACGTTTGGGTGTTTTATGGCATTTATGACATTTGAGTGGTGTATGGCGTTTAAAATATCAGTGTGATTTGTGACGTTTATGACTTTTGACAGTCAACATTTATGACGTTTATATTATTTATTACGTTTATGACGTTTGAATGTTTTTTGGCGTTTATGACGTTTAAGACATTTGTGAGATTTGTGTTGTTTATAATTTTTGACAGTCTACATTTGTGTCGTTTATAACTTTTGACACTCAAAATTTACTTTATTTCAAACTGCTGGCCCATTATTATGCTCTGGAGTGGCCCACTCACCCACCTAAGTGTCAGTTATTAAAGTGATGCGTTATCAAGGTGGTAGTAATTTATATTTTTTGTATGACAAACACTTGGGCGGGTGGGCGGGAACATAATATCAAATCACCGGTCTAATATTTATAAACTGTGTTTCCGCCCACCCGCCCAAGTATTTGTTATTAAGAACTTTATTACGGTATCTCTCTCTTGTAACTTAATGACATCTGTCAGACACTCTGTCATGTTGGTTTGCTGCAGGAACGCGCTAGGTGGTAGTAATTTCTATTTTTTTGTATAACATACATTTGGGCGGGTGGGCGGGAACACAATATCAAACTACCGGCTCAATATTCATAAACTGTGTTTCCGCCCACCCGCCCAAGTGTTTCTTATCAAGGACTTTATTACGTCACCTCTCTCTTGTAACTTAATGACATCTGTCAGACACTCTTATGTTTGTTTGTTGCAGGAACGCGGCAGGTTTTTAGTAAATTTTATTTTCTGTATAATAAACACTTGGGCGGGTGGGCGGGAACACTTTATTAAACTACCGGCTTAGTATTCTAAAACTGCGTTTCCGCCTACTCATCCAAGTGTTTGTTATCAAAAAATTTGTTATTGTACCCAACTCTGACATGTTAGTGACATCTGTCATTTAATCTGTCATATTAAAAACAGCAGAAACGCAACAAGTGTGAGATTAAGCAAATTTTTTGATAACAAAGAGTTGGGCGGGTGGGCGGGAACACTGTTTTAAATCACCGGTCCAATATTTAAAAACTGTGTGTCCGCCCACCCGCTTAAGTGTTAGGTATCAAGCAATTTGTTATTGTACTCACCTCTGACGTATTAATGACAACTGTCATTTAATCTGTCATTAATAACGGCAAAAACGCAACAAGTGTGACATTAAGCAAATTTCTTGATAACATACACTTGGGCGGGTAGGCGGGAACACCATATCAAATCACGAGTTCAATATTTATAAACTGTGTTTCCGCCCACCCGTCCAAGTGTTTGTTATCAAGAACGTCATCTCTCGTTTGTAACTTTATGACATCTGTCAAACACTCTGGCATGTTAGTTTGGTGCAGGAACGCGGCAGGTGGTAGTAATTTCTATTTCTTGTATGACAATCACTGTGGCGGGTGGGCGGGAACACTATCACGTTTATTACGCTTAAGGCATTTGTGAGATTTGTGTCGTTTATAACCTTTGACAGTCAACATTTATGACACTTTGATATTTGTCACATTTATATCATTTATGTCGTTTGGGTGTTTTGTAGAATTTATGACGTTTGAGTATTTTATAGCGTTTATGACGTTTGAGTGATTTATGTCGTTTATGACGTTTAAGACATTTGTGACGTTTATGACTTTAGAGAGTAAACATTTGTGACGTTTATAACTTTTAACGCGGCAGGTGGTAGTAATATTTATTTCTTGTATGACAAACACTTGGGCCGGTGGGCGGGAACATAATATCAAATTACCGGCTCAATATTCTTAAACTGTGTTCCCGCCCACCCACCCAAGTGTTTGTTATCAAGAACTTTATTACATCATCTCTCTCGTGTAACTTATAACATCTGTTAAACACTCTGTCATGTTGGTTTGCTGCAGGAACGCGATAGATGGTACTAACTTTTATTTTTTGTGTAACAAACACTTGGGCGTGTGGGCGGGAACACAATATCAAACTACCGGCTTAATGTTCTTGAACTGTGTTTCCGCCCACCCACCCAAGTGTTAGGTATAAAGAAATTTGTTATTGTACCCACCTCCGACGTATTAGTGACAACTGTCACTCAATCTGTCATATTAAAAACGGCAGAAACGCATCAAGTGTGAGATTAAGCAAATTTCTTGATTTCAAACATTTGGGCGGGTGGGCGGGGGAACACTTTATTATACTACCGGCATAGAATTCTAAAACTGTGTGTGTATGACATTATTTATGGTGTTTATGACGTTTAGGACATTTGTGAGATTTGTGCTGTTTATAACTTTTAATAGTCAACATTTGTAATGTTTATAATTTTTGACAGTCAACATTTATGACGCTTTGATGTTTGTGACATTTATTTGTGTATTTTGTGGCATTTATGACGTTTGAGTGGTTTATAGCGTTTATGACGTTTAAGCCATTTGTGACGTTTATGACTTTGACAGTCAACAATTATGACGCTTTCTGTTTGTGACAAGAACTTTATTACATCATCTTTCTCACCTGCCGCGTTCTTGCAGCAAACAAACATGACAGAGTGTTTGACAGATGTCATTAAGTTACAAGAGAGAGATGACGTAATAAAGTTTTTGATAACAAACACTTGGGCGGGCGGGCGGGAACACAATATTAAACTACCGGTTCAATATTCTTAAATTGTGTTCCCGCCCACCCGCCCAAGTGTTTGTTATCAAGAACTTTATTACGTCATCTCTCTCTTGTAATTTAATGACATCTGTCAAACATTCTGTCATGTTTGTTTGCTGCAAGAACGCGATAGGTGATAGTAACTTTTATTTCCTGTATGACAAACACTTGGGCGGGCGGGCGGGAACACTGTATCAAACCACCTAATCAATATTTATAAACTATATTTAATCTCTTGGCGTGGCCCACTCACCCGTCCAAATGTTGCGTTATCAAGAGGTTGGATTACGATCTTCTCTTGTGGCAAAATGACTTCTCACGCTAGAATAGAAGATGGACGTTTAATCTTTTTATAACTGACACTTGAGTGGGTGGGTGGGCCACTCTATTTCAAACCTAAGTGTTCGTCATCTAGAGATTGGATCACGATCTTCTCTTGTGGCAAAATGACTTCTAATTCACTGACATTTGGGTGGGTGGGTGGCCCACTCAATTCTAAACTACTGGTCCGTTATAATGCTCTGGAGTGGCCCACTCACCCACACAAGTGTTGCGTTATCAAGAAGTTAGGTCACGATCTTCTCTTGTGACAAAATGACTTTTAACGTTAGAATCATTTATGACGTTTGTATGTTTTATGGTATTTATGACGTTTGAGTCAATTATATTGTTTATAACGTTTACAATATTAGTGACTTTTCAAAATTTATGATGTTTGATTTTTTATGTTTTACAATACATTAAGTGGCGCAGTCGGTAGTATTACAATATTATTTTACGAAAACTGTCTACTAAGAAAACTGTTTTACGTCAAACTTTGCATTAATTTTTATTATTATTAACGTAACATTTGTTTAAAGATATTCTAAATGGCGCAGTCGGTTAGATAACAGTTTTATTTGATGGAAAATGTATAGTTAAAAAAAAAAAACTGGTTTGAGTCAAACTTTGGATTATTTTTTTATTAATGGTTAAACTAATCTAAAAAAGAAGATTTGTTTAATTATATTCTAAGTGGCGCAGTCGTTTAGATAACAGTTATATTTTATGGAAAATGTATAACTAGAAAAAACGGGTTTGAATTCAACTTTGCGTTAATTTTTGGTTCAAGTTAAACTAACCTAAAAAAGAGCATTTGATTAATGATATTCTAAGTGGCGCAGTCGGTAAGATAACAATTATAATTTAAGTGGCCCATATGCAACTCATTTTTGGAGCCGGGTGCATCATAACATTTTTTATTTTCCTCCTCCTTCCCCTAAAATTTAACGATAAATTTTTTCAAAAATTATTTAGTTGACTAGTTTTGATGCCACGAACATAAATCTGGTATCTGGAATCAACAGTTTTTTGGCGCCATTTGTTACCTGTTTTTTGCCTGTACTAATAGTCGGAGATTAAATTTTGGATTCAACAATCCGAGATTCATTTTGATAGTCGCTGATTGGCTCTAAGCTAATTCATGGATATTGCGACGGCGCGGAACGAGTTGAAAACTATGCCGTCAATATAATTCTAGATTCAAACAATCTTGAGACCACCCAAAATTATTTGAATATTGATCGTTGCATAGTTTTCAACTCGAACCGAGAGTTAAGCGAGGAATACATTAGCCGAATGCAACTAAAGTTGCTGTCACAATATCCGTAAATTGGCTTAGAGCCAATCAACGAATAGCAAAATGAATTTCGAATTTATTAATCCAGGATCAATTTCTCTGATTGTTAGTACGGGCATTAGTGTAGTGATAGGAGGGGGATTCGATGTTAAATTTTATTAGAATTGGTTGATTGGTTATGGTTTTACTACTAATTTTGTACAAAATCTACCGTTTTTTTGCTGTTTAAAGTTTGGGAAAGCTATTTTATTGTGATAATATTTTTATTTTTTAAATTTTAAATTGTTTGGCAGTATCTTTTTACACTAAATATGAAGTTTGTTTAATATTGACGAAATAGTTTTGGTTTTACGATAAATTTTACCGTTTTTTGCTCTTTAAAGCCTAATAAAACTATTTCATCGCATCAAAGTTACAATTTCTATTGTTTTATTGTATTTAGCAACACATTTTGCTATAAATTAGCAAATTTTATTAGAATCGGTTGATTGGTTTTTGTTTCAAGACTAATTTTGTACAAAAAAAAAAACGGTATTTTGTCGTTTAAAGTTTGGAAAAACTATTTTATTGTGATAATATTTATATTTTTGTACTTAAATTGTTTGACAGTATCTTATTATACTAAATATGAAATTTGATTAAAATTGACGGAATAGTTTTGGATTTACGACCAATTTTGTACAAATTTTACTGTTTTTTGCTCTTTAAAGGTTAATAAAATAATTCCATGCATCAAAGTTACAACTTCTATTAATTTAGTGTGTTTAGCAACACATTTTAGTATAAATAAGTAATTTTTATTAAAATCGGTTGAATGGTTTTTGTCTTACGACTAATTTTGCACAAAATTTGCCGTTTTTTGCTGTTTAAAGCTTGGAAAATATATTTTATTGTAATAATATTTCGATTATTTTTAATTTTAAATTATTTGGTAGTAACTTTTTGCACTAAATATGAAATTTGATTAATATTGACCGAAAAGTTTTGGTTTTAGGAGCAATTTTGCACAAATTTTACCGTTTTTTGCTGTTTGAAGCTTGATAAAACTATTTTATTGCATCAAAGTTAATATTTCTGTTATTTTATTGTATTTAGCAACACATTTTGCAATAAATTAGTAATTTTTATTAAAATCGGTTGATTGGTTTTTGTTTTACGACTAATTTTGCACAAAATTCACCGTTTTTTTGCTATTCAAAAAGCTTAGGAAATCTATTTTATTATTATAATAAATTGATTTTTAAAATTTTAATTATTTGACATTATTTTCTTGCACTGAATTTTAAATTTGATTAAACTTGCCCGATAGATTTTGGTTTTACGATCAATATTGCAAAAATTTTACCGTTTTTTGCTGCAATTTTGAGGTTAATTGGTGGTACTTTGATAATTTGAAGCTTTTTCTGTCAAACTTTAACGTTATAGTAATTTATATTTCACAGATTCTCGATATGGAACACGATTATGGGTTCCTCGCTCCTTGCAATGGCTTGGGGTTTAGAAAAAGCTGGTTTAATACCCGGAATCATATTAATACTCTTCATTTCCGGCATATGCGTGTACACCAGTTACGTCATCTTAAAAGTCAACGAAACTCACGGTAGGTAACGCCATTATACTCTAAATCAATTGAAATAAAAACAATTTATTATTGCAGGTCTGTACAGAAACAATGAAGTCCCTGACCTGTGCAGGATTCTATTAGGAAAATGGTCGGAAGGGGTGGCTAAAGTTTTTTCCCTCATTGTACTAATTGGTGCGAATATAGTGTACTGGATTCTGATGTCCAATTTTTAGTACCATTCGGTGCATTTCCTCTGTGGTAATTATACAAAAAGCGCCATCTATGAACAAATTATTAAATTGTTTTGTTGTACAGGATACTTGTTCTCTTTCAATGATACCCCAGTGGAAAACTCAACTGTGATATGTCCGAAAGACTTCAATCAATCGTTAAAAACGATTATGATTAGATCGCCAACTCATCAGCTTTCGATAACGTTTGGGATCTTTACAGAACGGTTCCTATTTTCCTGGCCGTGCTAATGTTCCCACTTCTCAATTTTAAAAGAGCAACTTTCTTCACAAAATTTAATAGTTTGGGAACAATTAGCGTTGCTTATTTGTTAATTTTTGTTGGAATCAAATTGTATTCGTGGGGGATTAATATTCCTGATTGGAGTATAGAATTGGATGTGAAGAAAATGTTTTGCGCACTTAGTGGGATGTTATCGCTTAGTTTCTTTATTCATAATATTATTATATCTTTAGTTAAAAATAACAGGCACCAGGAAAATAATGTAAGCTATTTTTATAAATTTGTATTTAAAAATTAAATTATTTAATTTTAGGGTCGCGATTTGAGCGTTGCGTTCGGCCTAGTCACCTTTACATACCTCTTCATTGGAGTTGTTTTTTATATCTGCTTCCCACTTGCCAAATCCTGTATAGAAGATGTAAGTATTAAGCTTAGTGGAAAGCAAACTTTATTTTAATCAATTTTGATTTCAGAATATTTTAAATAATTTCCAAAAATCCGATATTATGAGTATTGATGGCGTACATGTTGCGTATGGACATCATGAACAATATCAATGCACTCTTTAAGAAGTCGAAACTGGGCGACTTCCCATATCCTTACGTCGTCTGTCTTAATGTAGTGGTCGTCACTGTTTGCATACTTTTTGCTTGCTTCCTACCCAGAATTGGTACTCTAATTAGGTAAGTTTTCTTAAATCCAATAATTTTGAATTATTAATTTGTTTTCTATTTAGATATACCGGTGCGTTAAGCGGTATGGTTTACGTCTTCACCTTACTGAGTCTGTTGAAGATTGCAGCTTTGCGAAAAGAAGGTGCCTTAACGCCATTCAAGCTCGCTTTCCATGTGATTATTGGTATCATAGGGGCTTTGAATCTAGTTTTGCATTTTTTGATCAAATGACGCTTGGTTTTTGTGATTGAATGAAGAAAAAAGTTTAAGCAAATATTTGGACAAAAAAATTACAATTTAATTTCAAAATTTAATTAGACAATTGAAGGTTTTGGATTTTGATATACTTTGTTGGACTTGAAATTTCATTCTCTACACGTTGCAAAAAACCGATCTTAAAAAGGAATTAAATTGCGCGAGTTCTGCTTTCTAAACCGCGCCCTTAATGTTAGATAATTGTCCGCCATTTTGTTATTTGGAGGAATTAACTAATACAACTTTGCCAAACTATTAAGTAACAGTTATTCCATATAACAACTAAGTTTTAACTGATTCCAACTAATGGAAAAGAAGTTATTAACTAAATATCATCAAATTACATTATTCACTTACTGTAGTCATCATTTAATTTTTGCAATGCTTAATCTAAACCGTTTAAGATAATCGTATTTTTTGCTAATTTTTATTTCGATAAATGCAAAAACCTTGTTGATATGCGGTTAGGATGTCCGGCCTTAAACCTGCCCCGAGTCAAGGGTCAAATATTTTATTAAACATTGAGCAATCGATCGTTAAATAATTATTACGAGAATTGGCAAATTGTTATTTATTAATAATTTATTCACCACGATTAGATAAGTCGAGCGCACACTATGTCGTAACCTTTTGTTTTTATAGAATAATTTAACGACCGCGAAAATTAAACAATTTTTTTCCAAATTAATTGATTGAGGTAGTAATAATTCCACTATTTGCTTACCACAATCTAAATGCGACATGCGGTGGCCTTGAAATGACAAAACGTAAACAAATAAAATCTAATTGAACAGAAAGAGATTACAATAACCGACTTTGTCTTCTTGTGCTTTTCTCGTCAATGGTGCGAGCGAGATCGCGACGCCTTATCGTCGAAACTTTCGATAAGAAGCGATCCCATATAAAACAAGCGCGTGGTGATTGCACTAATTTAGTCAACACGCTTCTGTCCTGAAGATTAGTGGAGAATTCAACGTGACACGTTAATTTGGTGCCAATGATACTTCTGTTGTTGATCTGTGCGCGGAAAATTCATCGCAAATGGAAAATAACTTCGTGGAGATTAATTAATTTATTTAATTGAAATAACAAAAAATAGTATTATCAGTTTAGTCAAATAGTTTGGCTTGATCAGCCAGTTTTTTTTAATTACGTACGTGATTTACTAGTTTCCATGATGAGGGGTGAGTCATTTTTATTTTTTTAATTTGAAATTAGTGCTGAGGAATTGTATTTTCAGATTTAATTAGGAGCTACAAGAATATTCTCAAGAGGCGACCTTCTAACTCCGATTCCGATACCGAGTCCCAGCCTCTTGTCAGCTCGGTTTCATCTACTAACAGTTTTGGGTAAGTGTGGAGTTTGTATTTTGAAATTTTTTTTTTTTTTTTTAATAATTTTTAATTAATAATTTTCTACATGACTTGAGATCATTGTGTGAAAATTTTGAATTTGCATTTTAAAAATTTTAGTAACAGTGAGTGAGTTTTTTTTTAATTTTCAAAAATAAAAAAAAAACTTTTTTTAATTTTAAGTTTGTTAAAATAATTTTTCTTTAAACCATAGTTTTTGACATGTTTTAAGATTGTTTTGTGAACATTTTGAAAATCTTGTCCACAGTCAGCAATAGTGTAAAGTATTGATTGATTCTTTTTTTAAATTTTTAAAAATTTGTTTTTTTTTTTAATTTGTTAGTTTTTTTTTAACCATAGTTTTTCAGTGTTAAGTTAATATTTGTTTAATAATATTCTAAAAGGCGCAGTCGGTAAGATAACAATTAAATTTGATGGAAAATCTATAACTTGAAATAACGATTTTGCGTCACACTTTGCACTCATTTATTGTTAAACTAACCTATATAGAGCATTTGTTTGATTATATATTAAGTGGCGCAGTCGGTTAGATGACAGTTATATTTGCCAAAAAATGAATAATTTGATTTGTTAAGTTTTTCAATTAATATTGGTTAAATTAACCTAAAAAGAGCATTTTTTAATCATATTATAAGTAGCGCAGTCGGATAGATGACAATTATATTTGATAGAAAATGTTTAACTCGAAAAACGGTTTTGTGTCAAACTTTGCATTAATTTTTAGTTAATGTTAAACCATATCCTAAGTGGCGTAGTCGGTAAGGTAACAATTTTAATTTAAGTGGGACAGTTGGTTAGGTTAAGTTAGGTTAGGTTAGGTTTGCTTGTTTTGACTGTTTTGATTTTCTGTCTGTTGGCTGTTTTTTCTATTTGCAAATATCAATTGTTACTAAATTAAGGAAAGTGAGTGAAGTATTTAACTGCTTGCTAACAAACAGTCGAGTGGGTGTGTTTGTGACTCAGTTATCAAGAAATTTGTTATTGTACCCACTTTTGACGTATTAGTGACAACTGTCATTTAATCTGTCATATAAAAAAATTTGTTATTGTGTTCACCTCTGACGTATTAGTGACAACTGTTGTTCAATCTGTCTTATTAAAAACAGCAGAAACGCAACAAGTGTGAGATTAAGCAAATTACTTGATAACAAACACTTGGGCGGGTGGGCGGGAACACAATTTTAAAATATTGGACTGGTGATTTGCTTATTTACACACTTGTTGCGTTTCTGCTGTTTTTAATTTGACAGATTGAATGACAGTTGTCACTGATACGTCAGGGGTGGGTGCAATAACAAATTTCTTGATAACGCAACACTTGGGTGGGTGGGCGGGAACACAGATTATAAATATTGGGTCGGTGGTTTGATACAGTGTTTCCACCCACCCGCCCAAGTGTTAGTTATCAAGATATTTGTTTATTTTTACACTTGTTGCGTTTCTGCTGTTTTTAATATGACAGTTGTCATTAATACGTCAGAGGTGGGTAGAATAATAAATTTCTTGATAACTGACAGTTGGGTGGGTGGGCGGGAACACATTTTATAAAAATTGGGCCGGTGGTTTGATAGTGTTCCCGCCTACCCACCCAACTGTCAGTTATCAAGAAATTTATTATTCTACCCACCTCTACGTCAGGGGTGGGTGCAATAACAAATTTCTTGATAACGCAACACTTGGGTGGGTGGGCGGGAACACAGTTTATAAATATTGGGCCGGTGGTTTGATACAGTGTTTCCGCCCACCCGCCCAAGTGTTAGTTATCAAGATATTTGTTTATTTTTACACTTGTTGCGTTTCTGCTGTTTTTAATATGACAAATTGAATGATAGTTGTTTGTAATACGTCAGGGGTGGTGCAATAACAAATTTCTTGATAACGCAACACTAGGGTGGGTGGGCGGGAACACAGTTTATAAATATTGGGCCGGTGGTTTGATACAGTGTTCCCGCCCACCCGCCCAAGTGACAGTTATCAGGAAATTTGCTTATTTACATACTTGTTGTGTTTCTGCTGATTTTAATTTGACAGATTGAATGACAGTTGTCACTGATACGTCAGGGGTGGGTGCAATAACAAATTTCTTGATAACGCAACACTTGGGTGGGTGGGCGGGAACACAGTTTATAAATATTGGGCTGGTGGTTTGATACAGTGTTTCCGCCCACCCGCCCAAGTGTTAGTTATCAAGATATTTGTTTATTTTTACACTTGTTGCGTTTCTGCTGTTTTTAATATGACAAATTGAATGATAGTTGTTTGTAATACGTCAGGGGTGGTGCAATAACAAATTTCTTGATAACGCAACACTAGGGTGGGTGGGCGGGAACACAGTTTATAAATATTGGGCCGGTGGTTTGATACAGTGTTCCCGCCCACCCGCCCAAGTGACAGTTACCAAGAAATTTGCTTAATTTTACACTTGTTGCGTTTTTGCTGTTTTTAATATGACAGATTAAATGACAGTTGTTATTAATACGTCAGAGGTGGGTAGAATAATAAATTTATTGATTACTAACACTTGGGCGGGTAGGCGGGAACACAATTTTAAAATATTAGACTGGTGATTTGATACAGTGTTCCCGCCCACCCGCCCAAATGACAGTTATCAAGAAATTTGCTTAATTTCACACTTGTTGCGTTTTTGCTGTTTTTAATTTGACAGATTGAATGACTGTTATCACTAATACGTCAGAGGTGAGCACAATAGTTTTTTTTTTTTTTAAACAAACACTTGGCCGGGTGAGCCGGAACACGTTTATAAATTTTAGGCCGATGGTTTGATACAGTGTTCCCGTTCACCCGCCCAAGTGTTTGTTATCAAGAAATTTGTTTGTTCTCACACATGTTGCGTTTCTGCTGTTTTAAATATGACAGATTAAATGACAGTTGTCACTAATACGTCAGAGGTGGGTACAATAACAAATTTTTTGATAATTAATTCAAATTTCGGACGGGGCATTTAAGTTAAAACTACTTGCCCGCAACTACTCAACTGTGTAACGAACCCGCCCACCCGACCGTTTGTTGGTTTGTTGTTGGATACTTCACTCTCTTTTCCTAATTTAGTAACAATTGACATTTGCAAAGAGAAGAAATCAAAACAGTCTAAACAAGCAAACCTAACCTAACCTAACCGACTGCGCCACTTAGATTATAATTGTTACCTTACCGACTGCGCCACTTAGAATATGGTTTAACATTAACCAAAAATTAATGCATTTGATTTAAAACCGTTTTTTTGAGTTAAACATTTTCCATCAAATATAATTGTTATTTTACCGACTGTGCCATTTAGGATAATAATAATAATAATAATAATAATGTTTATTAGTGTTAGCAGAATACTTTACACATGTCAATACACAATAACTAAAATTAATATATTACAAAAATTAATTTGTGAATAATATAGCACCTATGATTAAACAAATATTACCTTAACACTAATAAAAATTAATGAAAAGTTTGACGTAAAACAATTTTATTAGGAAATATTTTCCTTAAAATAATATTGTTATACTACCGACTGCGCCATTTAATGTATTGGTTAACATAAAAAATTAAACGTCACTAATGCTGTAAACGTCATAAACACCCGAAAGTCATAAATGATATAAGTGTCAGTCATCAAGAAATTAAATGTCCATCTTCTATTCTAACGTTAGAAGTCATTTGGCCACAAAAGAAGATTGTGATTTTGATAACGCAACACTTGGGTGGGTGGGCGGGAACACAGTTTATAAATTTTGGGAAAGTGATTTGATACAGTGTTTCCGCCCACCCGCGCAAGTGTTTGTTATCAAGAAATTTGCTTAATCTCACACTTGTTGCGTTTCTGCTGTTTTTAATTTGACAGATTGAATGACAGTTGTCACTGATACGTCATAGGTGGGTACAATAACAAATTTCTTGATAACGCAACACTTGGGTGGGTGGGCGGGTACACAGTTTATAAATATTAGGCTGGTGGTTTGATACAGTGTTCCCGCCCACCCGCCCAAGTGTTAGTTATCAAGATATTTGTTTATACTCACACTTGTTGCGTTTCTGCTGTTATTAATATGACAGATTGAATGACAGTTGTCGCAGATACGTTAGAGGTGGGTACAATAACAAATTTCTCTTGATAACTAACACTTGGGCGGGCGGGCGGGAACACTGTTTATAAATATTGGGCCGGTGGTTTGATACAGTGTTCCCGCTCACCCGTTTAAGTGTTTGTTATCAAGAAATTTGTTTGTTCTCATTTTTTGATAATTAATACTTGGGCGGGTGGGCGGGAGCACAGTTTATAAATATTGAACCGGTGGTTTGATACAGTGTTCCCGCCCACCCGCTTAAGTGTTTGTTATCAAGAAATTTGTTTGTTCTCACACTTGTTGCGTTTCTGCTATTTTTATTATGACAGATTAAATGACAGTTGTCACGGATACGTCAGAGGTGGGCACAATATTTTTTTTTTATAACAATTGCTTGAGCGGGTGGGCTGGAACACAGTTTATAAATTTTGGACCGGTAGTTTGATACAGTATTCCCTAAAACTACTTGCCCGCAAATACTGAACTGTATCACAAACCCGCCCACCCGACTGTTTATTAACAATTAGTTAAATACTTCACTCTTTTTCCTTAATTTAATAACAATTGACATTTGCAAAGAGAAGAAACATCCAATCGACAGAAGAAAAAAATTATCAAAACAGTCAAACCTAACCTAACCTAACCGACTGCGCTATTTAGATTATAATTGTTACCTTACCGACTGCGCCACTTAAGAAATGGTTTAACATAACAAAAATAAATGCAAAGTTTGACTCAAAACCCCTTTTTTGAGTTCAAACATTTTCCATGAAATATAATTGTTATCTAACCGACTGCGCCACTTAAAATATGATAAAAAAATGCTCTTTTTAGGTTAATTTAACCAATATTGAGTGCAAAGCTTAACGCAAAACCGTTTTTTTAAATTATATATTTTTTGTCAAATATAACTATTATCTAAGCGACTGCGCCACTTAAGATATAATCAAACAAATGCTCTATATAGGTTAGTTTAACTAAAATTGAGTGCAAACTTTGATGCAAAATTGTTATTTTAAGTTATAGATTTTCTATAAAATATAATTTGCTTAATCTCACACTTGTTGCGTTTCTTTCGTTTTTAATATGACAGTTGAATGACAGTTGTCACTGATACGTCAGAGGTGGATACAATAACAAATTTCTTGATTACTAATTCAAACTTCTGACGGGGCACTTAAGTTAAAACTACTTGCCCGCAAGTAGTGAACTGTGTCACAAACCCGCCCACCAGACTGTTTGTTAAGAATTAGTTGAATACTTCACTCTTTTTTCCTAATTTAATAACAATTGACATTTTCAAAAAAAAGAAACATTCAATTAACAGAAAAAAAAAATAATGATCAAAACAAGCAAACCTAACCTAACCTAACCAACTGCGCTATTTAGATTATAATTGTTACTTTACCGACTGCGCCACTTTGGATTTGGTTTAACATTAACCAAAAATTAATGCAAAGTTTGACTCAAATATAATTGTTATTTTACCGACTGCGCCATTTAGGATATCATTAAACAAATATTACCTTAACACTAATAAAAATTAATGCAAAGTTTAACGTAAAACAATTTGATTAGGAATTATTTTCTTTAAAGTAATATTGTTATACTACCGACTGCGCCATTTAATGTATTGTTTAACATAAAAAATCAAACGTCACTAATGCTGTAAACGTCATAAACGCCCAAACGTTATAAATGATATAAGTGTCAGTCATCAAGAAATTTAATGTCCATCTTCTATTCTAAGGTTAGAAGTCATTTTGCCACAAAAAAAGATTGTGATCTTGATAACGCAACATTTGGGCGGGCGGGCGGGAACACAGTTTATAAATATTGGGCCGTTAGTTTGAAACAGTGTTCCCGCCTACCCGCCCAAGTGTTTGTTATCAAGAAACTTGCTTAATCTCTTACCTGTTGCGTTTCTGTTGTTTTTAACATGACAGATTGAACGACAGATACGTCATGGTGGGTTTAATAACAAATTTCTTGATAACGACGTTTTTTACATGGCACTTAAAGTTAAAAATACTCGCCCGCAACTACTGAACTGTGTAACAAACCCGCCCACCCGACTCTTTGTTAGCAATTAGTTGAATACTTCACTCTCTTTCCTTAATTTAGTAACAATTTACATTTGCAAAGAGAAGAAACATCTAATCGACAAAAAAAATAATGATCAAAACAAGCAAACCTAACCTAACCTAACCGACTGCGCCATTTAGATTATAATTGTTACCTTATCGACTGCGTTACTTAGGATATGGTTAAAATAACAAAAATTAATAATAAGTTTGACTTAAAACCGTTTTTTCGAATTAAACATTTTCTATCAAATATAATTGTCATCTAACCGACTGCGCCACTTAAAATATGATAAAAAAATATGCTCTTTTTAGGTTATTTTAACCAATATTGAGTGCAAAGTTTAACGCAAAACCGTTTTTTCAAATTATAAATTTTTTGTTAAATATAACTATTATCTAACTGACTGCGCCACTAAAGATATAATCAAACACATGCTCTATATAGTTTAGTTTAACTAAAATTTACTGCAAAGTTTGATTGAAATATAATTGTTATCTTACCGACTGCGCCATTTAGGATATCATTAAACAAATGTTACCTTAACACTTAATAAAAATTAATGCAAAGTTTGACGTAAAACAGTTTTATTACGAAATATTTTTCTAAAAATGTTATTGTTATACTACCGACTGCGCCACTTAATGTATTGTAAAACATGAAAAATCAAACGTCACTAATGCTGTAAACGTCATAAACACTCAAAAGTCATAAATCATATAAGTGTCAGTCATCAAGAAATTAAATGTTCATCTTTGATTCTAACGTTAGAAGTCATTTTGCCACAAACGAAGATCATGGTCCAACCTCTTGATAACGCAACACTTCATAAACGTTATAAAGTGCTCCCGCTCACTCGCTCAAATGTTTGTCATACAAAAAATAAAAGTTACTTCCACTTGCCGCGTTCCTACAGCAAACCAACATGACAGAGTGTTTGACAGATGTCATTAAGATGACGTAATAAAGTTCTTGATAACAAATACTTGGGCGGGTGGGATGGGAACGCAGTTTTAGAATACCGAGCTAGTAGTTTGATATTGTGTTCCCGACCACCCGCCCAAGTGTTTTTTATAAAATAATTTGCTTAATCTTACACTTGTTGCGTTTTTGCCGTTTTTAATATGACAGATTAAATGACAGTTGTCACTAATACGTCACAGTTGGGTACAATAACAAATTTCATGATAACAAATACACGGGCGGGTGGGCGGGAACACAGTTTATAAATATTGAACCGGTGGTTTGGTACAGTGTTTACGCCCACCCGCCCAAGTGACAGTTATCAAGAAATTTGCTTATTCTCACACTTAGTGCGTTTCTGCTGTTTTTAATATGACAGATTGAATGACAGCTGTTACTAATACGTCACAGTTGGGTACAATAACAAATTTTTTGATACCTAACATTTGGGCGGGTGGGCGGGTACACAGCTTATAAATATTAAACCGGTGGTTTGATACAGTGTTTCCGCCCACCCGCCCAAGTGTCAGTTATCAAGAAATTTGCTTATTCTCATGTTTATTACGTTTCTGCTGTTTTTAATATGACAGATTAAATGACAGCTGTCACTAATACGTCACAGTTGGGTACAATAACAAATTTCTTGATAACCAACACTTGGGCGGGTAGCCCGAAGACTTAATTCTGTATTAAATAATTGAAATAGTAATTAACTTTATTCATTGTTGCCATAATTACAACATGAAATGGCTTTTAGAACTTTGGTTTGTATTTTATTGAAATTTTGTTGCAGAGCTCTTAACGAAAGATGTATGTTCTACAACGACTCCGATATGACGGACTACGAGTACGACAAGGCGCCCACCACCCACAACACGTCCCCCAGCAGCGCAACCAAATCATTCCTTAGGTAAAACAATTTAAAATAAATTGTGACCTTTACTAGGTCATCATTGGAATACTTGTTTGTATCACCGTCCGATGATGACCTAGTAAAGGTTGAAACTAGTAACGGTTTCTTAAAGATATTGTGATATGTTTTTGATTTAATTTAAAACAATTTAATCTTAACTAAAACATTGATGATAGTTGTGAATCCGAAACACTAATCAATTTTATTTCAGAAGCCCATTTGGTTATCCCGCCCCTTACGATGTCCCCGTAATGGACATCTATTTGAACAGCGAGTCGATTCTAGACAGATTTCAGTATTTTTCTAAAGCCAATGGCGTCATAACGGACAACACGCTGGTGAGTAATCGCGCCTTACGCAACGCGTTATCTCTTCTTCGTCGTAGTAGTAAAAACGACGCATTTACTACTAAACATACATTTGGGATGCTATTTTTAGAACGCGAATTGTGTGTTTATGGTGCATAGGTCAACAGATAACCTTCTACCTTTTTTTTAAATTAATTGCAGCTTGGAAAGAAGGTGCTTTTCAAAGATTTCGACGAATTGGAGAGGGACAACACAGGAACTCAAAGCTCATTAGTTACCATGTAAGTATTATTTTGTATTAAATTCGAGGTCATTGCTACCTTTTTGTTGATAACTCTTTTTTAGCTTTCACTGACGATACGTAGATAGCATTTTTATAATATTTCCTCCAAGTTTATTTACATTTGTTTATTATCTCTTGTTTACTTTTGTCCATAGTCCGATGATTTTTTTTCCTATTAAATCGGTGAAGGAAGGGGCAAATATCTTGTTCTCTCTCCTTTACCAGAGAATTCTGCGAATGCGGGATGATGAAATTGGTCAAAATGTTTAATCAGACCAGCTTGCGATAAGTTGTGTGCGTGCAGGGTTAAAGTTCGATGCAATGGCATTAAAAAATAATACTTACAAGGTTGAATTCGATTTTAATCAAAGACAATTAAATTGAGTTTGAACCCGGATGTTTTGGTTTGGTAGAATAGCATCAAAAGGGAAGCGAAATATTTATTTAAGCACGAATTCTTTTATTGTTATAATATTTTGAATTTTATAATTTTAAATTATTTGACAGTATCTTTTTGCACTAAATATGAAATTTGATTAATATTGACGGAATAGTTTTGGTTTTACGACTAAATTTGCACAAATTTACCGTTTTTTGCTGTTTATAGTTTAATAAATTAATTTTATTGCATTAAAGTTAAAATTTCTTTTATTGTATTGTGTTTAGCAACATATTTTGCTATAAATTAGCAAATTTTATTAAAATCGGTTAATTGGTTTAAGTTTTACGACTAATTTTGTACAAAATCTACCGTTTTTTGCTGTTTAATGCTTGAGAAAACTATTTTTTGTGATAATATTTTGATTTTTTAAATTTTAAATTGTTTGACAGTTTCTTCTTGCACTAAATATGAAATTTTAATAAAATTGACGCAATAGTTTTGAGTTTACGACCAATTTTGCACAAAATTTACCGTTTTTTGCTGTTTGAAGCTTTGGAAAACTATTTTAAAGAAATAATAGTTTGATTGTTCAAATTTTAAATTGTTTGGCAATTTTTTCTTGCACTAATAATAAGTTTTGATTAAAATTGGCAGAATAGTTTTGGATTTACGACTAACTTTGCTTAAATTTTACCGTTTTTTGCTGTTTAATGCTTAATAAAACTATTTTATTGCAATATAGTTGCAATTTCTATTATTTTATTGTGTCTAGCATCACATTTTGCTATAAATTAGCAAATTTTATTAAAATCGGTAGATTGGTTTTTGTTTTACGACTAATTTTGTACAAAATTTACCGTTTTTTGCTGTTTGAAGCTTGGGAAAACTATTTTATTGTGATAATATTTTGATTTTTTGATTTTGGAATTGTTCGATAGTATTTTTTTGCACTAAATATAAAATTTGATTATAAGTGACGGAATAGTTTTGGTTTTACTACCAATTTTGCATAAATTTTACCGTTTTTTGCCGTTTAAAGCTAAATAAAACTATTTAATTGCATCAGAGTTACAATTTTCATTATTTCATTGTGTTAAGCAACAGATTTTGCTTTAATTTTGCAAATATTATTAAAATCGGATGATTGGTTTAAATTTTACGACAAATTTTGTAAAAAATTTACCGTTTTTTGCTATTTAAAGCTTAAGAAAACTATTTTGATGTCATAATATTTTGGTTTTTCAATTTTTAAATTGTTTGACAGTATCTTCTTGCACTAAATATGAAATTTGATTAATATTGACCGAATAGTTTTGGTTTTAGGAGCAATTTTGCACAAATTTTACCGTTTTTTGCTGTTTTAATCTTAATAAAACTATTTCCTTGCATTAAAGTTACAACTTCTATTATTTTGTTGTATTAAGCAAAACATTTTGCAATAAATTAGGAAATTTTGTTAAAATCGGTTGATTGGTTTTTGTTTTACGACTAATTTTGTACTAAGTTTACCGTTTTTTGCTGTTTGGAGCTTGGAAAAACTATTTTATTGTGATAGTATTTTGATTTTTTGCATTTTAAATTGCTTGACTACATTTTCTCTCATTAATTATGAAATTTGATTAAAATTGACGGAATAGTTTTGGATTTACGACTACTTTTGAACAAATTTTACCGTTTTTTGCTGTTTAAAGCTTAATAAAAGTATTTCATCGCATCAAAGTTGCAACTTTTATTATTTTATTATGTTTAGCAACACATTTTGCTATAAATTAGCAAACTTTATCAAAATTGTTTGGTTGGTATTTGATTTTTGATTAATTTTGTACAAAATTTACCGTTTTTTGCTGTTTGTAGCTTGGGAAATCTATTTTATTGCAATAATAATTTGGTTTTAAAATTTTAAAATTGTTTAGACAGTATTTTCTCGCAATAAATATTAAATTTGATTAGTTTTGCCCGATAGGTTTTAGTTTTACGAACAATTTTGCACAAATTTTACCGTTTTTTCCTGTAATTTTGAGGTTAATTGGTGGTACTTTAATAATTTAAAGCTTTTTCTGTCAAACTTTTAGGTTATAATAATTTATATTTTACAGATTCTCGATATGGAACACGATAATGGGTTCCTCGCTTCTGGCAATGGCTTGGGGTTTAGAAAAAGCTGGCTTAATACCCGGAATTATATTAATACTCTTCATTTCCGGCATATGTGTGTACACCAGTTACGTCATCCTTAAAGTCAACGAAACTCACGGTAGGTAACGCCATTATACTCTAAATCAATTGAAATAAAAACAATTTATTATTGTAGGTCTGTATAGAAACAATGAAGTCCCTGACCTGTGCAGGATTCTATTAGGAAAATGGTCGGAAGGGGTGGCTAAAGTTTTTTCCCTCATTGTACTAATTGGTGCGAATATAGTGTACTGGATTCTAATGTCCAATTTTTTGTACCATTCGGTGCATTTCCTCTGTGGTAATTATACAAAAGCGCCATCTATGAATGAATTATTAAATTGTTTTGTTGTACAGGATACATGTTCTCTTTCAATGATACCCCAGTGGAAAACTCAACTGTGATATGTCCGAAAGACTTCAATCAATCGTTAAAAGCGATTATGATTAGATCGCCAACTCACGCAGCTTTCGATAACGTTTGGGATCTTTACAGGACGGTTCCTATTTTCCTGGCCGTACTAATGTTCCCACTTCTCAATTTTAAAAGCGCAACTTTCTTCACAAAATTTAATAGTTTGGGAACAATTAGCGTTGCTTATTTGTTAATTTTTGTTGGAATTAAATCGTATTCTTGGGGAATTAATATTCCTGATTGGAGTATAGAATTAGATGTAAAGAAAACATTTTGCGCACTTAGTGGGATGTTATCGCTTAGTTTCTTCATTCATAATATTATTATATCTTTAGTTAAAAATAACAGGCACCAGGAAAATAATGTAAGCTATTTTTATAAATTTGTATTCAAAAATTAAATTATTTAATTTTAGGGTCGCGATTTGAGCGTTGCGTTCGGTCTAGTCACCTTTACATACCTCTTCATTGGAGTTGTTTTTTATATCTGCTTCCCACTTGCCAAATCCTGCATAGAAGATGTAAGTATTAAGCTTAGTGGAAAGCAAACATTATTTCAATCAATTTTGATTTCAGAATATTTTAAATAATTTCCAAAAATCCGATATTATGAGTATAGTGGCCAGGATGCTTCTGCTATTCCAGTTATTCACAGTATTCCCATTGATGGCGTACATGTTGCGTATGGACATCTTGAACAACATCAATGCACTCTTTAAGAAGTCGAAACTGGGCGACTTCACATATCCTCGCGTCATCTGTCTCAATGTAGTGGTCGTAACTGTTTGCATACTTTTTGCTTGCTTCTTACCCAGAATTGGTACTCTAATTAGGTAAGTTCTCTTAAATCTAATAATTTTAAATTATTAATTTGTTTTCTATTTAGATATACCGGTGCGTTAAGCGGTATGGTTTACGTCTTCACCTTACCTAGTCTGTTGAAGATTGCAGCGTTGCGAAAAGAAGGTGCGTTAACGCCATTCAAGCTCGCTTTCCATGTGATTATTGTTATCATAGGGGCTTTGAATCTGGTTTCGCAATTTTTGATCAATGATGCCTAATTCCTGTGATTGAATGAAGAAACTAGCAGAAAATACGAAAGCTGCTTATTATTCGAAGTTATTAATTTAAGTTTGTTTCCATATTTAGTTTTTAATTTTATTTATATTGAAAGTAATAAATGAAGATTGTGATTCAAGATTGCGATTCAAGAAAAAAGGAAGAAAAATTTTTTTGTTTTATTATTTTTGTTTGAAAGTATTGAATAAATATTGGAAATAGTTTAGAAGAAATTATTGTGAAGAAAATTACAAATGTTTTGAAGAATTATGAAAAATAAATTATTCTTTAATATTTTTTTGCGCCAGAAGAAACACAATAAAGTAGTCTTCAATGAAGAAAGTTTATTTTTTCATAGTTTTGATTAATAATTTTGCTTCAGAAAAATTTTAATCAAGAAAAAGTTGCCTTCAATTTTGAAGAAATACAAAATAACGAAAATCTTTGCTTCAGAAAAATACTTATAAAAACTGTAACTGTAACTTAATTCATTTCTACAATTTTGAAGAATATTGAAAATTAATAAAACGAAGAAATTTGATTTTTTAAATTTATCAGTTTTAAAGTACATCAAAGAACTACAAATTGAATAAAATTGTTTTCTTAATTTTTTTGATCAAATTGTTAACGTTAGAAGAATGTTATCAAACAAAAATTGCTTCTGCAATTTGAAGAAAATTGGAGACTATACAAAATTGTGATCAATAATTTGGCCTCAAAAAAATCATAAAGAAATTGTCTTAAAACTTAAACTGCTTCTACAATATTAAAGAAATAGAAAATAAAAACAATAGTTTTCTTCTAGTCTATAGGAAGAAAAAAAAATTAAAACAAATTTTGTTTAGTTTTTTATTAATATTTTTGCGTCAGAAAAAAGTAAAATTAAAGAAATGGTCTGCAATGAAAAAAATAGTTTTCAAATGAAGAAAGTCTATTTCTGAACAAAAAAAAAGAAAAAAAATTCATCAAGAAAATTTATTTCTTTAATTTTTTTATCAAATTCTGCAATTTTGAAAAAAGGTTGAAGAAAACTTTTAAATATTTTAGCGCTAGAAAAACTATGATTAACAAATTCTCTTCAAACTTAAACTGTTTCTGCAATTTTAAAGTAGATTAGAAGAAATACAAAATAAAGAAAATTAATTTTGATTTGTTGATCAAATAGTTAATGTCGGAAACATTATAGAAGAAGATTTGTTATTGCTTCTGCAGAAGATTTGAAAAGTCGATTTCTTCAACTTTTTGATTAATAATTTGGCGTCAGAAAACTTATAATGAATAAATTGTCTTTAAACTACTTGGACTGCTTCTATAATACTGAGGAAAAACAAAAAATAAATCTGGGTTCAAGAAAAAAAGGTCAGAACAATTTTTTAATTTTTTTTATGCCAGAACAAATATAATGAACGCTCTTTGATGAAAGTTTTTTTTTGTTTGATCAATATTTTTGCGCCAAAAGAATTTTACTCAAAAACAAAGTGTTTTAAATTTTTAAATTTTGAAGAAATAAAAAATAAACAAAATTTATTTCTTCAATTTTATTAAAAACATCTTTCTTTTTCAAATTTTATTTCTTTCTGCAATTTTAAAGACCAAAATTATGAGACAAATCTTTTGCAATTTAAAGACTTGATTGATTGATAAATAATAAATTAAAGAAAATAGTTTTCTTTAACTTTCTGATCAATAATTTGGCGCCAAAAGTTTTTGATGAATAAATTGTCAAACTATTTAAACTACTTCTACAATATTGAAAAAATACAAAATTTATTTATTGGTTTCAAGCTCAAAATGGGTTTGCAGTGTTAAATAAATTGTGCTTCAAAAATTATATTACAAATTTTTTTAAATTAAATTTAAATTGTTTCTGCAATTTTGAAGAAGATTGTACAATAATAAAATAAAGAAAATTAGTCTTTAATTTTCTGATCAATAATTTGGTTAAAATATTGAAAAATTTAAATTAAAAAAAGGATTTATATTTCTTCGACAGAAGAATTGTCTTTAAAATTCTTCGGCAAATTTGAAAAAATACATAATAAAGAAAAATTATTTCTTTAATTTTTTGACCAATAAATTTTGCTTCAGAAAAAATATTTTTTAAAGAAATTGTTTTTAAGCTTCTTCAATTTTGAAAAGAAGATTATTAAACTGAAGAGTATTGATTTCTCTAACTATGGATCAATAGAAAAAATGATTCTTAAGCTTTTTCTGCAGTTTTAAAGTAGATTGAAGAAATACAAAATAAAGAAAATTATTTTCTTTAATTTTTTTATAAAATTGTTAACGTCAGAAGAATTAGAGAAAAATACTTGTTACTAAACACAAATTGCTTCTGCAATTTGAAGAAGGTTGACGAAAGTTAATTTCTTAAACTTTTTGATGAAGAAATTGCTTTAAAATGCTTCTTCAATATTGAAAAAATGCAAAAATTATTTTCTTCTGGTCAATAAGAATTTAAAAAAAATATAAAACATATTTTCTTCCTAAATTAATAATGAAGAATGTTTGTTTTTAAGTTTATGATCAGTTTGAAGAATAGTAAAACAAAAAAAATTGTTTTCTATAGTTTTTTTATCAATAATTTGGCGCCAGAAACTAAAACTGCATCTACCATATTGAAGAAACCTCAAAAAAAAAATAAAAAAAATAAAAAAAAAACCAATTTTTTTACGAAAAGAAATATAAAACATGTAATTAAAAAATAATCTTTGATGAAAAATAGTTTTCAAATGAAGAATGTTTATTTTTTTAAATTATAATAAATAATTTTTAGTTTAAAAAATTCTTATACAAAAATTGTCTTTAAACATAAAATTTTAAAGAAATACAAAATAAAAAGTTTTTTTTAAATAATTGTTGCTCAAAAAAAAAACATTTAATAAAATTTTCTTCAAGTTTAAATTGTTTCTGCAATTTTGAAGAATAATATAATAAAATTATTTTCTTAAACTTTTTGATTAATATTTTGGCGCCAAAAAACCATGAAAACTTAAACTGCTTCTGCAATATTAAAGAAATGAAAATGAAAAAAATATGTTTTTATCAAAAAAACAATAAAAACAAAAAATATTTAGTTTTTTTTTTTAAGTTTCTATCAGTTTTTTGCGCTGGAGAAAATTATTTTTTTTAATAAGAAAAAATATTAAAAAAATTTGAAGAAATTTTCTGCAGTTTTTTATTAATATTTTTTGTCAGCAAAAATATAATAAAAAAATTATCTTTAATGAAGAAACTTTTAATAAATATTTTTGTGTTTGTGATTTTTAAAGAAGAAATAAAATTTGAATTTAGATTAAAAAAAAACAAACTAGAGATATGACTTTAAATAAAAAACAGCTTTTTTTATATTTTTCAACTTTTTTCAAAAAGAGCAAATGTTCTTCAGTTTTTATTAATATTTTTTGCCAAAAAAATATTTTTAATGGAAATATAAAAATTATAAAAATTTAGAATTTTTTTTTTCAGTTTTTTAATGTTAGTTTTCAAAACGAAATGCCTAAATAAAATTTCTTCAAACAACAAAAATTAAAAATAAATAATTTGACAGAAAAAAAATTAGATGAAGTATTTTTCAGTTTTTTAATAATTTTTTTCAAAAAAAAACTTAGTAAAAAAATGATTTTTAATGAAAAAAATTAAAAAAATTGAAAAAACAAAGTTTTGGTAGAAAAGTAGTTTTTTAATAATTTTTTTAAAAGTATTTGTTTCTGATTATTGCACAGTTTAAAATAATTGAGGTTAGGGTATTTTAATAAAAAAATTTATACTTTATTGTGCTGATTTTACTTTTATATATTAAGACCGGTTGCGGGTGGTGTGAATTTGTTGTGGTTACTGTAACCACAACAAATTCACACCACCCGCAACACACAACAACACCTGTGAAAAGAAAAGAAAAAACTGATGATGGCCTAACTGCCGAAACCGGTCTTAATATATAAAAGTAAAATCAGCACAATAAAGTATAATTTTTTTTATTAAAATACCCTAACCTCAATTTTTTTTTAAGTTGAAAAATATATAAAAAGATGTTTTTTTATTCAAGGTCATATCTTTAGGTCATTATATTTTTTCTGACAAATTTTTATTAATTTTTTTTCTATTATAAGACATTTTTTTAAAGTTTTTTTTTTGAAAAAAATTTATTAAAAAACTGAAAAAAAAATTTTTTTTTTATTTTTATAAAATTTTTTTTTGAAGATTTTTTTTCCTTCATTTAAAAACATTTTTTTACTATATTTTATTTTGAAAAAAAAATTAAAATACTGCAGAATAATAAGTTGAAAAATATATAAAAAGATGTTTTTTTATTCAAGGTCATATCTCTAGTTTATTATTTTTATTAAAAAGCTGAAAAATACTCATTTTTTTCCATTAAAAATCATGTTTACTATTTTAAAATAAAAAAATTAAAGAATTTTTTTCTAATTTTTTTTTTACAATTTTAAATTTTTTTTTTTTTTTTTAAATTTATTTATTTTTAATTAGATGAAATTTTCTTCAGTAAAACAATAATATTTAATGGAAAAAAGTTAGTATTTTTCAGTTTTTTAATAAAAATGTTTGTCAAAGAAAATACTAATAAACAGAGATATAACTTTGAATAAAAAAACATTTTTTTATAAATTTTTCAACTTGAAAAGAATTTTAATGAAAAAAAAGCAAAAAAAAAATTTAAAAAAAATTTTGGCAGAAAAGAAATTAGAAGAAATATTCTTCAGTTTTTTCAAAAAAATTTAGTAACAGAATAATTTTTAATGGAGAAAAAAAATAGTATTTTTCAGTTTTTTATAAAAAAAAAAAATTCAGAAAGAATATAATAAACTAGAGATATGACCTTGAATAAAAAAAACATCTTACAACAGCAAAAATTGTTTAATTTTATATAAACATTTTTTGTCAAAAATAAAAAAAAAATAAAAAAATATAGAAAAGAAATATTTTTTTAATAAAAATTCTTAAAAAAAAAAACTTAAAAAAATTAATATAATATAATATTTTTTATTTTTTAATAAAAAAAGATCAAATATTGTTCAGTTTTTTATAAAAAAATTGTCAAAAAATTAAAAAAATTATTTATAAGTTCTTTAATTTTTTTTTTCAAAAAAAATTAGTAAAGAAAAGATTTTTAATAAAAAAAAAAAAAAATTAAATAATTTCTTAAATTTTTTTTTTATAAAATTGAAAAAATAAATTGTCAGAAAAAAATTGGAATAAATATTTTTCAGTTTGATAATTTTTTTTGAAAAAAAAAATTATTAAAAAAAATATTTTTAATGGAGAAAAAAATTAGTATTTTTTAGTTTTTTAATAAAAAAATTTGTCAGAAAAAATATAATAACCTAGAGATATGACCTTAAACAAAAAAAGATTTTCTTATTTATTTTTTAACTTTAAAAAAATTTTAATGAAGAAAAAGAGCAAAATAAATGTTCTTCAGTTTTTTATTAATATTTTTGGCAAAAAACAATTTTTAATTAGAAAAAAAATTGAAAAAAAAAAAATTCAGCAGAAAAGAAATTAGAAGAAATATTCTTCAGTTAATTAATAATTTTTCTAAAAAAAAATTCAGAAAAAAATAATTTTTAATGGAGAAAAAAATTGTTTTTTTTCGGTTTTTTAACAAATCTTTTTTATTAATATTTTTTGTCAAAAAAATAGAAAAATTATTCTAAAGTTTTTTATTTTTTTTTTAAATTTACTAGATATGATTTTTAATAAAAAAAAAAATAATAATTTGGTTCAAAAGAAATTAGAAATTTTTTTTTTTCAGTTTTTTAATAAAACAAAAATATAGTAAAAAAAAAGATTTTAAATGGAGAAAAAAAAAATAGTATTTTTCAGTTTTTTAATAAAAAAATTTGTCAGAAAAAATATAATAAACTAGAGATATGATCTTAAACAAAAAAACATTTTTTTATATATTTTTTAACTTTAAAAGAATTTTAATGAAAAAAAAAGCAAATATTCTTCAGTTTTTTATTAATATGTTTGGCAAAAAATAATAAAAAAATAATTTTCAATGAGAAAAAAAATTCAGCAAAAAATAATAGAAATTAGAAGAAATATTCTTCAGTTAATTAATATTTTTTTCTAAAAAAAAATATAGAAAAAAATAATTTTTAATGGAGAAAAAAAAAATTGTTTTTTTTTTCAGTTTTTTAATAAATCTTTTTTATTAATATTTTTTGTCAAAAAATTAGAAAAATAATTCTAAAGTTTTTTAATTTTTTTTAAATATACTAAATATGATTTTTAATTAAAAAAAAAATTAAAAAAAAATTTGGTTTAAAAGAAATTAGAAGAAATATTCTTCAGTTTTTTAATAAAAAAAAAATTTTTGTAAAAAAAAATGATTTTAAATGGAGAAAAAAAATGTATTTTTCAGTTTTTTAATAAAAAAATTTGTCAGATATAACCTCGAATAAAAAAACATTTTTTTATATATTTTTCAACTTTAAAAGAATTTTAATGACAAAAAAGAGCAAATGTTTTTAATTTTTTGTTAAAAAATAGAAAAATTATTCATAAGTTTTTTTATTTATTTTTTTTCAAAATAATGTATTAAAGAAATGATTTTTAATTAAAAAAAAAATATTAAAAAAAAAAAATTGAAAAAGAATTAACAGATAAAAATTAGAAGAAATATTCTTCAGTTTTTTAATAATTTTAAAAAAAAAAAAAATAGCAAAAAAAATATTTTTAATGGAGAAAAAAAAATAGTATTTTCAGTTTTTTAATAAAAAAAATTGTCAGAAAAAATAAAATAAACCAGAGATATGACCTTGAATTTTTTTATATAGTTTTTAACTTTAAAAGAATTTTAATAAAGAAATAGAGCAAATATTTTTTAGTTTATTATTCATATTTTTTCTCAAAAAATTAGAAGATTATTTTAAGTTTTTTAATTTTTTTTAAATTATAGTGAAGGAATGATTTTTAATTAAAAAAAATCCTAAAAATAAAAAGTTATTTTTAATGAAAAAAAAAAAATTTGTAATTTTTAGTTTTTTAATAAAAAAATTTGTCAGAAAAAATATAATAAACTTATAAGAATTATTCTTCAGTTTTTTAGTAAGTAAAGAAATGATTTATAATTAAGAAAAAAAATAATAAGAATAAATTGCAGAAAAATAATTAGAAGAAATATTCTTCAGTTTTTTAATAATTTAAAAAAAAATATAGTAAAAAAATAAATCATTTTTAACGAAAAAAAAAAACTAGTAGTGTTTATCAATTTTTTAATAAAAAAATTTGTCAGAAAAAATATAATAAACTAGACTAAATATGACCTTGAATAAAAAAAGATCTTTTTATATATTTTTCAACAACAAGAATTTTAATGAAGAAAAAGAGCAAAAATTAGAAGTATTATTTTTTAAGTTTTTAATTAAAAAAAAAAAAGATTTTTATTGAAAAAAAAAAAAAGATTTGGCAGAAAAGAAATTAGAAGAAATATTCTTCAATTTTTTAATAATTTTTTTAAAAAAATACCATATAAATGAAAATTTTTAATGGAGAAAAAATTAGTATTTTTCAGTTTTTTAATAAGAATTGTTGATTTTAAAAGAATTTTAATTAAGAAAAAAAGATCAAATGTTTTTCAGTTTTTTTAATTAATTAATTTTTAATTAAATTAATGTTTAAAAAAAAATAGCAAAAAAAATGATTTTTATTAGAAAAAATAAAAAAATTTACAGAAAAGAAATTAGAAGAATTTTTCTTTAGTTAAAATATTTATATCAAAAAAATTAAGCAAAAAAAATGATTTTTAATAAAAAAAAAAAATAATAATTTTAACAAAAAAATAAAAAAAAACTTGGCAGAGAAGACATTAAAAAAAAATTTTTAGTTTAAAAAAAAAATAAAATAAATGATTTTTAATGGAGAAACAAAAATTAGTATTTTTTAGTTTTTAATAAAAAAATTCGTCATAAAAAATAAACTAATAAAGAAATTTTCTTTAATAAAGAAACTTAGGATAAATATTTTTGCGTTAGAAAATGTTTAATAAAGAAATTGATTTTTTTTTAAATTTTAATCATTTAATCAAAAGACACTAAAAAAATGACAATTTTTTCTGCAATATTGAAAAAGATTAAAAAAATTAAATTAAAGAAAATTATATTCTTTTAAGACTGAAGATATATTAACGTTCAAAAAATATATTTTTTTATTTAACATAACTTTATTCTGCAATTTGAAGAATAATTAAACAAAAAAATTGTTTTTCTTTTCATTATTGAAAAAGTTGAAATTAAAGTAAATTGTTTTTAAGAAGAAAACAACGATTTTTTTAAAATTTTAGATTAGTTTTCTGACATAAAAACAAAAATTGTTTTATTTTTTTAACAACTTCAAATTAAAAAAAAAAAAAATAGTTAGTTTATGTTATGTTTACAATAGAAAAAACATAACTTGCTTCTGCAATTTAAAAAAGTTTGAATAATGAAAAAAAAAAAAAAAATTTATAAATTTTTTTGACAATTGTTGGAAATGTTTTTATTTTTTCTGCAATAATAAAGAATATTAAAGAAAATATTTTTTTAAGAAAACTAAAAATATAATTTGCTTTTGCAATTTGAAGAAGATTGAAGATGAATAAAGAATTTTTTTTTAATTAAATTTTTGTTCAATTTATTGACACTAAAAAAATTGAAGACAATGTTTTTGTTTATTCTGCAATTTTCTGCATTTTGAAGAAGACCGTATAATATGTACGTGTAAAAAGTATGAGAATGAAATAATTTCTATTTTTTCTGCAATATTGAAGAAGATTGAAATTAAAGAAAATTAGTTTTTAAGAAGACTGAAAAATTAAAAAAAAAATTAGATTTTTTTTTATTAAACACAACTTGCTTCTGTAATCTCAAGAAGATTGAAGAATAATAAAATGAAGAAAGTTTGTTTTTTTTAAAGATCATACATATATTTTTGTTTATTATCTTACGAAATGATATTAATACGATTTCTGCAATTTTGAAGAAACTTGAAGAATTTTAAAATGAAGAAAATAATTTTTTTAAATTATAAATTGTGTCCTCAAAATTTCTTTATAGAAATATAATGAATTAAATCAAGGATTTTATTTAATTAATTTTACGAAACAATATAATCAAGGAAATAAATCAGCAGGACAATATCCTGCACGATACGATTCTCAGGATGCTCCTTCCTTCGCACGCATGCAGTCGACGTAACTAACCGAAACAGAACCGATGAAGTCCGATAGGTAAAAAATTGCCTTCTAATCGGGATTCCTGCAGCAGTACGAAATGCTGATAGCGGACGCGACACTCGAAATCGATCGCTCGGCAAGCAGCGATCATGACCCTTAAAACCTGCTGACACACACGACAAGTGTCCCTGTTGCTTTTTTAATTTTTTGTTACCTACATTGAATGCCAAGTGCATGTAGACTATTTTTAACTAACAAAAATATATTTATACATTCGTGCCAAAAACTACATTTTCCTGCTGAAAATTTAATTGAACTTTACCAGTGCCTTAAGAAACAAAACTAATTGTAAGTAATATTTTTTATTAATTCCCAATTTCTACAAATTTATTTTTAACCATGTCTAAGGCCACCCGATTTCGCGACGGCACGTGTTTGATTTGCCAATAATAACAAGCGATCATATGTTTATTTTATGCGAGCGAGTAAAACACGAGAAACGGTGATAAATAATAATAAATAATGCGACCTTGTAATGTACGAATTGAATATTGAATTTTTTTGAATCAACCTCGCTTTTCAAATAGGAAGAAATTGGATCCTTGAAGGAGACCTAAATGTTAATGAGAATTTAATTAATTTTAAATTGAAAATAATTTGAAAAAAATCATGACTTTGATTAATATTGTAATTAATAATTGACCTAAATTGGGTAAAAGTAAATTTGATCAAGTTGGGGAAAATATAGAAATATTAATTTAATCTACATACGATTAGTATCGGCATCGTAGAATTACGTAATCATTGATTAAATATTTTCTTTGATTAAATGACTATTTTAGATATCGAATCTTGAATTTATTTTTTTGCAATTTTTATCAAATTAGTGTCACTTAATTTAAATTAAAACAATATTTAGTGGAAATATTTAAAAATTTGCTTGCAGCATACTTGATTCTATTAAACTATACTTAAGTCGTCGCTTAAAAGCTTTCAAGTTTAAAGTAATTAAGCAAATAAATCATTTTTTTGCAATTTTATAAGATTTACGTCACTTAATTTAAGTTGAAACTGTATTTAGTAGAAATATTGAATTGCGGTTTGAAAATTTAGATGCAGCATACTTGATTTTGTTAAGCAATACTTAAGTCGGCTTTTAAATCTTAAGTTATTAAGCAAAGAAATCAATTTTTTTATCATTTTTGCCAGAATGACGTCTTTAATTTGCGTTCGCGTAGTAATTACTGGAAATATTTGGTTGCAATAAAAAAATTTGGATTTGGCATACATGATTTTATTAAAAAAAATATTTAAGTAGCACTTAAAAGCTTCTAAGCTTAAAATAATTGACCAAAGAAATACATTTTTAAGCTCTAATGCAAGAACCTTCAAACTAAATCCCGCTTTGTAACTACAATTTTTAAAATTTTGATTTCAAATTTTGTACAAGCTTAGTGAATACGTTCGGAAACATTATTACAAAATTTGGGATTTTTAAAAAAATTCTAAATAATTTTTAAAAAATTTAGAAAATCAATTTGCAATCTTTAATGTCATAACTAGTTAACTAAATTGATTGGTATGGCTACAATTTACAATTTTTTTTGTTCAAATTTTGTACAAGCTTAGTAAATACATTCGGAAACATTATTACAAAATTTGGGATTTTTAAAAAAATTCTAAATAATTTAAAAAAAAAAAATTGAAAATTATTTTGCAAACTTTAATGTCATTACTAGTTAACTAAATTTGTTGGTATTGCTACAATTTTCAGTTTTTTTTGTTTAAACTTTGTACAAGTCTAGTAAATACATTCGGAAACATTATTACAAAATTTGGTATTTTTAAAAAAATTCTAAATAATTTTTAAAAAAATTTGAAAATCAATTTGCAATCTTTAATGTCATTCCTAGTTAACTAAATTTGTTAGTGTGGCTACAATTTTTAATTTTTTTTGTTCAAACTTTGTACAAGCTTAGTAAATACATTCGGAGACATTATCACAAAATTTGGGATTTTAAAAAAATTCTAAATAATTTTTAAATTAATTTAAAAATCAATTTGCAATCTTTAATGTCATTACTAGTTAACTAAACTTGTTGGTATGGCTACAATTTTTAATTTTTTTTGTTCAAATTTTGTACAAACTTAGTAAATACATTTGGAAACATTATTACAAATTTTGGGATTTTAAAAAAAATTCTAAATAATTTAAAAAAAAATTTGAAAATTATTTTGCAAACTTTAATGTCATTACTAGTTAACTAAATTTGTTGATATTGCTACAATTTTCAGTTTTTTTTGTTCAAATTTTGTACAAGCTTAGTAAATACATTCGGAAACATTATTACAAAATTTGGTATTTTTAAAAAAATTCTAAATAATTTTTAAAAAAATTTGAAAATCAATTTGCAATCTTTAATGTCATTCCTAGTTAACTAAATTTGTTAGTGTGGCTACAATTTTTAATTTTTTTTGTTCAAATTTTGTACAAGCTTAGTAAATACCTTCGGAAATATTATTACAAATTTTGGGATTTTTAAAAAAAATTTAAATAATTTTTAAAATTTTTTGAAAATCAATTTGAAATTTTTAATGTTATTTCTAGTTAACTAAACTTGTTGGTATGGCTACAATTTTTAATTTTTTTTGTTCAAATTTTGTACAAGCTTAGTGAATACATTCGGGAACAATATTACAAAATTTGGGATTTTTAAAAAAATTCTAAATAATTTTTAAAATTTTTTGAAAATCTAATTTGCAATCATTAATTTCATTACTAGTTAACTAAATTTGTTGGTATGGCTACAATTTTCAATTTTTTTTGTTCAAATTTTGTACAAACTTAGTAAATATATTCGGAAACATTATTACAAAATTTGGGATTTAAAAAAAAAAATTAAATAATTTTTAAAAAATTTTGAAAATCAATTTTCAATCTTTATTGTCATTACTAGTTAACTAAATTGGTTGGTATGGCTACAATTTTCAATTTTTTTTGTTCAATTTTTGTACAAGCTTCGTGAATACATTCGGGAACAATATTACAAAATTTGGGATTTTTAAAAAAATTCTAAATAATTTTTAAAAAAATTTGAAAATCAATTTGCAATCTTTAATGTCATTACTAGTTAACTAAATTGGTTGGTATGGCTACAATTTTCAATTTTTTTTGTTCAAATTTTGTACAAGCTTTGTAAATATATTTGGAAACATTATTACAAAATTTGGGATTTAAAAAAAAATTCTAAATAATTAAAAAAAATATTTGAAAATCAATTTGCAATCTTTAATTTCATTACTAGTTAACTAAATTGGTTGGTATGGCTACAATTTTCAATTTTTTTTGTTTAAATTTTGTACAAGCTTAGTAAATATATTTGGAAACATTATTACAAATTTTGGGATTTAAAAAAAAAATTAAAATAATTTTTAAAAATTTTTGAAAATCAATTTGAAATTTTTAATTTAATTACTAGTTAACTAAATTTGTTGGTATGGCTACAATTTTCAATTTTTTTTGTTCAAATTTTGTACAAACTAAGTTAATACATTCGGCAATATTATTACAAAATTTAGTATTTCTAAAAAAATTCTAAATATTTTTAAAATTTTTTTGAAAATCAATTTTTAATCTTTAATCTCATTACTAGTTAACTAAATTGGTTGGTTTGGCTACAATTTTCAATTTTTTTAGTTCAAATTTTGTACAAGCTTAGTAAATACATTCGGAAACATTATTACAAAATTTGGGATTTAAAAAAAAAATTTAAATAATTTTTAAAAAATTTTGAATATCAATTTGCAATTTTTAATCTCATTACTAGTTAACTAAATTTGTTGGTACAGCTACAATTTTCAATTTTTTTTGTTTAAATTTTGTACAAGCTTAGTAAATACATTTGGAAACATTATTACAAAATTTGGGATTTAAAAAAAATTCTAAATATTTAAAAAAAATATTTGAAAATCAATTTGCAATCTTTAATGTCATTACTAGTTAACTAAATTTGTTGGTATGGCTACAATTTTCAATTTTTTTTGTTCAAATTTTGTACAAGCTTAATAAATACATTCGAAAACATTATTACAAACTTTGGGATTTAAAAAAAAAAATTTAAATAATTTTTAAAAAATTTTGAAAATTAATTTGCAATCTTTAATGTCATTACTAGTTAACTAAATTTATTGGTATGGCTACAATTTTAAATTTTTTTGGTTCAAATTTTGTACAAGCTTAGTAAATACATTCGGAAACATTATTACAAAATTTGAGATTTTAAAAAAAATTCTAAGTAATTTTTAAAAAAATTTGAAAATTAATTTGCAATCTTTAATGTCATTACTGGTTAACTAAATTTGTTGGTATGGCTACAATTTTTATTTTTTTTTGTTTAAATTTTGTACAAGCTTTGAGAATACATTCGGAAACATTATTACAAAATTTGGGATTTAAAAAAAAATTCTAAATATTTAAAAAAAAAATTAAAAATTAATTTGCAATTTTTAATTTTATTACTAGTTAACTAAATTGGTTGGTATGGCTACAATTTTCAATTTTTTTTGTTTAAATTTTGTACAAGCTTAGTAAATATATTTGGAAACATTATTACAAATTTTGGGATTTAAAAAAAAAATTAAAATAATTTTTAAAAATTTTTGAAAATCAATTTGAAATTTTTAATTTAATTACTAGTTAACTAAATTTGTTGGTATGGCTACAATTTTCAATTTTTTTTGTTCAAATTTTGTACAAACTAAGTTAATACATTCGGCAATATTATTACAAAATTTAGTATTTCTAAAAAAATTCTAAATATTTTTAAAATTTTTTTGAAAATCAATTTTTAATCTTTAATCTCATTACTAGTTAACTAAATTGGTTGGTTTGGCTACAATTTTCAATTTTTTTAGTTCAAATTTTGTACAAGCTTAGTAAATACATTCGGAAACATTATTACAAAATTTGGGATTTAAAAAAAAAATTTAAATAATTTTTAAAAAATTTTGAATATCAATTTGCAATTTTTAATCTCATTACTAGTTAACTAAATTTGTTGGTACAGCTACAATTTTCAATTTTTTTTGTTTAAATTTTGTACAAGCTTAGTAAATACATTTGGAAACATTATTACAAAATTTGGGATTTAAAAAAAATTCTAAATATTTAAAAAAAATATTTGAAAATCAATTTGCAATCTTTAATGTCATTACTAGTTAACTAAATTTGTTGGTATGGCTACAATTTTCAATTTTTTTTGTTCAAATTTTGTACAAGCTTAATAAATACATTCGAAAACATTATTACAAACTTTGGGATTTAAAAAAAAAAATTTAAATAATTTTTAAAAAATTTTGAAAATTAATTTGCAATCTTTAATGTCATTACTAGTTAACTAAATTTATTGGTATGGCTACAATTTTAAATTTTTTTGGTTCAAATTTTGTACAAGCTTAGTAAATACATTCGGAAACATTATTACAAAATTTGAGATTTTAAAAAAAATTCTAAGTAATTTTTAAAAAAATTTGAAAATTAATTTGCAATCTTTAATGTCATTACTGGTTAACTAAATTTGTTGGTATGGCTACAATTTTTATTTTTTTTTGTTTAAATTTTGTACAAGCTTTGAGAATACATTCGGAAACATTATTACAAAATTTGGGATTTAAAAAAAAATTCTAAATATTTAAAAAAAAAATTAAAAATTAATTTGCAATTTTTAATTTTATTACTAGTTAACTAAATTGGTTGGTATGGCTACAATTTTCAATTTTTTTTGTTCAAATTTTGTACAAGCTTAGTAAATACATTCGGAAACTTTATTACAAAATTTGGGATTTTTAAAAAAATTCTAAATATTTTTAAAAAAATTTGAAAATTAATTTGCAATCTTTAATCTTATTACTAGTTAACTAAACTTGTTGGTATGGCTACAATTTTTAATTTTTTTTGTTTAAATTTTGCACAAGCTTAGTAAATACATTCGGAAACATTATTACAAAATTTGGGATTTAAAAAAAAATTCTAAATATTTAAAAAAAAAATTAAAAATTAACTTGCAATTTTTAATTTTATTACTAGTTAACTAAATTGGTTGGTATGGCTACAATTTTCAATTTTTTTTGTTCAAATTTTATGCAAGCTTAGAGAATACATTCGGAAACATTATTACAAAATTTGGGATTTTTAAAAAAATTTAAATAATTTTTAAAAAAATTTAAAAATCAATTTGCAATCTATAATGTCATTTCTAGTTAACTAAATTGGTTGGTATGGCTACAATTTTTAATTTTTTTTAGTTCAAATTTTGTACAAGCTTAGTAAATACCTTCGAAAATATTATTACAAATTTTGGGATTTTAAAAAAAAATTTAAATAATTTTAAAAATTTTTGAAAATCAATTTTCAATCTTTATTGTCATTACTAGTTAACTAAATTAGTTGTTATGGCAACAATTTTTAATTTTTTTTGTTCAAATTTTGTACAAGCTTAGTCAATACATTCGGAAACATTATTACAAAATTTGAGATTTTTAAAAAAATTTTAAATAATTTTAAAAAAATTTTGAAAATCAATTTGCAAACTTTAATGTTATAACTAGTTAACTAAATTTGTTGGTATGGCTACAATTATCATTTTTTTGTATTCAAATTTTGTACAAGCTTAGTAAATACATTCGGAAATATTATTACAAAATTTGAGATTTAAAAAAAAATTTTAAATAGTTTTTAAAAAATTTTGAAAATCAATTTGCAATTTTTAATTTAATTACTATTTAACTAAATTTGTTGGTATGGCTACAATTTTCAATTTTTTTTTGTTCAAATTTTGTGCAAGCTTAGTAAATATATTTGGAAACATTATTACAAAATTTGGGATTTTAAAAAAAATTCTAAATAATTTTTAAAAAAATTTGAAAATCAATTTGCAATCTTTAATGTCATTACTAGTTAACTAAATTTGTTAGTGTGGCTACAATTTTAAATTTGGTATTTTTAAAATTATTCTAAATAATTTCTAATTTAACTTTATTTAAACCAAGTGCACAGCTTGCTTGATACTAAATCAAACTGCGCAATTAACTTATGTAATTCTTTTAAGAAAATCGCAAATACCATCACGTAACAATTATCTTACGCAACCTATTTCTGCCTTTATTTCCCATCTCGGTGATTAGCAAGGCCAATTAACTCCAATTAGAGCATTAGTCCGTGTCACAACAATTCATGAAACGATTAAATATTTGATATGCATACTATATATACTTCAAACACAGACAAGAAAATAAACACAATTCAGGTGGAAATACCCGACCATTCCATTTAATCGATTTGTAATGTGAATAATTTTCTTTTATGTTCGCATAATTATGCTCAATTAAATATAATTGTCATGGCAACCAATTTACTAAATTTTTATCTTTTTTCAGATTGTATTGAGAAACTAAATAATTTAAAAAAACGTTTCGATAATCTTTATAATAAGGTCAATAGAGTCGTGGATATTTGAGTTCGTTCCCATATTGTGATAAGCCAGTTTTAGCACACGATGAACAGTTTTTGAATAATACGTTTGTAAACAATGGTGTCCGAGAAGGAACAACTGGCTGAGGGATATAACCTTAAGAAAATCAGGTAAGTTGTATAACTCTAACAACCAGTTTTAATTTAATATTTGCGTCAGGGGGATTTCCAACCGGTCTGCAATTTCATGTATAAATTATTGAGGTTACATTTTTATTATTTTATTTTTTTTACAATGCTTCTAAATAATGATAAGTGGCTTATCATAATCAATTAAGTAGCTATAATTTAATAATTACTTAAGTGTTTAATTATTATGTCTGTGATTGCATCAGATGTGATAACAATAGATTGTCGAAACAATGGACACGCGATATAATCGGTTTTTATTACTTAGTAGCTTACAATATCAATTTCAACTTTGATCAAGATCAAGATATTTTTTTATAAATAAAATATTTTGTCATATTTGAAGTTTTACATATTAAAAAGAAAACTGTCATAAACGTTCCTGAAAAGTTGTAGAATGTTTTTGAGATGTTATAAACGTCATAAAATGTTCTTAAGCTGTCAGAAACGTCATAAAATTTCTGTGAATTGTCATAAATGTCATAAAATGTCCGTGAGCTGTTTTAAATGTTTTAAAATGTTTGTGAACTATCATAGACGTCATAAAACGTTCCTGAGAAATTGTAGAGTATTTGTGAGACTTTATAAACGTCATAAAATGTCTTTAAGCTGTCAGAAACATCATAAAATCTTTGTGAGCTGTCATAAAATGTCCGTGAGCTGCTTTAAACGTTTTAAAATGTTGGTGAACTATCATAAACGTCATAAAATGTTTCTGAGAAATTGTAGAATGTTTTTGGAATGTTATAAACGTCATAAAATGTTCTTAAGCTGTCAGAAAAGTCATCAATTTTTTGTGAACTGTCATAATTGTCATAAAATGTTCGTGAGCTGTTTTAAACATTTTAAGATGTTCGTGAGCTATCATAAACGTCATAAAATGTTCTTGAGAAATTGTAGAACGTTTGTGAGACGTTATAAACGTCATAAAATGTTTTTAGGCTGTCAATAACGTCATAAAATCTTTGGGAACTGTCATAAATGACATAAAATGTTCTTGAGCTGTTTTAAACGTTTTAAAATGTTTGTGAACTATCATAAACGTCATAAAATGTTCCTGATAAAGTGACTCTAAGCTGTCAAAAACGTCATCAAATCTTTGTAAAATGTCTTTAAGCTGTCAGATCAAATGTCACTTATTATTAAATGTCCGTCAGCTGTTTTAAACGTTATAAAACGTTTGTTAGCTATCATAAACGTCATAAAATGTTCCTGAGCGGTTATAGAGTGTTTGTTAAATGTTAGAAACGTCATAAAATGTCCCTAAGCTGTCAGAACACTATAAACATAGTCACGCCCAATTGTTGAAATACTTTAGCCCACCCACCCGCCCAAGTGATAGTGATTAAGTGGTTAGGTAATAAACCACCGATGATGTTGCTTCTGTCAGTAAATACAGAAGAGATCAACTATCACTTATTACTACTATGCGCGGGGAGGAGGGGACGTACTAATTTCTTGATAACTAACACTTGGGCGGGTGGGCGGGAACACTATAAATATAGTCACGCCCATTTGTTGAAATACTATGCCCACTCACCCGCCCAAGTGTTAGTAATTAAGTGGTTAGATAATAAACCACCGGTGATGTTGCTTCTGTCAAAAAAACACAAGAGATTAAGTGTCAGTTGTCACTAATATGCGCGGGGAAAAGGAACGTACTAATTCCTTGATAACTAAGATTTGGGCGGGTGGGCGGGAACACTATAAACATAGTCACCCCCAATTGTTTAAATGATGTGGCCCACCCACCCACCCAAAGGTTAGCGATCTTGTAATTTGATATTAATTGATGTTGCTTTGGTTTAAAAACACAAGAGATCAAACGTCACTTATCACTAATATGCGCGAAGAAGGGGAACGTACTAATTCCTTGATAACTAACACTTGGGCGGGTGGGCGGGAACACTATAAACATAGTCACACCCAATTGTTAAAATACTCTTGCCCATCCACCCGCCCAGGTGTTAGTGGTTAAGTGGTTAGATAATAAACCATGTGATGTTGCTTCTGTCAAAAAAACACAAGAGATCAAATGTCACTTATCACTAATATGTGCGGGGAAGGGGAACGTACTAATTCCTTGATAACTAACACTTGGGCGGGTGGGCGGGAACACTATAAACATAATTACGCCCAATTGTTGAAATACTGTTGCCCACCCACCCGCCCAAGTGTAAGTGATTGAGTGGTTAGATAATAAACTACCGGTGAAGTTGCTTCTGTCAAAAATACACAAGAGATCAAATGTCACTTATTACTAATATGCGCGGGAAAAGGAAATTTACTAATTCCTTGATAACTAACATTTGGGCGGGTGGGCGGGAACACTATAAACATAGTCGCGCATATTTGTTGAAATACTGTTGCCCACCCACCCGCCCAAAGGTTAGTGATCTAGTAGTTAGATAATAAACCACCGGTGATGTTGCTTATGTCAAATAAACACAAGAGATCAACTATCACTTATCACTACTATGCGCGGGGAGGAAAGACGTACTAATTCTTTGATAAGTAACACTTGGGCGGGTGGGCGGGATTACTAAAAACATAATCACGCCCAATGGTTAAAATACTGTGTCCCACCCACCCACCCAAAGGTTAGTGATCTAGTAATTTGATATTAAACTACCTGTGATGTTGTTTCTGTCAAAAAAACAGAAGAGATCAAATGTTACTTATTACTAATATGCGAGGTTAGGAAGAACGTACTAATTTCTTGATAACTAACACTTGGGCGGGTGGGCGGGAACACTGTAAACATAGTCACGCCCAATTATTGAAATACTATAGCCCACCCACCCGCCCAAGTGTTAGTAATTAAGTGGTTAGATAATAAATCACCGATGATGTTGCTTCTGTCAAAAAAACACAAGAGATCATATATCACTGATCACTAATATGCTCGGTGAAGGGGAACGTACTGTTTTCTTGATAACTAACATTTGGGCGGGTGGGCGGGAACACTATAAACATAGTCACGTTCAATTGTTGAAATTCTGTTGCCCACCCACCCGCCCAAGTGTTAGTGATTAAGTGGTTAGATAATAAACCACCGGTGATGATGCTTCTGTCAAAAAAACACAAGAGATCAAATGTCACTTATCACTAGTATGCGCGGGGAAGGGGAACGTACTGATTTCTTGGTAACTTTCACTTGGGCGGGTGGGTGGGAACACTATAAACATAGTCACGCTCAATTGTTGAAATACTGTGGACCACCCACCCGCCCAAAGGTTAGTGATATAGTAATTTGATATTAAACCTTCGTTGATGTTGCTTTGGTCTAAAAACACAAGAAATCAAATGTCACTTATTTCTAGTATGTGCGGGGAAGGGGAACGTACTGATTTATTGATAACTAACATTTGGGCGGGTGGGCGGAAAAACTATAACATAGTTACGCCCAATTATTGAAATACTATAGCCCACCCACCCGCCCAAGTGTTAGTGATTAAGTGGTTAGATAATAAACCACCGGTGATGTTGCTTCTGTCAAAAAATCACAATAGATTAAATGCCACTAATCACTAATATGCGCGGGGAGAAGGAACGGACTAATTCCTTGATAACTAACACTTGGGCGGGTGGGCGGGAACACTATAAACATAATCACGCTCAATTGTTTAAATACTGTTGCTCGCCTACCTACCCAAAAGTTAGTGATATAGTAATTTGGTATTAAACTTTCGTTGATGTTGCTTTGGTCTAAAAACACAAGACCTTATTTGTTACTTTTCACTAACATGCGCAAGGAGAAGAAACGTTCTAATTTTTTGATAATTAACAATTGGGCGGGTGGGCGGGAACACTTTAAACATAATCACGCCCAATTATTGAAATACTATAGCCCACCCGCCCAAGTGTAAGTGATTAAGTGGTTAGATAATAACCCACTGGTGATGTTGCTTCTGTCAAAAAAACACAAGAGATCAAATGTCACTTATCACTAATATGCGCAGGGAGGGGGAACGTACTAATTTCTTGATAACTAACACTTGGGCGGGTGGGCGGGAATACAATAAACTTAGTCACGCCCAATTGTTGAAATACTGTGGCCCACCAACCCACCCAAGTGTTAGTGATGTAGTGATTTGATATTAAACCACCTGAGATGTTGTTTCTGTAAAAAAAACACAAGAGATCAAATGTCACTTATCACTAATATGCGCGGGGAAGGGGGACGTACTAATTCCTTGATAAGTAACAATTGGGCGGGTGGGCGGGAACACTATAAACATAGTCACGCCCAATTGTTTAAATTCTGTTGCCTACCCACCCGCCCAAGTGTTAGTGATTAAGTGTTTAGACAATAAACCACCGGTGATATTGCTTCTGTCAAAAAAACACAAGAGATCAAATGTCACTTATTACTAATATGCGCGGGGAAGGGGATCGTACTGATTTCTTGATAACTATCACTTGGGCGGGTGGGTGGGAACACTATAAACATAGTCACGCCTAATTGTTGAAATACTGTTGCCCACCCACCCGCCCAAGTGTTAGTGATTAAATGGTTAGATAATAAACCACCGGTGATGTTGTTTTTGTCAGAAAAACACAAGAGATCAAATGTCATTTATTACTAATATGCGCGGGGAGAAGAAACGTACTAATTCTTTGATAACAAACACTTGGGCGGGTGGGCGGGAACACTATAAACATAGTCACGCTCAATTGTTTAAATACTGTTGCCCGCCCACCCACCCAAAGTTTAGTGATCTAGTGATTTGATATTAAACCACCTGAGATGTTGTTTCTCTCAAAAAAAACAAGAGATCAAATGTCACTTATTTCTAATATGCGCGGGGAAGGGGGACGTACTAATTCCTTGATAAGTAACACTTGGGCGGGTGGGCGGGAACACTATAAACATAGTGAGGCCCAATTGTTGAAATACTATAGCCCACCCACCCGTCCAAGTGTTAATGATTCAGTGGTTAGATAATAAACCATCGATGATGTTGCTTCTGTCAAGAAAAGACAAGAGATCAAATGTCACTTATCACTTATATGCGCGGGGAGGGGGAACGTACTAATTTCTTGATAACTAACACTTGGGCGGGTGGCCGCCCAATTGTTGAAATACTGTGGCCCACCAACCGACCCAAGTGTTAGTGATGTAGTGATTTGATATTAAACTACCTGAGATGTTGTTTGTCACTCCAGAACATGAGTACGGACCTGTAATTTAAACTAAGGTTCCCGCCTACCCGCCCAAGCGTTATTTATCAAAATGATTTAGTTTCTCTACTCTGCAAGCGTTAAAAGTCTCTATATCACTTAAGGTAATGCTAATATTCAAATCTTTGATGATGCGAGTGGGTGGGTCACTCCAGAACATTAATACAGAATGGTAATTTAAACTGTAGTCCCCGCCCACCCGCTCAAACGTTAGTATTAAAAAAAAAAAGTGTCTCTGCTCTGCAAACGTTAAAAGACTCTTTATCACATAAAGTGATGGTTATATCTAATTCTTTATTGACAACAATCACTTGGGTGGGTTTGTGGGTTCCCGCTCACCCGCACAAGCTTTAGTTATAAAAAAAAAATAAGTTTCTGTACTCTGCAAGCGTTAAAAGTTTTTATGTTTGAGAAGGTGATGGTTATATCTAATCCTATGATGATAAACATTTGGACGGGTAAGTGGGTAACTCCAGAACATAAGTACGGACCGGTAATTTAAACTAGAATTTCCGCCCGTTTTTTGAAAACACAAGTAATCAAATGTCACATATTACTAATATGTGCGGAGAAGGGGAACGTACTGATTTCTTGATAACTAACACTTGGGCGGGCGGTCCAACCCACCCACCCACCCAAAGGTTAGTGATTTAGTGATTTGATATTAAACCACCGGTGATGTTGCTTCTGTCAAAAAAACACAAGAGATCAAATGTCACTTATCACTATCATGCGCGGGGAGGGGGGACGTACTAATTCTTTGATAACTAACACTTGGGCGGGTGGGCGGGAATACTATAAACATAGTTACGCCCAATTGTTGAAATACTGTTGCCCACCCACCCGCCCAAGTGATGGTAATTAAGTGGTTAGATAATAAACCACCGATGATGTTGCTTTTGTCAAAAAAACACAAGAGGTCAAATGTCACTTATTACTAATATGCGCGGGGAGGGGGAACGTACTAATTTTTTGATAACTAACAATTGGGCGGGTGGGCGGGAACACTATAAACATAGTCACGCTCAATTGTTAAAATACTATTGCCCACCCACCCGCCCAAGTGTTAGTGATTAAGTGGTTAGATAATAAACCACCGATGATGTTGCTTCTGTCAAAAAATACAGAAGAGATCAACAATCACTTATTACTACTATGCGCTGGGAGGGGGAACGTACTAATTCTTTGATAACTAACAATTGGGCGGGTGGGAGGGAACATTATAAACATAGTCACGCCTAATTGTTGAAATATTGTGACCCATCCACCCACCCAAAGGATAGTGATTTAGTGATTTGATATTATACCACCTGTGATGTTGTTTCTGTCAAAAAAACACAAGAGATCAAATGTCACTTTTCACTAATATGCGCAAGGAAAAGGAACGTTTTAATTTCTTGATAACTAGCACTTGGGCGGGCGGGCGGGAATCCCAGTTGAAATTACCGGTCTGTACTCATGTTCTGGAGTGATCCACTCACCCACCCAAGTGTTTGTTATTATAGGATTAAATATCATTATTACTTTCTCGAACATTTAACTTTTACCGCTTGCAGAGTAGAGTAACTTCAAATTTTTTGATAACTAACTCTTGGGTGGGTGGGCGAGAACCCTAGTTTAAATTACCGGTCCGTACACATGCTTTGGAGTGCCCCAACTACCCGCCCAAGTGTTTGTCATTAATGGATTGGATGTTACTATCACTTTCTCAAATATAGAGATTTTTAACGCTTGCAGAGTAGAGAAACTTAATTTTTTTATAACTAACGCTTAGGCAAGTGAGCGGAAACACTAGTTTAAATTACCGGTCCGTACTCATGTTCTGGAGTGACCCGCTTACCCACCAAAGTGTTTGTTATCATAGGATTAGATATCACCATCACCTTCTCAAATATAGAAACTTTTAACGCTTCTTGATAATTAACGCTTGGGTGGGTAGGCAAGAACCCTAGTTCAAATTACCGATCCGTACTTATGTTCTGGAGTGACCCACCCATCCGCCCAAGTGTGTGTTATTATAGGATTAGATATTACCATCACCTTCTCCAGTATAGAGACTTTTAGCGCTTGCAGAGAAGAGATATTTAAAATTTCTTGATAACTAACTTTTGGGCGGGTAGGCGGGAAGCCCATTTTAAAATACCGGTCTATACTCATGTTCTGAAGTGAACCACCCACTTACCCGCGCAAGTATTTCTCATCATAGGTTTGGATGAATCCATTAACTCATGTGATATATAGGCTTTTAACGCTTACATTGTAGAGAACTGTATTTTTTTTTTTTGATAAATAACGCTTGGGCAGGTGCGCGGGAATCTAGTTTAAATTACCGGTCCTTACTCATGTTCTGGAGTGATCCACCCACCCGCCCATGTGTTTGTCGTCATAGAATTAGATATCACCATCACCTTGTCGAACATAAAAACTTTTAACGCTTGCAGAGTACAGAAACTTAATTTTTTTTTGATAACTAAAGCTTGGGCGGGTGGACGGGAACCCCAGTTTAAATTACCGGTCTGTACCCAAGTTTTGGAGTGACCCACCCACCCACCCAAGTGTTTGTCATTAAAGGATTAGATATACCCATCACCTTATGTGATAAAGAGTCTTTTAACGCTTGCAGAGTAGAGAAACTTAATCTTTTTGATAACTAACGCTTGGGCGGGTAGGCGGGAACCTTAGTTTAAATTACCGGTCCGCATTCATTTTTTGGAGTGACTCACCCACCCGTCCGAGGGTTTGTCATCAAAGGTTTGGATATTATCACCACCTCATGTGATATAGAGACTTTTAATGCTTGCAGAGTAGAGAAATTTGATTTTTTTAAATATTTAACCTGTGGGCGGGGACCTTAGTCTAATTTACCGGTCCCTACTTATGTTTTGGAGTGACCCACCCACTCGCCCAAGTGTTTGTTATCAAAGATTTGGGTATTATTATCACCTCATGTGATATAAAAACTTTTAACGCTTACAGAGTTGAAAAGCTTAATTTTTGTATAATTAACGTTTGGGCGGGTGGGCGGGATCCTCAATTTAAATTACCGGTCCGTACTTATGTTCTGGAGTGACCCACCCACCCACCCAATTGTTTGTCATCAAAAAATTGGACATCATCATCACCTTCTTGAATATAGAGACTTTTATTGCTTGCAGAGAAGAGAAACTTCAAATTTCTTGATAACTACCACTTGGGTGGGTGGGCGGGAGTAGCCCACCTACCCACCCAAGTGTTTGTCACTAAAGGTTTGAATATTACCATTACTTCATGTGATATAGAGACTTTTAACGCTTGCAGAGTAGAGAAACTAATTTTTTTATAACTAACACTTGAGCGGGTGGGCGGTAACCAAGTTCAAATTACCAGTCCGTACTTATATTCTAGAGTGACCTATCCACCCAAGTGTTTGTCATCATAAGATTAATTAAGTTTTTAAACATATTTTAGAAAGTTTTCAAAATTTTAGTTTTTTGAAAATTGCAAACTTTACATTTAATGCCACCGAAAGTGCGTTTTTAAATAATTTAGTTTTAAATTTTTGATCAAAATTGATCAAATTTTTCAAAATAAGTTTCAAAATATTTTTTAAACTATTGCTATTATACTAACCATGAATGTAAGAGAGGGGAAGAGAAGCAGTAACTATCTTTGCGGTTAAAAAATTATCGCGTACTTTTCCGTGCACAAACTATTGTTGTAAGAATCGTCGAGCGATGTTTTATCGTCTGAGTTCTGCCGCGGGGAAATTGAACGCCGCCGCTGGGACGTGACCGCACAAACTAGCATCGGAATTAGCATAAAGAAATAAACAATAATGCTTTCTCCTCCTCTTCAAACTGGCAACGGAATTACCAAAATGGAAAAATTTAAAAACAACAACGTCATTACATAATGGACCCTCGATGCCACTCGTGATGAGCTTATTAATTTCCGACATAGATTTATAGATAAAACTTGTTTTATGATTTATTAAACATTATGAAGTGTTTATAAATTATATGAAAGTGCACTTATTTTGCAAAGTGATTGAACTAAGAATAATTTTTGTATCAATTGCGAGGCAACATAGGACAAAGACACGCTTTTTTATTAATCGCGAAGCGACAAATTGAGTCAATTGAAGATAGAAACAAAATATTATCTATCGCAAAGCGACAAATGGAGTCAATTGAATTAGGAAACAAAGTATTATCAATTGTGAGGCATTTTAGGACATAAAAACGCTTCTTTATTAATCGCGAAGCGACAAATTAAGTCAATTGAAGATAGAAACAAAATATTATCTATCGCGAAGCGACAAATTGAGTCAATTGAATTAGGAAACAAAGTATTATCAATTGTGAGGCATTTTAGGACATAAAAACGCTTCTTTATTAATTGCGAAGCGACAAAGTGAGTCAATTGAAGCTAGAAACAAAGTATTATCTATCGCGAAGCGACAAATTGAGTCAACTGAATTAGGAAACAAAGTATTATCAATTGTGAGGCATTTTAGGACATAAAAACGCTTCTTTATTAATCGCGAAGCGACAAATTAAGTCAATTGAAGATAGAAACAAAATATTATCTATCGCGAAGCGACAAATTGAGTCAATTGAATTAGGAAACAAAGTATTATCAATTGTGAGGCATTTTAGGACATAAAAACGCTTCTTTATTAATCGCGAAGCGACAAAGTGAGTCAATTGAAGCTAGAAACAAAGTATTATCTATCGCGAAGCGACAAATTGAGTCAACTGAATTAGGAAACAAAGTATTATCAATTGTGAGGCATTTTAGGACATAAAAACGCTTCTTTATTAATCGCGAAGCGACAAATTAAGTCAATTGAAGATAGAAACAAAATATTATCTATCGCGAAGCGACAAATTGAGTCAATTGAATTAGGAAACAAAGTATTATCAATTGTGAGGCATTTTAGGACATAAAAACGCTTCTTTATTAATTGCGAAGCGACAAAGTGAGTCAATTGAAGCTAGAAACAAAGTATTATCTATCGCGAAGCGACAAATTGAGTCAACTGAATTAGGAAACAAAGTATTATCAATTGTGAGGCATTTTAGGACATAAAAACGCTTCTTTATTAATCGCGAAGCGACAAATTAAGTCAATTGAAGATAGAAACAAAATATTATCTATCGCGAAGCGACTAATCGAGTCAACTGAATTAGGAAACAAAGTATTATTAATTGCGAGGCAACGTATGACATAGAAACAATCTTGTATTGATTGTGGAACAACAAACTGATTTGCGGGAACAAAAAATGTTTATTATTTGAAAATCAAATCGGTTTTAACTATGCCATCTCACGAATAACTTTTGAAAAGTGCAATAGATAAGTTATGTTAATTTAATATAATTATATTGTATGACGGTAACATTTGTTGTTGATATTTTGACAAAACTAATCCAGATAACAAATAATTTTTAGTAACCTTTATCAATAATTGGAATATAGCAACAATATTATTGTCTCCAAACAAACAAAAAATATTCTAAAATAATTTTGAATAATCATATTGTGTGCATCAACAATCAACAAACAACAACAGTAACAATTGTTTAACATATCAATTAAAAACTAAACCAATCCAGAATGGGTAATCACATTGAGCTCTGAACATGCGTGCGTTCAACAACCAGATAATTCCACAAATGCGTTAGATTCCCCAGCCTCCGAACCGATAAGAAGTCACGTTGTTTGCAAACCGATAAAAAGGCCATCAACTAGAGCGATAACAATAATATGTTTTCAATAATTACATCTTTCGCTGTGATTCATTTGTTTTGTAAACAGTCCGACTTCAACTGTTTTGCAAGACAGATCGAATCGAAATGTGTGATGATGATGAAAAGAGTCCCTTATTGCAAGGTTTTGATCAATCTGCAAATTATAGGTAATTAATTGATTTGTCAAAATTGAAGTTTAGTTTTAATCAATGCAGGATGTTGTTGATAAGTTTTATGGGGATGAAGATGAGGGGTCGGAGAGGTTGATTGAATTTGTTTGTTAATTTATGTTGTAAATTGTATTTTTGTTTCAGTGAAATAGTTCCCGAAAAGACACCCACTTACAATGTTTTGGTTGATAGAAGATTGTTCAGGCAGTCGCAGCTCAATTTGGAAACGGATTATGAGACGCCGGAAGTGCATTGTAAGATTTATTTGATTAATTCATTTTTAACAAAATTGTAGTTAAAAAGTTGACGTTTATTTAATTATAATTATATTAAAGTGATGTCATAGCAACGCGCTCTTTGTTTTTTTTTACTGGATTTTTAGAATTTAAAATGTTAAGGGCGCGGTTTAGGATGTGGCATAAAACTACATTTGCTTAAACTTTTATATTTTATTGAACATCAAATTTAGTAGACTTTTTATTGTGTTCGGGGTCAAGCACTAAATTCAAGTCTGAGAGGACTTTGTCTCCTGGGAAACACATACAGGGCATTCATACGCATTATACTGCGAGCATTTCCGATCGTGTCTGTTTGATGGGGGTTTCCGTCTGGATGCAGGTCATCATTATGTACTTTTACTGTCGGTCGGTCGCTGTGGGTGGTTCGTGATCCAATAGTTTATTGCTGTATATTATATTACGTCGCTTTGTAGTTATTTAGTTTATTGTTTGTTGCTTCGCCATTAACTAAGAATCAAATACTTATTTTATTATTCAGTAGCTCGCTTTGCTATTGATTATTAATTAATTTATTGTTTTCTGGACTTAGTATGTCGCTTCGCGATTGATTTTGAAGCGATGCATTGCTTTTATGACTCAGTATGTCGCTTCGCGATTAGTTAGAGTTCAAATAGTTGTCTCAACATTTCAGTATATCACTTCGCGATTGATTATTAATCAGTTTATTAGTTTCTGGACTTAGTATGTCGCTTCGCGATTGATTTGAAAGCGTTGCATTGCTTTTATGACTCAGTTTGTCGCTTCGCGATTAGTTAGAGTTCAAATAGTTGTCCCAACATTTCAGTATGTCGCTTCGCGATTGATTATTAATTAGGTTATAGTTTTCTGGACTTAGTATGTCGCTTCGCGATTGATTTTGAAGCGATGCATTGCTATTATGACTCAGTTTGTCGCTTCGCGATTAATTACAGTTCAAATAATTGTCCCAACATTTTAGTATGTCGCTTTGCGATTGATTATTAATTAGTTTATTGCTTTCTGGACTTAGTATGTCGCTTTGCGATTGATTTTAGAGCGATGCATTGCTTTTATGACTCAGTTTGTCGCTTCGCGATTAATTAAAGTTCAAATAATTGTTCTAACATTTCAGTATGTCGCTTTGCGATTGATTATTAATTAGTTTATTGCTTTCTGGACTTAGTATGTCGCTTTGCGATTAATTTTGAAGCGGTACATTGCTTTTATGACTCAGTATGTCGCTTCGCGATTAGTTGAGTTCAAATAATTGTCTCAACATTTCAGTATGTCGCTTCGCGATTGATTATTAATTAGTTTATTGTTTTCTGGACTTAGTATGTCGCTTCGCGATTGATTTTAAAGCGATGCATTGCTTTTATGACTCAGTATGTCGCTTCGCGATTAGTTAAAGTTCAAATAATGGTCCCAACATTTCAGTATGTCGCTTCGCGATTGGTTATTAATTAGTTTATTGTTTTCTGGACTTAGTATGTCGCTTTGCGATTGATTTTGAAGCGGTGCATTGCTTTTATGACTCAGTATATTGCTTTGCGATTAGTTGAGTTTAAATAATTGTCCCAACATTTCAGTATGTCGCTTCGCGATTGGTTATTAATTAGTTTATTGTTTTCTGGACTTAGTATGTCGCTTCGCGATTGATTTTAAAGCGATGCATTGCTTTTATGACTCAGTATGTCGCTTCGCGATTAGTTAAAGTTCAAATAATGGTCCCAACATTTCAGTATGTCGCTTCGCGATTGGTTATTAATTAGTTTATTGTTTTCTGGACTTAGTATGTCGCTTTGCGATTGATTTTGAAGCGGTGCATTGCTTTTATGACTCAGTATATTGCTTTGCGATTAGTTGAGTTTAAATAATTGTCCCAACATTTCAGTATGTCGCTTCGCGATTGGTTATTAATTAGTTTATTGTTTTCTGGACTTAGTATGTCGCTTCGCGATTGATTTTAAAGCGTTGCATTGCTTTTATGACTCAGTATGTCGCTTCGCGATTAGTTAAAGTTCAAATAATGGTCCCAACATTTCAGTATGTCGCTTTGCGATTGATTATTAATTAGTTTATTGTTTTCTGGACTTAGTATGTCGCTTCGCGATTGATTTTGAAGCGATGCATTGCTTTTATGACTCAGTTTGTCGCTTCGCGATTAATTAAAGTTCAAATAATTGTCCCAACATTTCAGTATGTCGCTTCGCGATTGATTATTAATTAGTTTATTGTTTTCTTGACTTAGTATGTCGCTTCGCGATTGATTTTGAAACGGTGCATTGCTTTTATGACTCAGTTTGTTGCTTTGCGATTAGTTAGAGTTCAAATAATTGTCCCAACATTTCAGTATGTCGCTTCGCGATTGTTTATTAATTAGTTTATTGTTTTCTGGACTTAGTATGTCGCTTCGCGATTGATTTTGAAGCGTTGCATTGCTTTTATGACTTAGTATGTCGCTTTGCGATTAGTTAGAGTTCAAATAATTGTCCCAACATTTTAGTATGTCGCTTCGCGATTGATTATTAATTAGTTTATTGTTTTCTGGACTTAGTATGTCGCTTCGCGATTGATTTTAAAGCGATGCATTGCTTTTATGACTCAGTATGTCGCTTCGCGATTAGTTAAAGTTCAAATAATGGTCCCAACATTTCAGTATGTCGCTTCGCGATTGTTTATTAATTAGTTTATTGTTTTCTGGACTTAGTATGTCGCTTCGCGATTGATTTTGAAGCGTTGCATTGCTTTTATGACTCAGTATGTCGCTTCGCGATTAGTTAAAGTTCAAATAATTGTCCCAACATTTTAGTATGTCGCTTCGCGATTGATTATTAATTAGTTTATTGTTTTCTGGACTTAGTATGTCGCTTCGCGATTGATTTTAAAGCGATGCATTGCTTTTATGACTCAGTATGTCGCTTCGCGATTAGTTAAAGTTCAAATAATGGTCCCAACATTTCAGTATGTCGCTTCGCGATTGGTTATTAATTAGTTTATTGTTTTCTGGACTTAGTATGTCGCTTCGCGATTGATTTTAAAGCGATGCATTGCTTTTATGACTCAGTATGTCGCTTCGCGATTAGTTAAAGTTCAAATAATGGTCCCAACATTTCAGTATGTCGCTTCGCGATTGGTTATTAATTAGTTTATTGTTTTCTGGACTTAGTATGTCGCTTTGCGATTGATTTTGAAGCGGTGCATTGCTTTTATGACTCAGTATATTGCTTTGCGATTAGTTGAGTTTAAATAATTGTCCCAACATTTCAGTATGTCGCTTCGCGATTGGTTATTAATTAGTTTATTGTTTTCTGGACTTAGTATGTCGCTTCGCGATTGATTTTGAAACGGTGCATTGCTTTTATGACTCAGTTTGTCGCTTTGCGATTAGTTAGAGTTCAAATAATTGTCCCAACATTTCAGTATGTCGCTTCGCGATTGTTTATTAATTAGTTTATTGTTTTCTGGACTTAGTATGTCGCTTCGCGATTGATTTTGAAGCGTTGCATTGCTTTTATGACTTAGTATGTCGCTTTGCGATTAGTTAGAGTTCAAATAATTGTCCCAACATTTTAGTATGTCGCTTTGCGATTGATTATTAATTAGTTTATTGTTTTCTGGACTTAGTATGTCGCTTCGCGATTGATTTTAGAGCGATGCATTGCTTTTATGACTCAGTTTGTCGCTTCGCGATTAATTAAAGTTCAAATAATTGTCCCAACATTTCAGTATGTTGCTTCGCGATTGATTATTAATTAGTTTATTGTTTTCTGGACTTATTATTAATTAGTTTATTGTTTTCTGGACTTATTATGTCGCTTCGCGATTGATTTTGAAGCGTTGCATTGCTTTTATGACTCAGTTTGTCGCTTCGCGATTAATTACAATTCAAATAATTGTCCCAACATTTCAGTATGTCGCTTCGCGATTGATTATTAATTAGTTTATTGTTTTCTGGACTTATTATGTCGCTTCGCGATTGATTTTGAAGCGTTGCATTGCTTTTATGACTCAGTTTGTCGCTTCGCGATTAGTTAGAGACAAATAATTGTCCCAACATTTTAGTATGTCGCTTTGCGATTGATTATTAATTAGTTTATTGTTTTCTGGACTTAGTATGTCGCTTCGCGATTGATTTTAGAGCGATGCATTGCTTTTATGACTCAGTTTGTCGCTTCGCGATTAATTAAAGTTCAAATAATTGTCCCAACATTTCAGTATGTTGCTTCGCGATTGATTATTAATTAGTTTATTGTTTTCTGGACTTAGTATGTCGCTTCGCGATTGATTTTAGAGCGATGCATTGCTTTTATGACTCAGTTTGTCGCTTCGCGATTAATTAAAGTTCAAATAATTGTCCCAACATTTCAGTATGTTGCTTCGCGATTGATTATTAATTAGTTTATTGTTTTCTGGACTTATTATGTCGCTTCGCGATTGATTTTGAAGCGTTGCATTGCTTTTATGACTCAGTTTGTCGCTTCGCGATTAGTTAGAGACAAATAATTGTCCCAACATTTTAGTATGTCGCTTCGCGATTGATTATTAATTAGTTTATTGTTTTCTGGACTTAGTATGTCGCTTCGCGATTGATTTTAGAGCGATGCATTGCTTTTATGACTCAGTTTGTCGCTTCGCGATTAATTAAAGTTCAAATAATTGTCCCAACATTTCAGTATGTTGCTTCGCGATTGATTATTAATTAGTTTATTGTTTTCTGGACTTATTATGTCGCTTCGCGATTGATTTTGAAGCGTTGCATTGCTTTTATGACTCAGTTTGTCGCTTCGCGATTAATTACAATTCAAATAATTGTCCCAACATTTCAGTATGTCGCTTCGCGATTGATTATTAATTAGTTTATTGTTTTCTGGACTTATTATGTCGCTTCGCGATTGATTTTGAAGCGTTGCATTGCTTTTATGACTCAGTTTGTCGCTTCGCGATTAATTAAAGTTCAAGTAATTGTCCCAACATTTTAGTATGTCGCTTCGCGATTGATTATTAATTAGTTTATTGTTTTCTGGACTTAGTATGTCGCTTCTCGATTGATTTTAGAGCGATGCATTGCTTTTATGACTCAGTTTGTCGCTTTGCGATTAATTAAAATTTAAATATTTGTCCCAACATTTCAGTATGTTGCTTCGCGATTGATTATTAATTAGTTTATTGTTTTCTGGACTTATTATGTCGCTTCGCGATTGATTTTGAAGCGTTGCATTGCTTTTATGACTCAGTTTGTCGCTTCGCGATTAGTTAGAGACAAATAATTGTTCCAACATTTTAGTATGTCGCTTCGCGATTGATTATTAATTAGTTTATTGTTTTCTGGACTTAGTATGTCGCTTCGCGATTGATTTTAGAGCGATGCATTGCTTTTATGACTCAGTTTGTCGCTTCGCGATTAATTAAAGTTCAAATAATTGTCCCAACATTTCAGTATGTTGCTTCGCGATTGATTATTAATTAGTTTATTGTTTTCTGGACTTAGTATGTCGCTTCTCGATTGATTTTAGAGCGATGCATTGCTTTTATGACTCAGTTTGTCGCTTTGCGATTAATTAAAATTTAAATATTTGTCCCAACATTTCAGTATGTTGCTTCGCGATTGATTATTAATTAGTTTATTGTTTTCTGGACTTATTATGTCGCTTCGCGATTGATTTTGAAGCGTTGCATTGCTTTTATGACTCAGTTTGTCGCTTCGCGATTAGTTAGAGACAAATAATTGTTCCAACATTTTAGTATGTCGCTTCGCGATTGATTATTAATTAGTTTATTGTTTTCTGGACTTAGTATGTCGCTTCTCGATTGATTTTAGAGCGATGCATTGCTTTTATGACTCAGTTTGTCGCTTTGCGATTAATTAAAATTTAAATATTTGTCCCAACATTTCAGTATGTTGCTTCGCGATTGATTATTAATTAGTTTATTGTTTTCTGGACTTATTATGTCGCTTCGCGATTGATTTTGAAGCGTTGCATTGCTTTTATGACTCAGTTTGTCGCTTCGCGATTAATTACAATTCAAATAATTGTCCCAACATTTCAGTATGTCGCTTCGCGATTGATTATTAATTAGTTTATTGTTTTCTGGACTTATTATGTCGCTTCGCGATTGATTTTGAAGCGTTGCATTGCTTTTATGACTCAGTTTGTCGCTTCGCGATTAGTTAGAGACAAATAATTGTCCCAACATTTTAGTATGTCGCTTTGCGATTGATTATTAATTAGTTTATTGTTTTCCGGACTTAGTATGTCGCTTCGCGATTGATTTTAGAGCGATGCATTGCTTTTATGACTCAGTTTGTCGCTTCGCGATTAATTAAAGTTCAAATAATTGTCCCAACATTTCAGTATGTTGCTTCGCGATTGATTATTAATTAGTTTATTGTTTTCTGGACTTATTATGTCGCTTCGCGATTGATTTTGAAGCGTTGCATTGCTTTTATGACTCAGTTTGTCGCTTCGCGATTAGTTAGAGACAAATAATTGTCCCAACATTTTAGTATGTCGCTTCGCGATTGATTATTAATTAGTTTATTGTTTTCTGGACTTAGTATGTCGCTTCGCGATTGATTTTAGAGCGATGCATTGCTTTTATGACTCAGTTTGTCGCTTCGCGATTAATTAAAGTTCAAATAATTGTCCCAACATTTCAGTATGTTGCTTCGCGATTGATTATTAATTAGTTTATTGTTTTCTGGACTTATTATGTCGCTTCGCGATTGATTTTGAAGCGTTGCATTGCTTTTATGACTCAGTTTGTCGCTTCGCGATTAATTACAATTCAAATAATTGTCCCAACATTTCAGTATGTCGCTTCGCGATTGATTATTAATTAGTTTATTGTTTTCTGGACTTATTATGTCGCTTCGCGATTGATTTTGAAGCGTTGCATTGCTTTTATGACTCAGTTTGTCGCTTCGCGATTAATTAAAGTTCAAGTAATTGTCCCAACATTTTAGTATGTCGCTTCGCGATTGATTATTAATTAGTTTATTGTTTTCTGGACTTAGTATGTCGCTTCTCGATTGATTTTAGAGCGATGCATTGCTTTTATGACTCAGTTTGTCGCTTTGCGATTAATTAAAATTTAAATATTTGTCCCAACATTTCAGTATGTTGCTTCGCGATTGATTATTAATTAGTTTATTGTTTTCTGGACTTATTATGTCGCTTCGCGATTGATTTTGAAGCGTTGCATTGCTTTTATGACTCAGTTTGTCGCTTCGCGATTAGTTAGAGACAAATAATTGTTCCAACATTTTAGTATGTCGCTTCGCGATTGATTATTAATTAGTTTATTGTTTTCTGGACTTAGTATGTCGCTTCGCGATTGATTTTAGAGCGATGCATTGCTTTTATGACTCAGTTTGTCGCTTCGCGATTAATTAAAGTTCAAATAATTGTCCCAACATTTCAGTATGTTGCTTCGCGATTGATTATTAATTAGTTTATTGTTTTCTGGACTTAGTATGTCGCTTCTCGATTGATTTTAGAGCGATGCATTGCTTTTATGACTCAGTTTGTCGCTTTGCGATTAATTAAAATTTAAATATTTGTCCCAACATTTCAGTATGTTGCTTCGCGATTGATTATTAATTAGTTTATTGTTTTCTGGACTTATTATGTCGCTTCGCGATTGATTTTGAAGCGTTGCATTGCTTTTATGACTCAGTTTGTCGCTTCGCGATTAGTTAGAGACAAATAATTGTTCCAACATTTTAGTATGTCGCTTCGCGATTGATTATTAATTAGTTTATTGTTTTCTGGACTTAGTATGTCGCTTCGCGATTGATTTTAGAGCGATGCATTGCTTTTATGACTCAGTTTGTCGCTTCGCGATTAATTAAAGTTCAAATAATTGTCCCAACATTTCAGTATGTTGCTTCGCGATTGATTATTAATTAGTTTATTGTTTTCTGGACTTATTATGTCGCTTCGCGATTGATTTTGAAGCGTTGCATTGCTTTTATGACTCAGTTTGTCGCTTCGCGATTAATTACAATTCAAATAATTGTCCCAACATTTCAGTATGTCGCTTCGCGATTGATTATTAATTAGTTTATTGTTTTCTGGACTTATTATGTCGCTTCGCGATTGATTTTGAAGCGTTGCATTGCTTTTATGACTCAGTTTGTCGCTTCGCGATTAGTTAGAGACAAATAATTGTCCCAACATTTTAGTATGTCGCTTTGCGATTGATTATTAATTAGTTTATTGTTTTCCGGACTTAGTATGTCGCTTCGCGATTGATTTTAGAGCGATGCATTGCTTTTATGACTCAGTTTGTCGCTTCGCGATTAATTAAAGTTCAAATAATTGTCCCAACATTTCAGTATGTTGCTTCGCGATTGATTATTAATTAGTTTATTGTTTTCTGGACTTATTATGTCGCTTCGCGATTGATTTTGAAGCGTTGCATTGCTTTTATGACTCAGTTTGTCGCTTCGCGATTAATTACAATTCAAATAATTGTCCCAACATTTCAGTATGTCGCTTCGCGATTGATTATTAATTAGTTTATTGTTTTCTGGACTTATTATGTCGCTTCGCGATTGATTTTGAAGCGTTGCATTGCTTTTATGACTCAGTTTGTCGCTTCGCGATTAATTACAATTCAAATAATTGTCCCAACATTTCAGTATGTCGCTTCGCGATTGATTATTAATTAGTTTATTGTTTTCTGGACTTATTATGTCGCTTCGCGATTGATTTTGAAGCGTTGCATTGCTTTTATGACTCAGTTTGTCGCTTCGCGATTAATTACAATTCAAATAATTGTCCCAACATTTCAGTATGTCGCTTCGCGATTGTTTATTAATTAGTTTATTGTTTTCTGGACTTATTATGTCGCTTCGCGATTGATTTTGAAGCGTTGCATTGCTTTTATGACTCAGTTTGTCGCTTCGCGATTAGTTAGAGACAAATAATTGTCCCAACATTTTAGTATGTCGCTTTGCGATTGATTATTAATTAGTTTATTGTTTTCTGGACTTAGTATGTCGCTTCGCGATTGATTTTAGAGCGATGCATTGCTTTTATGACTCAGTTTGTCGCTTCGCGATTAATTAAAGTTCAAATAATTGTCCCAACATTTCAGTATGTTGCTTCGCGATTGATTATTAATTAGTTTATTGTTTTCTGGACTTATTATGTCGCTTCGCGATTGATTTTGAAGCGTTGCATTGCTTTTATGACTCAGTTTGTCGCTTCGCGATTAGTTAGAGACAAATAATTGTCCCAACATTTTAGTATGTCGCTTCGCGATTGATTATTAATTAGTTTATTGTTTTCTGGACTTAGTATGTCGCTTCGCGATTGATTTTAGAGCGATGCATTGCTTTTATGACTCAGTTTGTCGCTTCGCGATTAATTAAAGTTCAAATAATTGTCCCAACATTTCAGTATGTTGCTTCGCGATTGATTATTAATTAGTTTATTGTTTTCTGGACTTATTATGTCGCTTCGCGATTGATTTTGAAGCGTTGCATTGCTTTTATGACTCAGTTTGTCGCTTCGCGATTAATTACAATTCAAATAATTGTCCCAACATTTCAGTATGTCGCTTCGCGATTGATTATTAATTAGTTTATTGTTTTCTGGACTTATTATGTCGCTTCGCGATTGATTTTGAAGCGTTGCATTGCTTTTATGACTCAGTTTGTCGCTTCGCGATTAATTAAAGTTCAAGTAATTGTCCCAACATTTTAGTATGTCGCTTCGCGATTGATTATTAATTAGTTTATTGTTTTCTGGACTTAGTATGTCGCTTCTCGATTGATTTTAGAGCGATGCATTGCTTTTATGACTCAGTTTGTCGCTTTGCGATTAATTAAAATTTAAATATTTGTCCCAACATTTCAGTATGTTGCTTCGCGATTGATTATTAATTAGTTTATTGTTTTCTGGACTTATTATGTCGCTTCGCGATTGATTTTGAAGCGTTGCATTGCTTTTATGACTCAGTTTGTCCTTCGCGATTAGTTAGAGACAAATAATTGTTCCAACATTTTAGTATGTCGCTTCGCGATTGATTATTAATTAGTTTATTGTTTTCTGGACTTATTATGTCGCTTCGCGATTGATTTTGAAGCGTTGCATTGCTTTTATGACTCAGTTTGTCGCTTCGCGATTAATTACAATTCAAATAATTGTCCCAACATTTCAGTATGTCGCTTCGCGATTGATTATTAATTAGTTTATTGTTTTCTGGACTTATTATGTCGCTTCGCGATTGATTTTGAAGCGTTGCATTGCTTTTATGACTCAGTTTGTCGCTTCGCGATTAATTAAAGTTCAAGTAATTGTCCCAACATTTTAGTATGTCGCTTCGCGATTGATTATTAATTAGTTTATTGTTTTCTGGACTTAGTATGTCGCTTCTCGATTGATTTTAGAGCGATGCATTGCTTTTATGACTCAGTTTGTCGCTTTGCGATTAATTAAAATTTAAATATTTGTCCCAACATTTCAGTATGTTGCTTCGCGATTGATTATTAATTAGTTTATTGTTTTCTGGACTTATTATGTCGCTTCGCGATTGATTTTGAAGCGTTGCATTGCTTTTATGACTCAGTTTGTCCTTCGCGATTAGTTAGAGACAAATAATTGTTCCAACATTTTAGTATGTCGCTTCGCGATTGATTATTAATTAGTTTATTGTTTTCTGGACTTAGTATGTTGCTTCGCGATTGATTTTAGAGCGATGCATTGCTTTTATGACTCAGTTTGTCGCTTCGCGATTAATTAAAGTTCAAATAATTGTCCCAACATTTCAGTATGTTGCTTCGCGATTGATTATTAATTAGTTTATTGTTTTCTGGACTTATTATGTCGCTTCGCGATTGATTTTGAAGCGTTGCATTGCTTTTATGACTCAGTTTGTCGCTTCGCGATTAATTACAATTCAAATAATTGTCCCAACATTTCAGTATGTCGCTTCGCGATTGATTATTAATTAGTTTATTGTTTTCTGGACTTATTATGTCGCTTCGCGATTGATTTTGAAGCGTTGCATTGCTTTTATGACTCAGTTTGTCGCCTCGCGATTAATTAAAGTTCAAGTAATTGTCCCAACATTTTAGTATGTCGCTTCGCGATTGATTATTAATTAGTTTATTGTTTTCTGGACTTAGTATGTCGCTTCTCGATTGATTTTAGAGCGATGCATTGCTTTTATGACTCAGTTTGTCGCTTTGCGATTAATTAAAATTTAAATATTTGTCCCAACATTTCAGTATGTCGCTTCGCGATTGATTATTAATTAGTTTATTGTTTTCTGGACTTATTATGTCGCTTCGCGATTGATTTTGAAGCGTTGCATTGCTTATATGACTCAGTTTGTCGCTTCGCGATTAGTTAGAGACAAGTAATTGTCCCAACATTTTAGTATGTCGCTTCGCGATTGATTATTAATTAGTTTATTGTTTTCTGGACTTAGTATGTCGCTTCGCGATTGATTTTAGAGCGATGCATTGCTTTTATGACTCAGTTTGTCGCTTTGCGATTAATTAAAATTTAAATATTTGTCCCAACATTTCAGTATGTCGCTTCGCGATTGATTATTAATTAGTTTATTGTTTTCTGGACTTATTATGTCGCTTCGCGATTGATTTTGAAGCGTTGCATTGCTTTTATGACTCAGTTTGTCGCTTCGCGATTAATTACAATTCAAATAATTGTCCCAACATTTCAGTATGTCGCTTCGCGATTGATTATTAATTAGTTTATTGTTTTCTGGACTTATTATGTCGCTTCGCGATTGATTTTGAAGCGTTGCATTGCTTTTATGACTCAGTTTGTCGCTTCGCGATTAGTTAGAGACAAATAATTGTCCCAACATTTTAGTATGTCGCTTCGCGATTGATTATTAATTAGTTTATTGTTTTCTGGACTTAGTATGTCGCTTCGCGATTGATTTTAGAGCGATGCATTGCTTTTATGACTCAGTTTGTCGCTTCGCGATTAATTAAAGTTCAAATAATTGTCCCAACATTTCAGTATGTTGCTTCGCGATTGATTATTAATTAGTTTATTGTTTTCTGGACTTATTATGTCGCTTCGCGATTGATTTTGAAGCGTTGCATTGCTTTTATGACTCAGTTTGTCGCTTCGCGATTAATTACAATTCAAATAATTGTCCCAACATTTCAGTATGTCGCTTCGCGATTGATTATTAATTAGTTTATTGTTTTCTGGACTTAGTATGTCGCTTCGCGATTGATTTTAGAGCGATGCATTGCTTTTATGACTCAGTTTGTCGCTTTGCGATTAATTAAAATTTAAATATTTGTCCCAACATTTCAGTATGTCGCTTCGCGATTGATTATTAATTAGTTTATTGTTTTCTGGACTTATTATGTCGCTTCGCGATTGATTTTGAAGCGTTGCATTGCTTTTATGACTCAGTTTGTCGCTTCGCGATTAGTTAGAGACAAATAATTGTCCCAACATTTTAGTATGTCGCTTCGCGATTGATTATTAATTAGTTTATTGTTTTCTGGACTTAGTATGTCGCTTCGCGATTAATTTTAGAGCGATGAATTGCTTTTATGACTCAGTTTGTCGCTTCGCGATTAATTAAAGTTCAAATAATTGTCCCAACATTTCAGTATGTCGCTTCGCGATTGATTATTAATTAGTTTATTGTTTTCTGGACTTATTATGTCGCTTCGCGATTGATTTTGAAGCGTTGCATTGCTTTTATGACTCAGTTTGTCGCTTCGCGATTAGTTAGAGACAAATAATTGTCCCAACATTTTAGTATGTCGCTTCGCGATTGATTATTAATTAGTTTATTGTTTTCTGGACTTAGTATGTCGCTTCGCGATTGATTTTAGAGCGATGCATTGCTTTTATGACTCAGTTTGTCGCTTTGCGATTAATTAAAATTTAAATATTTGTCCCAACATTTCAGTATGTCGCTTCGCGATTGATTATTAATTAGTTTATTGTTTTCTGGACTTATTATGTCGCTTCGCGATTGATTTTGAAGCGTTGCATTGCTTTTATGACTCAGTTTGTCGCTTCGCGATTAATTAAAGTTCAAGTAATTGTCCCAACATTTTAGTATGTTGCTTCGCGATTGATTATTAATTAGTTTATTGTTTTCTGGACTTAGTATGTCGCTTCGCGATTGATTTTAGAGCGATGCATTGCTTTTATGACTCAGTTTGTCGCTTTGCGATTAATTAAAATTTAAATATTTGTCCCAACATTTCAGTATGTCGCTTCGCGATTGATTATTAATTAGTTTATTGTTTTCTGGACTTAGTATGTTGCTTCGCGATTGATTTTAGAGCGATGCATTGCTTTTATGACTCAGTTTGTCGCTTCGCGATTAATTAAAATTTAAATATTTGTCCCAACATTTCAGTATGTCGCTTCGCGATTGATTATTAATTAGTTTATTGTTTTCTGGACTTAGTATGTTGCTTCGCGATTGATTTTAGAGCGATGCATTGCTTTTATGACTCAGTTTGTCGCTTCGCGATTAATTAAAATTTAAATATTTGTCCCAACATTTCAGTATGTCGCTTCGCGATTGATTATTAATTAGTTTATTGTTTTCTGGACTTATTATGTCGCTTCGCGATTGATTTTGAAGCGTTGCATTGCTTTTATGACTCAGTTTGTCGCTTCGCGATTAGTTAGAGACAAATAATTGTCCCAACATTTTAGTATGTCGCTTCGCGATTGATTATTAATTAGTTTATTGTTTTCTGGACTTAGTATGTCGCTTCGCGATTGATTTTAGAGCGATGCATTGCTTTTATGACTCAGTTTGTCGCTTTGCGATTAATTAAAATTTAAATATTTGTCCCAACATTTCAGTATGTCGCTTCGCGATTGATTATTAATTAGTTTATTGTTTTCTGGACTTATTATGTCGCTTCGCGATTGATTTTGAAGCGTTGCATTGCTTTTATGACTCAGTTTGTCGCTTCGCGATTAATTACAATTCAAATAATTGTCCCAACATTTCAGTATGTCGCTTCGCGATTGATTATTAATTAGTTTATTGTTTTCTGGACTTATTATGTCGCTTCGCGATTGATTTTGAAGCGTTGCATTGCTTTTATGACTCAGTTTGTCGCTTCGCGATTAGTTAGAGACAAATAATTGTCCCAACATTTTAGTATGTCGCTTCGCGATTGATTATTAATTAGTTTATTGTTTTCTGGACTTAGTATGTCGCTTCGCGATTAATTTTAGAGCGATGAATTGCTTTTATGACTCAGTTTGTCGCTTCGCGATTAATTAAAGTTCAAATAATTGTCCCAACATTTCAGTATGTCGCTTCGCGATTGATTATTAATTAGTTTATTGTTTTCTGGACTTATTATGTCGCTTCGCGATTGATTTTGAAGCGTTGCATTGCTTTTATGACTCAGTTTGTCGCTTCGCGATTAGTTAGAGACAAATAATTGTCCCAACATTTTAGTATGTCGCTTCGCGATTGATTATTAATTAGTTTATTGTTTTCTGGACTTAGTATGTCGCTTCGCGATTGATTTTAGAGCGATGCATTGCTTTTATGACTCAGTTTGTCGCTTTGCGATTAATTAAAATTTAAATATTTGTCCCAACATTTCAGTATGTCGCTTCGCGATTGATTATTAATTAGTTTATTGTTTTCTGGACTTATTATGTCGCTTCGCGATTGATTTTGAAGCGTTGCATTGCTTTTATGACTCAGTTTGTCGCTTCGCGATTAATTAAAGTTCAAGTAATTGTCCCAACATTTTAGTATGTTGCTTCGCGATTGATTATTAATTAGTTTATTGTTTTCTGGACTTAGTATGTCGCTTCGCGATTGATTTTAGAGCGATGCATTGCTTTTATGACTCAGTTTGTCGCTTTGCGATTAATTAAAATTTAAATATTTGTCCCAACATTTCAGTATGTCGCTTCGCGATTGATTATTAATTAGTTTATTGTTTTCTGGACTTAGTATGTTGCTTCGCGATTGATTTTAGAGCGATGCATTGCTTTTATGACTCAGTTTGTCGCTTCGCGATTAATTACAATTCAAATAATTGTCCCAACATTTCAGTATGTCGCTTCGCGATTGATTATTAATTAGTTTATTGTTTTCTGGACTTATTATGTCGCTTCGCGATTGATTTTGAAGCGTTGCATTGCTTTTATGACTCAGTTTGTCGCTTCGCGATTAATTAAAGTTCAAGTAATTGTCCCAACATTTTAGTATGTCGCTTCGCGATTGATTATTAATTAGTTTATTGTTTTCTGGACTTAGTATGTCGCTTCTCGATTGATTTTAGAGCGATGCATTGCTTTTATGACTCAGTTTGTCGCTTTGCGATTAATTAAAATTTAAATATTTGTCCCAACATTTCAGTATGTCGCTTCGCGATTGATTATTAATTAGTTTATTGTTTTCTGGACTTATTATGTCGCTTCGCGATTGATTTTGAAGCGTTGCATTGCTTTTATGACTCAGTTTGTCGCTTCGCGATTAATTACAATTCAAATAATTGTCCCAACATTTCAGTATGTCGCTTCGCGATTGATTATTAATTAGTTTATTGTTTTCTGGACTTATTATGTCGCTTCGCGATTGATTTTGAAGCGTTGCATTGCTTTTATGACTCAGTTTGTCGCTTCGCGATTAATTACAATTCAAATAATTGTCCCAACATTTCAGTATGTCGCTTCGCGATTGATTATTAATTAGTTTATTGTTTTCTGGACTTATTATGTCGCTTCGCGATTGATTTTGAAGCGTTGCATTGCTTTTATGACTCAGTTTGTCGCTTCGCGATTAATTACAATTCAAATAATTGTCCCAACATTTCAGTATGTCGCTTCGCGATTGATTATTAATTAGTTTATTGTTTTCTGGACTTATTATGTCGCTTCGCGATTGATTTTGAAGCGTTGCATTGCTTTTATGACTCAGTTTGTCGCTTCGCGATTAGTTAGAGACAAATAATTGTCCCAACATTTTAGTATGTCGCTTCGCGATTGATTATTAATTAGTTTATTGTTTTCTGGACTTAGTATGTCGCTTCGCGATTGATTTTAGAGCGATGCATTGCTTTTATGACTCAGTTTGTCGCTTTGCGATTAATTAAAATTTAAATATTTGTCCCAACATTTCAGTATGTCGCTTCGCGATTGATTATTAATTAGTTTATTGTTTTCTGGACTTATTATGTCGCTTCGCGATTGATTTTGAAGCGTTGCATTGCTTTTATGACTCAGTTTGTCGCTTCGCGATTAATTAAAGTTCAAGTAATTGTCCCAACATTTTAGTATGTTGCTTCGCGATTGATTATTAATTAGTTTATTGTTTTCTGGACTTAGTATGTCGCTTCGCGATTGATTTTAGAGCGATGCATTGCTTTTATGACTCAGTTTGTCGCTTTGCGATTAATTAAAATTTAAATATTTGTCCCAACATTTCAGTATGTCGCTTCGCGATTGATTATTAATTAGTTTATTGTTTTCTGGACTTAGTATGTTGCTTCGCGATTGATTTTAGAGCGATGCATTGCTTTTATGACTCAGTTTGTCGCTTCGCGATTAATTAAAATTTAAATATTTGTCCCAACATTTCAGTATGTCGCTTCGCGATTGATTATTAATTAGTTTATTGTTTTCTGGACTTAGTATGTTGCTTCGCGATTGATTTTAGAGCGATGCATTGCTTTTATGACTCAGTTTGTCGCTTCGCGATTAATTAAAATTTAAATATTTGTCCCAACATTTCAGTATGTCGCTTCGCGATTGATTATTAATTAGTTTATTGTTTTCTGGACTTATTATGTCGCTTCGCGATTGATTTTGAAGCGTTGCATTGCTTTTATGACTCAGTTTGTCGCTTCGCGATTAGTTAGAGACAAATAATTGTCCCAACATTTTAGTATGTCGCTTCGCGATTGATTATTAATTAGTTTATTGTTTTCTGGACTTAGTATGTCGCTTCGCGATTGATTTTAGAGCGATGCATTGCTTTTATGACTCAGTTTGTCGCTTTGCGATTAATTAAAATTTAAATATTTGTCCCAACATTTCAGTATGTCGCTTCGCGATTGATTATTAATTAGTTTATTGTTTTCTGGACTTATTATGTCGCTTCGCGATTGATTTTGAAGCGTTGCATTGCTTTTATGACTCAGTTTGTCGCTTCGCGATTAATTACAATTCAAATAATTGTCCCAACATTTCAGTATGTCGCTTCGCGATTGATTATTAATTAGTTTATTGTTTTCTGGACTTATTATGTCGCTTCGCGATTGATTTTGAAGCGTTGCATTGCTTTTATGACTCAGTTTGTCGCTTCGCGATTAGTTAGAGACAAATAATTGTCCCAACATTTTAGTATGTCGCTTCGCGATTGATTATTAATTAGTTTATTGTTTTCTGGACTTAGTATGTCGCTTCGCGATTAATTTTAGAGCGATGAATTGCTTTTATGACTCAGTTTGTCGCTTCGCGATTAATTAAAGTTCAAATAATTGTCCCAACATTTCAGTATGTCGCTTCGCGATTGATTATTAATTAGTTTATTGTTTTCTGGACTTATTATGTCGCTTCGCGATTGATTTTGAAGCGTTGCATTGCTTTTATGACTCAGTTTGTCGCTTCGCGATTAGTTAGAGACAAATAATTGTCCCAACATTTTAGTATGTCGCTTCGCGATTGATTATTAATTAGTTTATTGTTTTCTGGACTTAGTATGTCGCTTCGCGATTGATTTTAGAGCGATGCATTGCTTTTATGACTCAGTTTGTCGCTTTGCGATTAATTAAAATTTAAATATTTGTCCCAACATTTCAGTATGTCGCTTCGCGATTGATTATTAATTAGTTTATTGTTTTCTGGACTTATTATGTCGCTTCGCGATTGATTTTGAAGCGTTGCATTGCTTTTATGACTCAGTTTGTCGCTTCGCGATTAATTAAAGTTCAAGTAATTGTCCCAACATTTTAGTATGTTGCTTCGCGATTGATTATTAATTAGTTTATTGTTTTCTGGACTTAGTATGTCGCTTCGCGATTGATTTTAGAGCGATGCATTGCTTTTATGACTCAGTTTGTCGCTTTGCGATTAATTAAAATTTAAATATTTGTCCCAACATTTCAGTATGTCGCTTCGCGATTGATTATTAATTAGTTTATTGTTTTCTGGACTTAGTATGTTGCTTCGCGATTGATTTTAGAGCGATGCATTGCTTTTATGACTCAGTTTGTCGCTTCGCGATTAATTAAAATTTAAATATTTGTCCCAACATTTCAGTATGTCGCTTCGCGATTGATTATTAATTAGTTTATTGTTTTCTGGACTTAGTATGTTGCTTCGCGATTGATTTTAGAGCGATGCATTGCTTTTATGACTCAGTTTGTCGCTTCGCGATTAATTAAAATTTAAATATTTGTCCCAACATTTCAGTATGTCGCTTCGCGATTGATTATTAATTAGTTTATTGTTTTCTGGACTTATTATGTCGCTTCGCGATTGATTTTGAAGCGTTGCATTGCTTTTATGACTCAGTTTGTCGCTTCGCGATTAGTTAGAGACAAATAATTGTCCCAACATTTTAGTATGTCGCTTCGCGATTGATTATTAATTAGTTTATTGTTTTCTGGACTTAGTATGTCGCTTCGCGATTGATTTTAGAGCGATGCATTGCTTTTATGACTCAGTTTGTCGCTTTGCGATTAATTAAAATTTAAATATTTGTCCCAACATTTCAGTATGTCGCTTCGCGATTGATTATTAATTAGTTTATTGTTTTCTGGACTTATTATGTCGCTTCGCGATTGATTTTGAAGCGTTGCATTGCTTTTATGACTCAGTTTGTCGCTTCGCGATTAATTAAAGTTCAAGTAATTGTCCCAACATTTTAGTATGTTGCTTCGCGATTGATTATTAATTAGTTTATTGTTTTCTGGACTTAGTATGTCGCTTCGCGATTGATTTTAGAGCGATGCATTGCTTTTATGACTCAGTTTGTCGCTTTGCGATTAATTAAAATTTAAATATTTGTCCCAACATTTCAGTATGTCGCTTCGCGATTGATTATTAATTAGTTTATTGTTTTCTGGACTTAGTATGTTGCTTCGCGATTGATTTTAGAGCGATGCATTGCTTTTATGACTCAGTTTGTCGCTTCGCGATTAATTAAAATTTAAATATTTGTCCCAACATTTCAGTATGTCGCTTCGCGATTGATTATTAATTAGTTTATTGTTTTCTGGACTTAGTATGTTGCTTCGCGATTGATTTTAGAGCGATGCATTGCTTTTATGACTCAGTTTGTCGCTTCGCGATTAATTAAAATTTAAATATTTGTCCCAACATTTCAGTATGTCGCTTCGCGATTGATTATTAATTAGTTTATTGTTTTCTGGACTTATTATGTCGCTTCGCGATTGATTTTGAAGCGTTGCATTGCTTTTATGACTCAGTTTGTCGCTTCGCGATTAGTTAGAGACAAATAATTGTCCCAACATTTTAGTATGTCGCTTTGCGATTGATTATTAATTAGTTTATTGTTTTCTGGACTTAGTATGTCTCTTCGCGATTGATTTTAGAGCGATGCATTGCTTTTATGACTCAGTTTGTCGCTTCGCGATTAATTACAATTCAAATAATTGTCCCAACATTTCAGTATGTCGCTTCGCGATTGATTATTAATTAGTTTATTGTTTTCTGGACTTATTATGTCGCTTCGCGATTGATTTTGAAGCGTTGCATTGCTTTTATGACTCAGTTTGTCGCTTCGCGATTAGTTAGAGACAAATAATTGTCCCAACATTTTAGTATGTCGCTTCGCGATTGATTATTAATTAGTTTATTGTTTTCTGGACTTAGTATGTCGCTTCGCGATTGATTTTAGAGCGATGCATTGCTTTTATGACTCAGTTTGTCGCTTTGCGATTAATTAAAATTTAAATATTTGTCCCAACATTTCAGTATGTCGCTTCGCGATTGATTATTAATTAGTTTATTGTTTTCTGGACTTATTATGTCGCTTCGCGATTGATTTTGAAGCGTTGCATTGCTTTTATGACTCAGTTTGTCGCTTCGCGATTAATTACAATTCAAATAATTGTCCCAACATTTCAGTATGTCGCTTCGCGATTGATTATTAATTAGTTTATTGTTTTCTGGACTTATTATGTCGCTTCGCGATTGATTTTGAAGCGTTGCATTGCTTTTATGACTCAGTTTGTCGCTTCGCGATTAATTAAAGTTCAAGTAATTGTCCCAACATTTTAGTATGTTGCTTCGCGATTGATTATTTATTAGTTTATTGTTTTCTGGACTTAGTATGTCGCTTCGCGATTGATTTTAGAGCGATGCATTGCTTTTATGACTCAGTTTGTCGCTTTGCGATTAATTAAAATTTAAATATTTGTCCCAACATTTCAGTATGTCGCTTCGCGATTGATTATTAATTAGTTTATTGTTTTCTGGACTTATTATGTCGCTTCGCGATTGATTTTGAAGCGTTGCATTGCTTTTATGACTCAGTTTGTCGCTTCGCGATTAATTACAATTCAAATAATTGTCCCAACATTTCAGTATGTCGCTTCGCGATTGATTATTAATTAGTTTATTGTTTTCTGGACTTATTATGTCGCTTCGCGATTGATTTTGAAGCGTTGCATTGCTTTTATGACTCAGTTTGTCGCTTCGCGATTAATTAAAGTTCAAGTAATTGTCCCAACATTTTAGTATGTTGCTTCGCGATTGATTATTTATTAGTTTATTGTTTTCTGGACTTAGTATGTCGCTTCGCGATTGATTTTAGAGCGATGCATTGCTTTTATGACTCAGTTTGTCGCTTTGCGATTAATTAAAATTTAAATATTTGTCCCAACATTTCAGTATGTCGCTTCGCGATTGATTATTAATTAGTTTATTGTTTTCTGGACTTATTATGTCGCTTCGCGATTGATTTTGAAGCGTTGCATTGCTTTTATGACTCAGTTTGTCACTTTGCGATTAGTTAGAGACAAATAATTGTCCCAACATTTTAGTATGTCGCTTTGCGATTGATTATTAATTAGTTTATTGTTTTCTGGACTTAGTATGTCGCTTCGCGATTGATTTTAGAGCGATGCATTGCTTTTATGACTCAGTTTGTCGCTTCGCGATTAATTACAATTCAAATAATTGTCCCAACATTTCAGTATGTCGCTTCGCGATTGATTATTAATTAGTTTATTGTTTTCTGGACTTATTATGTCGCCTCGCGATTGATTTTGAAGCGTTGCATTGCTTTTATGACTCAGTTTGTCGCTTCGCGATTAATTAAAGTTCAAGTAATTGTCCCAACATTTTAGTATGTTGCTTCGCGATTGATTATTTATTAGTTTATTGTTTTCTGGACTTAGTATGTCGCTTCGCGATTGATTTTAGAGCGATGCATTGCTTTTATGACTCAGTTTGTCGCTTTGCGATTAATTAAAATTTAAATATTTGTCCCAACATTTCAGTATGTCGCTTCGCGATTGATTATTAATTAGTTTATTGTTTTCTGGACTTATTATGTCGCTTCGCGATTGATTTTGAAGCGTTGCATTGCTTTTATGACTCAGTTTGTCGCTTCGCGATTAGTTAGAGACAAATAATTGTCCCAACATTTTAGTATGTCGCTTTGCGATTGATTATTAATTAGTTTATTGTTTTCTGGACTTAGTATGTCTCTTCGCGATTGATTTTAGAGCGATGCATTGCTTTTATGACTCAGTTTGTCGCTTCGCGATTAATTACAATTCAAATAATTGTCCCAACATTTCAGTATGTCGCTTCGCGATTGATTATTAATTAGTTTATTGTTTTCTGGACTTATTATGTCGCTTCGCGATTGATTTTGAAGCGTTGCATTGCTTTTATGACTCAGTTTGTCGCTTCGCGATTAGTTAGAGACAAATAATTGTCCCAACATTTTAGTATGTCGCTTCGCGATTGATTATTAATTAGTTTATTGTTTTCTGGACTTAGTATGTCGCTTCGCGATTGATTTTAGAGCGATGCATTGCTTTTATGACTCAGTTTGTCGCTTTGCGATTAATTAAAATTTAAATATTTGTCCCAACATTTCAGTATGTCGCTTCGCGATTGATTATTAATTAGTTTATTGTTTTCTGGACTTATTATGTCGCTTCGCGATTGATTTTGAAGCGTTGCATTGCTTTTATGACTCAGTTTGTCGCTTCGCGATTAATTACAATTCAAATAATTGTCCCAACATTTCAGTATGTCGCTTCGCGATTGATTATTAATTAGTTTATTGTTTTCTGGACTTATTATGTCGCTTCGCGATTGATTTTGAAGCGTTGCATTGCTTTTATGACTCAGTTTGTCGCTTCGCGATTAATTAAAGTTCAAGTAATTGTCCCAACATTTTAGTATGTTGCTTCGCGATTGATTATTTATTAGTTTATTGTTTTCTGGACTTAGTATGTCGCTTCGCGATTGATTTTAGAGCGATGCATTGCTTTTATGACTCAGTTTGTCGCTTTGCGATTAATTAAAATTTAAATATTTGTCCCAACATTTCAGTATGTCGCTTCGCGATTGATTATTAATTAGTTTATTGTTTTCTGGACTTATTATGTCGCTTCGCGATTGATTTTGAAGCGTTGCATTGCTTTTATGACTCAGTTTGTCGCTTCGCGATTAATTACAATTCAAATAATTGTCCCAACATTTCAGTATGTCGCTTCGCGATTGATTATTAATTAGTTTATTGTTTTCTGGACTTATTATGTCGCTTCGCGATTGATTTTGAAGCGTTGCATTGCTTTTATGACTCAGTTTGTCGCTTCGCGATTAATTAAAGTTCAAGTAATTGTCCCAACATTTTAGTATGTTGCTTCGCGATTGATTATTTATTAGTTTATTGTTTTCTGGACTTAGTATGTCGCTTCGCGATTGATTTTAGAGCGATGCATTGCTTTTATGACTCAGTTTGTCGCTTTGCGATTAATTAAAATTTAAATATTTGTCCCAACATTTCAGTATGTCGCTTCGCGATTGATTATTAATTAGTTTATTGTTTTCTGGACTTATTATGTCGCTTCGCGATTGATTTTGAAGCGTTGCATTGCTTTTATGACTCAGTTTGTCACTTTGCGATTAGTTAGAGACAAATAATTGTCCCAACATTTTAGTATGTCGCTTTGCGATTGATTATTAATTAGTTTATTGTTTTCTGGACTTAGTATGTCGCTTCGCGATTGATTTTAGAGCGATGCATTGCTTTTATGACTCAGTTTGTCGCTTCGCGATTAATTACAATTCAAATAATTGTCCCAACATTTCAGTATGTCGCTTCGCGATTGATTATTAATTAGTTTATTGTTTTCTGGACTTATTATGTCGCCTCGCGATTGATTTTGAAGCGTTGCATTGCTTTTATGACTCAGTTTGTCGCTTCGCGATTAATTAAAGTTCAAGTAATTGTCCCAACATTTTAGTATGTTGCTTCGCGATTGATTATTTATTAGTTTATTGTTTTCTGGACTTAGTATGTCGCTTCGCGATTGATTTTAGAGCGATGCATTGCTTTTATGACTCAGTTTGTCGCTTTGCGATTAATTAAAATTTAAATATTTGTCCCAACATTTCAGTATGTCGCTTCGCGATTGATTATTAATTAGTTTATTGTTTTCTGGACTTATTATGTCGCTTCGCGATTGATTTTGAAGCGTTGCATTGCTTTTATGACTCAGTTTGTCGCTTCGCGATTAGTTAGAGACAAATAATTGTCCCAACATTTTAGTATGTCGCTTTGCGATTGATTATTAATTAGTTTATTGTTTTCTGGACTTAGTATGTCTCTTCGCGATTGATTTTAGAGCGATGCATTGCTTTTATGACTCAGTTTGTCGCTTCGCGATTAATTACAATTCAAATAATTGTCCCAACATTTCAGTATGTCGCTTCGCGATTGATTATTAATTAGTTTATTGTTTTCTGGACTTATTATGTCGCTTCGCGATTGATTTTGAAGCGTTGCATTGCTTTTATGACTCAGTTTGTCGCTTCGCGATTAGTTAGAGACAAATAATTGTCCCAACATTTTAGTATGTCGCTTCGCGATTGATTATTAATTAGTTTATTGTTTTCTGGACTTAGTATGTCGCTTCGCGATTGATTTTAGAGCGATGCATTGCTTTTATGACTCAGTTTGTCGCTTTGCGATTAATTAAAATTTAAATATTTGTCCCAACATTTCAGTATGTCGCTTCGCGATTGATTATTAATTAGTTTATTGTTTTCTGGACTTATTATGTCGCTTCGCGATTGATTTTGAAGCGTTGCATTGCTTTTATGACTCAGTTTGTCGCTTCGCGATTAATTACAATTCAAATAATTGTCCCAACATTTCAGTATGTCGCTTCGCGATTGATTATTAATTAGTTTATTGTTTTCTGGACTTATTATGTCGCTTCGCGATTGATTTTGAAGCGTTGCATTGCTTTTATGACTCAGTTTGTCGCTTCGCGATTAATTAAAGTTCAAGTAATTGTCCCAACATTTTAGTATGTTGCTTCGCGATTGATTATTTATTAGTTTATTGTTTTCTGGACTTAGTATGTCGCTTCGCGATTGATTTTAGAGCGATGCATTGCTTTTATGACTCAGTTTGTCGCTTTGCGATTAATTAAAATTTAAATATTTGTCCCAACATTTCAGTATGTCGCTTCGCGATTGATTATTAATTAGTTTATTGTTTTCTGGACTTATTATGTCGCTTCGCGATTGATTTTGAAGCGTTGCATTGCTTTTATGACTCAGTTTGTCGCTTCGCGATTAATTAAAGTTCAAGTAATTGTCCCAACATTTTAGTATGTTGCTTCGCGATTGATTATTTATTAGTTTATTGTTTTCTGGACTTATTATGTCGCTTCGCGATTGATTTTGAAGCGTTGCATTGCTTTTATGACTCAGTTTGTCGCTTCGCGATTAGTTAGAGACAAATAATTGTCCCAACATTTTAGTATGTCGCTTCGCGATTGATTATTAATTAGTTTATTGTTTTCTGGACTTAGTATGTCGCTTCGCGATTGATTTTAGAGCGATGCATTGCTTTTATGACTCAGTTTGTCGCTTTGCGATTAATTAAAATTTAAATATTTGTCCCAACATTTCAGTATGTCGCTTCGCGATTGATTATTAATTAGTTTATTGTTTTCTGGACTTATTATGTCGCTTCGCGATTGATTTTGAAGCGTTGCATTGCTTTTATGACTCAGTTTGTCGCTTCGCGATTAATTACAATTCAAATAATTGTCCCAACATTTCAGTATGTCGCTTCGCGATTGATTATTAATTAGTTTATTGTTTTCTGGACTTATTATGTCGCTTCGCGATTGATTTTGAAGCGTTGCATTGCTTTTATGACTCAGTTTGTCGCTTCGCGATTAATTAAAGTTCAAGTAATTGTCCCAACATTTTAGTATGTTGCTTCGCGATTGATTATTTATTAGTTTATTGTTTTCTGGACTTAGTATGTCGCTTCGCGATTGATTTTAGAGCGATGCATTGCTTTTATGACTCAGTTTGTCGCTTTGCGATTAATTAAAATTTAAATATTTGTCCCAACATTTCAGTATGTCGCTTCGCGATTGATTATTAATTAGTTTATTGTTTTCTGGACTTATTATGTCGCTTCGCGATTGATTTTGAAGCGTTGCATTGCTTTTATGACTCAGTTTGTCGCTTCGCGATTAATTAAAGTTCAAGTAATTGTCCCAACATTTTAGTATGTTGCTTCGCGATTGATTATTTATTAGTTTATTGTTTTCTGGACTTAGTATGTCGCTTCGCGATTGATTTTAGAGCGATGCATTGCTTTTATGACTCAGTTTGTCGCTTTGCGATTAATTAAAATTTAAATATTTGTCCCAACATTTCAGTATGTCGCTTCGCGATTGATTATTAATTAGTTTATTGTTTTCTGGACTTATTATGTCGCTTCGCGATTGATTTTGAAGCGTTGCATTGCTTTTATGACTCAGTTTGTCGCTTCGCGATTAATTAAAGTTCAAGTAATTGTCCCAACATTTTAGTATGTTGCTTCGCGATTGATTATTTATTAGTTTATTGTTTTCTGGACTTAGTATGTCGCTTCGCGATTGATTTTAGAGCGATGCATTGCTTTTATGACTCAGTTTGTCGCTTTGCGATTAATTAAAATTTAAATATTTGTCCCAACATTTCAGTATGTCGCTTCGCGATTGATTATTAATTAGTTTATTGTTTTCTGGACTTATTATGTCGCTTCGCGATTGATTTTGAAGCGTTGCATTGCTTTTATGACTCAGTTTGTCACTTTGCGATTAGTTAGAGACAAATAATTGTCCCAACATTTTAGTATGTCGCTTTGCGATTGATTATTAATTAGTTTATTGTTTTCTGGACTTAGTATGTCGCTTCGCGATTGATTTTAGAGCGATGCATTGCTTTTATGACTCAGTTTGTCGCTTCGCGATTAATTACAATTCAAATAATTGTCCCAACATTTCAGTATGTCGCTTCGCGATTGATTATTAATTAGTTTATTGTTTTCTGGACTTATTATGTCGCCTCGCGATTGATTTTGAAGCGTTGCATTGCTTTTATGACTCAGTTTGTCGCTTCGCGATTAATTAAAGTTCAAGTAATTGTCCCAACATTTTAGTATGTTGCTTCGCGATTGATTATTTATTAGTTTATTGTTTTCTGGACTTAGTATGTCGCTTCGCGATTGATTTTAGAGCGATGCATTGCTTTTATGACTCAGTTTGTCGCTTTGCGATTAATTAAAATTTAAATATTTGTCCCAACATTTCAGTATGTCGCTTCGCGATTGATTATTAATTAGTTTATTGTTTTCTGGACTTATTATGTCGCTTCGCGATTGATTTTGAAGCGTTGCATTGCTTTTATGACTCAGTTTGTCGCTTCGCGATTAGTTAGAGACAAATAATTGTCCCAACACTCTAGTATGTCGCTTCGCGATTGATTATTAATTAGTTTATTGTTTTCTGGACTTAGTATGTCGCTTCGCGATTGATTTTAGAGCGATGCATTGCTTTTATGACTCAGTTTGTCGCTTCGCGATTAATTACAGTTCAAATAATTGTCCCACTCTTCAACAAAATAACGAGTTAGTAGTTTATACTGGAGTGGCTCACCCACCCACCCAAGTGTTTGTTATCAAAAGATTGCATCACGACTTTTTCTTGTGATAAAATGACTTCTAACATCCGCAGAGAGGTCAAACTCCAAATTTCTTGATAACGAACACTTGGGTGGGCCACTCTTTAACAAAATAACGAGTTAGTAGTTTATACTGGAGTGGCCCACCCACCCATCCAAGTGTTTGTTATTAAAAGATTGCATCACGACCTTCTCTTGTAGTAAAATGACTTCTAACATCCGCAAAGAGGTCAAACTTCAATTTTCTTGATAACGAACACTTGGGTGGGTGGGTGGGCCACTCCATAACAAAAAAATAACGAGTCCGTAGTTTAGATTGGAGTGGCCCACCCACCCACCCAAGTATTCGTTATCAAAAGATTGCATCACAAACTTCTCTTGTGATAAAATGACTTCTGACGTCCGCAGAGAGGTCCAACTACCAATTCCTTGATAAGGAACACTTGGATGGATGGGTGGGTCACTTCATAACAAAATAACGAGTTAGTTAATGTTACAAATTTGTATCAATGCTCTTACTGTGACACAACTGTCAATCGCGAAGCGACAAATTAAATTATCATTTTTTTTAGATTAAGTACAGATCGTGACATAACAATTAATCGCGAAGCGACTAGTACAGTATTACAAATTTTCATCAATACTCTTACCGTGACACAACTGTCAATCGCGAAGCGACAAATTAAATTAATTTTTTTATAGGTTAAGTACAGACCGTGACATAACAATTAATCGCGAAGCGACTAGTACAATATTACAAATTTCCATCAATGCTCTTACTGTGACACAACTGTCAATCGCGAAGCGACAAATTAAATCAATTTATTAAAGGTTAAGTACAGACCGTGACATAACAATTAATCGCGAAGCGACTAGTGCAATATTACAAATTTTTATCAATGCTCTTACCGTGACACAACTGTCAATCGCGAAGCGACAAACTAAATTAATTTTTTAAAGGTTAAGTGCAGACCGTGACATAACAATTAATCGCGAAGCGACTAGTACAGTATTACAATTTTTTATCAATTACCGTGACACTTCCGGTTAATTTTATTATTGAATTTTCAGTTGCCGATCGTGCAAGAAATTACTTCAAATGTAACCCACTCCACATGCTCTACAGTATGATACCAGTAACAAAATGGCTTCCAAGATACAAAATAAAAAGCTCCTTTCTATACGATTTACTGGCCGGACTAACAGTAGCCGTGATGCACATTCCGCAGGTAACTTAATTTATACATAATAAAATCTTTATAATTTTTTTAAAAATTTTAGGGCATGGCTTATGGATTATTAGGAAACGTCGCCCCAGTCGTAGGAATTTACATGGGTTTCTTCCCAGTACTAGTTTATTTCTTTTTAGGAACATCCAGACACATATCCATAGGTAAAATTTAATTAATTTAATTATATTTATTTTATAATTAATTTAATTTTAGGTACTTTTGCTATTGTTTGTTTAATGACCGGTAAGGTGGTTTCAAATCATGTAACGGATGAAACGAACGAGAATCTAGAAGGGCCCAATTATACCGCCATGGAGGTGGCCACTACTGTTACTTTTGTGGTCGGCTTGTATCAGGTTTGTTAATTAATATTATGGTAAATTAATATAATAATATTTTTTCCAATTTAGATAGTAATGCACATATTTAAGATGGGCATGTTGGCCAACTTTTTATCAGAAATGTTCGTCCAGGGTTTTACCTGCGCTTGTGCATTCCATGTTGTTAGTTCGCAACTTAAGGATCTTTTTGGACTTCCTGTTAAAAAGCATCGTGGTCATTTTGCATTAGTACATGTTAGTATAACTTATTATTTAAATTTTGTAGAATTTATAAATTTAACAATTTCAGACTGTTTACGATGCCTGCGTCGCTATACCACAAGCCAATAAAGTTGCAGTTGGAGTATCGTTGACTGTGATTGTAATCACAGTTATTAATAATGAGATTATTAAGGTAATAACCATTAAACATTATTGATTTGTTTAAGGTTTTAATTTTTGCTTTTTTAGCCGAGGTTGGCTAAGAAAACTAGGATTCCGTTCCCTATTGAGTTGGCCTGTGTTGCTGTCGGTACTGTTGTTTCGTATTTTGTGGATCTGCAGGGTAAATACGATGTCAGCATTATTGGTCATATACCTACAGGGTAAGCTATGTAAGTTTTGCATTTATTTCCCTCCAAAGTATTGTAAATAGTTCTAAATTTGATGTTTTAAAATGGTTTTAATTAATTTATAAATTTATGCAATACTTAAATCGGCTTTTAAAAGCTTCCAAGCATAAAGTAGATGAGTAAAAAACTAACTCTAGATAACATTGAAGTGGTTTGCAATCAATCGCGAAGCGACATACTAAGTTTAAACGACGATGAAGTTCTTAGTAATCAATCGCAAAGCGACATACTAAGTCTAGACGACGTTGCAGTTACTAGTAGTCAATCGCGAAGCGACATACTTAGCTTAGATGACGAAAAACTAATTAGTTATCAATTGCGAAGCGACAAACTAACTGTAGACAACATTGAATTAGTTTGCAATCAATCTCGAAGCGACAAGCTAAGTCTAGACGACGATGAAGTTACTAGTAATCAATCGCGAAGCGACATACTAAGTCTAGATGAGGTTGAAGTTACTAGTAATCAATCGCAATGCGACATACTTAGTCTAGATGACAAAAAACTAATTAGTTATCAATCGCGAAGCGACAAACTAACTCTAGACAACATTGAAATAGTTTGCAATCAATCGCGAAGCGACATACTAAGTCTAGATGAGGTTGAAGTTACTAGTAATCAATCGCAATGCGACATACTTAGTCTAGATGACAAAAAACTAATTAGTTATCAATCGCGAAGCGACAAACTAACTCTAGATAACATTGAAGTCGTTTGCAATCAATCGCGAAGCGACATACTAAGTCTAGACGACGATGAAAATACTAGTAATCAATCGCGAAGCGACATATTTAGTCTAGATGACAAAAAACTAATTATTTATCAATCGCGAAGCGACAAAATAACTATAGACAACATTGAAGTAGTTTGCAATCAATCGCGAAGCGACATACTAAGTCTAGATGACGAAAAACTAATTATTTATCAATCGCGAAGCGACAAACTAACTCTAGACAACATTGAAGTTGTCTGCAATCAATCGCGAAGCGACATACTAAGTCTAGATGACGAAAAACTAATTATTTATCAATTGCGAAGCGACAAACTAACTCTAGATAACATTGAAGTAGTTTGCAATCAATCGCGAAGCGACATACTTAGTTTAGACGACAAAAAAACTAATTAGTTATCAATCGCGAAGCGACAAACTAACTCTAGACAACATTGAAGTCGTTTGCAATCAATCGCGAAGCGACATACTAAGTCTAGACGACGTTGCAGTTACTAGTAGTCAATCGCGAAGCGACATACTAAGTCTAGATGACGAAAAACTAATTATTTATCAATCGCGAAGCGACAAACTAACTCTAGATAACATTGAAGTAGTTTGCAATCAATCGCGAAGCGACATACTTAGTCTAGACGACAAAAAACTAATTAGTTATCAATCGCGAAGCGACAAACTAACTCTAGACAACATTGAAGTCGTTTGCAATCAATCGCGAAGCGACATACTAAGTCTAGACGACGATGAAAATACTAGTAATCAATCGCGAAGCGACATATTTAGTCTATCTAGTCTAGATGACAAAAAACTAATTATTTATCAATCGCGAAGCGACAAAATAACTATAGACAACATTGAAGTAGTTTGCAATCAATCGCGAAGCGACATACTAAGTCTAGATGACGAAAAACTAATTATTTATCAATCACGAAACGACAAAATAACTATAGACAACATTGAAGTAGTTTGCAATCAATCGCGAAGCGACATACTAAGTCTAGATGACGAAAAACTAATTATTTATCAATCGCGAAGCGCCAAACTAACTCTAGACAACATTGAAGTTGTTTGCAATCAATCGCGAAGCGACATACTAAGTCTAGATGACGAAAAACTAATTATTTATCAATCGCGAAGCGACAAACTAACTCTAGATAACATTGAAGTAGTTTGCAATCAATCGCGAAGCGACATACTTAGTCTAGACGACAAAAAAACTAATTAGTTATCAATCGCGAAGCGACAAACTAATTCTAGACAACATTGAAGTCGTTTGCAATCAATCGCGAAGCGACATACTAAGTCTAGATGACGAAAAATTAATTATTTATCAATCGCGAAGCGACAAACTAACTCTAGACAACATTGAAGTAGTTTGCAATCAATCGCGAAGCGACATACTAAGTCTAGACGACGATGAAGTTACTAGTAATCAATCGCGAAGCGACATACTTGGTCTAGAGGACAAAGAACTAATTATTTATCAATCGCGAAGCGACAAACTAACTCTGGACAACTTAAAGTGGTTTGCAATCAATCGCGAAGCGACACACTAAGTCTAGACGACGCTGCAGTTACAAGTAGTCAATCGCGAAGCGACATACTTGGTCTAGATGACAAAAAACTAATTATTTATTAATCGCGAAGCGACAAACTAAGTCTAGACGACGATAAAGTTACTAGTAGTCATTCGCGAAGCGACATACTTGGTCTAGAGGACAAAGAACTTATTATTTATCAATCGCGAAGCGACAAACTAACTCTGGACAACTTAAAGTGGTTTGCAATCAATCGCGAAGCGACACACTAAGTCTAGACGACGATGTAGTTACTAGTAATCAATCGCGAAGCGACATACTTGGTCTAGAGGACAAAAAACTAATTATTTATCAATCGCGAAGCGATAAACTAACTCTAGATAACATTGAAGTAGTTTGCGATCAATCGCGAAGCGACATACTAAGTCTAGACGACGATGAAGTTACTAGTAATCAATCGCGAAGCGACTTACGTAGTCTAGATGACAAAAAACTAATTATTTATCAATCGCGAAGCGACAAACTAAGTCTAGACGACGACGAAAACACTAGTAGTCAATCGCGAAGCGACATATTAAGTCTAGACGACGACGAAGTTACTAATAGTCAATCGCGAAGCGACATACTTAGTCTAGATGACAAAAAACTAATCATTTATCAATAGCGAAGCGACAAACTAACTCTAGACAACATTGAAGTCGTTTGCAATCAATCGCGAAGCGACATACTAAATTAGACGACGATGAAGTTATTAGTAATCAATCGCGAAGCGACATACATACATACATACTAAAGTATTTTTATATAAATTGCTTAGCTCAAGCTTCACGTTTAATGTAAACAGCTTCAAATCACTAATAAAATATTAAATTCTTAACCAAATTCTCTTCTATCAAATATGATTAATATTTATTTATTTCAGAATGCCATCAATAACACCACCAGTATTCTCACTAATACCGGAAATTTTAATGGAATGCCTTGTAATATCAATAATATCCTACACTATAGCCATCTCAATGGCACTAATATTCGCCTCCAAATCAAACTACGATATAAACGCCAATCAAGAACTACTAGCAGTCGGCGCATCGAACGTTGTAGGCTCATTCTTCAGCTGCATGCCCATATCAGCATCCCTATCACGTTCAATGATGCAACATGCGGTCGGAGGCAAAACACAGATGGCTTCAATTGTATCCTGCCTGATTCTACTCACGGTTTTATTATGGATTGGACCACTATTCCAACTTTTGCCTAGAGTAATTGGTTTGTAACAAATTGAGTTTAAATTAATTTTAATAATTTCAGGCAGTATTGGCGAGTATTATTGTGGTTGCTTTGAAGGGAATGTTGTTGCAATGCCAGAAGCTTCCGTTATATTGGAAGACTAATAAATGGGATGCTATTATTTGGGTGTCGACTTTTTTGGTAACAGTTATAGTTAGCATTGATATTGGTTTAATAGCTGGAGTTGGATTTTCTTTGATTTGTTTGTTATATAAAGGACAGCAGCCTTATACATGTTTATTGGGAAGCGTTCCTAATACTGATTTATATTTAGATATCAATAGATATAAAGGGGTAGTTCAAGTGCCTGGAATAAAAATATTCCATTATTGTGGCAGCTTGAACTTTGCAACTAAAGCAATTTTTAAGAAATTACTTTATAAAGCAATTCAATTTAATAAGAAACAATATGTGATAGCCAATGGTAATATTGAAGATGGTGCCAGTTTGATTCAGTATAGATGCGTTATTATTGATTGCTCAGCTTTGACTTATATTGATCCAGCTGGCGTTGAGCAATTACGTGCTATTAATCATGAATTTAAAGAAGTTAAAATTGAATTGTATCTTGCTACATGTTCAGGTAAATTTTGTATTAATTCATAAATTATTTGTGTTGATTGTTTTTGTTATAGGTCCTGTATTTGAAACGTTTACTAAATGTGATTACTACCAGAAGAAAGGGTCCAAATTTCAAATATTTCCTAGAGTACATGATGCTGCCTTATATGCTAATTATGTGATCTTTAAAGAGAATGATGTTAATAATAAGTAATCGTTGATGCGATTAGTTGTGTGATGATGGTCGTATGGACAATATGGGTCCCGGATCCAAGAAACGTTGTGATATGCCAAGCCCTAAATATTTTTATATTAGAGTTAATTTATAAAGATATATTATATATTTTGTATGTGATGTTAAGTTTATTGATAAATGATTTATTTTTAAAAGATTAATTTTATTTAATAGATTTTGATAAAGGTGTGAGCTGATTGTTGTTGGTAAGTTTTAACAATTTTTGAAAATAATTTTGCAATTTTTAATACTAGTTAACTAAATTTGTTATTGTGGCTACAATTTTCAATTTTTTTAATTCAAATTTTGCACAAGTTTAGTAAATACATTCGAAAACATTATTACAAAATTTGGATATTTTAAAAAAATTCTAAATAATTTTAAATTTTTTTCGAAAATCACTTGCAATCTTTAATGTCATTACTAGTTAACTAAATTTGTTGGTATGGCTACAATTTTCAATTTTTTTTGTTCAAATTTTGTACAAGCTTAGAGAATACATTCAGAAACAATATTACAAAATTTGGGATTTAAAAAAAATTCTAAATATATTTTAACAGTTTTTGAAACCAGTTAACTAAATTACAACATCTACGCCTATGCGTGCATGACACCTTGCGCCATCTCTACTCAATTTGATTAACCTGTATGTAGTTTTGTGTTTTTAATTTTTATGGTGAGATGTCGCTAGCATAGCTTATTAAATTTGTTAAATCCGTAACAGTGTTGATAGTTAAATATTTATCAATTGTATCTAACGTTGTAGATGTTAATTAATATTTATTTTTAAGTTTTTAATTTCTTTATTTGTACATGTGGCTCCATCTTACAATTATTTATTAAACTTATGTTTAGTGTATGTATGTCTTCAGTAGATGGCGTTGTCTTGTACACATAGGCGTAGTAATTTTATTAGTAAAAAGGAGATTGTTACAAAAAATGTTTGATAGTTTGCGATAGGAACAAAGTTTAACTTGAGGGCAAATTACTTCTTCTACTGTAACCCACTCACCCGCTCAATTGTTAGTCATTAAAAGATTTATTGTTTGTTTAACCTTTTGTGTGCTTGGATTTAGATACGAGAAAATTGTTTAACAATACATTTCTTGATAACTTGGGTAGGTGGATGGGAACAAAATTTAACTAGTAGGCAAGTTACTTCTTTACTATTCCCACCCTTCTGCCCAAGTGTTAGTTATCATAGGATCTATTCTTTGTCCCACATTTTGTGTGCTTGGATTTTGATCAGAAAGAAGTGTTTAATCCCTTGATAACTAACGCTTGGGTGGGTGGGTAGAAACAAAATTTAATTTGTGTGCAAGTTACTTCTTTCACTGTGGCCCACCCACCCTCCCAAGTGTTAGTCATCACAGAATCTATTGTTTTTCCCACCTTTTATGTGCATAAATTTAGATAAGAAAGAATTGTTTAACAATAAATCTCTTCATAACTAACGTTTGGGTGGGTGGGTGGGAACAAAGTTTAATTTGTGGGCGAGTTACTTCTTTTACTCTGACTTATTCATCCGCCCAAGTGTTGGTCATTAAAGGATCTATTGTTTGTACCACTTCTTTTGTGCTTGGATTTAGATACGAGAGAATTGTTTAACAATAAATCTTTTGATAACTAACGCTTGGGTGGGTGGGTGGGAACAAAGTTTTATTTGTGGGCAAGTTATTTCTTCTACTGTGACCCACCCACCCGCACAAGTGTAAGTCATCAAAGAGTCTTTTGTTTGTCGTACCTCTTGTGTGCTTAGATTTAGATATGAGAGAATTGTTTAACAATAAATCTCTTAATAACTAACGTTTGGGTGGGTGGGTGGGAACAAAGTTTAACTTGTGGGCGAGTTACATCTTCTACTGTGACCCACCCACCCGCCCAAGTGTGAGTCATCAAAGGATCTATTGTTTGTCCATCTCTTGTGTGCTTGGATTTAGATATGAGAAAATTGTTAAACAATAAATTCCTTGATAACTAACGCTTGAGTGAGTGGTTGGAAACAAAGTTTAATTTTTGGGCGAGTTATTTCTTCTACTGTGACCCACCCACCCGCCCAAGTGTTAATCATCAAAGGATCCATTGTTTGTACTATCTCTTGTGTGCTTGAATTTAGATACGAGAGAATTGTTAAACAATAATTCTCTTGATAACTAACGCTTAGGTTGGTGCGTGGGAACAAAGTTTAACTTTTGGGCGAGTTACTTCTTCTACTGTGATCTATCCACCCGCTCAAGTGTTAGTCATCAAAGAAGTCAGTAGTTTAAATTGAAGTGGCCCATTCACCCACCCGGGTAATTGTCTTTGAAGATTGAATCACAACTTTTGCTTGTGATAAAATGACTTCTGACGCTTGCAGAGAAGTCTAACATTAGATCTTTTGATGACGAACACTTGGGTGGGTGGGTTGGACCCTCCATAGCATAATAACGAGTCAGCAGTTTTGATTGGAGTGGCCCACTCACTTATTTACCCGAGTGTTCGTCTTCAAGAGGTTGGATCACAACTTTCGCTTGTGACTTCTGACGCTTGCATAGAGGTCAAACATTAGATCTCTTGATGACGAACACTTGGTTGGGCGGGTAGGACACTCCATAGCATAATAACAAGTCAGTAGAAGAATACACATATCTAGGCTACAATATCAAACTGGGCAAACCAAATCAAACCGCGTAAATAACTAGAAGGATAGAGATGAGCTGGGCTGCATTCAGCAAAGTACATTCTAAAGTCTAGAACCATTCCAATCAAAATATCTTAAAAGAAAGGTATACCACAGCTGCATACTACCTGTCACAACCTACGGAATGGAAACCGCAACCCTGACACTAGGAAGCGCAAACCGACTCATCGTAACGCAAAGATCGATGGAAAGAGCGATGCTAGGTATCAGCCTCAAAGACCGCGTCAAAAACGAAGAAATCAGAACCAGAACAAAAGTCAAAGACGTCACCAGGAGAATAGCAAAAACCTGGCAAGACAAGATGGAACCAAATGGATCAAGAGAATCATAGAATGGCGCCCAAGGACAACGAAAAGAAGCGAAGAAGAAGAAGAAGAAGAAGAAGAAGAAGAAGAAGAAGAAGAAGAAGAAGAAGAAGAAGAAGAAGAAGAAGAAGAAGACGAAGAAGAAGAAGAAGAAGAAGAAGAAGAAGACGAAGTGTAAACAATTTTTTTTTAGTAGTTTTTACGGTGTCTAATAATTTTTTTTGTCTAAGCATAAGAATTTTGGTAGTCTGATGTTTTTTTAATGTTTAAAACAAATGAATTTTGATAATCTAACGGGTTTCTAGTGTAGAAAGTGAAGTATTTTCGTAGTTTTATGTTTTTTTTTTAGTTTTTACGGATTTATTATGTAAAAAAGTGTAAAATCTTAATAGTTCTACGGATTTTTATTGGCAAAACAAATAAATGTTGGTAGTCGACAAATGTTTAGGGTAGAAAATATTTTTTTTTGTAGTTCTACTATTTAAAAAAAAACAGAAAAATTTAGAAAGTTTTTAATGTAGAAAACGAAAGTTTTAGTAGTTCTACAAAATGAATTTTGGTAGATTTGTGGTTTTTTAGAACTAGAAATTAAAAAAAAGAGTAGTTTTACGTTTTTTTAGTGTTTAAACAAAAGAATTTAGATAGTTGTACGGTTTCTTAGTGTTAGAAACAAGACCTTTTAGTAGTTTTATAATTTTTTTGAGTTAAAATGGAAGAATTTTAGTAAATTTGCGGTATTTTAGTGCTAAAACAAAAGAACTTTGGTAGTTCTACGGTACTTTGATATAAATATTAAAATTAAAAGAATTTTGGTAGTTCTACGTTTTTTTAGAGTTTTAAACAAGACATTTTAGCAGTTTTTCATTTTTAGGTGTCGAAACGGAAGAGTTTTAATAAAACCAACGAATTTGAGTAGTTGTACGTTTTTTTCGGTGTTAGAAATGAAAAAATTAAGTAGTAGACTTAACAACAGAAACATTATGTAGATTAGGCTTTCCCTTTAGTCTAAGGTCGAGAACGTGAGCAACATGGGTCTCCTGTGTAGTTCCGTTTTCCTTTAGATTTTAGGTAGAGAGCCTAACCAAAGCAAAACATTTTATCATGCAAAAATCTCCTCACATTTATGTAATCCTGATACAAACCTAACATTTAAAAACTATTTAAACAAAATTCCATTTTTGGAAAAAAAAGTTATTCCAAATTTAATGAAATTAATAGGAAACACTATATTTAGTCTCTAGATAATGGGAAAATTATTATAAAATTAATCGGACTTTAGGAAGCCGAGATATAAAGCATCGAAGATCTCCTCGCGTTTCTGTGATCCTGATACAAAACCTAATTTTTTAAAACTATTCCAACAAATTTGCATGTAAACTTTTGGTGGAGGCGCCGGGTTATTAAATTTTATAGACAAATTTGTTCGAATAGGTTTCAAATATTAGGTTTTGTACCAGGATCACAGAAACAAAAAGAGATCTTTGATATTCTATATCTCGGCTTCCTGCAGTCCGATTGCAAAAATAATAATTTTCCCATAATCTACGACTCAATTACAACCAATTCTATAAATTTCATCAAATTTGGAATAACTTAATTTTTTTAATAAAAGTGCAAATTGATTTTGAAATATCTCGAGAACGGAAGCAGCTACAGGGTTGCCAAAGGTAGCTTTGGACTCTTTAGACCATAAAGAATCGTTTAAGATCAAGTTGTAAAAATTGAATTTTTGAGAAAAATTTTTGCATAATTTTTTGAAAATTTTCCAAAAATTCGATTTTCTTAAACTGTTTTTAAAATGCAACACCGACCCCCCGATTCAAACATACTGTGTGATTTTTTCGATTTGACCTTCCTGGGCCGAGATATTTAACCTTGAAACTAGAAGGAACGCTCAAATCGCAAAACGGACAAGTTACACGGGTCTTAGAATGTGACGGACTATACGTTGCCGCTAAAAAAAAGTTGACCTTGAAAAATTTTTATTTAAAAAATAAAAAAAACCGGCGCCTCCACTATAAATTTACATGCAAATTTGTTCGAATAGGTTTCAAATATTAGGTTTTGTATCAGGATCACAGAAACGAGAAGAGATCTTTGACGCTCTATATCACGGTTCCCTGCAGTCCGATTGCAAAAATAATATTTTTCCCGTAATCTACGACTCAATTACAACCAATTCTTTAACTTTCATCAAATTTGGAATAACTTCGTTTATTTAATAAAAGTGCAAATTGATTTTGAAATATCTCGAGAACGGAAGCAGCTACAGAGTTGCCAAAGGTAGCTTTGGATTCTTTAGACCATAAAGAATCGTTTAAGATCAAGTTGTAAAAATAGAATTTTTGAGAAACAATTTTGCAACATTTTTTGAAAATTTTCCAAAAATTCGATTTTCTTAAACTGTTTTTAAAATGCAACACCGACCCCCCGATTCAAACATACTGTGCAGTTTTTTCGATTGGACCTTCCTGGGCCGAGATATTTAACTTTGAAACAAGAAGGAATGGTCCAATCGCAAAACGAACAAGTTACGTGTGTCTTAGAATCCGATGAACTAAACGTTTCCGTAAAAAAAAGTTGACCTTGAAAGTTTGCAATATTTGATTTAATATATCTTGAGAACGGAAGCAGCTACGGACTTGCCAAAAGTAGCTTTAGATTTCTTAAGCAATAAGGAATCTTTTGAGACCAAGTTGTAAAAATGGAATTTTTAAGAAAATTTTTTGCAACATTTTTAGAAAATTTTCCAAAAACTCGATTTTCTTAAACTGTTTTTGAAATGCAATACGGACCCCTCGATTCAAACATACTGTGCTATTTTTTTGATTGGACCTTCCTGAGCCGAGATATTTAACCTTGAAACTAGAAGGAACGCTCCAATCAAAAAACGGACAAGTTACGTGGGTCTTAGAATAAGACGAACTTTACATATCCGCAAAAAAAAAATTAACCTTGAAATTATTTTTCAAGGTCAACTTTTTTTTAGCGGCAACGTATAGTCCGTCAAATTCTAAGACCCAGGTAACTTGTCCGTTTTGCGATTGGAGCGTTCCTTCTAGTTTCAAAGTTAAATATCTCGGCCCAGGAAGGTTCAATCGAAAAAATGGCACAGTATGTTTGAATCGGGGGGTCGGTATTGCAATTTAAAAACAGTTAAAAAAAATCGAATTTTTGGAAAATTTTCAAAAAAGTATGCAAATATTTTTCTTAAAATTTTTATTTTTACAACTTAATCTCAAATGATTCTTTATGACCCAAGGAATCCAAAGCTACCTTTGGCAACTCCGTAGCTGCTTCCGTTCTCGAGATATTTCAAAATCAATTTCCACTTTTATTTAAAAAATAAAGTTATTCCAAATTTGCTGAAAAGTATAGAATTAGTTGTAATTGAGTCGTAGATTATGGGAAAATTTTTATTTTTGCAATTGGACTGCAGGTGGCCGAGATATAGAGCGTCAAAGATCTCTTTTTGTTTCTGTGATCCTGATACAAAACCTAATATTTGAAACCTATTCGAACAAATTTGCATGTAAATTTTTAGTGGAGGCGCCGGGTTTTAAATCTATCTAAAATTAAAATTACAATTTTTTTCAAGGTCAACTTTTTTTTAGCGGCAACGTATAGTCCGTCAAATTCTAAGACCCAGGTAACTTGTCCGTTTTGCGATTGAAGCGTTCCTTCTAGTTTCAAAGTTAAATATCTCGGCCCAGAAAGGTCCAATCGAAAAAATGGCACAGTATGTTTGAATCGGGGGGTCGGTATTGCAATTTAAAAACAGTTTAACAAAATCAAATTTTTGGAAAATTTTCAAAAAAGTTTGCAAAAAATTTTCTTAAAAATTTTATTTTTACAACTTAATCTCAAATGATTCTTTATGGCCCAAGGAATCCAAAGCTACCTTTGGCAACTCCGTAGCTGCTTCCGTTCTCGAGATATTTCAAAATCAATTTCCACTTTTATTTAAAAAATAAAGTTATTCCAAATTTGCTGAAAAGTATAGAATTAGTTGTAATTGAGTCGTAGATTATGGGAAAATTTATATTTTTGCAATCGGACTGCAGGGAGCCGAGATATAAAGCGTCAAAGATCTCCTCGCGTTTCTGTGATCCTGATACAAAACCTAATATTTGAAACCTATCCGAACAAATTTGCATGTAAATTTTTGGTGGATGCGCCGGGTTTCTAATTTTTCTAAAATAAAAAAAAATTTCTTTTCAAAGTCGACTTTTTTTTAGCGGCAACGTATAGTCCGTCAAATTCTAAGACCCAGGTAACTTGTCCGTTTTGCGATTGAAGCGTTCCTTCTAGTTTCAAAGTTAAATATCTCGGCCCAGGAAGGTCTAATCGAAAAAATCACACAGTATGTTTGAATCGGGGGGTCGGTATTGCAATTTAAAAACAGTTTAAGAAAATCGAATTTTTGGAAAATTTTCAAAAAAGTATGCAAATATTTTTCTTAAAAATTTTGTTTTTACAACTTAATCTCAAATGATTCTTTATGACCCAAGGAATCCAAAGCTACCTTTGGCAACTCCGTAGCAGCTTCCGTTCTCGAGATATATCAAAATCATTTTGCACTTTTTATTAAAAAAATAAAGTTATTCCAAATTTGATAAAAGTTATAAAATTGGTTGTAATTGAGTCGTAGATTATGGGAAAAATATTATTTTTGCAATCGGACTGCAGGGAGCCGAGATATAGAGCATCAAAGATCTCTTCTTGTTTCTGTGATCCTGATACAAAACCTAATATTTGAAACCTATTCGAACAAATTTGCATGTAAATTTTTGGTGGAGGCGCCGGGTTTTAAATTTTTCTAAAATAAAAAAATTACAATTTTTTTCAAGGTCAATTTTTTTTAGCGGCAACGTATAGTCCGTCAAATTCTAAGACCCAGGTAACTTGTCCGTTTTGCGATTTAAGCGTTCTTTCTAGTTTCAAAGTTAAATATCTCGGCCCAGGAAGGTCCAATCGAAAAAATCACACAGTATGTTTGAATCGGGGGGTCAGTATTGCATTTTAAAAACAGTTTAAGAAAATCAATTTTTTGGAAAATTTTCGAAAAAGTTTGCAAAAATTTTTCTTAAAAATTTTATTTTTACAACTTAATTTCAAATGATTCTTTATGGCCCAAGGAATCCAAAGCTACCTTTGGCAACTCCGTAGCTGCTTCCGTTCTCGAGATATATCAAAATCATTTTGCACTTTTATTAAAAAAATAAAGTTATTCCAAATTTGATAAAAGTTATAAAATTGGTTGTAATTGAGTCGTAGATTACGGGAAAAATATTATTTTTGTAATCGGACTGCAGGGAGCCCAGATATAGAGCATCAAAGATCTCTTCTTGTTTCTGTGATCCTGATACAAAACCTAATATTTGAAACCTATTCGAACAAATTTGCATGTAAATTTTTGGTGGAGGCGCCGGGTTTTAAATTTTTCTAAAATAAAATATTACAATTTTTTCAAGGTCAACTTTTTTTTGCGGCAACGTATAGTCCGTCAAATTCTAAGACCCAG